>CM052800.1:136243726-136263564 GCA_028533885.1 Nasua narica | reverse complement strand
TGCCATTTGCAACAACGTGGATGGAACTAGAGGGTATTATGCTAAGCGAAATAAGTCAGTCAGAGAAAGACAATTATCACATGATCGCTCTGATATGAAGAATTTGAGAGGCAGGGCAGGGGGTTATGGGGGGGTGGGGAAGAGAAATGAAACAAGATGGGATGGGGAAGGAGACAAACCCTAAGAGACTCCTAAACTCACAAAACAAACTAAGGGTTGCTGGGAGGTGGGGGGGTGGATAGGGATATGGACACTGGGGAGGGTATGTGCTATGGCAAATGCTGTGAAATGTTTAAGCCTGATGATTCACAGACTTGTACCCTGGGGTAAATAATACATTATATGTTAATAAAAAAAAAAAAAAGACAACTAGAAAGACTCCAAAATGTTAGCAAATTAAATGCCAAGTACTTGCACAAAATCTAACTATCCACAAGAAATTATAACATAAATTGAATCCATAATTGAAATCTCCTTACAGAGATAACTACAAATCCCTATGGCTTCATAGTTGAATTCTTCTAAATACTCAAGGAAAAAATAACACTAATTTTTTACAAAGTTTTTGAAAAAAGGGAATATTCCCCAACTTGTTTTTTTTATATTTTATTTTTTGGTATTTTATTTTTCCCAACTTGTTTTATAACGTCACCAAAACCCTGATACCCAAACACCACTAGCATGTTACAAAAAAGGGAAAATCATAAGTGAACATCTCTCATGAGTTATTTTCTCTGACAGTGGTTGGAGGTGTTACATATTTAGAAGGAAAGAAAGTCAAATATGAGAAAAAGTTTTACAGCAACATACATGGATCAAATATTTAAAGACAAAGAAATTCTGAGAAGATAGCAAAGAACTTTTTTTTTTTTTAATTTCCTTGAATCCCTGCACAAAACAGGAAAAAAAAAAAAAGAAAGAAACGGGATAGCAAAACCACGTACCCAAGAATAACATCTAAACCAAATCTAGGTGACAAAGTATCCTCACAAACTCCCAATTACGTGTGAATGGGGACAAATCACTGACAGCCTTCAAACTCAAGTAGTAAAAGCATCTGTACAAAAGAAGGAAACAGAAGCACACCTGCCAGACCCTAAAGCAGAAGAAACCTCAAAATAGCCAGCAGGTATTCACCAGCAAGCATGATGGGTCAGTTTAAGAAAAGCAGCTAAAATAGGAATAGTTTTTATACATTTCAATTTGCAAGTAAATGGAAGGGATCAATGGAGAAGTCAGAAAGGGTTGAGGAAGTGTGGGTCTGAGATTTTCAAAACTAACCAGTTGAAGCTCCCTTCTAGAACCAAGCTTCACACTCAGGAGAAATTGCTGGTAGGAGAATCCAAATTGATTTATGCAGGGATAATAGAAACAAGGGAAAGAGAAAAGTAGAGGAGAGGAGCAGAGACAGAAGAGCTCAGAAACTACTAAGGCTATAATTTTAAAACACTTAATGAAAATAACAGAAAAGAAAGCTCTAAGTGATGAAGTTAGAAAAGTCTCTACTCTCCTAAAAGTTTAATAAAACTAATTTCACATGAAAATAAGTAACAGAGGATTATTGTTGAATTCTGTCCAAGTTATAAGAACAAAATAGAGTAAGAAGTAATGTACCCAAAGACGGGTGTTTCCTAACTTTGGCACTACTAGATCAGATAATTATTTGTTTTGGAGAACACTTGTTATAGTACACATTATAGAAGATTTACCAGCTTCCTTGGCCTCTACCTACTAGATAACTATAGTACCCCTCCCAGTTGATAACCAAAAATGTTTTCCAACAATGCCAAATGTCCTCTGTGAGTAGAATCACCGTCAGTTGAGAACCACTGCCATATATAATTGAAACCCACAAAAAACCTAAAATTATAACCTATTTAACCATTTTTTAATAAAATTAAGAACATGATAGAAGACATTAGAGAACACAAATTACAATGAGAAAATAATCAGAAATGAGGGAGTTGATAAAGACTAGAAAAACCTGTTATAAATAAATATCCTAGAATAAACATAAGATCATCTACATGAAACTCAAAATGTCTTAAGAGCTATAAAAGGTGAACAGGAAAAAAAATTTTAATTAAAAAGTGAGAGGGACGTCCTGAGGGACACCAGTTAAGCGTCTGCCTTTGGCTCAGGTCATGATCCCAGGGTCCTGGGATTGAGTCCCATATTGGGCTCCTTGCTCAGCGGGGAGCCTGCTTCTCCCTCTGCCTGCCTGCCTCTCTCTCTCTCTTTGACAAAGTCTTTTAAATAAAGTGAGAAAAAATATTTAAGAGAAAGTGAAAGATATTAGAGAAAGATGAAAAATATCAAAAATACAAATAGTAGAAGTTCCTGAAATAGACTTAAAGAGCAGAAAACTAGAAAAACTACAACTCAATAATACTTTCCTAAAATGGAGGTAAGGGAAGACTGGAGACCACATATTAAAAAGACACACTATGATGAGAAAAACTACAAAACTCTAATGAAAAAGATTAAAGAAGAATTAAGTAAAGAGATATTCCATGTTCGCTGATAGGAAGACGCAATACTGTCAAGATGTCAGTCCTTCCCACTTTGATCTATGAATTTAGTGCAATTCCAGTCAAAATCCCAGCAAGTTATTTTACAGATATCAACAAACTGATTCTAAAAGTTTATGTGAAGAGACAAAAGACCCAGAGAAGCCAACATAATATTGAATAAGAACACAGTTCAAGGAATGATACTACCCGACTCCAAGACTTGGTATAAAGCTATGGAAATCAAGACAGTATCGTAATGGGTAAAGAGCAAATAGATCAATGAAACAGTACATAGTTCAGAAGCAGACCCATATATAGTCACTTGATCTTTAATAAAAAAGCAAAGGCAATTCAATGGTACTGGAACATCTGGACATCCCAGTCCCCTTTCCCCAAACACATATCTAGACACAGACCTTACACCATTCACAAAAATGAACTCAAAATCGAACACAGACATAGATGTAAAACACAAAATTATAACATTAGAGAATAACGTGGAAGAAAATCCAGATGACCTTGAGTTTGGCAATTACTTTTTAGATATACTACCAAAAGCACGATCCATCAAAGACAGAATTAATAAGCTGGACTTTACTAAAATTTAAAACTTCTGCTCTAGGAAAGACACTATCAAGAAAATGAGAAGACAAGCCACAAGCTGGAAGAAAATATCTGCAAAAGACATAAAGACTTAAGGCACTGTTAACCAAAACATACAAAGAACTCTTATAACTCAACAATTAAAAAAACAAATAAAAAAACCCAATTTAAAAATGGACTAAAGGGCCCCTGGGTGGCGCAGTTGGTTGAGCGACTGCCTTCGGCTCAGGTCATGATCCCGGAGTACCGGGATCGAGTCCCACATCGGGCTCCCAGCTCCATGGGGAGTCCGCTTCTCACTCTGACCTTCTCCCTTCTCATGCTCCCTCTCACTCTCTCTCTTTCCTAATAAATAAATAAATAAAATCTTTTTTTAAAAAATAAATAAATAAAAATGGACTAAAGATCTGAACAGATGCCTCACCAAAGACAAATACAGATGGCAAATAGGCATATGAAAAAATGCTCTATGTCATATGCTATTTGGGAATTGCAAATTAAAACAACAATGTGATACCACTGCACATCTAATACAATGGCTAAATCCAAACCACTGACACCACCAAATCGTGATGAGGATGTGGAGTAATAGGAACTCTCATTCATTTCTGATGGGAATGCAAAAAGGCAAGCCACTTTGGAAGACAGCTTGGCAGTTTATTACAAAATTAAATATACTGTTATCACATGACCCAGCATTCAAGTTGCTTGGTATTTACTCAAATGAAGTGAAATCTTATATCTAAACAAAAACCTGCACACAGATGTTTATAGTAGTTTTATTCATAATTGCCAAAACTTGGAATCAGTCAAGATGTCTTTCAATCGGTGAATAACACCTATTGAATAACCTACATAAACAAATTGTGGTATATCCTTACAATGTAATATTATTTGGCACTAAAAAGATATGAGGTATCATATGATGAAAAGACATGGAGGAAATGTAAATGCATATTAGTAACTAAAGAATCCAATCTGAAGAGGCTACATATTGTATGATTCCAACCACGACATTCTAGAAAAGGCAAAACTAATGAGATAGTATAAAGATCAGTGGTTGCTAGGAGTTCTAGAGGAGGTAGGAATAAATAGGTAAAACACAGGGATTTTTTAGGGCAGTAAACTATTTGGTATGACATTATAATGGTGGATATGTATCATTATATATTTGCCAAAATCCGTGAAAAATGTAACACCAAGAGCGTACTTTAATGTCTACTATGGATTTGGGACAATCATAATGTGTCAACGTTGGTTTATCAATTTTAACAAATGCACCATATGTCATGAGAAAGGGATGTACATATAGGCTGTGCATACGTCAGAGGAAGGGATGTATTGAAACTCTACTTTCTATTCAATATTGCTATGAACCCCAAATTACTCTAAAACAAAAGTAACTATTAGGAAAAAAAACCACAGCACCTACTAGAAAAATATATTTTTAAAAACTACTGGAAGAAATTTTTTTAGTTTTAAGGAAAAAGATATTCTTTGAGTATCCAAGCAAAAAGAAAGTAAGATTGTCATCAGATTTCTGATAGCTATGCTTTATGACACAGAATAAAATGGAGTTTTATATGATAAAATATTCAAGGAATGGAAATGTAGGCCAAGGATTCATATTCAGCCAAACTGACCTTCAAGAATAAAGTCTTAAGGGGCACCTGGGTGGCTCAGTTAGGCATCCAACTCTTGATTTGGGCTTTGTCATGATCTCAGGGTCATGAGAGTGACCCCTGCATGGCGGGGTTGGGGGGAGGTCGGTGCTCAGTGGGGAGGCTGCTTGAGATTCTCTCCCTCCCCATCACACACTCTCTTTCAAATAATAAACAAATAAATCTTAGAAAAAAAAAAGGAAGAAAGTCTTAAGACAAACTGCTACAAACATGTAAAATCTCTGGTTGTACTGTTCACAGGAGCCATTCTATTACAAAAAGAACTTAAGAAAATCAAATTGATAAGAAACTGGCATAAAGATTGGAAGACTAGAGAACATTGCAGGTCCTTTATGTTCCTCATTAAATCCACAAAATAATCCTTAATAACAGTGTTTCCACTCTACTAATGGAGAAACTAAATGTCAAAGTCAGAGGAACTTGCCCATAGTTGCTGGACAAGTGACTGAACCACAACTGGACCAGAGCCCATTCTCCTTTCCCAGCATAAAGCTGCTCCCACATACATATTAAATAAACCCTTTTTGTCTTTGCCTATACTGGGATAGTGTATTCCCTGGAACTTCATTCTCTCCCTTATTTACCCATTGAACTCTTTTTTTTATTTTTGGCCTAGCTCAAGATCACTTGCTCTCTCTGTGGCTTTCTCTGACCCAAAGGGCCTTATCCTTGACAAAACTATGCAGAACTGACAATGTAAAGCATCCTAATCTGTGGCTCCACACCATTACAAACACAACATTTCCAATATAGACTTTGCCACATGTGATTTCCTAAGGATAAGAAACTGTGACTTGTGTTAAAATCCTAGCACTGAGCATATTCTAAGTAAATAGAGTTAGGGAAAAATTAAAGAGGGCAGAATGACAATTCTAAGTCTTTAAGTATCCAAGATAAAGTTACTTCAGCATCTCGACACTACCTCTTAACTTTGTGCATACTTTTATCCTTGACTTTTTCACGCAATATTGTCATTTATTTGTTTTCATTTGTGTCTGTCCTCTGAGACCAAGGATGATCTTTTTATTCTTTATAGCTTTACTACTTAACACATGGTAGCAGGAATAGCTAATTAGTGTTCCATAAATAGTTGGTAAATTGAAGTTAAAGAAAGTAAGACAAATCATAAATTACTTCTCAGTTCCAATTCTCTGAAGATGGATTATTTAAAAATGGAGAAGACCCGCTTTCACAGTGCCTAAGTATTATTATATACCAAATTATATACATTTAAGCAATAACGATTTTACATAAGAGGAATCAGAATCTAATGTTTTTAAAGTAATAGTTCTAATGAGGATAAACACATAAAGGACTTTCAGATTACAAAATAATCTCAATTTTTATCATTATTTTTGAAAATGTTTTAGCCTAGGGGTGCCTGGGTGGCTCAGTGGGTTAAAGCCTCTGCCTTCGGCTCAGGTCATGATCTCAGGGTCCTGGGATCAAGCCCCACATCGGGCTCTCTGCTCAGCAGGGAGCCTGCTTCCCTCTCTCTCTCTGCCTGCCTCTCTGCCTACTTGTGACCTTTCTCTCTCTGTCAAATAAATTAATAAAATCTTTAAAAAAAAAAAAAAAGAAAGAAAATGTTTTAGCCTAGAGGCATTCTTTTTCCTGAATAAAGCCTCAAGCATTTTGACAATAGGATCAGACTAAGATGTAAGAATATTAAGTTACTAGTATTTTTTTTTTTTTGATCAGTGTCTGGCATATAACTACACAATTTCCAAACACAAGACCATGAACAATTACAAATACACACATTTTGCGTACTTATCCTTTTTTCAAACAAGTAATTATACACACAATCTCTTTTTGAATTGCCTTTTAAAGAAAATGCTAGAATGATTAAAATAGTAAAAAAAATAAAAAAATAGCAGTCTATTTTTTACACTTTAATAACGTACACAGGTTTATCTCACTGGCATATTAGTATCTGGTTAATTTCTTCAAATCACTGTGAATAACTTTACCTCCTATGTTATTCTTTTGTCAGTTTCAATGTGAGCATCGCTCTAATTCAAAGAATTCTCTATATTCAGTATTCTCCATATTTAAATAATCCATCTTCAGAAAACTAAAGCTGAGAAGTAATTTATGACTTGCCTTTTTTTTTAACTTCAATTTACCAACTATTTATGGAATCTAATTAGCTGTTCCTACTACTATGTGCCACAAAGAGTAAAAAGATCATCCTTGCTCTCAGAGGATAGGCACAAATGAAAACAAATAAGTGATAATATTGCATGAAAAAGACAAGGATAAAAGTATGCACAAAGTTGACAGAGACAGAGTTAAAGAGAGACAGGGAAAAAAGAGATAGATTGAGAGAGAACACAGAAGTGACATACTTTCATGTCTAGACACAAATTCTGAAAAAAGAAAAACCATACTCAGCCTCTCATTTGAATAAGGTTTAAAGTCTGAAAACACCTGTTTTATACATGGACACTCTTTATATGCATAGCTGTAATACCAAGGCCCATAATACTTAAGGAAATAAATGCTTTCCTTCTGCTTCACAATTCAACCTCCCCAGTCCTTGGATGTCTGTCATAACTACTACAGATATCTTTATTCAACCTAATTCCAGAATCCACATGCATTGCTCCTATATCCTTCTTCCTGTAAAATGTTTCGACTGTTCTACTTTTCTGGCTCACCCTAAACACATTTCGTTTTCCTTTCCTTTTAAGAGCCCATCCAGGTTATGTCAGGTCAAAACGCAAGACTACAATTTTGAGACAACTCCTCAGAAATACAACTATTTTCCACCTAACTAGAAAATTATCATGACAAAAAGGTCATCTATTATAAACAATTCACTTAAACACCTCTTAAAAATATAATCTGAATTAAAAAAAAAGATTTTATTTATTTATTTGACAGAGAGAGAGAAAGCACAAGCAGGGGTAATAGCAGAGGGAGAAGCAGGCTCTCCGCAGAGCAGGGAGCCTCATGTGGGGCTCCATCCCAGGACCCTGGAATCATGACCTGAGCCAAAGGCAGATACTTAACTGACTGAGCCACCCAGGTGCCCCTACAATTTAAATTTTAATAACATTACTTCTAGTATAGAAAAAAAACTTGTTTCTGCTTACCACTTCTAACAGTTGTGTTTTCCAATAGTTCTGTCTGAAGTTGTAGTTCAGCTTCTCCAAGTATCTTTAGAACTGAATCTGTAGGGCTTTTCCCCCACACTTTTCTTGGAGATCCACCAGGATCTAATTTAATAACCTCTCCCACTGTATGTTCTGTAAAAAAAGACACAAAAATTTCACTGATAGAACATAATACTATTACTGTATTATAAAGCAGATTAAAGATCTATCCAATTGAACACATCACAAGAAAGGTCCTATCACAAAGAACATATGCTAATGATGTTTTAAAAGACTTTCAGAGGTACCTGGTGGCTCAGTTGGTTAAGCATTTGACTCTTTTGTTTGTTTTTTGGTTGTAAATAAGAATTTTTTTTTTCTATTAACATATAATGTATTATTTGCTTCAGGGGTACAGGTCTGTGATTCATCAGGCTTACACAATTCACAGCACTCACATAGCACATATCCTCCCCAATGTTCACCAGCCATCCACCCAAACCCTCCCACCTCCCTCCCCTCCGGCAACCCTCAGTTTGTTTCCTGAGATTAAGAGTCTCCTGTGGTTTACTCCCTCTCTGGTTTCACCTTGTTTCATTTTTCCCTCCCTTTCCTTATGATCCTCTGTCTTGTTTCTCAAATTTCTCATATCAGTGAGATCATATGATAATCGTGTTTCTCTGATTGACTTATTTCACTTAGCATAATAGCCTCTAATTCCAACCATGTCATTGCAAATGGCAGGACTTCTGTTTTGATGGCTGCATAATATTCCATTGTACATATATACCACATCTTCTTTATCCATTCATCTGTTGATGGACATCTAGGCTCTTTCCATAGTTTGGCTATTGCAGACATTGCTGCTATAAACATTGGGGTGCACGTGACCCTCTGGATCACTACATTTGTATCTTTAGGGTAAATACCCAGTAGTGCAATTGCTGGATCATAGGGTAGTTATATTTTCAACTTTTTGAGGAACCTCCCTACTTGTTTTTCATAGAGGCTGTACCAGCTTGCATTCCCACCAACAGCGTAGGAGGGTTCCCCTTTCTCCACATCCTCACCAACATCTGTCATTTCCTGACTTGTTAATTTTAGCCATTCTGACTACTATGAGGTGGTATCACACTGCGGTTTTGATCTGTATTTCCCTGATGCTGAGTGATGTTGAAAACTTTTTCATGTGTCTGTTGGCCATCTGGGTGTCGTCTTTGCAGAAATGTCTGTTCACGTGCACTTGTGCCTATTTCTTGATCGGATTATTTGTTCTTTGGGTATTGAGTTTGGTAAGTTCTTTATAGATTTGGATACTAACCCTTTATCTGATAGGTCATTTGCAAATATCTTTTCCCATTCTGTCAGCTGTCTTTTGGCTTTGTTGACTATTTCCTTTGCTGTGCAAAAGCTTTTTATCTTGAAGTCCCAATGGTTCATTTTTGCCCTTGTTTCCCTTGCCTTTGGTGATGTTTCTAGGAAGAAGCAAGCATCTGACTCTTGATTTTGGCTCAGGTCATGATCTTGGGGTCATGAGATAGAGCCCAGGTCAGGTTTTGCACTCAGTGGGGAGTTTGCTTCTCTCCCTCTGCCCCTCACCCTGCTTGCTTGCTCTCTCTCAAATAAATCTTTAAAGAAATATTTAAAAAAATAAAAGGCTTTCCAAAAATGATAGAATGAATGATGAATATTACTGATATTAGTAGTAAAAATATAGACAAATGCCTTTTAAAATACTTATCAGGTGGGGCACCTGGGTGGCTCAGTGGGTTAAAGCCTCTGCCTTGGGCTCAGGTCATGATTTCAGGGATTGAGACCCACATTGGGCTCTCTGCTCAGCAGGGAGCCTGCTTCCCCACCCCACCCCCACCTGCCTCTCTGCCTGCTTGTGATCTCTCTGTCAAATAAATAAATAAAAAATAAAAAAAATAAAATACTTATCTGGGGGCTCAGTTGGTTAAGCATGTGACTCTGGATTTTTGGCTCAGGGTTATGAGATCCAAGCCCTGTGTTGGCTCTGGGCTCAGAGCCGAGTCTGCTTGGGTTTCTGTCTTTCTCCCTCTGTGGCCCCCTGCTAAAATAAGTGAGTAAAATCTTTAAAAAATATTGTGGGGGCAGGATCAACATGGCAGAGTAGGAAGATCAAGAACCCAACTCCTTTTTTTTTTCTAAAAAGATTTTATTTATTTATTTGAGAGAGACAGATAGCACAAGCAGCGAGGAGAGAGAGAGAGAAGCAGGCTCCCCTCTGAGCAGGGAGCCCAATGTGGGGCTTGATGCCAGGACCCTGGGATCATGACCGCTGAAGGTAGACACTTAATAACTGAGCCACCTAGGCACCCCAAAAACCCAACTCCTGTTATGGACACACCAGAATATACAACTATATGTAGAACAACTATCTCTGAGAACAAACTGAAAACTAGCAAATCAGATCATGTAGAACTAAAAATATGAAGAAAAAGTCACACTGAGATTATTAGAGGGGAGAAGAGACAATTCAGTCAGTGCCCACATCCTTGGCACAGTGACACACAAGTAAGTGAAATCATAACTATAGAGGCCCCTCCTGAGGACTGAGGGGTCTGAGCCCCACATGAGGTTCCACAGCCCAGGGGACCTGCATCAGAAAGACAAGAACCCACAACGTTTGCTTTGAAGACCAAGGGTGCTTGCTTATGTTTGGGAGAGCCAGAGGGCAGAAGGAAACCGCAACTTCACTCTTAAAGAGCATATGCACAATGTCACTGACACTAGCACAGTGTAGTAGTTTGAAAACTACCTGGGTTACAAGTGAAGGAAATCCACTGACTAACTTGAAGTATGTGCCAGAGGGGCAGGGATCTGTTGGAAAGTTCACCAAGGATGGAAGTGCTGATGTGTGGGTGCCATTTCTTTCTTTCTTTTTTTTTTAAAGATTGTATGTATGTATGTATGTATGTATGTATGTATTTATTCATCCATACATTCATTTAAATTCATCCATTCATTCATTCATTCATTCATTCAGAGAGTGCAAGCAGGCGGAGGTGCAGAGGGAGAAAGAGTATCCCAAGCAGACTCAGTGGACTCAGCACTGAGCACACAGTCCAATGCAGGGCTTGACTCTATTACCCCAAGATGATGACCTGAGCCAAAAACAAGAGTTGGACACTCAACCTACTGAGTCACTCGGGTTCCCCTGGTGGGTGCCACTTCTAATACTCTCCACCTACTGTGCTAGCACCACTAGATCTAACCTGGCATTCCCCTGTGGATTTGCCCCACCCAATCTGTCCACCCAGGTCCAGAGTCCCTTCCCTAGTATACCCTTTAAATTGCCTAGGCTGGTCAGGAGCCCCTCCCAAGCAATTCCTTGTCCCATCACTCCTGAAGGGTACCCTTAGCCAGCACCAGAGCCCCTCCTAAGTGAGCCCAATCTGGGGGGCCAGTTCTGAATACCAGAACACCTAGAACAGTTGCAGCCAGATCTCACAACAAGCCACACTGAGGGCCAGCCCCACTCACCATACATGCAGTAGTGAAATCAGACCTCACAGACAGCTGCATGAAATAATCTTGACCAAGCCACAAGAGGAGAGTGCAGGCATTCCCCCTCCCAAAGGGAACGCTCATGGGAAACCGGCACGGGTGACCATGGGGGTTTGTGCTACTAGGCCTCTTCTGCATAAAGCCATTCCTTCAAAACCTAGAGGCATAACTAATCTACCTAACACACAGAAACACAGAGAGGCAAAATAAGGAGAGAGAGAAATATGTTCCAAATGAAAGAACAAAACAAAACCTTTCAAAAAGAACTAAATGAAATGGAGACAAGCAATCTACCAGATAGAGTTGGTATCTTTATGGCCATCAAAGTAATGGCCATAAAGATGTTTACTGAACTCAGAAAAAGAGGGTGAGAACTTCAATAAAGAGACAGAAAATATAGGGGCGCTTGGGTGACGCAGTTGGTTGAGCGACTGCCTTCGGCTCAGGTCATGATCCCGGAGACCCAGGATCGAGTCCCGCGTCGGGCTCCCAGCTCCATGGGGAGTCCACTTCTCACTCTGACCTTCTCCCTTCTCATGCTCTCTCTCACTCTCTCTCTTTCCTAATAAATAAATAAATAAAATCTTTAAAAAAAAAGAGAGATAGAAAATATAAAAAAAAAAACAATCAGGGCGCCTGGGTGGCTCAGTTGGTTAAGCAACTACCTTCAGCTCAGGTCATAATCCCGGAGTCTCAGGATCAAGTCCCACATCTGGCTCCCAGCTCCACGGGGAGTCTGCTTCTCCCTCTGACTTTCTCCTCTCTAATAGCTCTCTCTCAAATAAATAAAATCTTTTTTAAAAAAAAACAATTAGAGCTAAAGATAACTGAAATAAAAAATAGAGGGAATCAACAGCAGATTAGATGATACAGAAGAAAGGATCAATAATCTGGAAAACAGTGTAGTGGCAATTACCCAATCAGAACAGCAATAAGAAAAAAGAATTTTTAAAAATTATAATAGTTTAAGGGACCTTTGGGACAGCATCAAGTGCACTAACATTAGCATTTTATGGTCCCAGAAGGAAAAGAGAGAAAGGAACAGAAAACCTATTTGAAGAAATAATGGCTGAAATCTTCCCTAACCTGGCCAACATAAAATACATCAAAGTCCAGTAAGCAGTCCCAAATAAAACAAACCCAAAAAGACCTACACTAAAACATATTACAAAGTATCAGCAATTAAAGATAAAGAGAGAAGCTTTTAAGCAGCAAGAGAAAAACAACTAATTTTTCAGCAGAAACTTTACAGGCCAGAAGGGAGTAGCATGATATACTCGAAGTACTGAAAGGAAAAACACTTATTAACAAGAATACTCTACCTGGCAAAGTTATCATTCAGAGTTGAAGGAATGTTTACAGTTTCCCAAAAATACAGTTTCCCAAACAAGCAAAAGCTAAAAGGAATTCAGGAATACCAAACTGGCTCTCCAAGAAATGTTGAAAGGATTTCATTAAACAAAAAAGAAAAGATTATAACTAGAAATGAGAAAATTATGTAAGAACAAATCTTGCTGGTAAAGGTAAACATAAAACAAAGGTCATGGATCAACCACCCTCATTATCTAATGTGAAGGTTAAAAGACAAGAATATTACCATCATGTTATTGGGGGGATAAAAACGCAGTGCTTTGAGAATGTGCCTGAACCTTCAACTTAAAACAGACTCCTAGATATACAGGATGTTATATATGAATTTCGTGGTACCTATAAACCAAATACTGATACTGAAAAAATAAAGAGAAAGGAATACAAGCACAATACTAAGGGAAGTCACCAAAGCACAAGGGAAGAGAGCAAAAGAAGAAAACAGTAACACAGAAGAACTACAAACTACAGAAAGCAATTGAGTAAATGGCAATAAGTATGTATCTATCAATAACAATTTTTACAGAAGTAAAGTAAATGCTTCAAATAAAAGACATAGGGTGGTTGAATGGATAAAAAACAAGGCCCATTTACATGCTGCCTACAAGAAATTCACTTAAGACGTAAAGACACACACAGACAGGTGAAGTGGAGGGATGGAAAAAGATTCCATGCAAATGGAAAACATAAAGAAAGCTGAGGTGGCAATAGTTATAGCAGAAAAAAATAGATTTAAAAGAAAGACTGTAACAAGTGACAATGAAGGGTATTACATAATGATTACATACATCAAACAAGAGGATAAACATCAATGAATCCAACCTAGGGGCATCTAAATACATAAAGCAAAAATTAACAAATGTAAAGAGAGAAAGTGATGGTAATACAATAGTAGGGGACTTTAATATTCTACTTTCACCAATGAATAGACCATCTAGAAAGAAAATCAATATGGAAACATTGGCCTTAAGAAACACATTAGACCAGGTGGACTTAACAGATATATACAAAACATTCCATTCCAAACCAGCAGAATACATATTCTTTTCAAGTGCACATGAAACATTCTCCAGGTTGGATTATACAAAAGTCACAAAACAAATCTCAATTTAAGAAAACTGAAATCATGGAGCGCCTGGGTAGCTCAGTTGTTAAGCATCTGCCTCTGGCTCAGGTCATGATCCCAGGTCCTGAAATCAAGCCCCACATCGGGCTTCCTGCTCATCAGGAAGCTTGCTTCTCCCTCTCCCACTCCCCCTGCTTGTATTCCCTCTCTCACCATCTGTATCTCTCTGTCAAATAAATAAATAAATAATCTTTTTAAAAAAAGAAAACTGAAAGCATATCAAGCACCTTTTTCAAACACAACAGTATGAAACTAAAAATCAAGCAGAAGAAAATTTGTTTTGTTTCGTTTTGTTAAAGCAGAAGAAAACTGTAAAACATAAACATGTGAAAACTAAACAAAATTAATGAGTCAATGAAGAAATCGGAGAGGAAATCAAAAAGTACCTTGAAACAAATGAAAATGAAAATACAATGCTCCAAAATCTATGGGACACAACAAAAGCAATTCTAAGAGATTAGTTTATAGTGACGTAAGCCCATCTCAAGAAACAAGAAAAATCTCAAATAAACAATCTAATTCTACACCTAAAGGAACTACAAGAATAAACAAAGCCCAGCTTCAGTGATAGACCTCCTTCTGTTCACTGCAGCATTATTTATAATAGCCAGGATACTAAGCAACCTAAGTGTTCATCCATAGATGAATGGGTAAAGAGGAAGTGGGATACAATTGAACCTTGAACAACACAGGTTTGAACAGACTTGGATCCACTTATATGTGGACTTTTTTCAATAAATGCCATATAGTACTGTAAGTATATTTTCTGTTCCTTACGATTTTCTTAATAACATTTGCTTTTCTCTCTCTAGCTTATTTATTTTAAGAATACATCATATAATACATATAAATACAAAATATGTGTTAATCAACTATTTATGCTATTAGTAAGGCTTCCAGTCAACAGTAGGCTAATAGTAGTCAAATGTTTGGGGAGTTATAAGTAATATGGAGACTTCTGACCACAGAGGAGTGGTCAGTGCCCCTAACCCCTTCATTGTTCAGGGTCAACTATATATACACAAGAAAGAAATTACTCAGCCATAAAAAAGAAGGAAATCTTGACATTTGCAACAACATAGATGGACACTGAGGGTCCATATGCTAAATGAAATAAGTCAGAGAAAAACAAATATGAATGATTTCACTTATATGTGGAATCCAAAAAATTAAACGAATGAATAAAACAAAACAGAAACAGAGTCACAGATATAGAGAATAATCTGGTGGTTGCCAGAGGGAAGGGGGTAGGGAGAATAAAGCAAATAGGAATGGAGGTTAAAAGGTACAAACCTTTACTTAAAAAATAAATAGAATAAGAAGATACAATGCACAGCATAGAAAATATAATCAATTATATGTAACAACTTTGTATGGTGACAGATGATAGCTAGCTATATCTTGGTTACTTTGTTATTTATATAAACGTTGAATCATTATGTTATACAGCTGAAAGTAATATAATGCTTGTTAACTATGCTTCAATAAAAAGTAATAAAATATTTATGAATTATAGTTTCAAGGAATAGAAAATAGAAAAAATTATACTTCTATAAAATTTTGATTTGAGCAATTTTTGAAAGCTAAGACAAACAATAATTTGGGGTGTACAAAAGTGAAGAATATAAATTAATATTTTGTTTCTATAAACTTAATTAAAGAAAATAGAAAAAAAAGTTGTAAAATAAATGTCCATATGGTTTAAAGGTAGAGGACAATATTTCTAAAAAAATTTGTTTTAGTTTAGCCAACATATCATAAATAAGCAACTGACACTGCACTAATAATTTTTTGGCACTAAATTCTGGAGGAACTCCACTAATTCTGGAGGAACTTTTAAAATAAAATTTAGCAGAGCAAACAATGGGAAATTATCTATTGTAATTTGAGTCTTTAGAACCTTTTGGAATAATACATATCATAACAATAGTATCTAAGTATCTAAGTACCTATCAGAAATAGACAAGGTACAATCTCATGTATTATAGCATATATAGGTCATATACGTTTTTTTTTGTGTGTGTGAGTAAAGTGATAGTTTATTAAGTGAGGATACAGAAAAAGCTCTCAAGATTGACAGGGGCCCTGATCAGGCTGCCCTATAAGTCATATGAAATTTTAATGGTAACCAAATACAAAATGTTGATACAAATCTCTATGTACTAGTTCTTTGAAAGTAAGTATCTGCAAATTAGCAGGTGATATTGTTTCATAAAGGAAAAATGATTCCCAGTAGAGAATCAACTTTTAAAAGGATAGTTAAAATGTAGAAAACCCAGAAACAGACCCATAACTTATAGACACATGGTATTTGACAGAGGTGTCAAAACATATAGTGGGCAATGGGAAGTCTCTTTAACAAATAAAGCTGGAGAAACTAAATATCCATATGAAATGATATTAACTTAGTTCCCTTTGATGCAGGGAAGGAAAACCAGATGGAGCTGATGGTCTCTCTGAGCTGAGGTGACAGAAACTGGAAGTCTAGAAGGCCAAAATGGCTAATGTTGGCAGGACAGAATACAGAAAAGTAGAAAGCTACACAAATACAACTCAGAGTATTCTTGGAGTCTTAAGCTAAATACTGATCATCACACACATGGGAAATTACTGTAGTCTAGGGAAAAGACCCAATGGACTAGAGGGAATAATACCTGGAGTTCAAGCAAGTTAAGTTAAAAATAGTCCCTCTTGATGCCTGGGTGGCTCAGTCGGTTAAGCGGCTGCCTTCGGCTCGGGTCATGATCTCAGGGTCCTGGGATTGAGTCCCACATCGGGTTCCGTGCTCGGCGGGGAGCCTGCTTCTCCCTCTGCCTGCTCTGCCTGCCTCTCCCCCTGCTTGTACTTTCTCTCTCTGACAAATAAATAAATAATCTAAAAATTAAAAAAAAATTATAAAAAAAATAAAATAAAGTGTGGATTCTCTTTAAAAAAAAAAAAAAGTCCCTCTTCCCACCAGCCAGAAAAAAAAAGTCCTATGATTCACCAGTTATTAGGTAGATTACTCAGAGAAGTTTTAGATTCAGTAAAAGGGGATAGATTAGCTACAGATATTGCTCTGGTTCCACCTAATAAAGCTTATTTTTTTTTAAAGATTTTATTTACTTATTTTAGAGAGAGACAACTGTATGAGCAGGAGAGGCAGAGAGAGAGAGAGAGAGAGACAGAGAGACAGAGAGAGAATCTCAAGCAGACTACACACTAAGCATGGAGCCCAACATGGAGCTCGATCCCAGGACCCTGAGATCATGACCTGAGCTGAAACCTAGAGTTGGATGCTTAAATGACTGCACCGCCCAACCTAAAAAACTTAAAGGCAAGACCTCACCTAAAAATTAAAAGTAAGACCTAAAAGGACAAGCTACTTAAAAGTAACTGAACTGTGTTCCAGAACAAAAATCAAGAATATTTATAGGAATACAAAATTGTAATTTGTATTCCACAGAATTGTAACTGAAATGTGTTCCAGAACAAAAATCAAGAATATTTATAGGAATACAAAATTGTATTTTGTATTTCACAAAATTCTATTTTATATACCACACATTTAGTTAAAATTCATGGTTTGGCTTCCAAAGAATGACCAAGCATGCACAGAAGCAAAAGAATTAAACCTTTAAAAAAGAGGGGAAAAGGTCACTATCAACCTAAAAATGACAGATGATTTAATTAGTAGACAGGAAATTCATAACAGTCATTATAACTGAATTCTTTATGTTCAATAAGCTACAGAAATAATTGATGATAATTAGAGAAAAAGAAAATGTTAACAAGATCCATATAAACTTCTAGAAGACAAAAAATGCTAGAAAAACTTAGCAAAAATTTATTCAAATTTGATGAAAACTACCCACAATTCCAAGAAGCTCAACAAAACCCAAGCAAAAGAAACATGAAGAAAATGTCACCAAGGCACATCATAATGAAATTTACTAGCTTCAAAAAAAAAAAAAAAGAAATTTACTAGCTTAGGGGAAAAATCTAAAAACATCCAGAAGAAATAAGACACATTACATACAGAGGAATAACAATAAGGATGACAGAAGATTCTTGTCAAAATACATGCAAACTAGAAGACATTGGTACAATATCATTAAAGCACTAAAAGAAAAAAACACCAAGTTAGAATTCCATAACAACATAAAATATCTTTGCAAAAGTAAGAAAAAATAAACATTTTTACAAACATACAAAAGCTGAAAAAACTTCTCACCAGCAGGACTACATTATAAGAAATGTTCAAGAAAGTCCTTCAGGCAGAAGGCAAATGGTACCACATGGAAATCTGATTTTCACAAATATTATGAAGACCACTGGAAATAGTAACTACACGGGTAGATACAAAAGGCTTTTTCCCTTATTATTTACAACTCCTTAAAGGAGAAATGATCAGAATGTACTGTGGGGAGAGGAGGAGCAAGATGGCGGAGAAGTAGGTGGTTGAAATAGAGCCGGATCCCAGAAGTTCATCTAAATAGTTATTAAATCATTCTAAAAGCCAGCATACTCAACAGGAGAGAGAAGAGAGGAAGAAGAGCAATCCTAGGAGCAGAAAATTGACCACTTTCCGAAAGGTAGGACGTTTGGAAAAGTAATTCCAAAGAGACGGGAAGAGAGACTGCGGGGGGAGAAGCTGGATCCTTGCAGCCACAGAGCTGCGGAGCACAAAATCGGAACTTTTAGAGTCTGCTCTGCTGACAGACATGGCCCCAGAAGCTAAGCCGGAGGTTCAGCCCTTGCGGGAACAGAGTGATTTCAGGACCCGAGAGATCATAAAGAGACCGGGGGTGTCTGAGTGCGGTAGAGCTCCCAGATATCGGGGAGGAGAAGCCGGCGGCAGAGAAAGAGCCGCGCAGTGCGTTTTCAGCTGGGGCTTACCCTAGACCGTGGCCGTGGCCCTTTGAGCGGGGACCACATAAGGCATTCCGGAGAGACCCCCTCCTTCCTCTTCGGGGAGGAGCGGTGCGGGAGTGCGCAGCAGGAATCTGCTGGGTTTGGAGACTCCAGACGGGGCCGCGAGCCAAAGATAGAAACGCGCTGCCACCGGTGGCTGGGCTCGGAGCCTGGGCAGGGACCTGGGAGACGGGAGTGATTGACTGCTTTCCTCTGAGGGCGCGCTGAGGAGCGGGGACTCCAGCGCTCAGGGACTCCAGCGCTCAGCTCGTCCGGCCGGAGACTGGGAGGCGCCATTTGCATTCCCGGCCTCCAGGGCAGTACGGAAAGCGCTAAGGGAACAAAGACTCTCGAGAGCGAACCTGAGCAAATTGCTTGGCCCCTCCCTGGGCAAGGGCGGGGCAATTCCACCTCAGGCAAAGACATCTGAGAAGCAAGTTCAAAGGCCCCTCCCCAGAAGATCAGTGAGACTATCCAGCCAAGCCCAAGTTCATCAGTGAGAACTGTAGAACTTCAGAGTACTTTTCTCTCTCACTCATCTATTCTTAGCTCGATAAAATGACAAGGCGGAAAAAACTCACCACAAAAAAAAGAACAAGAGACAGTACCGACAACTAGAGAACTAGTTAATACAGACATCAGTAATATGTCGGAAATACAGTTCAAAATGACAGTTATCAAGATGCTAGCTGGGCTCGAAAAAAACATGGAAGAGCTCAAAGAATCCCTTTCAGGAGAAATAAAATCTCTTTCGGGAGAAATAAAAGAAATAAAATCTAACCAAGACGAAATCAAAAAAGCTATTAATGAGATTCAAACAAAAATGGAGGCTCTTAATGCTAGAATAAATGAGACAGAAGAAAGAATTAGCGACATAGAAGACCAAATGATGACGAATAAAGAAGCTGAGAAAAAGAGAGACAAACAACTACTGGACCACGAGGGAAGACTTCGAGAGATAAGTGATACCATAAGACGCAACAATATTAGAATCATTGGGATTCCAGAAGAAGAAGAAAGA
>CM052800.1:136213135-136243226 GCA_028533885.1 Nasua narica | reverse complement strand
GGATGGAACTAGAGGGTATTATGCTAAGCAAAATAAGTCAGTCAGAGAAAGACAATTATCACATGATCGCTCTGATATGAAGAATTTGAAAGGCAGGGCAGGGAGTTATGGGGGTGTGGGGAAGAGAAATGAAACAAGATGGGATGGGGAAGGAGACAAACCATAAGAGACTCCTAAACTCACGAAACAAACTAAGGGTTGCTGGGAGGTGGGGGGGTAGGGATATGGACATGGGGGAGGGTATGTGCTACGGCAAATGCTGTGAAATGTGTAAGCCTGATGATTCACAGACATGTACCCTGGGGCAAATAATACATTATATGTTAATAAAAAAAAGAATGTATTGTGGGGTTTATAGCATAAGTTAAAAACAAACACAAGCAATGGCACAATGATTGGAAGGAAACAAATCTAAGTATACTATTGTAAGGGTCTTACATTACATGTGAAATGTAATCAATTGCTGGAAGATAGACTGTGTGATAAGTTCAAGATGTGTGCTATGAACTTAAAAGCAAACACGAAAACAACAGAAAAATAAACTGCAGTTAACAAGTCAATAACACACACACACACACACACACACAAAATAAAAAAATAAAAATAAATAAATTCTTTAAAAAAATAAGCCAATAACAGACAAAATGTAATCATAAATATAATCCAAAAGAAAGTAAAACAAAAGGGAAAAGGAAACAAAGAATGGATAAGATATACAAAAAACAAAGAGCAAAATGGCATTTTTAGATCCAACTATATTAACAATCACATTAAATACAAATGGTCTCAACAACCAAGTTAAAGATAAGAGTGGATTAAAAAAGCAAACCCAACAATAAGCTGCCTATAAGAAACCTATTTTACACTTGATCTTAGCCAAAAGGCTGAGAAGCGATGAATCCTACTTTAAATATGTAGACACAAACAGACTAACTGGGAGGGGGGAATGGATAAAGATATACCAAGTAACACTGAGCAAAAAAAAAAAAATAGAAGTGACTTTATCGATAACAAAGTAAATTTTAATTCTATAAAGACTATAATTCTTTAAAAGGAACAAACTTGATAATCACAATACAGATGAAACTCAAAAGGCATTATGAGTTATTAAACAAGCTAAACACACACAAAAAATACAAACTGTTAGTCTGTTTAAATGAAATTCTAGAACAGAGAAAGTTAATCTAAGATAGAAAAGATTCGGAAAAAAGTTCCCTCTGAGAGGCTAGAAGCAGAAACTGGGAAGAGGCATGAAACTTTTTGTTTGGGAAGATGGTGATGTTCTGTATCTTGATAGGAGTTTGGTTACATATGTGTAGGCATGTGTTAAAACTCAGCAAATAGGGGCACCTAGGTGGTTCAGTTGGCTAAGCATCTGACTCTTGATTTCAGCTCAGGTCATCATGTCAGGGTCGTGAGATCAAGCCCCATGTCAGGCTCTGTGCTGGGCAAGGAGGCTACTTAAGTTTCTCTCTCTCCTCTCTCCCTCTCTCTCTCCCTTCCTCACTGCTCATGTGTGAATTCATTCTCTCTAAAAAAAAAAATAAATAACTCAGCAAATGTACTTTTAAAATATCTGCATTTCATTATATGTGAATTTTATATTTAAAAAACCAAACTTCTAAACAATTAGAGGTTTCTAAACAATATTGAACTCTATTTAATGATATGTATACTATGAAGTACTTAGGACAAAGTATACCAATATCTGCAATGAACTTTAAACTGCATGAAAAAATAAGATACACTAATTGCTGGATATTAGGGCAGACAGATATGTCATCAAGCAAGCACAGTAAAGTATTAATCATATACTCTCAATGGAAAGTATATGGTGTGCACTGTGAAATTATTTTAATTTTGCCACGTTTGAAATTTTTCATAATTAAATGTTGTAAAAACAGCCATCAAAAAGGATGAATACCCACAATTTGCATCAACACAGATGGAACTGGAGGGTATTATGATAAGCGAAATACATTAAACAGAGAAAGATAATTATCATATGATTTCACTCATATGTGGAACATAGGAATAGGGCAGAGGACCACAGGAGAATGGAGGGAAAACTAAATGGGAAGAAATCAGAGAGGGAGATGAACCATGAGAGACTCTGGACTCCAGGAGACAAACTGAGGGTTGTGTGAGGGGGTGGGTAGGTGAAGGGATTGGGTAAGAGGGTGATGGGTATTAAGGAGGGCATGTGTTGGGATGAGCACTGGGTGTTATACACAACTAATTAACTGTTGAACACTACGTCAAAAACTGATGATGTACTATACGCTGGGTAACTGAACATAATAAAAAAATAAAATGTTGAGAAAAGAAAATCATGTATGATCATACAATGGAATATTATATAGCTATAAAGAAGATGAAGAAAATTTTTTAATGTAGGGATTTGAAAAGATTTATAAATACATATAAAATAAATAAAATAAATGATATATAACATAAAGGCAACATAAAGGAGTACAATATGTGTCTTTATTCAGACACACACACACATACACACACACAGGAAGGAGCTCAGTGGGATAAACAATAAACTACATCAGTGGTTACCTGGTAACAAGGATGGAAATGTATATGTTTAGGTGGAGAGAAATTTTATACATTGTTTATGCTATGTAAAAACTTATCACATAAATATATTGTGTACTTAGGTTAAATATGATTTTTGAACCCATGAGAGGAAGTATTGTTCATATAACAGTATTAGTCTCACGCTAATTTTCCCCATAAAAGTGCTTTTAATAAGGTAATAAGGTGTCTCAAATGTCCTCATCTATTTGTCTGAGATAGGCCTATTTGATCATTCAAAATTACCCAATTCTTGTGTTTCTGGTCTGCACATGACCTTTCTTCCTACTTTTTAAGAAAATATGTCAGGAAAAAAAATATGGCAGGGATTTTTTTTACCTTATATAAAACTTACTTGCATCTCTACCTTTGCCTCCATCCCATCCTGTCACACTGGTGTTAGGTTTATTATCTCAGAAGTGCTCTAAATTATTTATAGCCCCATTACCTGAGAGATCTCACAACATCAGTTGTGTTTATCATCATGTTTATGTAATTAATGACCACTTTTATGCATAAAATCTGTGCTACAATAGGGAACACAAAACATGCAGTACAACTCCTATGAGAGAAGACAGACGTTTATCTCATGGGAGATGGCTACTGATTAATAATCAACACAAATATAACACAGATAATGGAATTATCTAACAAAGATTTTTAAAGTTATTATAAAAATTTTCCAGGAAACAATCATGAATGCTCTTTGTAGCAATGAAAAACAAAGTCTGAAAAAAGAAATAGAAGACATTGAAGAAAATTTTAAGAAGTTCAAATTTCAATACCCCTAAATAAAATTTTACTGGAAACACTATGATGCTAATCAATTTGCACATTGCCTATTGCTACTTTCACACTATAATAGAGAAGTTCCCACAGATTCCTTATGGCCTGCGAAGCCTAAAATAATTACTATCTGGCATTCACAGAAAACATTTGCTAACCCTTGTTTCAAAGACTGTGCTCTGCACTCAGAGTAAGTTCCTACTGTTTGACAGAGTCGATGTATAGCACCCTTCATGATCTGGCCCTGCTTACCTCCTTGAAGGCTTCTTACTTGCCATTCTTTGTCCTAACTTCTGAATTTTAGCCATCCATTCTGAATTATACCAAGTTCCCTAAATTTTACACACTCTCTCACGTGGGTCCTGGTTATTCTATGCCTAAAACACTTGGCTTGGGTTTTGGTTTAGTTAATTACTTACCCTCGACTCATCTCTTTTTCCAGAAATCCTTTCGCTAAGACTGATATATGTCTGAATACATACTCTTACAGTAGCATATGATAATTTCTTTTTTTTTTTTAAAAGATTTATTTATTTATTTATTAGAGACAGAGACTGAGAATGAGAGGGGAGAAGGTTAGAGGGAGAAGCAGACTTCCCGCAGAGCCGGGAGTCCGATATGGGACTCGATCCTGGGACTCCAGGATCACGACCTGAGCCAAAGGCAGTCGCTCAACCAACTGAGCCACCCAGGCGCCCCAGCATATGATAATTTCTAGTATATTCCTTATCAATTACAATTGCCTCTATACTTGTCTTTCATTTCAGCAAACCCTAAGCTTGTCTTAACTATGTCTAACTATGTCTTAACCATTATTGTATTTTCATTGCTGAGGAATGTGTGGCCTTTAATGGGTCTCAAAAAGAACCGCTGAATAATAAAAGACACCATAGGTTAGAGTCTTTGAGCTCTTCTCCAATGCAAGAAAGAATTCTACGAAAATAGTCCATTAAAAAAATTACTTAAAACTCTATTTAGTTGGTTGAGTTCGACTTGCCCTTTCAGAATGTAAGCTCCACAAAAGCACATGCTTTTATTTATTATTGTATCTCTCTCTGGTGCCTTGGACAATGCAAGAAAATAATTGCTCAATAATTATTGCTGAATAAATAAATCATTAGGTGAGATCTTTTCCATACCCCTGGCTACATACCTAAGAGAACTTTCTGAGATTCTGTCAAAGTTTGCTACTTTGGTTCTCATCAAGAATTATTCCTGGTAACAGATTAAAGTAATACAATTGGTAGAAAGAGTTAAAGTAATACAATTTAAATACATATCATTAGTTCCCTCTCTCATACCACATACTATTGTAATAAAAATCCTTGCTACTCTTAAGGTTGAATAGTTTTCTCCGCTTTTCACATACAAAGAAAATTTTCCAGCCTCTCTCAATCCCTATAGGTGTTCTTTCTTCCCAAGTATCCAGTCTACAAGTTTACATGTGTGCTAGACCATCACAGAATATCAACATTTTATACATACTTTCAGTTGTAGAGAAGGATGTGTCCAATGTTAATTCATCCAAAGGAATCACAAGTTGACCTCCTGCCTCCCATTTCTTGCGATCAGATGAAACTGCTTTTTCTTTTTCATGTTCTTTGGTATCTTCATGAACAACTATCTCACATGTATCAGAGTGACATTGCTTTTCTTTTACATCTTCTTGAGCTTTAAGATTTTGATTTAATCTACGGAGTATTTCTCGCTTACTCTGAAACAGTTAAAGTGTTATATCTTAATATTTATACAATTAAGTAAAATGATTGAGAGTTTGAAAATTGTACTTACTGAAATAGCATTGTTAGTCTTCTGCATGTCTTCTGAGGTTTCCTCGGTATCAGTTAAACTTCTGTCCTATAAATACAGAAAGTTACAGAGTAAGAAATGGTATTTTAAATGTCTACCTTAAAAATTTACGTATTTTTGTTACTTTTTGTTTTTCATTAAATTGCTCCTTGTGAATTTTTTTATCCCTGTAAAATGTTAACATAGCTTCCTTCATTATCAGAAATGAGAAATAGTTACAAATAATCAGTAATAGACTTAATAGGAGGGCCAATTTTCAATTATTTATCTCATTTTTTGATTATTGATTCCATATTTAACTCTATTTTCTTCTTTTTTGACATCTGATTTTTGGTAATTTTAGGTCAACGGTAAAAATAAAAAGAGAATTAACTCATCTACTCCACACCCCGCCCCATTTTTTTATAAAGAGAGTGTGCATGCACTCAAGGGAGAGGAAGAGGAAGAAAGAAAATCTTAAGCAGGCTCCACATACAGCACAGAGCCCAATGCAAGGCTTAATCTCACCATTCTGAGATCATGACCTGAGCTGAAATCAAGAGTCAGACACCTAACCAACTGATTACTCATATACTCTCTTAATCAAAGATAGGGACTTTTGGTGGATAAAGTAATTCAGACTAGCCTGTGTTATTCTGAAGCTGTTTTCATGTTTCATGTATATATATTCCTATTAAGCCATACTACCAAACATAATTGAGAATTGGCTTCTCTCCATAAGCAAAAAGAATAATAAAAATAAGTTCTGAGTCCTTTATACCAACAATATAAAATCTATCTTTTATTAGTATAATCATACTGATCTAGAGCAACAAGAATTTTTAAACACATAAAAAGAAGAAATTAGTTATGAAAGCTATGAAAGCAAAAGTATCTGAAAGATGCAAAGAAAGAGTGTTTTTCAAAGTTTTAAGTCAGCAGTATTTACCAAGACAACACATAAAGAAAAACCATTTCATTATACAGATTACCTCAAATTTTATAATATTTGAGGAAAATACAAAAGAGGATAGTGGTCAGTTTTAAAGTAATACATGTAAATGAGACAAAGAGCATTTTACCCAATAAAGTAGTCAGGAATTAGCAGTCGCTACAACCAGAGAGATGAACAGCTAGTTGAGATGTGAGACTGGGTACCAGGAAGGAAACCACACAGTGGTATCTAAAGTTGAAGTGAACAATTCAGCACACGCAAAATCGTTATCAGAAAGAAAAAGAGACTAAACCTACTCTTGAAGAACAATAGTTTTGCATATGAAGTTCTTGAGAGTAACCAAGAAACTTGTATTTTCCTACTCAGTCTTATTTTCAAGATAAACAAAGGCTATAAAAAAAATTGATGTATCAGTAACATCAGTGTTGTCTGCAAAAATTTAATGAAACTCAGCAATTAAAAGGCAGAGACATTAATTAAAAAAAGAGAAAATCAGGTTAATGTGTTATATAATTCAGTAGACTTTTTCCCTCCTGTATGTTAAATTCTAGGCTGAAATTCCTTAGCAAGAACCGATTTCTTTTAATCTCAGAACAGAGTTTTCATGTTTTAGATGAACACCTGACACATACTTCTAAGTTTAAACTTTTTACTTGCCTAAAATTCTTTGTTTCCATATTCATATAGCATAATAGAGATTCACTCGTAGAAGGTAAAAGAAATAACTGATGAATTAAGTGTAATTATATTAAATCTTCCAACATTTGTTATGCCAAAAATTTAAAAATAAATATAAACATGTCTTGGACTTTATACCTAAAGTTAATTAATTTAAGTACCAAAGAGATATTATTTAAATAAAAAAATGAACCTTTGTTAAAAAAAAAAAAGAACCTTTGTAAATTGTGAGAGCTGGGGTATAAAAATGTTTGTTGCATTATTTTCTGTACACTTCTGTATATATTTTATTTGTTCAATATTCTTTTAAAGTCAAAATGAGAGAAAATCAGATAAATCTATTTTTATGTAAGTAGATGGTCCTAGATATAAACTTATGAGCAGTGAGGCTCCAACACTCACAGTAAACCATACACAAAAATCTTAAGAAGTTATTTTATTTTCCCTAGAAAAATTTAATACATTAGGAATTAATATAATTTCATTAAATTTAATCCTTCTAATAGACTTTCACTTTGAGGAGTTTTAAATTTTAAGAAACTTACCAAACCCACTTCTTTCAAAGCTGAAGTCACAGAAATAACAGATCTCATCTGTTGCTTTGATGGAGAGCCACCTGTTTCATGTTGTCCCAAAGGTGGAGACATATCAGAGTTCTTTACTCCTTTAGCCACCAGCTATAATAAAGAATTTAAATACACTTGCAAATTTATAGTTGTATAAAGAGATAAAAATTTTAAAAAAGTATAAGATCACTGTTTATCTACCCTATCTAAAAGTACAGTTTCTTTCATTTCTCAATTTTTATTGTCCAAGACAATGTGCTAGGTCTGAGGAAAGATCAGAAGAGAAAGAAACATCTCTGGCCTCAGACGTAAAATAATAATGTCTCATGTAGTACTAAATAACTCCTCTCCATTGCATTAACAATGTTTAATAAAATAATCTTTAAAATAATCCTGACTTGTAAAAGATGAAGACATTAGTTTAATTTTAATTCACTACAACATTTGATGGGAAAAATATTTTACTTATTAATCTTACACTTCAAAGAGAAACGCTTGTGCAAACTGTAAAAGTCCAGTACAATCTTCTTGAAGTTTCAACATCAAACACCCAACATAAGAATCCTCATTATAAAACTGTCAACGTAATGGAAGAATGGAAGAAATGGAAGAATGGAAGAAATGAAAGGTACAGGTAACAAGATTTTAACTTCACTAAAAATATCACTTATTATAACCATATATTTGTTCATTTTTATCTTACCATTTAGACTCTAAATGATATGAAATAAGATACTGAACCATTAATAAATATAAAGAAATGGCATTTACAGGTATGCTCACAGTAACATGGTAGCAAGTCTGCTCACTACTTCTTTCTCTCCTTCACACCAGTAAACAAAAATTTCTGGTGACTATACATTTCAAATGCAACATTTACTAAATATCTTATATTTATGAGTTAGTAATACAATTATAATATCTAGTCTTCTTAACTCTCACTTTATACTAATATCCATGTTGTTCAAAAGAAGATGGTAATAGCGAACACAATAGTGAAGAACAAAGTTCAAGGAAGGATTCTACCCAACTTATTCAAGTCTTACTATAAAGCTCCAGTAATCAAGACAGTGTGGCACTGGTGAAGAATAGACAAATAAATCCATAGAACAGAATATAGCTCAGAAACAGACTCACACAAATACTGTCAAATGATCTTTATCAAAGGAGCAAAGGCAACTAAATGGAGAAAGGATAGTCTTTACAACAAATAGTGATGGAACACCTGGACATCCCAGGCCAAAAAAAAAAAAATGGGGGGATCTAATCAGAGACTTTACACCCTTCACAAATTAACTCAAAATTCATTATAGACCCAAATATAAAATGAAAAACTATGAAAGTCCCAGAAGGTAACATAGGAGCAAACCCAGATGGTTTTGGATTTAGCAAGACTTTTTAGATAGAACACCAAAGGTACAACCCTGAAAGACAGAATTAATAAGCTGGACTTCACCAAAATTCCAAACTTTTGCTCTGTGAAAGACACTGTCAAGAGAATAAGACAAGACACAGTCTGGGAGAAAATATTTGCAAAAGACATAAGACTTAAAGTACCATTAACCAAATATACAAAGAGCTCTTAAAACTCAACAATAAAAAAACAAACCCCCCAATTAACAAAATGTACTAAAGATCTGAACAGACACCTCACCAAAGACATATACAGACAGCAAATAGGCATATGAAAAAATGCTCAATATCATATGTCATCTGGGAACTGCAAATTAAAATAATGTGATACTACTATGTATCTATTACAATGACTAAAATCCAAACCACTGAAGCAAATGCTGCTGAGGATGTGGAGCAACCAGAATTCTCATCCATATCTGATGGTAATTCAAATGTTATAATGGTTTGGAAGACAATTGGGCAGTTTCTTACAAAGCTAAACATACGTTGACCATGTGACCCAACAATCACACTCTTTGGTATTGACCCAAAGGAGTGGAAAACTTATGTTTACGCAAAAACCTGTACACAGATGTTTATAGCAATTTTATTCATAATTACCAAAATTTATAAGCAACCAAGATGTCCTTCAGTAACTAAGTAGACTTAAAAAACACTGGTACATACATGGGATATTATTCAGTGCTAAAAAGAAAGGGGCTATTGAGTCATGCAATGTCACAGAGGAACCTTAAATGCATATTACTAAACAAAAGAAGTTAATCTGAAAAGGCTACCTACTATATGATTCCAACCATATGACATTCTGGAGGCAACACTATGGAGACAATAAAAAGATAAATGCGGGCACATGGGTGACTCAGTTTGTTAAGTGTCTAACTTTGGCTCATGTCATGATCTCAGAGTACTGCGATAGAACCCCAATGTTGCGCTCCATGCTCAGTGAGGGGTCTGTTTCTTCCTCTCCCTCTGCTCCTATCCAGGCTCATGCATGTGTTCTCACTCTTTCTCTCTCTTTCAAATAATAAATAAAATCTTAAAAAAAAAATACCAATAAAAAACAATAAAAAGATCAGTGGTTGCCAGAGGCTGGCAGAGGAGTGGTAGGAGGAATGAATAGGCAAAGAACAAAGAATTTTTAGGAGAGTAAAAATACTCTGTATGATATCATAATGATGGATACATGTCATTATACATTTGTCCAAACACACAGAATGTACAGCACCAAGTGTGAGCTGTGATAGAAACTATAGACTTTGAAAGATGATATGTAAATACGTTCATCAAACTACAGACTTTGAAAGATGATATGTAAATAGGTTCAACAACTGTAACAATGTACAACGCTGGTGAAGGATGCTGATTAATGGGAGACGCTATATATGTGTGGGGGCAGGGGATGTATAGGAAGTCTGTATCTTCCTCTCAATTTTGCTGTGAACCTAAAACTACTCTAAAAAAAAATTCTTTATATAAAAAAAGACAGAAACATTGCTCATCCGTAGTTCAGCACTGCTGAAAAAGTATACTGATATTTAAGATGTTTTAGAACTTAAAAAATCTAAAGCTAACAGAACTGAGTATTATCTCCTTAAAAGATTACACAGAAGTATTCGGAAACTAGGAAAACATGGAGGGTATTGTGAGAAGGAAGGGAAGGGTGAATGGCAGGAAATCAGAGGGGGCCATGAACCATGAGAGACTGTGGACTCTGAGGGTTTTGGAGGGGTGGGGGTGGGGGGTTGGGCGAGCTTGGTGGTGAGTATTGAGGAGGGCACATATTACATGGAGCACTGGGTGTGGTGCATGAACAATTAATCTTGTAACACTGAAAAAATAAAATAAACATATGTGGGGAAAAATAAATAAATAAAACTCAATAAGAAAAAAAAAGAAGTATTTGGAAACTTTAAGATGGTCTTACTTCATACAGGACATTCAAAAAAGGTACCATAAATTCTGAGAAAATAAAAACAAGTTCCACCTGGTTCTGAAAAAAATAGCATTCTTAGAAAAATATGTTATTTCTCTAGATTAGATGATTATTTTGAAGGGAACAGATTAATTTGGGTATACAAATTCTATCATTTTATTTAAATCAATAAATACTTCTCCAACCACATATCCTATTTGTCCATGGTATATAAAGTGAATGTTTAAATTCATTTAAAGAAATGATTTTTTTTTTTTGAGAGAGAGAGAGCTTGCATGCGTACAAACAGAAAGGGACAGAGGGAAAAGGAGAGAGAATCTTAAAAAGACCACGCCCAGTGTGGAAACTGACACTGGGCTCCATCTTACAACTCTGAGATCATGACCTGAGCTGAAATTAAGAGTCAGTTGCTTAATTGACTGAGCCACCCAGGCACCCTAATTTCTGCTATTTCAAAATTCACATTAGATTTATTTATTAAAATAGCAGAAATCAGAAATCTGATGTGATTTTTGTGAGAAAACAAATATTCAGTATTTGATAAAAATTAACCAACATATTCAAAGATGTCTTAAGTGCCAAGTACAGTGCTATATAATGGACATCCAAACTGATACATGGTAACTATGTGAGGTGATAGATATATTAGCTAGACTTACTGTGGTAACCATTTCACAATACATATATATATCAAGTCATCATGTTATCTATCTTACACTTACACAATATTGTTTGACAATTATATCTCGGTCAAGTTTGAAAAAAAAAAATCCAATATATTGTAGTCCAGAATTGCAATAATTTTCAAACAAAAGACAAAAAAAAATGGATCATATGATATTTTCTCTCAAAGGATTATAAATTATAAGGGAAAGGGAAACATAAATCAATCAGTATGTTAACAGAGAAATAAAAGTAGACAGATGTGTATTAAATCGTCTAGCGGAAAAACAAGCAAAATAAAATGAGAGAAAGAACTGTGTAAAGCCAGGAGGGGTGATGATGAGAGTGGTCTTTGTAGGGCAGCCAGTTTGAATAGCCATTCATAGTTTAAGGACATCATAAAATACAGTTCAAATAGGACAGTTCTACACTTAAATCACCAAACTCTCACTTACTAGTCCTGTGATTTTTCATTGTTTCTTATCATCTCTGAACTTCAAGCTTTTTCTCTTTAAATTGGGAATGCTACACTCATTATCTCCTTACTGTAGGGATTAAATGTGATAATTTATGTAAAGTGACAGTTGTGTTCCTAATAAATGGTAGTAATTACAGTTCAGCAAACATTTATTTAATTTCTATTAAATAAGGTTATTTGGCTTAAGCACTAAAAGTCTGATTTTAGACCCTGAAAAAATGAAAGCCAGTTTCTAATCTCTAGAATGCAGAATAAAAACAAAAACCTCCCATTCAGGCGCCTGGGTGGCTCAATCATTAGGTGTCTGCCTTCGGCTCAGGTCACCATCCTGGTGTCCTGGGATCAAACCCCACATCAGGCTCCCTGCTCAGTGGGAAGCCTGCTTCTCCCTCTCCCACTCCCTCTGCTTCTGTTCCCTCTCTTGCTGTCTCTCTCTGTCAAATAAATAAATAAAATCTTTAAAAAAATAAAACAAATTAAAAACAAAACAAAAAAACCCTCCCATCTGTGCATAATCAGAATTTAAAGTTTTTGCACTGCATAAGGTTTTATGACACAAAAGTTAATACTGAAAGATATATACTTGGTATTATAAATTCAAAAAAGCCTAAGATTTTTAAAGAATGATCAGAAAACAATTTAATTGTATAAATAAACAGGAGAGATAATATGAATTTAACCAATTTTGCTAAAGAATAACACCAACTGCCTTTCTTGGCCTATGACATAATTTTTATTTATGCTTATGAAGATGATCTCAAAGTCATTTCCAAAATTACTGGACAGATATTTATAATAGGAACCTAAGGAAATGCTAAACAAAAGAAAAAAGTCACCTATACCTGAATGCTTCAACTTATATTTCATTTTTTATACTTTTTAATGCTTATACATATGCACATATTATATCAGTAAATGCTTATATTCCATAATCAAACATACACTAGTCTCTCCTGTGGGTCAACTAAACAGATCATAAGAACCTGAAATAATAAACACAGAAAAAGTCAGACATACATAATGAAATCTAAACCCAAGAACAAAGACACTGCCCTACTAAGTTTTCCAATTACTTAATAACGAAACTACATAAGTTAACAAAAATATAAAGGTAATTCAGAGTAACTACTGAAGTGTTGGAACATCATTATAAGTCCAGGTAACACACACCACTACCTGATTAGTACAACAGGAGCTGGGCCTTCTATGTAAGCATAATGGATATATTATTCATAACCTGAATGTTAAGGCTATTCAATGTTAACCAGATTTTGAGACAGAAAATAATAAGTTATTTTTAAATTGTCAAAAGAGAAAACACTAGAGTTCTTAATTCAAAAAGTTCATCCAACGACAAAAAACACAAAAATGAAACTAAGAAAACAAAACAAAGTTTTACAGAAGATAAAAACATTAAAACCTCAAAAAAATCTGTTAAATTGATCACTTCATTTCATCTAGTTAAGCACAGTTTTTCAAAATCCCAAGTTGAAAAAAAAATTGTAACAAAAATAAAACACTGACCTGAAAGTTCCATTAGACAAGTTTAAAAAAAATAAACTGTTTAGGGGTTATTTTCCCTAGCCATTTCCTAAGTTCCTAAATTCAAGGCTTTTCTACTTATATCACCACAAAAAGTTTTTAATTATCACTGTAAAATTGCTTATATTTTATCTGTCAATTGTATCTGTTTCAATTTGCTGAAAAATTAATCAGCAGTGCCACCAAATGACAAAAGGCAAAATTTTACCAAATAGTGAGGCCAGGTTTATAAACACATGAAACTATTGCTTTACCTATTCTTGAAGCATAAATACAAACACTATTTCACCTCTATATTCTGAATGATTTAAAGATTTTATATATGTTTGGAAAATATTAAATTGGCCTGATGCCATATTTTGAATATAGAGCAATTTCACCATAATTTTATATAGCTTAAAGATACTACACAGTTAAATTTTATCAAATTCACATTTAACCTCTTAAAACCTCATCTTTGAAGAACCAAAAATACAAAAGTGTTTTTTCTGAATAATCTTTATGAACCGGTATTGCTATAATGTATTTATAAGAATGTCTACAAATAAGAACACTCCAAGGTAGCCAGAAAGGGGAATTATTTCTCCACTCTGAAGGAAGCCTTATAAAACTTTATGGGCGATCCAAAGAACAGGACAAAGATAGAAACAAAAATGAAATAGACAAGAGATAAACGCAATGAAAAAGGACTTCCTCATATTCAAAAACAATCTCTCAGCAAATCAATACATATTTTCCCTAATTCTGTTTTTCATTTAATTTTTATTATTAAGTGCATTGCTACTCTTAAAAAGCTATCTTCCTTACATTTCACTCAGAATATGAGTATATATGCCAACTGAGAAAGGCAATACTATATTATTTGGGGGAAAAAACTCTATCACAACACATGAAAATTTTTCTTCATATTAAAATCCTATGCTGTATTGTAATTTTTACACTGAAATATGTCAAAGAGGAAATTCTACAAAACGGGTCTTACATGCCAAAGAATCAGGATAATTAAAGTGATGATTTCTACCATTTGTTAGATCAAAGATACTTATGATAATCCAATAAAAGATACGTGGTCCTTAAAGGGCTGGTATCCAAGATCTGTAAAGAACTTATCAAACTCAACCCCCAAAAAACAAATAATCCAGTCAAGAAATGGGCAGAAGACATGAAGAGACACTTCTCCAAGGAGACATACAAATGGCTAACATGCAAGAAAAAATGTTCAACATCACTAGCCATCAGGGAAATACAAATCAAAACCATAGTGAGATACCACCCCCACCAGAATGGCTAAAATTAACAAGACAGAAAACAACAAATGTTAGTGCGGATGTGGAGAAAGGGGACCCCTCTTACACTACTGGTGGGAATACAGTTGGTGCAGCCACTTTGGAAAACAGCATGGAAGTTTCTCAAGACGTTAAAAATAGAGCTACCCTGGGGACCTGGGTGGCTCAGTTGATTAAGCGACTGCCTTCGGCTCGGGTCATGATCCTGGAGTCCCAGGATGGAGTCCCACGTTGGGTTCCTGGCTCCTCGGGGAGTTTGCTTCTCCCTCTGACCTCTCCCCTCTCATGCTCCCTCTCTCTTTCAAGTAAATAAATAAAAAATCTTAAAAAAAAAATAGAGCTACCCTACAACCCAGCAATTGCATCCCAAAGATGCAGATGTACTGAAAAGAAGGGCCATATGCACCCCAATGTTCATAGCAGCAATGTCCACAACAGCCAAACTGTAGACGGAGCCAAGATGTCCTTCAATTCATGAATAGGGAATGAAGATGCAGTTCATATATACAAGGGAATATTACTCAGCCATCAGAAAGGATGAATATCCACCACTTGGATCAACATGGATGGAATTGGAGGGGATTATGCTAAGTGAAGTAAGTCAAGCCAAGAAAGACAATTATCATATGGTTTCACTCATATGTGGAACATAAGGAATAGCACAGAGGATCACAGAGAAAGGGAGGGAAAACTGAATAGAAATAAATCAGAGGGAGACACACCATGAAAGACTCTGGACTCTGGGAAACAAACTGAGGGTTCCGGGTGGTGGGAGGGTTGGGGGGGGATTAGGTAACCGGGTAATAGGTATTAGGAGGGCATGTGTTGTGATGAGGACTGGGTGTTATGTGCAACACATCAAAAACTAGCCATGTACTATATGTTGCCTAACTGAACATAATAAAAAAATAAGTTTTTTAAAAAGAAATATACATGGTCTTAATGAAGAAAAATGCATTAACAATATACAATCAGACTAAATTAACATTTTAGGAAGTTAATAATGCTAACTCTAACTCTGAATAACATGTTAACCACTCCTGAGTTACAGTAATGATCAATAAATAAATATAGACATATGAAGCCCCCCTACTTATCTATATTATGATAAATTAGACCTTTTGAAATAATTACTTGATAAAATAACTTTAAACCATTTTCTATCAATTAAACTGGATTTAAGTACTTAAATTATGAAGACTATTTTTCTATGTAGCTTATAGAGAATAATATTAGAGAGCAAGCCTTTCATTTAGGAGATGAGGAAATAAAGGTCCACAAACATTAAGTCAGTTTTCCAAACAGGCAAATTAACTAGCAGAGCTGAGACTAAAATTCAAATCTTAAGATTCATTTTTTTCTCATGACACAAGAATGAATTCAGTACACCAATGTTTGAATACTCTTCTATATATAATTCTGAAATGTCATAAGCCATAGAATTCCCAATGAATTTATTTGTGTTACTATTCACCAGATGCCATGCTAGGCATTTTACAAGGTAAATCAGGATCCTTTGTTGAAAACAATAGAGATCAATTCTTGAGGAAAGGAGAAGGGGAGGAAGGGGAAAGAAGAAGAGAGAAAAGAACTGTAAGTAAGATTATAAAAGCAAAGGAAAGCCCTCCAAAAAGAACGGGAACCAGAGGAGCTGTGTGAATGAATCTAAGTAGCAAAACTAATTCATTGTTTCATCATGTTCTCTTACTGGAGTCAATAAACTTCAAATCTTTTGATATTCGGCTCAAGCTTTAAGCCCTGGGAGATGATTCATTTGGTCTACTTTAGATGACATGCCTATCTTTTAGCTAGGAGAAGCCAGAACACCTTGTTTGACAGTCCTACCTAAAGAGCACACAATAATTCCCCCAAATGAAAATGGGTTGCTTGCCTGTTGGACCTGACAAGTCAGGTGCACTGCCACAGTTTAATGCTGCTACCATAAAAATACTTCCGAAAGAACTTGAGGAAATACAAAGTTGTCTCGTACTAGGAACTAGTATTCTCTATCAATAATATAATCATAAAAGCTTTCATTTGTGCACACTTTAGAACTATCCAAGGCAGATATACTATTAACAGAGAAAACGCATACAGAGAAAAAACTTTACACTGGTTTAAATGGCTTAGAAAGCAAAGACTTTAAGTGGAGAGGAGGTTCCTAGGCTGTATTTTTTTTTTTTAAGATTTTATTTATTTATTTTAACAGAGAGAGAACACAAGCAGGCAGAGAGGCAGGCAGAGGCAGAGAGAGGAGCAGGCTCCCTGCCGAGCAAGGAGCCCGATGCGGGACTCGATCCCAGGACGCTGGGATCATGACCTGAGCCGAAGGCAGCTGCTTAACCAACTGAGCCACCCAGGCGTCCCTCCTAGGCTGTATTTTAACTATAAGGATGCTCTTGAAAATGCACTGGTTGGATATATGAGGTCTATCTAGTGCAGCCATCTGGAAGGAGAAGTCTGGCTCCAATTGATTACCTGAGGAAACAGAACTGTTTATTATTATATTTATATAATATATATAATATATATAATAATATATATATATATATAAAAATATAATAACTGTTTATTATTATTATTACCTGAGGAAACAGAACAGAACTTTATTACTAGCTGCCTAGTAATAAAAGTATTATATGAGAATGGATAGTACCTGCTCAGAGCTGAATCAATGTTGGACATAATTTATAAAATGTACTTGTTGACATATAAAACCTAACACGCTTCTGGAGGTGCTCCCCTTCTCTCCCTCTGCCTCCTCTATTATTACCACCACCACCTGTGAAACTTCTGCTGATGTTGCATAGACAAAGTTAGCTAAATGCTAGGAAGAGCATCAGAGAAGCAGCTGTCAAATAGGGTCCTTCAGCATAAGTGGAATCCTGATTCTTTTTGATGTTCTTTGATGTCTGATGTTGAAAATTTTCATGTCAAGAAAAACGTATCTTGCAGACCTCTCTGAAAACACTGTTAATGTCTAGTGACACTTTGAACAGGGAGCAGGATTCCAAATTGATCTCATGATGTGTCTATTTAAATAGATGAGATTATGTGGCAAGACTAAGGATAAGAACATTCTGAGATAGTCAAAGATGAGGAGTATGTCCACAAGAAGCCTTATAGGCCTATACAGCAGGTTCAAAGAATGAGATAATGATAGAAATAAAATATACAACAAAGAGTGAAATGCAAAGCAGAAGGAACACATCATATTCAAAATATAGTTTCTGACCTAACCAAAGAATAGACTTCCATAGATATGTTTCCGGAATTGATACTAGGAAATAAGCAGATTGGGTAACCTGTTATGATAATTTCGATGAAAAATACGGTAAAAGAGCTCCATTTAGAACTGTAGCTGAAGGATGTCAATGGACGTGTCAAGCACCAATGAGAATAAGAAAGCAAACAAGGGACACCTGGGTGGCTCAGTTGGTTAAGCGTCTGCCTTCAGCTCAGGTCATGATTTTGGAGTCCTGGGATTGAACCCCAGGTGGACTCCCTGTCAGTGAGGAGTCTGCTTCTCCTCCCTTTCCCTCTGCCACCCCACTCATGCTCAAGTGTTCTTTCTCTCAAATAAATAAATAAAATCTTTTTTAAAAAAAGGAAAAGAAACAAATGAAATAGTCAACTCAACAGATAGATATACTGATACTGAATGATGAAGCATATGTTTACACTGCCTCTTGGAGAGTGGTCATGATATTGTTCAATGGGTAGAACAATGTGAAACAAGCCATAAAAAGAAAGCCTGTTCGGGGAACTGTGTTTTTGAAAACTGTTTTACAAGATGTACTTATCACCACATTCAGAAGTGTTTGTGGGCTATTTTGGCCCACAAAAAGCAGATTTCAGGAAACAAACATAATGACATAGCTCTGCTTTGTGTTTCCTGAGCTGTATTAACTTGGGCTTTGGAAGCATAACATTCTGAATGAGCAGTCCCTACATGACTGGGAGAAAAGGAAACATTTCCCATTGATAAATGCACTACTCCAGTATCCCACATGCCAATCACAACATGAACTAAGACACAGCCATTCACTTTACTCTGGGGAAATCACAAGGTGTATATATAGCTGGCACAGAGTGGCAGGTGGCTATGTAAACCTGCTGCCAAGATATGCATGCGCACCGATAGCAGAGAATATGGAGCAGCTGTGCATCTCTAAGACATAATCACATAATCAAAGCCATGCAGCCTGCTACTATCAAATACTTGGATGCCCCATCTAATTTTGCATAACAGATCATATTTTAAAAATAAGGCTGATTTGCACTAAGCATAAGCTTATCATATTTAATGGATATATTACTATCCCAATCACCTTCATGCGCTATATAAACTGCTAGAATGGATTATTAAAGACTAAACTAAAAACTATAAGGGCATTAATGGTCCTTAAAATTTGCAACTGCGGTATTATTGCTGAACACAAGGATGATAACAGCAGGCTTATCATGAGGAAAGCTGATTCAAAAAGAATACACAGGGAGGTTCAAATGGATTCATCTTGATATAATCTCTGCCCCACTGTGCAAATCAGCACAGGATGAAATGTCCCTGTTTCTTGTGTTGAAGATACAAACCCAAGAGAACAAAAGGAGATTGTTCCTAATTGCTATATATATATATATATATACTACCAAAGGTAGGCTCATGCTATTTTCCAGATTAAGGTAAGCCTGAAGGGACTTGGATAATAAAAGAAATCATTGGTTCTGACTATGAAGATGGATTATTTCTATTTCTGACAAATCTGGTTGCTGAAACTTTCTCTTGAGGAAGAGCCGATGAGTTAGCACTGTAATTGTCTCAGTGCTTCTTGCTCTATTCATCCTACTCCATATGTACACTAAAAATCCAAAAAATTAAACACTGTATAAGCAAAAACCCAACAATTTCTCCAAATATCAGCAATATTCTGTCAGGGGAAAAAAAACCTTTTAAAACAGAAATAGAATTAGGGACTGTTAACAAATAACCTTTACATGAAATGTAACAAGTATGACCTTAAAATGATCAAAATTGTGTAAGAGATATAAAAGAAATAATGAATATAAAAGAAAAAAATGAATAAATGAATAAATAATGAAGAAATAATAAATAAATAGATACTTAACATGTTCCTAAATAAATTAATTTGTAGGTTTAAGGTAATACTGATAAAAATTTCAATAGAATTTTTTTAAAAGATTTATTGATTTGAGAGACAGAAAGGGAGAGAGAATGAGGGAGGAGAAGGAGAGTGAGAGAGAGAGAGCCCCATGCAGGGCTTGAGCTCACACCCCTAGACCATGATCTAAGCTGAAATCCAGAGTCAGTCAGATGCTTAACTGAATGAACCACCCAGGTGCCCCCCAAGAGAATTTAAAAAGAAGAAAAAAAAAGAGAGAAAGAGACAAAAATTATCCAAGAATGTATCTGGTAAAGAAAAAGAGAGCAAGCAACTAAGGAAAACAATGTAAAAAGAAGAGTAAAAAGGAAATAAAGGAAAAACTGTATCAGAAAATTAAATAATTCTAAATCCACAATTACTAACAAAATGAGGTAGTGGCAGAACAGATGGAGTAATGGAGCAGAGGAGAGCTTGATGCATATGTATTATAGAATCATTCTCTAGTTTGCAAAAGAGTTTAATATATAGGTATTTATATTACTATTTATATTAGTAATCTGTATTAATTCACATTATATAGGTATTTATATTAATATGTAAATACATTCTAAATTTATATAATTTATATCATATAAATTTGTGTTATATATTTTATATTATCTACAAAATATATGAATTTTATATTATCTATAAAATGCACTTATAAATCAGTGGCAGAAGGAAAGCATAGCCATTAAGTGATGCTGGGATTTTGATTAGGTACTCGACAATAATAAAAGCTTATTATTTTAAAACTTACTCATTTAGAGTAACTAAATTAGGTTCTCACCCCAAATCAAACCCCAAAATAACTTTCATATTGATCATTCTTAAATACAAAAGACAGAGAGGGTGATAGAGAGGGAGAACCAGGGGAGGGGGTGAGAGAGGGGGAAATGAATGAGAATAGAAAATGGGAAAGAATTACAAAATTATAATGGTGACATACTAGCCAGTAAGAGATATAGGAACATCAACATGACCAGGATCAAGGATATGAGCTAAATCTTACATGCTCTTCCCATACTTTCTTTTCTCTCTCATATGCTTCCTTTCTCTTTCGTTCTAATTGTTCTTTCAGTACAGCAGCACGTGCACTTGCTTGGGCCTGAAAATAAAAACAATCAATAAAATAAGTTACCAGAAGGAAGGGCATAGGTTGTTTTTCTTTGTTTTGTTTTAGGTCTCTAAAGTGATTTACTTATTTGCCAAAAAAGAGGAGTTTTGGGGGTAGGGGAGAATTTCTAGAGTAAAAATAGAAGCTCACTCTATATCCCTAGCACCAAAACCAGGGCTCAACACACAGCAGCTTCTCAGTAAGTATTTGTTGAATAAAAATAAATACAGGCATATTCTAATGTAAATACAAATGTAAAAATTTTAAACTATGGTTATTATATACAGACATGATTTTTCTTCAGAGAAACTGTCAATAACATTTTTCATTTTTAAGGTTACCATTTTTTCTTTTTAAGGTTATATATGTGATAGTTTCATATACTTCTGCCATAATTTCATCAAATTACTCTCCATAAATATAGGATACAAAAAGAGGAAAACACTATTTTTCAGAAATCAAACAGTGAGGAATAAAAGGTAATGGAAAATTAAGGCAAAAGAATAATGTAAGACTTAATACAATTTTCTACTTAAGTCCCATCTTCTCAAAGAAAACTGTATATTTCTAGTCTATACCTTAAATGCTTCAACTTTTTTACGCCGCACGTCAGCCTCCTCACTTCCTTCTTGTCCTTCGGAATAATCAGCTTCTTTCTACAAAGTAAGTAGATAAGCAAACCACTTAGGGCAGAGCCTTGAATTCAGTGCAGAGCTCTGTGGAAAATAATACGAACAAACTAACACCTAAAAGTATAAAATGCTATATTGTTCAACATTGATAATTTTCCCTCAAGGGCTTCAAGTGAACTATCCACAACTACCAACTCTTACAGACAATGAATGGAAAAAAAGACAAAAACAGAATGATATAAAATGGCCATGGGTACTACCTTAATTTTCCTCTCAAAATTCAAATGGTCTTATCAATTTTAAATCCGACAACTAAAATGTATTTTATTTCTAAGTATAGTTTTCTAATCTTTGACTTTAACTCCATCAGATTTTATGTTAGTGGCATGGCATTTTTTATTTTTTAAAAAGATTTTATTTATTTATTTGAGAGCAAGAGGAGGGGGAGAGAGAGGGAGGGAGGGAGGGGGGGGAGAGAGAGCGTGCACAAGTTGGGAGGGGAAGAGCAGAGGGAGAGGGAAAAACAGACTCCGCGCTGAGCAGGGAGCCTGACTTGGGGCTCTATCCCAGGACTGCGGGATCATGACCTGAGCCATAGACAGATGCTTAACTGACTGAGCCACCAGGCACCCCAGTGGCATAACATTTTTAATCTTAATCTATTATAGGGCCCCTGGGTGGCGCAGTTGGTTGGGCGACTGCCTTTGGCTCAGGTCATGATCCCGGAGTCCCGGGATCGAGTCCCGCATCGGGCTCCCAGCTCCATGGGGAGTCCGCTTCTCACTCTGACCTGCTCTCTCTCACTCTCTCTCTTTCCTAATAAATAAATAAATAAATAAAATCTTTAAAAAAAAAAATCTTAATCTATTATAATGTTATTCAATTACTTTTTAAAAATTATTATTCAACCTGCCTTTTCACCACGAAGTTTGGCTCTAATCTGTTGGCGCTCATTGAAATTCTGTAGTCTTATTTGCCTCAGTCTTGCCAGATAAACCTACAAGGAGAGAAAAAAAACAAACAGCAGTTTAATTTAAAGAAAAAACTATCAACATTTTTACTGCTAAAATTTTTTTTAATTTAAAGAAAAGTGTTAATCTGAATACAAGAAATAAAAGTTTCAAAATATGGTTAATGGAAATGTATTATTAGCTTTCAAGTGTTTAATTTAGATCGACTTATTTCTGAAAAGAAACACATTATAATTATAAATTTTTATTTTTATCAAAAGAAAAGAAATCAACTCAGAATGCTGAATTTCAGTTATGGGGCAAAATTATGACACAGCATGTCAGTCAAATTATATTAACAGGTCCCTGTAGACCTACAAAATCCTTAAATAATTGTTAAGAATTTAAACCATGCAAGAAAGGAAGGCAATAAACTCAAAAATGGCTATGTGACGGAGGTAGCGAACATGCGGGAAGCATACCTCTTCCTCTTTGTTTCTTGGCTTCCCTCCTCTTGAAGAGCTGGACCTGCCTCCATACATAGCTGCCAGGTTTTGCAGGATTCCCTGTTCATCATTTAATGTACTAAGTTTAAAGAATGACTAAGTCTACATTAGCATCTTACCTAGGAACATCCAGGTGCCACTTTATTTTGTTTGGCAAACACTGATCATTTCTAGCGGATAAACTTAGATAAACCCTGGCATTTTCCTATGTCAATATAACCAATACATTCACTGAGAACAGAAGGAAGCAATTAAACCCCATACATAATTATTCAAAAGAGAGACCAGCTATGTTTTTATTAGTCATTTAAGTAATCAGATTTTTAAAACTGCTTTGGAGGTTAGCTAAACCCAAATACAAGTTCTGTTCTGTAAAGGGCTGGTCATTTGTACACGTTTGTTTATATACTAAAAACACACAGTATTAAATATTTGATACATTGATTTAAAAATGAATCATTTTTAAACACAGTTTATCATAAACATGGAATTATGTCCTTATTAGAAATTATTAATATCCTTCCAAAAAGTATCAGATTGTCAAACTATCCATTTTCTCTTCCTTCAGCACAAAACTATGCTGTAAGATTTTTTCCTTAAAAAAATTGTCAAGGTCTAACTTTCCTATCTAATGTCTTTTTATCAGCTTGTTGAAAACATACTTTTTATATTCATGACCTCCATTTTCTTGCTTCCTATTTACTTTCTAACCTAACACAATCTGGTTTCCCACCCCACAAAGACTGTGAAAATTTTCAAGCTTACCACTGACTTCCTAGTTCACAATTCAAATGGAACCTTTTGAGTAAACTTTGTACTTAACATTTCCACTGGAGGTAAGTTTGAATTCATATAAAAGTTTTTTTTCTCTCATAAAAACATATATCCACTGCAGAAAACTTATAAATCATTCACAATTCAACAACCCAAAGCACCTAAAGTCTAAAGTTATTTACTTTCAAATTTCCTTCTCCTCATATGTATAAATACATACACATTTTATCTTTATAAAACTGGAATTTTACTATAGTTACTGATTTTACCTTAATATTAATCAGCATATTAATTGTAATATTCTGAGTCTCCCTCCACATTCAATATCCTTAAAGACATTATTCTTCACTGACTATATGAATACTGACAGTATTCATAATATTCCACTTAATAGTGTTCTATAATTCACACATTAAAAAAAAAAAATCTCTCTTCTCTTTCCTAGTTATAATAGCACTCTCTCCTGGGTTCTTCCAAACAATCTTCACTATTTTTCCCAGGCTTTTCTCTTTCTTGGCTCATCACTAAAGTCAGTATTTTGTCAAGGTTCATTCTCTGGTCCTCCTTCTCTTCTCATTCCCAGGTTTAAACATATATTGCCAATTCCCAAATCTCAATCAACCTTGCAGTCCTTTTTCTTGAACGTCTATGTATATTCAACTAACATCTGGACAACTTCACTCATTATGCAGTAGAGCTACTTCAAACAATTTATAAACCTGACTTCATCATTCTTTTTACTACATGGTTTTATTCCTACTTCAGTTACTGATCACAATCTGCCACCCAAGGCAGCAAGCTGTGAGTTATCTTTGCCTTTCTCTACTCTGCCAAAAACAAAGGACTGTCAAATTACCAAGCCACCTCCTGACTCTCTAACTCCCCCTTTAGTTTCTGCCTTAGTTCATGCTCTCTTGACTTTTGACTTTCCAAGAGTTTCCTAATTTATCATTATACCTCTTAGTTTATTCCTTACCCCGGACTATTCTCTACAATGCAGAGTGATCTTTTTAACAGTTTCTTGCACATCAAAGCCCACATAAATCTTCCAATGGTTTCCATTATCTTCATAATATATGAATATAGAATGCATTCTATTCTGTTGCATGGTAGATAAGGCCATTTGTGACCTAGCTGTATCTATTCTCATCTCTGCCAATGCCTACATTCTAGCCATGATGACTACTTGTGGTTTATAGACAACACCACGATTTCACTCATCTTCTTAAAATGGCTAACTCTACTCATCTTCCAAAATGCAAATGAAACATTTCACCCATGGAGAAAGCCTAGCTCATACCTCCTCCAGTCAGTTAAGTGTGGCATGCCATACCATTTTTATATATACCATCTGCAGTAGTGCACATCAGTGTATTATAATGGTGGATTATTAATTATTATTAAGAATGTGGACTATGAAAGACTCCAAATTCTGTCAGTTCACACATTTGTCAACACCATCTAACCACTGCTGACCTTCAGCAAAATTACTTAAACTTGCTGGAAGTTTGGGCATAATAATACTTCCTACTTTGTGGGTATATCAGAACAAAAAATATTATTATATGAATGTGCTCTGCCTGTCTCTTCTTGGAGCTTGACCAAAGGCTACTACCCACTCAGTTTCTTCCACTCTTCAAAAGGATCTTGGCATTAGCTTATCAGTTCCTTGGGCTTTTGAAATATGAGTCAGAGAGTGGGAAGGGGAAGAAAAACAATAGGCAAGGCTGGGCAAAGATGTGAGGTGAACTATGAAAAGATGAATGGAAATATCTACAGTTACAGAAGAGTAGGTGGAGGAAAACTGAGTATCACTATAGCCTGTATCTTCTTTCATGGTATTTGAGAACTTTAAGTAGAAAAATCTGAGTTACTTTGAAGCAATTTTTTTTTAACATTTCAGTTTGAAATACTGTAGATTCACAGAAAGGTAAAATGTACAGGGAGTTTTCATCAACCCTGCATCCAGCCTCTCCCAATTTTATCATCTTGCGTAACTATAGTACACTATCAAAGCCAGGAAACTGATTCTAGCAATTATACATGCACGTAGAGTGTATCTGTATTAATGCAATTTTGTCACACATATAACTTTATGTAACCACCACCATAATCAAGATACTCAATTGTACCATTACTATACACTTCACAGCCATACTCACTACTCCCATATCTAACACCCATCAACTACTAATATGTTCTCCATCTTTATATTTCACAAAATTTACATATTGGAATCATACAGTACATATCCATTTGAGATGGACTGTTTTTACTTCGCATTATTCCTTGCAGTCCATTGAAAGTATTGGATGCATAAATCAATGGTTTGTTCTGTTTCACTGCTAAGTAATATTCCATGGTATGGATATACCATAATTTGTTCATTCATTCACTCACTGCAGGACATTGAGTAGTTTCAACTTTTTGGCTGTTAAGAGTTAAAGTTGCTAAGAACATTCATGTACAAATTTCTGAGTGAAAATAAATTTTCTTTACTCTGGGACATAGGTACTAGAGTAGAATTACCTATGATAAGTCCATTTTTAGTTTTAAAGGGCACTGTCAAACTATTTTACAGAATGGCTGTATCACTTTACATTCCTAAGTGGATGATTCATAAGTGGAAGATTCATCAATGGATGATTCAGTTTCTCCACATCATCACCGGCACTTGGCTTTTATCATTTTTTAATTTTAGTCACTCTGAGAGGTGTGTACTGATATATTAATGTGGTTTTAATTTGCAATTCCCACACAGCTAATGATGTTATCTGCCACCTGTATATCCTTTTCGATGAAATGTTTAGCCTATCTTTTGCCCATTTTCTTTTTTTTTTAAAAGATTTTATTTATTTATTTGACACAGAGAGAAAGAGATCACAAGTAGGCAGAGAGGCAGGCAGAGAGACAGAGGGAAGCAGGTTCCCTGCTGAGCAGAGAGCCCGATGTGGGGCTCTGAGATCATGACCTGAGCCGAAGGCAGAGGCTTTAACCCACTGAGCCACCCAGGCGACCCTTGCCCATTTTCTAATTAGATTCTCAGTGTTTTTAATGTTGGGTTTTCGTGATCCTTTATATGTTCTAGACACAAGCCCTTTCTTGAATATGGGCTTTACAAATATTTTTCTACCAATGTGTAATTTGTATTTTCTTCCTCATAACAAATTCTGTTCTGTTTTTTGCAGAACAAAGTTTTTAATTCTGATGCCAAGTCCAGTTTATAACATTTTCCTTTTATGGATTGTCCTTTAGCCACCAAGTCTAAGAACTCTTTGTCTAGTCTGAGAGCTGAATTTTTCTCCTTCTTCTAAAAGTTTTACCACTTTACGTTTTCCCCTAGAGTGTATGATCTCTTTTAATTATAAGGTGTGAGGTTTTAGGTCAAGGTTCATATTTTTGCCTATGAATTTCTCAAGCACTCATACTGAAAAAGCAATCTATCCTCCATGAATTGCTTTTGCTTCTTTTTCAAGAATCAGTGGGCCATATTTTTTTAGAACTATTTGTGGGTTTTCCATACTGTTTCATTAATCTATGTACCTAGCACTCCACTAGTATTATACTGTTTTGATTTCTATAGCTGTAAGGAAGCCTTAATATAAGGAAGAGTCATTCTTCCCACCTAATTCTTCAAAACTGTTTTGGCTATTTTAAGACCTTTCTCTTTCCATATAAATTTTAGAATAAGTCTGTATCTATAAAAAATGTTCCTAAGGTTTTAATAGGAATTGCACTAAACATAGATCAATTTAGGACAACCTGCCACTTTTACTACACTGAGTCTTCCAATTCATGAACATTGTATGATTCTTTAAGTATTTAGATCTTGATTTCATCAACATTTTGTCATTTTAATTGCATAAATCCTGCATGTTTTATTAATTTTTTCATTTTTTGGAAGCAATTGTAAATGGTATTGTATTATTTTTATACACTTGTTCATGGTCAATGTATACAAATAGTTGATTTTTATATATTGAATCTTATATCCGGTTAACTATAATGAACTCATTTTTTAATTCTAGGAGAGTGTTTGTAGTGTTCTTGGGATTTTCTAACCAAATAATCATGTCAACTGGAAATAGCAATTATTTTATTCCTTCCTTCTTTTCAACTCTGTATGCTTTTTATTTTTCTTTCTTGCCTTACACTGCAGTAACTAGAACTTCCAGTACAATGTTGTGATTCGAGTGGTGAGAGCAAACGACCTCTTTTTCTCAACTGTAGAGGGAAAGCATTTAGTCTTCTACCTATATGAAGTTAGATTTAAGGTTTTTGTTTTTTGGGTTTTTTTTGTAGATGCCTACTATGAAGTTGAAGGTGTTTCCCTTTATTTCTAGTTTTAGTCATGAACTTTATCAAAAGATTTTTTGCATCAATTGATATGATTTTTCTTCTTTAACCTATTGATATCGTGGATCACACTGATTTTCTAATATTGAAACATGATTTGCATTTCCAGACTAAATACCACTTGGTCATGTTTGGATTAGAGTCATTAAATTTTATTACAGATTTTTGCACCTAGGTTCATGAGATACATTAGTCTGTACTTTTCTTTTTTGTGTTTTATCAAGCTTGGATATCAGGGTAATACAGGCCTCAAAATGAGTTGGGAAATATTCCTTCTGTTTCTATTTCTTAAGAGATTGTATCATATCAAATCAATGTTAGTTCTTTGAATGTTTGGCAAAATTCTCCAGTGAAACCAGATAGTACTGGAGATTTCTTTTTTTGATAGCTTTTAAATCACAAATTCAATTTTTAAAAGTTACAGGGATACTTAAGGTATCTATTCCAATTTGGCAGTTTGTAGTTTACAGAGACTTGGTCTATTTCTTCCAAGTTGTTGAATTTATGAGGGTCAGGGTGCTTGTTATTACCCTTTTACTTACTACAAGATCTATAGTAATATCCCTTGTTTTATTCTTAATATTGGTGATTTATGTCATCTGTGTTTTTATTGTTGTCAATCTAGGGATTACCAATTTCATTCAATTTTTTTCTAAGAAACACCTTTCTGTTTCATTAAATTTCTCAACAGTTTTCCCATTTTCAATTTCATTGATTTCTACTTTTAATGATTTCCTCCATTCTGCCTGGTTTAGGTCTATTTTGCTCTTCTTTCTCCAGCATCTTGAGATAGGAACTTAAGAGTGCTGATTTGAGGCCTTTTTCTTTTCTAATATAAGCATCTAGTGCTATAAATTTCCTTCAGAGCAGTGCTCTAGCTGCATCACAAAAATTTTTATATGTTGTGTGTTTACCTTCATTCAGTTCTATATATTAAGTTTCCTTTTAGATTTCCTATTTGACCCCATCTTAGTCATGTCTTTTAATTTAAAATTGTTTGTACATTTTCCTGTCATTTTTCTATTACAGATTTCTAATTTGGTTCCATGATGTTCAAGATTATAGTCTGTGTAATTTTGATTCTTCTGAATTCCTTACGGTTTTATGATCCAACATATAGTCTGTCTTGGTGATGTCTCATTGCATGTTAATTCATTTCCACTTGAAAAAGAAAATAAATTGTGCTATTGTTGGGTTGAATGCTCTACAAGTGCGAATTAGAATTTGGTAGCTTGTGATGGTGCTTAGCTATTCTATATCACTGCTAATTTCTGTCTAGCAGTTCTATCAATCACTGAGAAGTAGGGTGTTGAAGTTCCAAACTATACATGTGAATTCGATTTATTCTTTCAGCTCTGTTTTCACTTTAAATATTTTGAAACTCCATTGTTTGGCATATACCCACTTAAGACTGCAATAACTTCTTATAGGAATGATTCTATTGTTATTATATAATGTCTCTTTTTGTCCTGAGAAATTTTATTTGCTCTGTTAACAACAAATTCTTTTACCTTACTTTGCTTGAGAATGTCTTTATTTCCCCCTGAAGGACAGTTTAATCAGATTAAAGATTCAGGATTGAAAGTTTTTTTCCTTTAGCACTTGAAAAATGCCGTCATTTCCTTCTGTACTACATGGTTTCAGATGAGAGATCTGATGTCATTCAAATTGGTGCTGCTTTATAGGTAATAAGTCATTTCTCTCTATATTTAAAGAACTGTTTTGTCTTTTGCTTTCAGAAATTTAATAATATTCCTTGCTGAAGATTTGTTTATCCTAGTTGGGGATTTGCTCACCTTTTTACATCTGGGTTTATGTCAAATATAGAAAGTTTTCAGCTATTATTTCTTCAAATAGTTTTCTCACTCCCACACTCTTTCTCTTGTCCTTTGGGCTCCAATGATAGAAATGTTAAATCTC
>CM052800.1:136190722-136206507 GCA_028533885.1 Nasua narica | reverse complement strand
TGCTCAGCAGGGAGCCTGCTGCTCCCCCTGCTTGTGGTTGGTCTCTCTCTCTCCTCCCCTCTCTCTCACAAATGAATAAAATCTTAAGAAATGACTGAAAAGTCAAATTATAAGTGTGAAGCAGATTTAGGAATATCTTCATCAGTTTATTTCATTCATATTTTCCTTTTTATGGATTCATAAGATTGATATAATTAAAAAATATAAATCTAAAAGTTATTTCAGCAAGTATAAAAGTAATAAAAAGTACTGTATCAAACTGACAACACTTTTTCTCTTTAGTCATATTTAAAATAACAATATGCCTTATAGTTGTATCTTGGATTTGATAAAACACAGTATTCATTATATAATTCTACCAGAAAAATTACAATCCTCCCTAAATAACTTTCATATATAGACTTAAATATAACAAAAATTCTCATAAATAAATAAGATAAAATAACTTATTTTTTACAGAAAAATAAATTTTTATTGTATCTCAAGATGGAATAGATAAAACAACAAAAGCCATGTGATTAAACATCACATAGATGTAGGAGTATTTCTTCACATGCCTCTTAAATGTATTTCCAGGCTATTTATTGTTTTGTTTCAAGTTTTTATTTAAATTCTAGTTAGTTAACATATAGTATAATATTGGTTTCAGGAGTAGAATTTAGTAATTCATCATTTACATATAATACCCCAAACAAAATAATTTTTAAATTGTATTTTTCAAGGTAAAATCCCAACCAAACCTTTTTTTCACTCTTTACTCCAAATGTGGATCTCTATTATAGTTAGACTTACTTTAAGTGGTGTTTTTCCAATATCAACAATACTGCGCTAAGGAGTCTTCCTACACCACACAGGGTTGAGTGACAGCACATACCACTATGAACGAGTGCTCTCACAGATTTCTGATTGTGTTTTCAAGGTAGACTCTGAAGTACTCCTTGAGATGTCTACCATACTCTTTTCTTACTCTCTCCTCCCTAAGCTTCTCTAATTATTAGAGCTAATAAACTCTTTCTTTTGGTGACAATACAATGTCTAAACTCTGAAGTTCCTATGAAGATAAACGAAGGGCAAAATAACCAGGAAGTTTTTTGTAAGCTTTAAAATACACTGTACACAATAATGGTAATTATTTCTATAGTTAAAAATCTTCCCCCTCACAGCAGGAAACTAATTTACTCTTCCCCATTGAAACTCTCCCACATTCTCTGCAATAGTGCCCAAGCCAACAACAAGACAATAGAAAGGTACCATGAACTCTCTCTCTAAGAAGATAAGGGAGATGAGATTTCTGGTAAAAAAAAAAAAAAAAAAAAAAAATGCTTTGGAATTGCTGAAATTAAAGAGGTGAAGAAAATAAGAGAGGAAACTTAGTAAGAAAGTCAAAGGATGGAAGCTTTCAGCTAAGCTAACGAGGTTTTAATTTACCCTCCAGGCAATAAAGAACCACTGAATAACTTTAAGTAAATGAGCAATGCATTCAGTTTTGCTTTGGAAAGATCAGTGTGGTAGCCCAAGTAAAAGATGCCTTAGAAAGATCCAAGATTAGGGTGCCTGGGTGGCTGTCACTTGCGAGTCTGCCTTTGGCTCAGGTCATGATCTCAGGGTCATGGGATTAAGCCCTGCATTGGGCTCCCTGCTCAGTGAGGAATCTGCTTGTCCCTCTCTCTCTGTTGCTCCTTCAGTGCATGCACCGACTCTCTCTCTTCCTCTCTCTCTCTCTCTCTCTCTCAAATAAATGAATAAAATCAAGAAAGAAGAAAGCAAGCAAGAAGAGAAAGGGAGGAGATGAGTTGGGGAGGGAGGAAGCAGGGAGAGGGAAGGAGAGGGAAGGAGGAGGGAAGGGATAACCAAATGAGCCACCCAGGAGGCCGCAGACTACAGAAATTTAAATACTTATTCTATCATTTAATATCTTGTAAAGCTTGAGCTAGTTACTTTTTTATGCCTCAGTAGGATATAAAATGGGAATGTAACAGAATCTATCTCTGAGAACTGTTGTGAGATTAGAATATAAGAATTTCGAACAACTAACATATAGTAAGTACCTAGTAAATGAGATGTTAATAATTATTAGTAATATAACTATCAAATAGGATGGAATGGGAGAGATTGCTTTTGAATAGAGGAAGTTCTATCCTTCTCTGAGACTAGAGAAAACAACAAAAGATTTGGTACCATTATAAATATACAAGTTTAGGGGAAGAAAATGTGAGGAAATGTGGGACTTGTAATCCCAATTTTCTCTGTGAAATAATGATGAAATAATGATTATCTTCAATATAAGGGGCAAAATTATTGAAGAAAATTTCCACTGTGGAAAATGAGAGAGGCTACTGACCACGAAGATATAAAAGGATTGCTAGCAGGACTGACAGCTTGGCTGAAAGCAGAGACCAAAAACTGATGTGACATTAATCATCAAAACTAATCTTCTTCAGCAATGTTCAGAAGCTTGAATATAAAAACAGTCACTAGCTAAGTTACACATAATAAAGAGGGATATGCCAATTCAGAAACAGGGCTGCTCCCTAGGAAGGACAAGCTAACCAATTATATATGTATGCATATAAGTTTGTGGACTTAATTCTCCTATTACTCCAACAAATTTAAAGGCATCCCTTTTGGAAACTACACAAATGGCCACTGACCGAAGAATAAATAAACAAATTATGATACATCCACACAATGGAATATGACTTAATACAGGATAAAAAAGAACTACCAATATACATCGACCTCAAAAAACTATATGTATTGTATAATTGATAAATATAAAATCTTTACTTTCTAAAAATTTTTATTTATTTTGAGTAATCTCTACACCCAACATATAACTCAAACTCGTGATCCCCAGATCAAGAGTCACATGCTCTTCCTACTGAGCCATCCAGATGCCCTCTATTCATAAGATTTTTAAAAAGACAAAACTGGGGCACCTGGGTTGGCGCAGTCAGTTGAGCGTCTGCCTTGGACTCAGGTCATGATCTCCAGGTCCTAGGATCAACCTCCATGTCAGGCTTCCTGCTCAGCAGTGAGTACTTCTCTCTCTTCTCCTCTGCCCCCCCCCCCTCGCCCCACTGCTCATTCTCTCTCTCTCAAATAAATAAAAATCTTTAATAAAAAAAAAAAAAAAGACAAAACTATACTGACAGGAAGCACACCAGTGGTTTCTGATTGTTGGTGACAGATTGACTGCAAAAGGACACCAAACCCCACCCCACCCCCAGTTTTATTGAGATATAAATACCACATAACACTGTACTAATTTAAGTCGTACAACATAGTGACTTGATATATGTATATATGAAAAAATAATGATCACAAGAACTTTGGTTAACATGAATCATCATATATAGTTATAAATTTATTTTTCTTATTGTGAGATGAATAAATAAGTGATTAGATAGTGCTATACCATGATTATGGCAGTGGTTACATGACTACTTTGTCCATACTCATTGTGATATACACTTAAGAGTCATGACTTTCATTGTATTTAAATTGCATCTATTAGTAAAACCAATTTTTAAAAAAAGTCTTGTTTGAAGACCTGAGTAGAATGTTGTCCTATCAAGCATGCTGATAAAGACAACACAAAAGAGGAGCTCCTTCACCTAGCCTAGTCTATATTTCCAGAAACAGTCTCTAAAATTACAGGCAAAGAGAGTGTGATAAGCAGAATTTTAAAAACTCCAAGGCTTCTTGTTACCCTTACTGCTCAACCAGACTTATAAATGCTACATAATTCCCAGAACTTTATATATGATGGATTTTATCTACATGATTAGGTGATGTTAAATGGGATGACTGACATTACAGTAAGAGACATTATCCAATGGGTCTGACCAATCACAAGAGCCATTTATTAGTTTATATATTTATTCACTGACAGGAGATATTTGTGAGCTATTTCTTTTTTTTTTTAAACTGAAGTATAGTTGACATACAAGATTATATTAGTTTTAGGTGTACAACAGAGTGATTCAGCACCTATTTACATTACAAAATGATCCTGCAGTAAGTCTAGTTACCATCTGTCACTATACATACATACTTACTATAACATAACTGACTATAAATCCTATGCCATACTTTACATCCCCATCACTTATTTATTTTATAACTGTAAGTTTGTACTACTTAATCCCCTTCACCTATTTTGTCCATCCTCTCACCCTTTGCCCCTCTGGCAACCACTAATTTGTTCTCTGTATTTATGAGTCTATTTCTACTTTGTTTTTTAGATTCCATATATAAGTGAAGTCATACAGTTTGTTGTCTTTCCCTGACTTATATCACTTAGCATAACATTTTCTAGGTCTATCTATGTTGTCACATATGTTAAGATTCCATTCTTTTTCATGGCTGAGTAGTACTCCTGTGTGTGTGTGCACGCATATTCATGTGTGTGGGTGTACATACAATCTTTTTATTCATTCATCTATCAATGGACACTTAGGTTGTGTCCATATCTTGGCTTTTGTAAATAATGCTGCAATAAACAGAGATGCGTATATCTTTTTGAATTAGTATCTTTGTTTATTTTGGGTAAATAACCAGAAATGGAATTGCTGAGTCAGCTGGTATTTCTATTTTTAGTTTTTTGAGAAACTTCCATACTATTTTCCACAGTAGCCGCATTATTTTTCATTACTACTAAGAGCACAAGGGGTCTCTTCCCTCTGTGTCCTCATCAACACTTGTTATTTCTTATTTTGATACTACCACTTTGACAGGTATGAAGTGATATCACATGAGCTCTTTAAAATCAGAGTTTTCTCTAGCTGGATGTAGAAGTGGCAGTCAGGAACCTGAAACATGGGAGGGATTTGATGCACAAGCAATTATCTGTTGCAGATATGAAGAGGGCCACATGGCAAATACCTGACAGTGGTCTCTTAGAATTGAGACTGACCCCTGGTCAAAAGCTAGTCACACAATGAAGACCTCAATCCTATTCCAGCAAGAAAAAGAACCCTACCAACACTCTAAGCAGTGAAGATCTTGCCCTACTTGAGCCTCGGATAAGGACACAGCGGGCTGAAAAAAAAAAAAAAAAAAGGACACAGCGGGCTGAACCATGATTTCAGGTTTATGAGACCATGAGCAGAGGATCCAGTTAAAACAGATTCTTGATGCACAGAAACTGTAATAAACTTGTGTTGCTATAAGCCACTAAGTTTATGGTAATTTGTTACATAGTAACAAAAAACTAATACAGAAAGGCAAATTTTAAATAGTATCTCTATCTCATAAAAAAGTTCTAATTTCAAACTCTAAAATCTGTAGTAGACCTTGGGACGCCTGGGTGGCTCAGTCGGTTAAGCATCTGCCTCGGTTCAGGTCATGATCCCAGGGTGCTGGGATTGAGTCCCACACTGGGCTCTCGGCTTAGCAGGGAGCCTGCTTCCCCCTTTCCCTATCCCCCTCCTCCAGCTTGTACTCTCTCTCTCTTTCGCACTCACTCTTTCTCAAATAAAATCTTAAAAAAAAATCTGTAGACCATCTACACAGTTAACTTTAGCTCTCACCTCTATTCACTGCCTCACATTACTAGTGTATATATTCTTATTCAATCTTAAGATGATAAATTATTCTAGAGACAAACTATATGTGAGTAAGCTTTAATTAAGTAATGTTTAATTAACCTACCACCCACAAAATGTTTAACTGCTTTGTTTTTAAATTAGCAGATATAAAAAACTTAATATATGAAACAATACCCAAATATAAAATAGTAATATAGAAATTCTTCACTCTTACCCACATATTTCTAAGGTAAAGTTTTATGTATACATTTAGTCATCTAGGGAAGAATCTATACAGTTTAACAAAATGAACCTGGAAGGTCATAAAAAGTCAGTCAAAAGGCACTGCTCATCTCTAAGGATTTTTTTTTTTTTTAAGATTTTATTTATTTATTTATTAGGAAAGAGAGAGAGTGAGAGAGAGCATGAGAAGTGAGAAGGTCAGAGTGAGACGCGGACTCCCCATGGAGCTGGGAGCCCGATGTGGGACTCGATCCCGGGACTTCGGGATCATGACCTGAGCCGAAGGCAGTTGCCCAACCAACTGCGCCACCCAGGCGCCCTCTAAGGATTTTTTTTTAAATGCTAACAAAATAAAAATACTAAATTGTTTGTAAGATGGCAGCATGATACTATAGCTTCCCTTCTTGCAAAATCCTAGAAGAACATTGTTTAAAGTAAAATTCAAAAACAAGCAAAACTCTTGGTAGTTCCAAGTACAGAAGGAATACTGAGAAAAAGAAAGTACACAAAATCAGTTTTAAGTGAGAAACTTCACTAGCAAAAGCATGTCATAAAGAATACTATCACAGAAGGTGAAAGCAACATGAAGCATGCTCTCAGACTTGTTGGAAGCCAAGAACATGAGAAGCTCTAGGAGCAGACAACAGTGGTTGCAGTAAGAGGGTTACCTCCATTGCATTACTCATCTCCACAAGCCAGAAAGCAATCAGTTACCCTTAGATAGGAGTGATCAGAGAGGGCATAGTGGTAAAAGACAGGCTAATCCTCTGAGTGACTGGTTACAATGAAGAAGAATGACAGTCTCCTTAGCCCAGAAAATAAACTGTTGCAGCATTTACCTGGAAGAATATCAATACACGTCCCATCTGTTCTTTAGTCTCACTGAAAACTGTGCAGGAGACAGGTCAGTAGCATTCTCTCATCTCACCAGGAGGCCAAGCAAAGGTAAAGAGCAATAAAATAGCCACTCCCAAATATAAATACTGTCAAAGAACACCAAGCATTTGACGAATGCCAACACTGTAAAACAGAGAACTCAAAAACGGAAGAAAATAATAACAGCACACTAAAAACAAGATTTGGCAATAACTGTAGTATTACCAGAGAAATGAGAATATGATTAAGGAGATCTAGGGAAAAAATAATTATAATTCATGGACATAAAAATACAAGTTTCTAAATGAAAAGAAGAAACTCATTAGATGGGCTGAACTGCAGAGTAGGCAAAATTTAAGAATATATTAGTGAGCTAAAAATCAGGCCTAGGAATATTTCTAAAATATAGCAGTAAGAGAGAAAGGGATAGGGACGCCTCGGTGGCTCAGTGGGTTAAAGCCTCTGCCTTCAGCTCAGGTCATGGTCTCAGGGTCCTGGGATCGAGTCCCGCATTGGGCTCTCTGCTCAGCAGGGAGCCTGCTTCCTCCCCCCCCCCCTCTGTTTGCCTCTCTGCCTACTTGTGATCTCTGTTTGTCAAATAAATAAATAAAATCTTTAAAAAAAGAGAGAGAGAAAGGGATAAAAGGATGAGAAAGGGATAAAAGGTGAAACAGAAGTACAGAGAAAAGGACATTTGATGAAAGTTCCAATCTATCCATCTAATAGGAATTCTCTTAAGAGAAAAAGGAGAAGCAGTATTTGAAGAAATGGGGCCAAATTAGTTCTAGACTTAAGGCTATTCTGGATATGCCTAGCAGATCTTAAAGGCAAACCTTGAAAGATTCAAAACTATTTCCTAGTAACTTAACTGCATCCCCGAATAAAGCCCCAACATATTTAAATACGAAAAAAATCCAAGATTTTTATACATACACACACAATGCCTGGCATCCAACAAATTACCAGGTACGTGAAGAAGCAAGAAAAGAGCCCAATGAGGAGAAAAACCAATCAGAAATGACAAATATAACAAAATTATTAGAGAAGGTCATTAAAACAGCTATTATAATCAAATTCAAGAATGTAGAGAAAAGCATAAACATTATAGAAACATGGAAAGTATAAAAATGACCCAAATAAACTTTAAAAAATAAAAAATACAAGATGAAAAAATTTTCTGAGATTAAAAAACCCACAATGTTTGCATAGGATTAATAGATTAGAAAAGGCAGAAGACAAGATTAATGAACCTGAAGATACAGAAATAAAAGCTACCTAAAAGGAAAATATAAAAAAGTGAAAAAAAATGAACAGACCCTCAATGAACTGTTGAGAGAGCATCACATGGTCTAGTAGATGGGTCCTGAGAGTCTCAGAATCAAAAAGAGAGAACGGAAAAATATTTTTGAATAAGTAATAGATGTAATTTTTCCAAACTTGATGGAAATTATAAATCCACAGATCCAAGACACTCAATGAATCCCAACGAAATAAACATGAAGAAAACTACACCAAGCTACACTGTAATCAAATTGCGTCCATTGATAAATTGTTAAAAGTCAGTAGAGAAGAAAGACATATTACATATACAGGAAAAGATAAGACTGACAGTGAACTTGTCAGAAACAGACATGCCACAAGATAACTGGAGAAACATCTTTAAAGTACTGAAAGAAAAAAAATATCAACCTATAGTATTACACTCACCAAAAATATTTCTCAAACAAGGCAAAGTAATTTTTCAGACATACAAATGCTAAACATATTCACCAACTAACCACCACTACAACTAACTTATCATTTAAGCATGAGGCCAAAATAAAGACAATTCCCAACATATCTTGGGAAGTTTTTGTCAGAAAGAATTGACAGAGAATATTCTCCATCATAAAGAAAAATAAAGTGAAGGCAGAACAGAATGTAATGATGAGGAAAGAAATATATAAATCTTGACAAGTCTAATAATTGTTTTAAAATATTTTAAATTAAAATCTGTAACTAAAATTCCAAATGCTATTAACTGTGGAGATATGGGGTAAGAGAAAACACAAGAGGTTCTCTTCTACCATCTACAGGAAGGATACAAATAAAGATTAATCCCAAAATTAGAAAAACAAATTCATGCATTAAAAAATCTAAGTAATCTTTCAATGACATTTTTTCAAAGAAAAATATCCTAAATTGAAATAATTACATTGACTTACAAAGATACCACTTACGAACTTACAGTAGCTATAAATATAATCAAAACACATTACCATATAATTGACCTATTTTCTATGTTAGTAGCATGCTTCACAATGTGGTGAGCTGATAAAACAATCCTCAGTTGTTCTGTAGACAAAAGGTCAAAAGGCATTTTGTGCACCTCTACAAGTCAAACTATTAAGTTTTAACTACTAAAATGATTATCTAAAAACTGGTAATATTTTCTTGTATACATGACTTAAGCTAGCTAGCATAATAGAGGTTTTAATGTACTTTTGCTTCTAATGTGAGTTTGAGAACATAATACACTTACACATATTTATCACACTGTTTCCCAGTTTTCTTTTAAAATACTTTGCTAGATAAAGTATTTAAAAACAAAAGCATGTACGAAAAAACAAACCTGGTAATGTAAAAATTCATTTCTTTTAATACAAATTAATACATTTTTAATACATTTAATACAAATATCTGGGTTGCTATACCTACTTCTCTTTTTAAAGAAAGAATACAGCTATGAACTTACTAATTAACCACATCAATAGAATTTCATCTTGGTATAAAGGATATGGCAGAAGACATATGGTTAAGATATATTACAACTTAATACTCTGTGAAGTTTAGAGTAAATGTTTGTAAAGATTTAGAATTTACACCTACCTTGTTCCAGACCTTCACTTTGAATATTAATATGTTCAAAATCTCAAAAAAAAAAAAATCATACCACATGTCCTTCAGCTCGAGCTTTATTTTGTCGTGCTTCCCGTTTTCGCTGTAGGAACTCTTCCACTTGTTTAGCTCTTTCCACAGCTAGCTGCCCCTTTTGCCTGAGTAATTTGAACAAATAGCAAAGTCGGAAATTCTGAACGTTAAGTATTTCAAAAAGTTAAAAATTAGACTTACTCTGTTTTCTTTGTTGCAGAATAGGAAATAAAACCTTCCCCCATAATGGAAGAAATAGCCACATATTTTACTATCTACCACCTAAATCACATTCTTCGCTATTTTTTTTTAAAGATTTTATTTATTTACTGGACAGAGAGAGAGAGAGACAGGGAGAGAGGGAACACAAGCAAGGGGAGTGGGAGAGAGAGAAGCAGGTTCCCCGCTAAGCAGGCAGTCCAATGTGGGGCTCAATCCCAGTATGCTGGGATCATGACCTGAGCCAACGGCAGACACCCAACGAATGAGCCACCCAGGTGCCCCTCTTCACTATTTTAAATAGAAAATCTGTATTACTACTCCAAATCTTATCAAGAAGGTTTTTATTTACTTAATCTAGTCTACTTATAAACACATAAAATTGTCTTGGATTATATTTAATTAGACAAGAATCTCAATAGTTCCCAATAAGTGAAACTTATCTCAGAACTCTATACCAAATATATCTAAGAACCTTCTTTAAACAAGGTTTAAAGTAAAATTAAAGCAGTATAGTAGCAATTTAAAAAAAAATGAATTAAAAAATGAATAAAGAGTTTGTGTGAGTCTTCAAAACACAGTAAAAATCAATGTCTAAATTCCTTGAGTAGCACAACTATTAAAAAGTAAAATGCAGGGGCACCTGGGTGGCTCAGTGGGTTAAGCCTCTGCCTTGGGCTCAGGTCATGATCTCAGGGTCCTGGGATCGAGCCCCACATGGGGCTCTCTGCTCGGCGGGGAGCCTGCTTCCCCCCCTCTCTCTCTGCCTGCGTCTCTGCCTACTTTTGATCTCTCTCTGTCAAATAAATAAATAAAATATTTGAAAAATTTTTAAAAAATATATTAAAAAAAGTAAAATGCAAAGGTTATATTTCTGTATCTTTCTCTGACAATTATAAAAGAATGTAAACACGTTGAGCTTACACTACAAATAAAAAATACAAGGGTGCCTAGCTGGTTCTGTTGGCTAATTGTCAACTCTTGATTTCTGCTCAGGTCATGATTTCAGAGTTGTGAGAGTGAGGCCTGAGTTGGGCTCCACACGGAGCATGGAGCCTGCTTAAGATTCTCTCTCCCCCTCTCCCTCTGCCCCTCCTACCCCTGCTTGCATGTGCTCCCTCTGTCTAAAAAGTTTTTAAAAATTTTTTTTTAATTTAGGTTTTAATTTTAAAAGTATATAAACATTTACTGAACATCTAATATATATTGTAACTGTTCTACTGTACCTAGTAAATATTTTGTCTTTTATATATTATGCCTGTTACATATTTTGAAAGATATAAAAATAAATAAAACCCAGACCAAATAATCAGAGAACTCATAGCATAGTATCAACTGTAGTTAATTTTGGAGGTAGTAAAAATTATGACCAAGTGACTGGCTGTGATTCTGCTGAGATTTCGGCTATGATGGCACACAAACTTCCTACAGCCTCTCTTTAAGACTGTAAGTTATGTTCTGAATAATACATGAAGTAATGTCTTTTCAGTCTTCCAATAGGTTTAAACACTTACTTATTTCCATCACTGGCATCTTCTAGGATTAGGTAATCTCTATAGCTGGTTAAGAGCCTTTTATTATGACTGTCAGGTATATGTAGGTAGCTAACTCTTATTAATCTAGTTCTACATCACCAAATTCATAAAGGTACTTAACATAACCCATGGTAGTTTGAGTAGATTAAGAATAGTGAATGAGAAATTTGTTTATGCCTCTGTAGTACACATGTGCTATCCTCTAGTAGTCATATTATGCACCATATAATAATGGGATTAATATTTAGTCTAGATGCAATGTATCTTCATGCATATAGCCAGGCAAGGCTGTATCCTAGTAAGGCATAGTCTCTTTATATAAGGCTGGGCCTGAAGAGGGCCCATAATCTTAAAGAAGATATGACACTGAATATGACACTCATACACTAAGACACTGAAGCTGTATGTCTACTGGTTAAGGCTCTTTTGCAGGGTCCTGGAAGTTTACAGCACCACTTACAATTAAATAAAATTGCTGATCTCTCTGCTTTGTATTCTGACTGCTTCTCTAACCTTTATAAAAGTAAAATATGTTTCATTTCCCATCCTAAGATACCATGTCCAATGTTTGTCAGTCTAAACCTCTGACATATATTAATAAAACAGCTGCACGGAATTATTTTAGAAAAACCTGGTTATGTATAATGGTTTTGATTTATAGATTTTCATACCATTTAAATCTATAAGTACTCCTGTTCTATTTATTTATATGATTTATAGGTTTAGCTTCACTGAAAAGTCTTTTCCAAAGCTGGTTTAAACAAGCAGGTTTACATAACTCATTGCTTTCAATCACAAACTTAAATCCTATAGTGATTCTTGCTTAACATTATTTCTTTTCTCCTCTCATTTATTAAACAACTATTTACCAGTATTATATCTGCCTTTGAATATGTAAAGATGTATAAACAGAGTTCCAAAAATTCAAGGTTGATTCAATATATACAAAAATGAAATAATGAATCTTATTAAGAGAATAAAATGACAAAATTAGTTTCATTGGGGCACCTGGGTGGCTCAGTGGGTTGGGTTTCAGCTCAGGTTGTGATCGGGCCCCGCATCGGGGTCTCTGCTCAGTGGGGAGCCTGCTTCCCCCTCTCTACCTGTCTCTCTGCCTACTTGTGATCTCTTTCTCTCAGTCAAATAAATAAATAAATTTTTTTTTTAAGATTTTATTTATTCATTTAACAGAGAGAGAACACAAGCAGGCAGAAAGGCAGGCAGAAGCAGAGAGAGGAGCAGAGGAGCCCGATGCGGTACTCGATCCCAAGACGCCGGGATCATGACCTGAGCCAAAGGCAGTTGCCCAACCAACTGCGCCACCCAGGCGTCCCAATAAATAAAATGTTTTTAAAAAATCAATTTAACTGATTCTATGACACCACACAACACTTAAAAACCTATAAATAAACTGTCTTTATTTCTCACATTTGTTTACTACTTCATATATACCAAAATAAGAACCCATACTCATATTCTTATTCCTCTCTAAAACAATAAAACTGCTAGACTATTGGCATAAACTATCCATGCTACATTCACAGGGAGAAACCGGAAATAGTCCATTTATTCAATGGTCATTTTTTTCGTTAAACATTAAGAACACATATGCACATACTATTTTAGACAAATTAAACATTCTTTCTTCTCCATCTTTTGAGTTCCAAAATTATTCCACTTAAAATCAGTAAAACAGTAATCTAGATTAATAATAAAGTAATGATAACATAAACACTATATAAACCACAATTATATAGTAAGAAATTAGGAATTTGGAAAGTAAAATACAGAGACATTAAAATGCATTAAAAAGGAATTATTCTAAGACAAATCCCTTCTTTCATCCTTAAAAATGGGGGGAGGAGGAGTAAGTTCTTGCCTTTCCTTTTCTTATTACAGAGGCATGAATAAGTGCCAACATCTGGGTAGGTTACTTCACATCCATGGCTCAAACCCTTTATGGGTAAGGGATATTTAAAATTTTTGAAGGATGATTATGAGTGATTAAGAACTAAAAACAACACACAAGTCAGTAGCAATCCAAGTAGAAGAGATAATCTGAGAAATAAAAAATGAGTCAATATGGTTTAAGGTAGAAGACCTGGAGTGGTATAGGTTTAATGAGATGAGAAAAGAACATAGGGAGTTTATTCATTAAGCTTCCTCCTGTTTAACTGGCATAATGTCGATCTGATGGAATGGAAATGCTGTCAGCTTTACCCAAATTAAATGATGCAGTAGAGAAAAAGACTTGGAAAAGTAAAACACAAGTGTTAATAGGAACTCAATAGTTTTATAAAATGGTCTTACATGGCTGAGGCTCTAACATTAAAAAGCTAATTGAATGTAAGTTCATCAGCTGCAACAATGTACCACTCTGATGAGAGAGGCGATAAGGGAAAAGGCTATGTAAATGTGGGGACAAGGATAATAGAGGGGAAATCTCTGTACATTCTCTCACCTAAAACTGCTCTAAAAAAAATCTTAAAGAAAAAGCTAATTGAAGCGGTATTTTAAGATACATACAAGCAAAGTCAGACTGGCCAGAGTTATTGATAATAAGGGAAGAGGAAAAATAGGTAAAGCCATAAGGAGGGGAGCAGGCAAATAGGGGTGATTCAAAAATATAAAGAAAAGAGAATTTGAAAGAGTGAGTTGACCATAAATATCAATTTGCTGATACAGTTTGAATTAGGGAAAAGAACTGACCAGGAAAGATAAAGACATACAAATTAAATAAAACCAGATGTTTGACAGTATGGAGAAAATGTTCTTTAATGCTAATGGCCATTAAAAAGTACATGAGAATCATAATATTTAAATTGGAGGAGAACTTAAGTATTAACTAGTCCTAACTTCTTGCTGAATAAAGCATTCTTCTATTTCCATCTGGATATACCTGACACATCGGTCATTCAAACCTCTAGATTAATAGTTTCAGTTTGAGGACATTCATTAAATCCTACGATAGGCCAGCTATTGAACAGGCCTAATACTGGGCTAAAATCACTTACTCAACTTCTCCAAGTTGTAGTAATTCTACATGGTGGAAATATAAGTAAGTCTAATTTCTCTTTTACATGAAAAGCCATCCAATTTTTCTAGGCTTGCTCCCTTAAGCATGCTTTCTTTAATGGTGGTTAAATTCTCCCAGCTTCTTTAATTTTCCTAATTGTTTTAATCCTCACTAAAGTCAATATGACACAATAGTTAAGTGAGTAAACTTTAGAAACAAACTGTCCAATTTCGATTCCAGGTTTTACTAACAATTATGTAGCCTTCAACAAATCATTTGCTTATGCAGTGCCTCAACTTCTTAATCTGTAAAACAGGGAGAATTATAATACCTGCGCCATGGCATTAATGATAAATAAATGAGTTAGTACTATGGTCAATTCCCATTATTCACAGTAGTTATGTTCTTCTGTAAGGTTACCATGAACAATGAATTAGCCAACACTGAACTACCACCCCCAGGAAAAATATAGGGTTATGTTCCTACTAGCCTCTTGTTACATCTTCCACAATGGACTGATATATAACATTGTTTTATGTGTGTTTCTATTTAAAGACACCTTATTTAATGTATATAGCCTGAACTTCCAGCTAACAACACTCTACCTCACACTGGAGCAAAGCTTATTTGACACAAATATTTTCTCCATGAGGTACATCACAGCCTTCCTGCACTTAGAAACATCAGACAGCCCTTCAATGCTGTTTGAGGACCATTTTAAACAGTGAAATCACCATGATGATGCACAGAAATGCAAAGTGTAGTAGTAAATACACCACAAAAACTACATTTGTTTATGAGTGCTGAAACAAGAAAGCAAAGCATCGCCTTTTCAAACTCAGCTTGGAATACATGCACCGGACAACTGTAATTTTTTGCTGCTCTGTACACGTCTATGAATGACTGTGAGAGCACTGGGAGTACTGATTGTGGGGTTATACATAAATTTTAGCAAGTAGTCAAATTCACAAACACACAAACACTCCACAAATGATGAGAATTGACTATATATGTAAATTACTTCAAACTGGTCTTGGCAGAAAGTGCCCAACTAAATATTAACTCCATTCTTAATTATCATTATCATCATCTTCATAAATCGCTATTCTTATAGGTACCTAGTTTATCAATATCCTTTCACATAACCGGTATAGAATATAACTATATTCTATAAAACTTCATTCTATAAAACTATAAAACTTCATCTCCTCTACTACTTTAATTTCAAATTTTGTATTTTTAGAAAACTTCTTTAGCTCCTAAGAAGCTACTGGTACTGGCCAGAGTGTAATAAATGGGCACTATCAAATATTGTTAGATTGAACAGAAATTGGTATCATTTTCCCAAACAGAAATTCAGTACTATTTAGTTTCCTTGAAAATTCCCTTCAAAACAATTTAGCATGGGAAAATGTTATGGTGAAAATGTTAAATAAGAATAGATTAAAAAAAAAA
>CM052800.1:136163740-136190222 GCA_028533885.1 Nasua narica | reverse complement strand
TTCATAGAAAGAGTCTGAAAGTTTTCCTGGACAGGACTAGAAGAGATTATGCAGAGTGAAATAAGTCAAGCGGAGAGAGTCAATTATCTTATGGTCTCACTTACGTGTGGAGTATAAAGAAAATCATGGAGGGCATCGTGAGAAGGAAGGGAAGGGTGAATGGGGGGAAATCAGAGGGGGTCATGAACCAGGAAAGACTGTGGACTCTGAGCAACAAACTGAGGGTTTTGGAGGGGAGAGGGTGGGGAGTGGGCAAGCCTCGTGGTGGGTATTGAGAAGGGCACGTATTGCATGCAGCACTGGGTGTGGTGCATGAACAATCAATCTTGTAACACTGAAAAAATAAACATATTTGGGGAGAAAAAAAATTAAAAAAATTAAAAATGACCTTTTAATGTTAAAAAAAATACCTATTCTAAAACTGTTCCTAAAAAATGGAAATGAAATGAAAACTTCCAAACTCGTTTTATGAGGTCAGCACCACCTTGATCCCAAAACCAAAGACTCCACCAAAAAGGAAAATTATAGACCAATATCCCTGATGAACATGGATGTAAAAATTGTCACCAAAATGCTAGCCAATAGGATCCAACAGTACATTAAAAGGATTATTCACCACGACCAAGTGGGATTTATTTCTGGGCTGGAAAGTTGGTTCAACATCCGCAAATCAATGTGATACAATACATTAATAAAAGGAAGGATAAGAACCATAGGATACTCTCAATAGATGCTGAAAAAGCATTTGACAAAGTACAGCATCCTTTCTTAAAACTCTTCACAGTGTAGGAATAGAGGGTACCATACCTCAATATCAAAGCCATCTATGAAAAACCCACACTGAATATCATTCTCAATGGGGGAAAACTGAGAGCTTCCCCCTAAGATCAGGAACACAGCAGGGATGTCCACTATCTCCACTGCTATTCAACATAATACTAGAAGTCCTAGCCCCAGCAATCAGAAAACAGAAAGAAATAAAAGGCATCCAAACTGGCAAAGAAGAAGTCAAACTCTCACTCTTTGCAGATGATGTATCATTCTCAATGGGGAAAAACTGAGAGCTTCCCCCCTAAGATCAGGAACACAGCATGGATGTCCACTATCTCCACTGCTGTTAAACGTAGTGCTAGAATTCGTAGCCTCAGCAATCAGACAACAAAAAGAATGAAAGGCATCTGAATCGGCAAAGAAGTAGTCAAACTCTCACTCTTTCCAGATGATATGATACTTTATGTGGAAAACCCAAAAGACTCCACTCCAAGACTGCTAGAACTCATACAGGAATTCAGTAAAGTGGCAGGATATAAAATCAATGCACAGAAATCAGTTGCATTTCTATACACCAACAACAAGATAGAAGAAAGAGAAATTAAGGAGTTGATCCCACTTACAATCGCACCCAAAAACACAAGATACCTAGGAATAAATCTAACCAAAGAGGCAAAGAATCTGTACTCAGAAAACTATAGAATACTCATGAACAACATTGAGGAAGACACAAAGAAATGGGAAAATGTTCCATGCTCGTGGATTGGAAGAACAAATATTGTTAAAAAATTGTCTATGCTACGTGCTGCAATCTACACATTCAATGCAATCCCTATCAAAATGCCATCAATTTTTTTCACAGAAATGGAAGAAATAATCCTAAAATTTGTATGAAACCTGAAAAGACCCTGAAGAGCCAGAGAAATGTTAAGAAAACCAAAGCTGGTGGCATCACAATTCCAGACTTCAAGCTCTATTACAAAGCTATAATCCTCGAGATACACAGATCAATGGAACAGAATACAGAACCCAGAAATAGACCCTCAACTCTATGGTCAACTAATCTTTGATGAAGAAAGAAAGAATATCCAATGGAAAAAAGACTGTTTCTTCAACAAATGCTGTTGAGAAAATTGAACAGCCACATGCAGAAGACTAAAACTAGACCACTTTCTTATATCATATACAAAAATAGACTCAAAATGGATAAAAAGATCAAATGTGAGACAGGAATCCATCAAAATCCAAGAGAAGAACTCAGGCAGCAACCTCTGTGACCTTGGTCACAGAAACTTCTTGCTAGACACATCTCCAAAGGCAAGGGAAACAAAGGCAAAAATGAATTACTGGGTCTTCATTAAGATAAAAAGCTTTCGCACAGCAAAAGAAACAGTCAACAAAATCAAAAGACAATGGATAGAATGGAAGATATTTGCAAGTGACATATCAGATAAAGGGCTAATATCCAAAATCTATAAAAAACTTATCAAACTCAAAACCCAAAGAACAAATAATCCAATCAAAAAATGGGCAGAAGAGATGAACAGACACATGACAAATACATATGTCTTTGCACATTTCTGCAAAGACATCCAAATGGCTAACAGACACATGAAAAAATGCTCAACATCACTCAACATCAGGGAAATACAAATACGAATCAAAAGCACAATGAAATACCACCTCACGCCAGTCAGAATAACTAAAATTAACCACTTAGAAAACAAGAGACGTTGGCAAGGATGCGGAGAAAGGGGAAACCTCTTACATTGCTGGTGGGAATGCAAGCTGGTATAGCTACTCTGGAAAACAGTATGGCGGTTCCTCAAAAGGTTGAAAACAGAGCTACCCTATGACCCAACAACTGCACTACTGGGTAGATACCCCAAAGATACAAACATAGTGATCCAAAGGAGCGCCTGCATCCCAATGTTTATAGCAGCAATGTCCACAAAAGCCAAACTATGGAAAGAGCCCAGACATCCATCAACAGATGAATGGATAAAGAAGATGTGACATGGATCACTGGATGTTATACACAAACAATGAATCACGGAACATTACATCAAAAACTAATGATGTACTGTATGGTGACTAACATAATAAAAAAAAGATGTGGTATGTATGTATGTATGTATGTATGTTATATGTATATATATACATATATACTACTAAACCATAAAAAAAAATGAAATCTTGTTATTTACAATGAAATGGATGGAACTAGAGGGTGTTATGTTAAGTGAAATAAACCAGTCAAAGAGAGACAATTATATGATCTTGCTGATATGTGGAATTTAAGAAACAAAACAGAGGATCATAGGAGACAAGAGGAAAAAAATAAGACAACATCAGAGACGGAGACAAATTATAAGAGACTCTTAAACATAGGAAACAAACTAAGGGTAGTTGGAGGGGAGAGGGATGGGGGATGGGGTAACTAGATGATCAACATTAAGGAGGGCATGTGATGTAATGAGCACTGTGTATAAGACTGATGAATCAGTACCTCTCCAGTAACAGACTACATGTTAATTGAATTTAAATTAAAAAAAAAAACAAAAAATAAAATAAAATGAAGTAGGAGAGTAAGTGGACTAAGCAAATGCAATAGGATGGCCAGAAGGCGCTCACTTGACACTATTATAAATTTAAAGTGAGACCAGTTAGAATAGTTGTATGCTTTCTCCAATTACATACCATTACCCAAGCTCAGGCTCAAAAGAGATGGAAAACTGCATTTCACCAAGGTAGTTTTTGCCAGGTGATTTGTAATAACGAAAGACAGGTGTGGTTTTGGAAATTATTATAATGGGAAAATACAGAATTTAAGCCAAAAAAGGAAAATAAAAAATGAGGAGAAGGACACTGAAAAAAACTAGTAAAATTCATGGATCCAAATAGGACAAAGAAGTTGAGAAGGCAGAATCCTCCAGGAATAAGCTAGAAACACAGGAAATAGTGCTAAGTCATGGATGCTTTTAATTGAGATTATGGAAAACTTGATATAATCAGTAATGGTAAGTTTGATGGCATGACTACAGGTGAGAGTTCTATGGTAGAGTGATAGACAAAATCACTGAAAGAAAACAAGAAAATAAAAGACCATGTACTATTGGAAGGATCGTTTTTTTGGATACTGAAATCACCAAGAATTAGTAAAGTATTGGGAAGAGACTCTGTGAGGCAAGTGTTAAACTCTTAAAAATGAGAGCCTGTAGATGACCCACAGAAGGTTAACAGGTGATACAGTCTGGTAGCAAAAGCCTCAAAAGTTTTGGGGGTGGTTGTGGTTAGGGAGCAGGAAAGAGTATTGCAGTGAGAAGCAAGGAAAGCACTTCTAGATGCTTTGGTATCCTCATCCTACTTCTAGATGCAGTGGTATAAGAGATTAACAGACACCATGTAAGAAAGTTGCATAACAGTGTGTTCAGGCTCAAGTCAGGTTACAGAGCAAAGAAGATGAGGAAAAATTCTACAAGTTTAGAATAGAGGGGATTTTAATGATAATGTGCTATAAGAGGGCTTTCTAGAAGAGTTTAAGAAAGTATGCAGAGGATGGGGTCAGATTGGGGTATGACCAGAATCATATGGAATTGAGAGACTAGCTAATGAAGGAAAAGTCCAGGACTTCTGATGATTAAAGAAGGATAAGATATGATGGAATTGGTCCATTAGGCCTAGATAAATGTATATGGAAGAACTGAAGCAAGGAAGGGAGGAAGGCAGGGAGGGAGAACTCGTGTGCCAGTTATCATATTGCTTCTCAGCTGCAAATTCACCCTTCTTCTTGTGAGAAGCCAGACAATATAAACACTTTTTTTGCTTGCTAGCATCATGTTAAGCTTTGTCCCCAGATGATGTTGGAGGGACAGTGCAGAAGGAAATGGCTTCTGTTCCTGAGTAGCAGGCTTTCTTTCTTCTTGTTCCTCCTGCACATGGGACACATAGAGACATTCACCCTGTGGGCAGCTTCCAGGATAGTTCTGCTGGTGCCCCTGCTAGCTTCCCTGTGACCTTGGACAGCAACGCCAAGACCAGTTTCCCACCACATTCCACTGGTGACCCAAATGGCATCCCAGCCTACGATGCAGAGAGTTCAGCAACACCTGGCAACTTCCACCAGCACTCCAGCAGGCTTCCCAATAGATTCAATGATTCACCAAGAAGCTTCCTAGTACATTTCACTGGCATGCTAGGCAGGTTTCTCAGGAGCTTCATCAGCTTTACCACAGTTTCACGTTTGCCAGCCTTAGCCTACGGCAAACCTCAATGAACTCACCATCCAGTGAATTATAGCCATACCACACCCAATAAGGTTTGAATCTCAGCATTAAGGATGGGTTGTGGCAATCTTCAAAAATCTATCCCTTCTTTGGGTACTATGTCTCAGAGCTAGGAGTAGTGGCTGCTTCCTTTATCTGCTATTCTTATATTCTCTAGAGCTCTTTATTCCTTAAAGTTAATTCTCTAAACATAGTTACTAATTATTTAAACTTTCCTTGATCAAATTATCATGTGCTTTTTTTTCTCCTGACTGGAGGCTGACTTACACAACTTATTTGAAGACTAATTCACAGTAATCATTTGAACTACATTATAATGGACTTTAACTTAGATTTCTCTTATGGCAGTGTGTTCAATGTTCATTACGTATCTAAACACATGTGTATGCACATATGTATGCATGTGCATATGTAGTCCAAAACAAAACCTGTTTCATATGCTAAAGTATGCAGCTATTGACATGAAGAAAAATGTCAAATTCCCATAACTAATACTGTGTGTTCTTGGACATTTCACCCAAATGCTATAGGTGTTAATTTTTTCATCTGAAATATTATAGACTGTATAATAACATTCCTTCCGGCCCTATGATTTTTTTATCTGATTGTGAATTCTCAAATACAAAATTTTCCCACATTTTTATCAAGTATGTTTTACTTGTTTTATGCACAAAAACAAATGGCTCTGCTTAGGTTGTTCAAAAGTGATTTCACTGATGACATCACTTTCTTTTTATTGCACCAACTACTTAATATATCTACTTAATGTTTCTTTGTGACTTCTGTAAGTCTTCTTAGTTTTAGAAGACTGGTGAAGCAGAGAAGAGCAATGTTCTTTAGTAACTCAATAAAAACAATCCTATGAGTATTAAGATAACTGAATTGAGCTGCAATAAAAAAAGATCAAACTGATTTTGTTACTAACACACAGCCTATAACGTGATCATACCTGTTTATATTTTTGGAGTGGTTTCTTTTCATGTAATTTTTTATCTCCAAATTTCTTATATGTTAAAGGTACTCCGTACTTAGCAGCAGGCTTTGTAATTTTCTGAGCAGACACAACAGAAGCCAAGCTTTGTCCTGAAGCTGGTCTTTTAGCTATATGAAAAGATACAAAGAGTTTTTTCCTAGAGTTCTTTATATTAAATCTTTAATTTCAAAATTCTTCAAGATAACATTTCTTCATTTTTACAATCATTGACAGCATTTGAAACTTTTCATTAAAAATCTTATTTACTGGGGCACCTGAGTGGCTCAGTGGGTTAAAGCCTCTGCCTTCGGCTCAGGTCATGATCTCAGGGTCCTGGGATCGAGCCCCGCATCGGGCTCTCTGCTCAGCAGGGAGCCTGCTTCCCCCTCTCCCTCTGCCTGCCTCTCTGCCTACTTGTGATTTCTCTCTGTGTCAAATAAATAAATAAAAGCTTTAAAAAAAAAATCTAATGAAATCCCCCTAAAAAATTCGAAGTTTTTAAAAAAAAAAAAAAAAAATCTTATTTACTGGGGCGCCTGGGTGGCTCAGTGGGTTAAAGCCTCTGCCTTCGGCTCAGGTCATGATCCCGGGGTCCTGGGATCGAGCCCCACATCGGGCTCTCTGCTCAGCAGGGAGCCTGCTTCTCCCTCTCTCTCTGCCTGCCTCTGCCTACTTGTGATCTCTCTCTCTGTGTCAAGTAAATAAGTAGGATCTTTGGGAAAAAAAAAAAATCTTATTTACTGGGCACCTGGCTGGCTCAGTTGGTTAAGCGACTGCCTTTGGCTCAGGTCATGATCCCAGGTTCCTGGGATCAAGTCCCACATTGGGCTCCTTGCTCAGCAGAAGCCTGTTTCCCCCTCTCCCTCCGCTGCTCCCCCTGCTTGTACTCTCTCTCTCTTCAAATAAATAAATAAAATCTTTAAAAAAAAATCTTATTTACTCCTTAGTAAATGTCAATGCCTTCATTATAAACTATTTAATACTGAAGCCATTTTTTGGAGGAAAAAAAAAAGCAAAAAGCCATACATCTTTAATATGCTGAAATTTCTCATATTAAAAAAAAGCACATCCCCAAAATTGACTTTAGATAACTGTATGTATTTATGAATATACTAAAAATTAAGAGTTGACTTTAAGTGGTATAAAATTGTAACTCAATAAAGCTGTTAAAAATATTTTTAAAAGAACACTTACTGTTTTCAAAATTACTTTCAAAATTATCACATAAACTTTAAGAACAAGTATTAAACACTAACACCATCATTGTAAGCAACTTTAATACTTTCTTCATCTATAGTCTGAATGATGTCTATTTGTACAGACTTACAGAAGAACAAACACTTTAAAACAATCACAGCTCAGGGTCCTATGAAATGGGTACCTTTATACACTACTGGTTGGAACATAAAATGGTCAAACTTTGTAGAGGGCAATTTGTATCAAAAACAATGTTTATGGGTTGCTTTTATTTTTATTTTTTTAAAGATTTTATTTATTTATCTGACAGAGAGAGAGATCACAAGTAGGCAGAGAGGCAGGCAGAGGAGGGGGGGGGAAGCAGGCTCCCTGCTGAGCAGAGAGCCCCATGCAGGGCTCGATCCCAGGACCCTGAGATCATGACCCGAGACGAAGGCAGAGGCTTTAACCCACTGAGCCACCCAGGCGCCCCTATGGGTTGCTTTTAAAGAAATAATCATAGATACATAAAAATTTATACACAAGTATAAGCCCTACAGCAATTATGTATCCAATTCTTATTGAGGCCTTGCATTCACAATGATGAATTCAAGAAAAACAGTTAAATTGAAGAAATTTGAAGGAAAGTCTACTATTTGTATCTCTCAAAGATATTACCTAGGAACTAGGAAAAGTGGAAGAAAAAAATTTCCTTCTGAGAGTTCAACTGTAAAATCAAATCAGAATACATATATACAACATCACAACCTTTTAACTTGGCTAAATGATTAAAACAACCAAAGAAATATTGTGTAGATCAGTACACATACTGGCACACATACTGAAGAAGCAGCTAAAGTCACAAAAGTATAAAAATGAAGATTCCCAGGAGAAAAAACATTGACTAGTGCCCATTCACTTCCAGAAAGAGGGAGAATTACTAATCTGATCTGGAAGTGTTTCTCAGGCTCAGTGACAAGGCTACCCCAGTAATACAAAGCTTAATACGGGGAGTTGGAGCCCACAAATTATCTACAGACCCATCAGCAATACACTTCCTATTTTAGCCTCATGCTATTAAACATTTCATTCATCCAGCTCCTGTCAGAACAAAATAACTTTCTAATTCCTTTGTAGGCTTATCTACATGGAAAGAATGTGCTGACATGGAGTATTTCTGATCTTTGTGACAATGAGACTTTTAAGATTTGACTTCTCATGAGGCTTGACCACCAAGAGAGACATGCTGATTCAGCTGTGTGTCAGTCTCTTGTGAGTTTTGCTTAGAGTGAATTGACTTCCCAGGGACTGATAGTCTCTGCACACTGACAGGATAAGTTAAGGGTCTTTAGGAAAAGCTAAAATATAGCTGGGCTTCCTAAGAACACACTGCTGTACCACTTCCACCTTACATGGACTCACTGTTGTAATATGGTATTTATTTTCATCAATTTACTCAAACTCAAAATGGAGAACCTGGAAAGTACTGTTTGAAAAACAATATACTCTTCAAATCTTACATAACTTCCACTGATTTTAGAAATCCATTCTGAAATCATTCTATGAAGAAAAAATGTAATTTCCTTCTCACATAAATATACACATATACGTACACATAGTATATAACCATATCCACAATCCTACAAATATTCTGCTGCTGGCCACATTTAAAACAAAATTATCCTTCGTAAGTTACCTAACCTCACATTAATTCACTTTAAAAAAATTTTAGAATATGAAGTACTTCTCAAAGAAAAATATGTAAACACTTAACTAATACATTTTAGAACATGCTACAACAATCTTCTCAGAATATCAGCTAACCAATGATAAAGATGGAAGACTTCAATTAATTCAAATAAGGCAGACAAGAAATTTTGGAAATTTTGTTATTAATTCATCACGAAGTATTGTATACTGTCATGTATCAAAAATAATTTAAAGATGCATTTCCTCTGGATTAAATTTATCTACGTTTACCCCAACTTTTCATATCTCCATGTATCTCTAGTATAATTAGAAAGTATTATTAATTAGTATTAATATATTGATTATTACAAACAGATGAAAGGACTCATATTAAATTTCATTTACCTGGTACAGGCTGCGCTCCAAACTTGGAAAATGTTTTTAGACAAAATTCTTCTGCAATAAGCTTAGATTGAAAAAGGACAAAGAAAAAGTTAGAAAAGATGTCAAATTTCCAAAATAAATACTCTACCCATTATTCAGATTACGCTTTTCCCTTTTCAGTCACACATATGCCATCAGATAAACTGTACTTATTCAACCTAAGTAATCCAAAATTCCTCTCATACTAATTCTCTTCCACTCTTACAGATTTATTTTATTCCTTTTCTAGATAAGCTTTCTTCTCCTATTAACCTAATGAACCACAAAGGCCCCCATAAACTGCCTTCGGGTTCTATGTCTCAGCAATTTTAACATAATTACCTCCTATCCGGAATAGCCTCTATATTCTATATACAGCCAAATCCCTCATTTACCTCAAAACTGATAATCACTCGGACTCACTTCTCAGTTATTTCAACTTTACTCTGAATCTTCTCGGCATCTCCAATGAGTTTTCACTTTTAACAATATATAATTATAAACATACTACTGGATATTTGAATATTCTTAGATAGTTCAACAAGTGTTTCTTATTACTATCAATAAAACACTCCAGGATTTATTCTCTAGCATTCATGAACATATTTTGAGAACCAAAAACCATTCGTATATTCCATAAGTCATTTTTTCTCCCTATTCACTAAATTTTCTTTTTCCCCTCTTTAAGTACAAAACTATGATACCAACAAAGATTTAACTCAATTTAAGCCTGTTTTTTTCTTACTGGGTGGAGAAAGGGGGAAAAAAGTGAGTTTTCTCTTTTTTTTTTTTACGAGAAATGACTGCTGCTGAAGAGAGTATTTACACAGAGCAGAACAGACGCTCCAATAGGCAAAAAAATATGACTAAGATGGTCATCTGTCCCATAAGGATCCCTGAAGAGCAGTTTTCAAGTCTCATACTGGCAGAATCAGCATCACCAAGGACATATTAAATGTTGAAATTCAGGCTCCCACCTCAGAAACACTAAAATAGAAATTGTAGTGATGGGACCCAGCAATGTGCTCCACGTGATTTTTTTAAAGTTTACTAAAGCTTAAAAACCACTGCACCAAAAGATAAATTAAGTGAAGGCCTGGTTCACAGACGGTTCAGAGCAACTGTGTAAATGTATTTTCTCTTCTGAACATTTGCATTTTTCCCCTTTCTTTTGCACGGAAGATAATGGGTGCTTTATGCACTCCAAATTGCCCTAGACTGGATCCTTTCTTTCACTGCTTGAAGGTGAGCCTTTCTTTTTTGTGTGAATGCAAATATGAACTAAGAGATGGGGCATGAAGAATCCATGAAGATTTTGAAATCCCTATGCCATGTTGTCCAATATAGTTGCCACCCATAAGCAGCTATTTGGATTAAAAATATTTTTGTCCCCAAATATGTTTATTTTAATTTTTCAGTGTTACAAGATTGATTGTTCATGCACCACACCCAGTGCTCCATGCAGTACGTGCCCTTCTCGATACCAATAAATATAATTTAAAATTCAGGCCCTTGGTCACCACATTAGGCACAATTTAAGTATTTTAACAACCACATGTGGCTAGTGGCTACAATGCTGGACAATGCAGATAAAAAAAATACTTCATCATTATGGATTCACTATTGAAAGTACTACTGGACAACACCTATATTGCTAAGGAATCAGAGCTTATCCATTATTCGTCAAGCTTCTTCCAGCATGTGCAAGATTGAGAATTAAGCCCTACTAAACCTTGGGTGACAGTAGTTAGAGAAGAAATTTTTTAAAACTCTACAGAATATTATAGTAGCTCATATATAGTAAAGCTCGCAAACTGTTTCAAAGTTAAAGCCTTAAAAAATGCATTACAAACTTTCTCACTACAATACTGAATAAGTGATATGTAGCAGAAAATAAACATAGGAACCAAAGAGATTTTCATAAAGAATGAAATCTAAGTGATATCTAAATACTAACAAGGAAAATACATACATACATACATACTAACAAGGAGCTATTCATATACTAAACACATATTATCAAATATTCCACTTGTTAATAATCATAATCTTTTTCTTTCCATATTATAAATTTTGATAAATCAGGCTTGCACATTCTCCTTCATTGCTGGCTAGCTGAATTCCAGTGCTTCAGCCTTGAGAACTGTATGTCCTAATCACTGGTTTTGGGAGGGGGAACCTCAGCAAGATTCAATGAAGTTATTCTTTCTTTGCCAATAGATGCCCAAAAACAATAGTATATTGCATCATAAATTTGTCCTTGAAAATGTTACTTGTAACAAAGGAGTTTTATAAGACACCTACATCTCAGAGATTCTTGCTATATCCTATATAAGTAACCTTCAATCTACACATTTTAATTGGCTTTTTGCTGACTAATGTGTTCTCCTGGTAGTAATAATTAAATCCACACCTCTGTTTTCTGAAAATTATTTTTTCACAGATGTTCTGTTAACCCAGAGAATATATGACACTTCCCTTTTATCCCATGACCATATAAAAGTAATAAAACTATGATTTTGCTTCATATATGATTTATAGAAGAGTTTAACAGTGATCATTTAAATTAACAAAGGCCACACGGAACATGTAATATAAAATAATTCCAGTTTCAGGGGATCATATTTGTATCAATACCTTACAAACTGATTTGATATAAATTTTTAGTAAATCCTGTCAAAGTAAAATTCAGCTCAACTCAACAAATATTTATTATGCATCTACATGTAAGTATGAGAGGAAAAATCATAAGTCAACAATCTGTTATACATACAAATGCCCACAAAACAAGTTTTCAATAATTATCAAATAGAATATAATTATAATCACATAACTTAAGATACTAATATATTTATGTTAGTATAATAAAATGACACATTGATAATATTTTATATTGAATATATTGAGCACTTATTACATGTTAGACGTTAAGAACTTTATGTATATTATCACTTTTTTTAATTCTCACAACCACTTCGTGATGTAGATATATTTATAATCTCATTGTTTATAGGTCATTGAGGCACAGAAACATTTAATAATTTTACAATTAGAGATGGTTACCGAAGGGGAGGTGGGTAGGGGGATGGGTGAAATAGGGAAGGGGATTAAGAGTACACTTACCTTGATGAGCAATATTGTGCAGAATCATTGAATCACTATATTGTACACGAGCAACTAATATAAACCCGTGTATGTTAACTATACTGGATTTAAAATTTTTTTAAATAATAATTTTATAGTTAGAAACCTAAGAAGACAGAAAGTAGAGAGGTGATTGCCAGGAGTTGTGACAGAAGGGAATGGGAAGTTACTGATTAACGAGATTGAGTTTGTTTTACAAAATGAAGAGTTGTGAAGAAGAATGGTGGTATTAACTGCACAGCACTGAAAATCTATTTAATACCACTGAATTGGACACTCAAAAGTGGTTAAGAGGATGCACTTTAGTTGTGCACATTTTACCACAATAAAAAAAAATTGGAAAACAAAACAACAGAAACCTAAGACAAAGGAATGATTTTGTGATACTGTGATTTACATTAAGAAATACACATCTGGTGTCTAGTTCCTGGCATACAGCTCCTAAAACCCTTAAAAGTACCCAAAAGGTAAGAGAATAAAGGTGTCTTTTGTTATTCCTAACAAGCCACTTTCAACCACACCTGAATTTATGTTAATGAGGTGACATCTGGAAAGCCCCTAAGGATGGAAACTGATTGCCAGGAAACTCTACCGCAGAAGTAGAGGGTTGAAACTTTTAGTCTCACTCCCCTCCCCGAGAAGAAAGGGACTAGAGGTTAAATCAAACACCAAAGGCCAATGATTTAATCATTTGTGTCTACATTATAAAGCCTCCACAAAAAGCTGAAGGACAGGATTTGTACAGCTACTGTGTTGGTAAACATGCCAGCAAGGTGACACATTCTAATTTCACTGGAACAGATGCTCCGGCACTCAGGACCCTTATCCTACGTATCCCTTCAGCTGGCTGTGTGATCTGATGATCTTTATCTCCAGGTAGTCCCAGAACTGAACTAAATTTGACACCCTGCTGTGCTGCAGAAGTGCTTGGTGTGGGAAAAACTACCACACATTCGGTAATTGGAAGGGTAAGAAGTTCAGTATTAAGTGTTAAGAGGAAACACAGGAAGGATGTTTTCCTTCCTACAGATTCACAACTAGAAAACAAATCCAAAGAGGAAGAATATTAGAAAGAAAGGTGACTCCAACATCATCTGAAAAAGGCACTTCATTCTCCCAAAACTGTGATGTGCTCTCCTCAAAACATAGGTCATGTCCTAGGTAAGCAACAAAACCTTACTATTTTAAGTAAAAAACATACCTGAGGTGAGAGAAACTTTTCAATGCGTTTGGCTATAAAACCTTTCTCCAATATGGAGTTGACTGATGGTCTATCCCTAGGATTTCTTTTAAATAACTGAGAGAGTAAATTGCGGAGATCATAAGAATAATGTAATGATACAGGTGGAAAAGATCCAGATATTATCTTCAGTACCAGGTTTTTCATATTGCCAGCTTCAAACTAAAATCCAGAAAATAAATTAACATATGTGAAACATACATAAATTGAAAATAGGAATAAACAATGAGAAATAGTTCTTTTCCTATAGAACAGAAATATAATCCTCTTACAAATATTTTAATCAGCATATATTCTTTTTTTAGCATATGTTCTTTGAACAAAGTTCAGTTGGTTATTTATAAACACATTTAAGACTATCAGTCCTCATAAAAAGTTAAAACTTACTGTAATATTAATTTTTGCTTACTCAAAATACTATAAGATGGAATAAAGGTATTAAAGATTTTATAAAAACAATTAAAAAAAACAATGAAAGACAAAAACAAACCTTGTAGTCTTCATTCAAGACCTACCTACCTATGGCCTTATTGCAGTAAGTGGAACAAGAAATTAACTACAAAACTAACAGTATCTGGGGAAAAAACATAATAAATGAAAGTACTGGGGTGCCTAGGTAGCTCAGTGAGTTAAGGGTCCGACTCTTGATTTCGGCTCAGGTCATGATCTCATGGGTTATGAGATCAAGTCCTGCATCAGGCTCCTCACTCAGCAGGGAGTCTGCTTGAGATTCTCTCCCTCCACCCCTTGCCCAACTCCTGCACACATGCCCTCTCTCTCTCTTAAATAAATCTTTTAAAAAAAAGAGAAAATCCTAATTACTTTCCTTTTAAACACTGCTTATTACTATTGTTAAGTGTGTGATGCTCCCAAAAGCCATGTAATAGAAACGGGCAAGTATTCCAAAGGAGAATATAAGCCATATCAATGCGAACAGTATATATTTAAGGAGTAAACACAATACAACTTCTAACTGAAGTTAAAAAACCAACAGTGGTAGGGCAGTTAAAAATCGAAAGATTTCATTTTGAAAGTAAATAAAATTAAGCTTTTGACATCTCTGCTAAAATAGAACAGAACAGTTGTACACTGTTAACATGTTCTTAACATACACTTTAACAAAACAAATACACTATAAATTAGGTATTAGTGATTATACCAAGTATAAAAAAGTTCTGCTAAATCTTGCATTCTTCCAGACATTTAAAATATGATATTCAGCATATTAAAATTTAAGTATAATTCAGTAGTCTAGAAATAGCTACATATCTAAGAAGGAATTCTAAATGCATAGATTATTCCCTCACTAGAACGAATTTTCACTCTCTCAACTGACAAGCTTTTCATGAAAGCTAGTGAATTACTTAATTTCATGTGTCTACTTGAGTACATAATTCCAAAATACAGAAGCAATGGTGACAGAATATAGAATAAAAAATGAAAGAAAATACATTGATTTATACCTAAAATGACTGTGTGTTGAAAAACTGACCAATTCCTTCAAAGACAGATCTGATAAACTACCATTCCACATCACTTTGACAGTCTATGCTTTTATAAGGCAATACAGTCTTAAAAGGGTACGCAACCATGAAAAACACAACAAAGAAAATATCCCCCAAATAATATCAAGCAATAAAAACAGGCTATAAAACTGCTTATACAATATAATTAAACTGCAGAAAGGAAAAAAAAAACTTATTTCATAAATTAATCTAGAAGAAAGCCTGGAAGGAAACAAAATATTACAAGTACTCATTACCATGGAAGAATTGCTTTTGATATTGATTCAGTTCTTTATGTTTTTACTTATTTTCTTAAGTTTTCTGTAATGAAAATACACTATTGTTTAATGGGGGAATCATTTTTTTGTGAGAGAGCGAGCATGCCCACATAGGGTGGAGGGAGGAGTAGAGGGGGAGGTGCAGAGGGAGAAGGAGAGAGAGAATCTCAACCAGGCTCCATGCCCAGCCAAGAGCCCAACACAGGGCTCTTATCTCACCACCCTGAGATCATGACCTGAGCAGAAATCAAGAGTCGGGGATGTTTAACTGACTGGGCCACCCAAGCACTCCCAGGGAAGCATTTAAAAAAAAAAAAAAGCAAAACTTTGAAATGGAAAGTGATTAAAATTCAACCTACTTAAGACAAAAACTCCCCCTTTGGGGCGTATTATGGCCACCTCCACAAAGTCTCAAAAATTAAAAAACAATTTTTTTAAGATTTATTTATTTGAGAAAGAGACAGAGGGTGAGAGTGAATGTGTGTGTGTGTCCACAAGCAGGGGAAGGGGCAGAGGAGAGGGGAAGCAGACACCCTGCTAAACATGTAGCCCAATGCCTGGCTCACTCTCACCCCAATCACAACCCTGAGAAATGACCTGAGCTGAAATCAAGAGTTAGACACTTAACCAACTGAGCCCACCCAAGTACCCCCAAAATAAATTTTAATTAAAGAGCATTTGAATTGATAAAATCCTTTGATGAATAGGTCAAAAAATGTTAATTTCAATTCCAAACTCAAATACAATTCAATTCCAAATAATTTGGGTGTTTTAAGGGAAATTGCTAAGATGAAACAAAAATCATTAAACTAAAATACCAAATTCACATATGAATAGAACATTAAAAAGGTAGCAAGTTTATTTTTGTCATTAGAAATAATTTCCTGGCTGGGGAGTGGGGGGAGGTGCCTGAATGGCTCAGTTGGTTAAGCATCTGATTCATGATCTCAGGGTTATGGGATCAAAACCCCATCCAGCTCCCTAATCAGCAGGGAATCTGCTAGAGATTCTCTTTCTCTTTCTCTCATTCCAAAATAATAAATAAATCTTTAAAAAAAGAATTTCCTGGAAAAAAGTATGACATATGTATTATAACAAATATATAACATATGTAAATAATATATGCATATATGTTAAGGGAAAATCTACTTAAATTCATACTTAAGAAAAGATGAGAAATTTAAAAACTGACAGAGAATTTCTAGTACAAGAGGGTGACCTGAAATATGGCATATGATTTAAAATATATATATGTGTATATATATATATATATATATATATTTATTATAGGTACTTTAGGACACAATTTTTTAAATATTTCAGAAACTTCTACTTACTGCATGTTTAAGTGTACACATCTCATACAGGACACACCCCAGAGCCCAAATGTCACTAGAAAAGGGAAAATGAGAAATTTTCTCTAAGTATCAGAATATTTTTTTATTTAAAGGAAACAAAAGCACCATGAAAATGCTTTCCAAAAATATGTGTTCCATAAAACATATCCTTTAAAATTCGAAATTTCAACCATAACCAAATGAGAAAAGTAACTATCCCAGATTAGAAAAACATCAGTTGCCTGAGAAATTATTTTATTAATTCCCTCACTTTATTTTTTTACAATTCTTATTTTAAAGTCCATTAATTAACATATAATGTATTATTGGCTTCGAAGGTAGAGTTCAGTGATTCATTAGTTGTATATAACACCCACTGCTCATTACATCACATATCCTCCTTAATGTCTATCACCCAGTTACCCCATCCCTCTACCTTACTCCCCTCCAGCAACCCTCAGTTTGTTTCCTATGATTAAGAGTCTCCTAGGTTTGTCTCCCTCTCTGATTTCATTGTTGTATTTTTTCTTCTTTTCCCTTATGATCCTCCGTTTTGTTTCTAAAATTCCACGTATCAGCAAGATCTTATGATAACTGTCTTTCTCTGATTGACTTATTTCGCTTAGCATAATACCCTCTAGTTCCATCCACGTTGTTGCAAATGGCAAGATTTCTTTTTTTGATGGCTGAGTAGTATTCCATTGTGTATATATATCACATCTTCTTTATCCATTCATCTGTCAATGGTCATCTGGGCTCTTTCCATAGTTTGGCTATTGTGGACATTGCCCAAGCAATTATTTTAAAGTTTTATTAAAGAAATGATAATATTTAAAAGAACAAAATCAGTAAATTCCATAAATATTCTATTTATTTTGTTAAGTTACTTACAAAACACCATGATTTTAAAAATTATTTTAAAAGCAAAATACTGTTTTAATGATGAAAAAGAACACATAATTTACCAAAATTAAATCTGAAATAAACTTATGACAGCCTACTAAAATATTATGTAATGTAAATATATTATTTAATCTTATTTTAAGAACTTATACTATGTTCTTGATAGTTTCTTCATTTATCTTAAATATATTTTTATAATTTAAAAAATTCTATTTCCATTTAAAAAAATAAATAAAAGACTTATAGTTCAGAGCTACAGTGGTCCTTAGTAGTCAAGAAAAACCACTGCTCCTCAAAGTTGAACTTAATAGAAAAGAATAAAATCCAATATTGAAATCCCAAGGTTATCTTGAACCAAACTCATGAAAAACTACAAATATAAACCTTTAACTCCAAAAATCTACTTAATTTCAAGATTCAACTTGTAAAAAAATGTAAATGTAATTAAACTTATTATTTATTATTTAGTACTTGTATATGTTAGTATATGACCAATGTATAAAACTCATTAAACTAATGATCCTATTAAGTAAATACTTTAAAACATATTTAGAAAAATATGAATTTTGAAGTACATCAATGATGTTCATCCCTTCCATTTTATTTATTTATTTATTTAAAAAGATTTAGTTTATTGAGAGAGAGAGAGAGAGATTGAGAGAGCGCATGAGAGGAGAGAAAGTTAGAGAGAGAAGCAGACTCCCCAGGGAGCTGGGAGCCTGATGTGGGACTCGATCCTAGAACTCCAGGATCATGACCTGAGCCAAAGGCAGTCGCTTAACCAACCGAGCCACCCAGGCACCCCATCCATGACATTTTAAACCATTTTCCCCACAAAATTAATTTTATATGAAATTCTCCAAAGAATGATTAAATCCATTCCTAATTTAAAGACTGGTTTTTCACCGTTGACTTATCCATAAGACACAGAAATAGAATTAAAATGGAAAATTAATTTGGCTCAAAGAAAATCCTACTATCCTTAAGAATATCCACTAAAAATATATTCCATGAACTAGACTGGTCATTGTAATTTAAAATCATTTAAAAAATACATTGCTGGGAGGGTGCCTGGGTGACTCAGTAGGTTGAGCATCAACTATTGGTTTCAGCTCAGGTCGTGATCTCTGCATCCTGGTATGGAGTCCGAGTTGGACTCCATGCTCGGCAGGAAGTCTGTTTGGGATTCTCTCTGTCCCTCTTCCTTTGCTGTTCCCCCTGCTCATGCTCTCTCACTTTGTCTCTCAAATAAATAAATAAACCTTTAAAAAAATACATTGCTAGGATAATATTCTCTGCTTCAACTGCTCAGGTTTTAAATACAGCTTCCTTCCCACTCTCAAAAAAAGGAGCTATCACTTTCTTCCTTTTAGCTTCTGTGGGTGCTTTCAACTTTAAGACCAACATTTCTTGGCTAGGATATTTCAATAAGAAAGAGAAAAATAAAAGGTAAATGGAATTCAGTGGCAGAATTCCTCATCTCACCCACATATTACACTATCAGTTAGCCACAGTACAATTCAATGATTAGGGATTTGGGCTTGGGAGCCAAATGCCTGGGACTGTCAAGTTGCTTTACTTCTCTCTCTCTGTATTTGGCTTCCTTACAAGGCAAAAAATCAATGAATACCTACAATTCACAAGGTTATTGTGAAGATTAAAGGAGTGAATACATAGAAAGCATTCAAAACAATGCCTAGCATTTAGTAAGTGTTCAATAACTATTAACTACTCCAATGCAACAGGAAATGACAATTATAAAGACCAAAAAAGTACTCTATTTCCAATTATAACTTATAAAAATGTGAAACTTTTGGAGTGCCTGGCTGGCTCAGTCAGATCATGTAACTCTTGATCTCATGGTCATGAATTCAAGTCCCACATAGGGTACAGAGATTACTTAAATAAATAAATAAACAGATAAATAAAAAATAAAGTGATATTTTCTATACGTGCTTTAACAAGACAGTGAAATAGTTTCTCTGCAATCCCCTTCATTGTATAGTAAAAAAAATAAGTGTATACATATTTATTTATGTATATATTTACATGTGTATTAATGATTTTGGAATAATATTCTGAAGGTAAGTAAATAAAGAGTGAAAGATTTAAAGGGAATATATTTAATGACTATCATTTTAAATACCTTTTATTGTTGTAAGGTTTGTTTTCACAGATTTCAGGTGACAAGTAGTAGGGGGTCCCTATACAAGTTCGAGCCAGCTCCACAGTACTAGAACAAAAAGAGAATTATAAGAAAAGCTTAAGATACTAAAGGATATTAAAAATTATCACATATACATTACCATAGACATTATGGCAAAACAAAGTTTAAAATGGATGTTACCTATTAAGTACTCGAGCAATTCCAAAATCTCCAAGTTGTACTGTCCCATCTTTGGTTAAAAATATATTCTGTGAAAGAGATGTAAAAAAAAAAAAAAATCAGAAATACTGTTACATCCAGTTCTGAGCTGACAACTCTTTTCATAAAAATGAATCTAGTTAGGGGCGCCTGGGTGGTTCAGTCGTTAAGCGTCTGCCTTCGGCTCAGGTCATGATCCCAGGGTCCTGAGATGGAGCCCTGCATCGGAGCTCCTTGCTCAGTGGAGAGCCTGCTTCCCCCTCTCCCACTCCCCCTGCTTGTGCTCTCTCTCTCTCTGTCAAATAAACAAATAAAAATGTTTTAAAAAATGTGAGAATAACTGGATATCCATATACAAAAGAATGTAGATAGATCCCTATCTCATATCATAGACAAAAATTAATTGAAAATGGATTCTTAAATATAAGAACTACAGAACTCCTAGAGGAATATATACGAATATGTCTTCATGTCATTGAGCTGCAATGGTTTCTTAAATGTGACACTAAAAGCACAAGCAAAAAAAGGAAATATAGATAAAGTGGACTTCACAAAAATAAAAATTTTTGTTCAAAGAAGGCCATCAAAAGTGAATAGACATGCAATAACTACGTGATGGACATTAAGGAGGGTATGTGATATAATGAGCACTGGTATTAAATAAGACTGATGAATCACTGACCTCAACCTCTGACACCAATAACACATTAAATGTTAATTGAATTAAAATAAAAATTAAAAGATGAATAAGGTTTTTTTTTTAAAGTGAATAGACAACTCACAGAACTGGAGAAAATACTTGCAGATTATGCATCTGACTAGGAATTTGTATCCAGAAAAAAGAACTCTTACAAATCATTAGCAACAAAAGACACCCCATTTAAAATACACAAAGTCACATATTATATGATTCTATTTACATAATGTCCAAAACTGGCAAATCCATTGAGCAAGAAACTAGATTAGTGGTTTCCAGAGTCTAGGTAGAGAGGGAATGGAGAGTGATTGCTATCGGTACAGGATTTCTTTCTGGAGTGATTTTTTTTTTTTAAGATTTTATTCATTTATTTGACAGAGAGAGATCACAAGTAGGCAGAGAGGCAGGCAGAGAGAGAGGAGGAAGAAGACTACCCACTGAGCAGAGCCTGACTCGGGCTCGATCCCAGGACCCTGAGATCATGACCTGAGCCAAAGGCAGAGGCTTAATCGACTGAGCCACCTAGGTGCCCCTCTGGAGTGATTTTTTTAAAATGCTCTAGAATTAGAGTGGTGATGGTTTCACAACTCTGTGAATATATGAAAAATCACTGAACTGTACATTTTCAGTGGGTGAATGTTACCGTATTTGAAATATACCTCAACATAGCTTTAAAAAAATAAGCCCAGGGACGCCTGGGTGGCTCAGTTGGTTGGGCAACTGCCTTTGGCTCAGGTCATGATCCCAGCGTCTTGGGATCGAGTCCCGCATCGGGCTCCTTGCTCCGCGGGGAGCCTGCTTCTCTCTCTGCCTCTGCCTGCCTCTCTGCCTGCTTGTGTTCTCTCTCTGTTAAATGAATAAATAAAATCTTTAAATAAATAAATAAATAAATAAATAAACCCAGACCTTCCCCTCCATTACAAAAAAGACTGCCTAAAAATCCTAATTACCCTAAGTGTAACAAATTAACCTTAAAATTTTCCAATATTAATTGGAAATAAAATTTTCCAATATAAATTAGCCAATTAATTTGCATGCATAAATATGTAACTCCAGTGCTCTATCAAACATTAAAGGCAAGAGTTTGTGGAACATAAATTAAATTCCATATCGTTCAGGAGACTTGAATCGACACATGTTCACAGTCCAAGCTGACACAAAATGGGGATGAGTGGGATAGAGTAAAATGGAGTGAAATGAAATTAGGTGGCAGAGGGTTGGGGGACTAGAAGGATAGGGTATAAAGTTTCCATCACAGTTTCTCCTCTTCTTACTATTCATCCAGAGGCTATCAGGCTATACAAGAAGTTGCAGGAATAAGAAGGTAAGACAGATAAATAGCCTTGACACCAGGAAACAAATCCTCTCTGTGCTACCCAATCTGAGACTGAGAGAGCCCCAGTGGGGCATCCATGAAAGAAACCTCTATGCATAGATGAGTGAGCTGTGGGGACAAAACATTTCTCACAAAGAGTGGCCAAAAAATAAAGTCCAATACACATGAAGAAACCTAAGGCAAAAAATAAATAATAATAATAATAATAATAAAATAATCAGAACCAGAATTCACTCCAGACAGAATTAATTTTATGAAACAATCCAACCAGAACTTTAAATATGTTTAGAAAATTGCAGATAATAGAGACACCTGGCTAGCTCCGTCAATAGAGCATGAGACTCTCAATCTCAGGATGAGTGTAGAGAGCCCCACGTTGGGTGTAGAGATTACTTAAAAATAAAATCTTTAAGAAAATTTAAAAGAAAGAAAATTGCAAAGAGATAAATAAAGGAAGTCCACTTAAGAAGAACAAGACATTATGAAACAAAAACCAATCAGAGTGGGGCACCTGGGTGGCTCAGTCAGTTAAGTGTCTGACTCTTGGTTTTGGCTCAGGTCATGATCTCTCAGTCATGAGATTGAACCCTAAGTCAGGCTCTACGCTAAGTATAGACTCTGCTTCAGATTCTCTCTCCCTCTCCCTCCCACTCACTGTTGCTCTCTCTCTCTCAAATAAATCTTAAATCTTAAAAAAAAAAAAAAAACCATCAGAGTAAGAACAGATGTTTATGAAAAACCATTTAAAAATCCTGGAGAGGAAAAAAAAAGTCATTATTTAAAAAAAAAAAAAAGTAGATAAGCATCAGTTTACACAAAATTTAAAAAGCATTTAGTTAACTGGAAAGTAGGTTGAAAAATTCACATAGAATGCAACTGAAAGACAAAGTGATAAAACGTGAAAGAACAAATAAGGTATTTGGAAGGGTTAAATTAAGAAGTTCCAACAGGGGCACCTGGGTGGCTCAGTCAGTTAAGGGCTTGCCTTCAGCTTAGACCAAGATCTCAGGGGCCTGGGATCAAGACCCAACTTGGGCTCCCTGCTCAGCAGGGAGTCTGCTGCTCCCTCTCCCTCCATCATCCCCCACCCTGCACCCCTCTCCTGCTAGCTCTCTCTCAAATAAATAAAATCTTTTTGAAGAAAAAGAAAGAGAAAAAGAAATCACTGGCTTTAAATTCCTAAATAGCAACACTAGAAGCCAAAAGACAAATGAATGATATCTTCAAAATTCTATAGGAAAACAAATTTCCAACCTAGAAGTTTATATTCAAATTATCGTTGAAGTTAGAGAGGTGAATAAGGTCATCTTCAGACATACAATACCCCCAGAAACAGACCTTCCACATTTCTATTTTCTGGTTTTTCCCATCATTATGAGAGTAAACCCAGAAAGAGGAGGATATAGGAAAAAGGCAGATCTAACACATGATGCATATAAAGAGGCTTTCCAGAATTATAATAAAGGGGGAAGAGAGAACAGGTAATCCGACGCAGACTGATTTGGGTTCAAAAATTTTAGCCACAAATGATGTTGGCTCAATGGTCATATCCATTTATAAGTACTTAGTGACAGAATAAACATACCTGGGACTTTATGTCTCGATGAAGAATTTTTCGATCATGTACATGTTTCAAGGCCAAACATATCTGTACAAACCAGTCCAAAATCTAGGGGAGAAAATCAAATTTGTCATTTCTTCGAAAATTTCTATTTCACTGTAGTCTTTCCTTAACCGATGAAAGCATTTATAGAATATTAGGGGTTGAGCAGAACGAAGTCCTTAAAAAACAAATTTAGGCTATAATTTTTAAATTTCACTATAATTAATGTCTTTAACATTAAGGAGATAATCAAGCCAACTGACACATTATGTGCAGGGTATGCACTAACTTTCACATGTAAGAGACTGCTACTGAAGCATCTCTTATAAATCAGAATATAGAAATTTCCAGAGAAGACTGAAAAATAGAAATATTTTATATTTTATGATACTGTAATGGTGAGTCACTTTATTTTTAAATACATCTTTTTTCTACGTAAATAAAAATCATAAAAGTAAAAAATCAGGCTTGAAATTCAGAAGTCGTCACTGACTATTTATCTTTCCACACTCACCATATATAAATACACTCTGAAACTGGCTACTTGAAAGTAAAAGAATTTAATTTCTACCCCATTCCTAACACCAAAAGAATTCCAAGTAAATGGCATTTTTTTTTTATTTTTAAAGATTTTATTTATTCATTTAACAGAGAGAGAACACAAACAGGCAGAGAGGCAGGCAGAAGCAGAGAGAGAGGAGCAGGCTCCCTGCCGAGCAAGGAGCCCGATGCGGGACTCGATCCCAGGACGCTGGGATCATGACCTGAGCTGAAGGCAGCTGCTCAACCAACTGAGCCACCCAGGCGTCCCAGTAAATGGCATTTTTAAATAGGAAAAAATTAGACTACAAAACAATCAAAGAAAACACAGGTTAATTTCCTAGTCTTTGATTGAAGGACTTTTAAAACATGACACAAAACTCCTAAGTCAGAAGAAAAAAGACTGACAATGTTGAATCATACACAATTTAAAACATTTGCATGGCAAAATATATAATCAAGTGTAATTAATTAAGAAAATAATTAAAATAAATAAAACAATAACTAAAATTATAATTTGTAACTTGAGAAAAATAAAATACACAAGATTGGTCAGAATGTGAGGAAATAAGTCTTTGCATGCCTTGTTTGTGAGAAAGTTAATTATAGTCATTTGGCAAAGTATGTAAAAATTTTAAATTCATATACCATTTGAAAGAGCAACTGGAATTTCAAATTTTTCTTACAGGTATGGTATCACGAATACAAAAAGGATGTGTTAAAGGATATTCATCCTAGCACTGTTCATCAGAGGAAAAAAATATATAAACACATCAGTAGGCCTAGCTAAATATATTGTGACATCACCGTACTAGAAATACCATGCAGCCATTGAAAATAATTAAGTACTTCCATTTATACTGTTAAGTGAAAAAAAGAAAGTTATAGAATGGTATGCATAGCATACTCCTAGCATTTTTAAAAGAAATGCTTGTGTATTTTACACACCTAAGCTCTATATAATTGTATCATGAGGCATGGTGTAAGAATGAAAGAAGAAATAAAGGAAGCACAGAAGGAAAGCTACCAGTTAACAGTGCTTACACCTCAGAGAAGAGGATTTTCATTAGATAAAATGAAAGAAACTACTTTTTACTCTTTGCAGTATTTTTTAAAAAGAATATTACATTATGGGTGCCTGGGAGGCTCAGTTGGTTAAGCCACTGCCTTCGGCTCTGGTCATGATCCCGAAGTCCTGGGATCAAGTACCACATCGGGCTTCCCCTGCTCTGCGGAGAACCTGCTTCTCCCTCTCCCTCTGTCTCTCCCCCTGCTTGTGCTCTCTATCTCTCTCTCTCGAACTGTTAAATAAATAAAATCTTTAAAAAAAAAAAGCTTTTAAAAAAAGATTACATTAAAAAACAAAAATAACTTCTAATTAATATTCTTTAAAAACAAACGAACCTCTCAGTCCAGTGCAATATGTATTTACTGAGGGCTACACAATTTTTAAGTTCCTTTCCATATTCACATCAGGCACTATTAGCAGAAAATTGAAATACTGTTCTGACTTTGAGTTCACATGGTGGTTGAAATATATTTATAAATAAATGTCTATAATAAAATGCACAAGTCTTATAAGAGCAATACATACATTAAGAGGGCAATTAGTTAACCAGGGTTAGGAAAAAGTACAAAAAGATAAAAAAATAAGCTCAGTTGAGTCTTATTTTTATATGGTCTACCTGTACAACTAGAACACATCTTAGAAACCCTCATTTTACAGATAGGGATTTTCCCTAACATATTTCCCATACCTATATTCCTTTATAATTTGACAAAAATGTATTCAGCACCAATGATATGCCTGATAGGTGCAGGAGTCGGCAAAAAAGGAATTAAAAGAGCTCACAGACCAAATTTATTCTGTAAAGGGCCAGAAAGTAAATCTTTTGGGCTTTGCAGTCCATACTGTCTCTGTTTGAACTCAACTTTGCTACTGCAGGATAAAAGCAGCCATAGATCACAATATGCAAACAAATACGCAAACTGTGGTTTTAATAAAACTTTGGTTACAGGGGCCCCTGGGTGGCGCAGTTGGTTGAGCGACTGCCTTCGGCTCAGGTCATGATCCCGGAGTCCCGGGATCGAGTCCCACATCGGGCTCCCGGCTCCATGGGGAGTCCGCTTCTCACTCTGACCTTCTCCCTTCTCATGCTCTCTCTCACTCTCTCTCTCTTTCCTAATAAATAAATAAATAAAATCTTTAAAAAAAA
>CM052800.1:136147015-136163640 GCA_028533885.1 Nasua narica | reverse complement strand
ACTTTGGTTACAAATACAGTCGTATGGGACGCCTGGATGGCTCAGTGGGTTAAAGCCTCTGCCTTCGGCTTGGGTCATGATCTCAGGGTCCTGGAATCGAGCCCCCCCCACGGGCTCTCTGCTCAGCAGGGAGCCTGCTTCCCCCATCTCTCTCTGCCTGCCTCTCTGCCTACTTGTGATCTCTCTTTGTCAAATAAAATAAACAAAATCTTTAAAAAAAAAATTACAGTGGTACAAGGTTGGCCATTGTTTGCCAACCCCTATCAAAGACTACTGAGGGAGGGGAGTAATCCCGAAGTAGTAATAAAGAGGCACAAGGAAGGACAGCCAACTCAGCCTAGAGGTGATAAAACTGGACAAAGAGATGATTCTCCACAGCTAAATTTTGATGGGAGGTATACACAAAGCTGAGAAGGACACATACAAGTATAAAGGCTACATTTCCATTACCTCTGTCTATCCAGTCAAGACTCTTATTAGGGTTTGATTACTTAGAGTTGAGGTTGGATAAGAGGAAAGGCCCTTAAATTATAACCCTGCTTTTAATCTCCTCTTTCTACTTCCTTGTACAAATTAATTCATATTAATATTTGTGAAATACTGCTGGGATAATGGCACTTTTTGCTCAAAAGGCTTCCAAATTCTTATTACAAAATGTGAGCCACCCAATCAAACACTATATAATAAACTTGTCTGAATTACAGTTTTATGTATACAGCATTTTTACTACTTAGATTGCATAATGCAGGTTGATCCATGTTGTAGTGTATTTCTGAATTTCTTTCCTTTTTAAGGCTGACTGATAAGGAGGGACTTCTGTCATTTTGTTATTTGTTTTCTATAAGCCTCATAGCTATTTTGTTCCTCATTTCCTACATTACTGTTTTCTTTGTGCTTAGGTTTCTATAGTGAAACATTTAAATTCATCTCTCATTCCCTTCATACATATGCTATACCTATTTTCTTTGCAGTCACCATTGGGGATTACATTTAACATCCTAAGATCATAATACTCTAATTTGGATTTGTACCAGTTTAACTTCAGTAACATACAAAATCTCTGCTCCTTAACATCTCTCTGTCCTACTCCTTTTAGTTGTCAACGTAGGAGAATTACATCTTTATACAATTATATCTTTGTTCATGGGTCCAAAAACACAAACTGGTGACTTTTAAAAGGGCATTACTTTCTTAAATTATGTTAAAAAAATCCCAAATGTGGAATTACAAACCAGTTACAGTAATACTAGGTTTTAGACTAACAATTGCATTTTTTAAAATGTGTTGGTCTTTAAATCTTGTAGAAAACAATGGGCATTAGAAATCATTATTACAATATTAGCGTTTGTAATTACCCATATATTTACCTTTACTGAAATCTCCATTTCTACATATGGCTTCAAATCACTGTCTAGTGTTCTTTCACTTCAATCTGAAAGACTCCCTTTTAGCTTTTCTTCAGTACAGGTCTAGTAGTCACAAATAGCCTCAGCTTTTCTTTACCTGGGAATGTCCTTCATTTTTGAAGAGTGATTTTGCCAAATACAGGATCCTCGGTTCACAATTTTTTTTCTTTTAGCACTTGAAAATATCAGCCCAGTGCTTTCTGGCCTCCAAAGATTCTAATGAGAAATCTGAAAATTTTGGTGAGGCTCCTCTCACATGTGATTACTCATCATTTTTTATTTACTTTATTATGCTTATTATGCTGCTTTCAAAATTCTTTGTCTTTGATCTTGAACAGTTTGAATCTAATCTGTCTAGTGCAGATCTCATTCAGTTCATCTTACTTGGAGTTTGCTGAGTTTCTTAGATGTTTACATTCATGCCTTTCACTAAACTCGGAGTTTTCAGCTATTAGTTCTTCAAATATTTGCTCTGCCCCTTTCTCTCTGTTCCCTCTGGGACTCCCACAAAGCATAAGTTGGTCAGACTGATGATGTCCCACGGGTCCTTTATGCTCTGTTCATGTTTCTTCAATCTTTTTTTTTCCTTTTACTCAGACCCAATAATTTTTATTGTCCAAGATTCAAGTTTACTTTCTCCTTCCTCTTCAAATCTGTTTCTAAATCACTCTTTAACAAATTTTTCATTTCAGTTATTGTATTTCTAGCTCCAGAATTTGTTTTTTTATCTTTATGGATGTTTTCAATGTGTTTATACATTGTTTTCTTGATTTTCTCCATGTATTACTTTAGTTCTTTGAGCAGCTGAAAGTTGTTTTAAAGTCTATGTCTAGTAGATCTACCATCAGTTCTTTACAGTTTCTGTTGATTTTTTCCCCTTTGAATGGGCCATATTTTCTTGTTTCTTCATATGCCTTGGGATTTTTGTTGAAAAGCAGACACTTGAATCTAATAATGTGGTAATGCTAGAAATCAGATTCTTCTTGATCCTCAGGGCTTCTTGTCTTTTTATTTTTGCTAATTGTCGTATGGTGTCTCTGTGCCAAGGTTCGGCTTAAGGTGCAAACTTAAAATTTCAGGTCTTTTCCGAGCCTTCATCTTTCTCTGGGTATACACGGTGACTTTCTAAATTCACTTGTATAAGTGGCTGTTTTCAAATACCTTAGTTTTTAATGTCTGTCTCCACAATGGGAAAAAAGAAGGGGAAAAAAGAGGGCAGTGGCCCTTTAAATCCCCTGGAAATCACATCAGCAAGAAGGGGTGGGTCTTGCAACAATGGGGGTAGGTACACCAACAATGGCTGCCCATATCCTTGTTTGCACTTCCAAGATCAAAAATTACAGTTAACATTCAGAGCACAGATTCCTGACATTTGAAGGACATGGACCTTTTTGCCCACCCTGGTTCCCACAAGGTGCATTCAAACTGCTTCTGGAAAGTATACAGCGCTGACTGCTTGGGTGCTAGGAGGTAAGGAATGGGTAGCAGCCACTGTTACCTAGCTAAGAGCTGAAACTGACTGAAGATAAGAATTTATTATTCAAGCTTTCACCTAGAAATTATATGCCTACAATAGACTCCAGAGATACAAAATAGTTTCATCAAGTAGATTCTGCCACTGTAATTGTGTTGGTAGAAGACAGATTCCTCCTGCTTCCTCTTCTACCACCTTCCCAGAATCCTCTCCATCTATATTTATTTTAAAATATTTTGTTGCTTTGATTAAACAGGTAACCAAATATTTTTCAGGTTATATACAGTATTATTAGAAAATGTACTATTAATATATTAATTAGCTCAACGCTATTGTTAAGACTTGCATGGTAAGACTTGCCAAATCAACAAAGAAGTTCAGCCTTTCCTAGGTTAAGTTTATATAGGAAATTACTATTAATGTAAATATTTCAGAAAATGCACACTTTATGGGAAGGTTCTAGACATATGCCAATGGCTTTGCTACCCATATTTAACCTTAAGGAAAATATTCACCCTTATCAAATGTCCCCATAGAAAATTTTATTCTATTATTACTATAATAAAGTAACCACAGACTTTGTCTCATTACCAAACAGACTCTTGCTTCTTGCTGACCAGAGGCTCCTGGAAAGGACTGTACTAAGAACACTGAACTATTGATACTTCAAAAAATAGACTCTTAAGTACAGGCTTCAGAGCTGACATTGCTTAAAGTGGACAATGGACTGAGTCAAAATTTCTAAGACTTTTTTATAGTCCACAAGCTGACATACATGATGAAAGCAAAGTACCCGGCCAGACACGAATTAATAGAACTGAATGAACTAAATCAAATGAAATTGTGGGTACTTGTTTGGAATGATTGGTATTATTCTTTTTTTTAATTTCATTTACTTGAGAGAGAGAAAGAGAGAGCATAAGCTAGCAGAGGGGCAAAGGGAGAGGGAGAAACAGACTCCCTGCTGTGCAGGGAGCCTGTTGAGGGACTCAATCCAAATGAGGTAGCCAAAGGCAGACACTTAACCAACTAAGCCACCCAGGTGCCCTGACTGTTATTAGTCTTCACGTCCTATTCTATATTTAATGAATACATGAAGTCCATTTTTTTCTAAAGAACTATGTCTAGCCTTCAACTCAGCAGATTATGCTTTTGTAAACTGAATTATCACATCTTAAAGTAATTATTTGATTCTCACTGACTCAGAATTCAGAAACAAACAGTTATACTGAGTTTTACTTTTCAGGACAATATTGTAATTTTCGTCTGTTCAATAAAAACCTATACTCCCAAGGGCACCTGGGTGGCACAACTGAGCAACTGACTCTTGCTTTTGGCTCAGGTCATGATCTCAGGGTCATGAGTTCGAGCCCCCCACCAGGCTCTGCACTCAGTGTGAAGTTGGTTGAGATTCTCACTTCCTCTCCCTCTGCCCCTCCCCACCAACACATGTCTGTGCATATGTGTGCACACTAGCTCACTCTCAAATAAAATAAATCTAAAAGAAAAAATACCTTTAAAAAGTAAAAAAAAAAAATAATAATTACACTCCTTTTTACCGATATAACTAATCAATGGTGCAACGAAGGCCATACCTGGAATGTCTTAATTAAAAATGATTTTCATTCAATTATGACAAGCCCACACTAAGAAATCTATATGCAACCAATTCCTATATCCCACTGCCAGAAAAATGCCCTAGTACCTAACTTAGAAGGTCTCAGCATTACAGGTAGCAAGGTCAATTCCTCATAGCCAAAAACCATGGAAGATTTGGAAACCTTCAGGAATAAAGAAAATCACCCAAATTTATAGATACCACAGGTATAATCTGCTGGAGAGTGTACTGGCCTTAGGACAGAAAAGAAAATAATAGTTTGTATGTTTTTTTAAAGTCTAATCCAAGATTCTTATGAAAACTTCTGGACAGAAATCAATTTTGCAGCCTTAGGAAATGCCCGATACTGGAGGGCTCTAGATTTTCAGAGAATACTCAAGGTACTTATATGCTTAATTAGCATTCTCACTGAACCTAAATATTAGGGCACACCCATGTTAGATGACCCTTTCCTTTGAGAAAAGTATACATTTGGAAATTATTTATGATCAAAAGAGAGTAGACTATCAGGAAATTTATCCAAAACTTGGAAATAAGGCAAAAATAGTGGGAAATCGTTTAAGTATTTATGTGGGCAAAGGCCATCCAAGGATTATTTAGTTCATTTCATTGCTTACTACTGATCAAGTCATAGGCTGCTTCCTAACTTGACTATAGTTTTGTCCAATAAAGATGCAAACAAGAAGTATCACTGAAGAGAATGGCTTGAGTAGTTGGAGAATCATCTTGTTTCAGAGGTCTCGCTCTTCCCACTTCTATTCTAGAAATCGACAAAACCCACCTCACACTCATGCTATCCTGCCAATCTAAAACAAAAAATAGCCTCTGGCGTTTACGTTTTTCTGCTGCAAAGTCCAGAAAATAGTAGAATGTAGTAGAGGTATGGTGTTTCACTTTAAATAATTCCTATTTCAAATAGGCTAAAATAAATAATGTTATTTGTGTTAACAAAACATCATTCTGAAGGGTAGAAAAATGTTATTAACTTAAAAGAAAGACTTGCCAAATTCTCATTGTTTATTATAGAATAATCTCAGAGACGGACAAAAATATATAGAGTAGATCTCCATACTAATTTTTAGGATAACAAGATACATACAGGGGCACCTGGGTGGCTCAGTCAGTTGAGCTTCTGCCTTAGGCTGAGGTCATGATCCTGGAGTCCTGGGATCAAGTCCCCACATTGGGCTCCCTGCTCAGCAGGGAGTCTGCTTCTCCCTCTCCCACCGCTGCTCCCCCTACACTCCTTCTCTCTCTCTCTCTCTTGCTCACTTTCTCTCAAATAAATAAATAAAATCTTTAAAAAAAAAACCCACAAGGGTGCCTGGGTGGCTCAGCTGGCTAAGCGACTGCCTTCAGCTCAGGTCATGATCCCAGAGTCCCAAGATCGAGTCCCATATCAGGCTCGCAGCTCCGTGGGGAGTCCGCTTCTCCCTCTGACCTTCTCCCCTCTCATGCTTTCTCTCTCTCTCTCTCAAATAAATAAAATCTTAAAAAAAAAAAAAAACCCAAGAAACATATATATACACACATACACATCATTATGTACCAAGAACATTTATCCAACTGCAGAACCAAATCCACAGACTATCAATGTACTTTATAAGAGAATGTTATGAAATCTAATAGTAAGCATTTTAAAGTCCAATAAACACAAAGAAATGTAAGCACAAGCAATGGAAGGTATTAGATAAAATTCTAATAAAAAACAGCACTCTGTATACTAGCATACATTATTTGACTTCACAATAGTGAAGTTGGCTATGTAGTATGAACATCCCTATTATTCAATGAGAAAATAGTCTCAAAATAGTTAAGTCATTTGTTAACATAACTATTACCAAGTTGATAAGCAGAAAAATGACTCAAACCCAAGTTTTGAAGTTCTGTGCTCTGTCTAGTAGGCTTAATTGTGGAAACAGCTAAGTAAAGTGAGAAGTATGACATTAACCTATTTAATAGTACTTTACTAAAATAGAACTTAAGATTTCAGAACCTTACCATATTATCAAGTTACTGCCAAGAAGCTAAAAGTCCCTATCAACCCAGTATTATCAACTGATTAGTTGTGACAATTTATGGATATAGCTTTCCTAAGTATCCTAAGAGGACATCAGTGAAAACTGTAATCTGTGTTCCACAGTAAATTACAACCTTGTTGGGGAAACAATTCTAATGTGAAATTATTCGGCATACATTAAGGGTGCATGATGCAGTAAATTAAGCATAGACTTGGATGAGTATCAGTGGAACATTATACAGCAGAAACAACAAATGTACAGAAAGTAAGACAAATGATCAGAAACTGTACTAAGGGGATAAGTAGAACTAAATGAGATGTAACACAACAGATATGCATTTAAAAATACAAGACAGTGATAACCATTTTGGAAAAATACATAGATATTAATTAAAGATATTAAAATAGCAGCCTACAGATGAGAATGAAATGGAAACAGAATATGAAGATAAAAGTGAAAACAAACAAAAAAGCACAGGCCATACTAGAATGGGATGTAATGCAGCTATTAAAACCAATATGGGGCGCCTGGGTGGTTCAGTTGGTTGGGCAACTGCCTTCGGCTCAGGTCATGATCCCGGAGTCCCGGATCGAGTCCCACATCGGACTCCCAGCTCCATGGGGAGTCTGCTTCTCCCAATGACCTTCTCTCCTCTCATGTTCTCTCTCACTCTCTCTCTCAAATAAATAAATAAAATCTTTAAAAAAAAAAAAACAACTAATATAACTGATCTACATAAATGAACATGTGACAAGACAATTTTTTAAATGAAAGCTGTATTTTTTTCCTGTATTATAAATAACATTTTCCTTACTTTCTACATTGTTTGAGCATAGTTGACACACAGTTTTACATTAGTTTCAGATGTACAACATAGTAATTTGGCAAGTTTGTATATACATTATGCTGTGTTCATACATGTAGCTACCATTTGTCTCCACACACTGCTATTACAATATCATGGACTATATTCCTTATGCTGTGCCTTTTATTCCAACGACTTATTCATTCCACAAACGGAAGCCTGTATCCCTCATGGATCTACACCCATTTTGCCCTACCCCTCCGCATTCCTCTCCCTTCATGACCATCAGTTTGTTCTATTTATAGGTTGGGATAATCAAGATAATTTTTAAGTTACAAAAGCAAGACAGAGTATGCTATATATAATATCCCCTTTCTGAATATGTGTGCCTTGATGTATATATTTACATGTGCAAGTATGAAGAAGAAAATCTAGAAGAATGTATCAACCTAAAAACAGTGGTCACCTTCAGAGATGGAACAGTGAGCAAAGAAGTATTTCCATTTCTGAACCTTTTAATAATCTGTACAATTTAAGCTTGTAAACAAATACTAAATAAATTTTGGAGTTAGACAGAAGTAGGTTCAAACACTGACTATATGATTTGGGGCAAGCTACTTAACCTCTGTTAGACTCTTATCTATTAAAGACAGAAAACTACACTAATTCATGGGGGATTATAAAATTTAAGAGACAACAAATACAACACTCTTAGTACAGTGCTTCTCCCATTCCCTTATGTAAAAAAACACAAGCAAGATTAAGAATGGGTGATAATGAGAAATGCAATAGAAATTTAGAGAAGGAAAAGATCACAGAACATTAGAGGGTTAAGGAAAATCAAAGGAAAGGCTGGGACTTGAGCTGAGCTGTAAAAAAGAAAAAAAAGTAGAATATTAGTAAGAAAGTTGGCAGGAGAGTGTTATTAAATAAAAGAAATAATAGAATAAATACACAGGAAGAAAAATGAGATATATGAGCATGTGTCCCTAACACAAACAGTGCCTAACAAAATGAATCCTAAATGAGTAACTGTTAAATAAATGAAGAGGGGTACACATTAGGTAATACTAGGAAAGAAATAAGACTGCTTCAGTAGGATAAGGTCATATTTTAGAGAATCCTGAGGTCAAAACAGAGGTTAGATTTAATGCAGTTGCGAATGCAAGGCTTCCAGAGCTGGGAATTACCTAGGAAAGCCACATTTTAGGAAAATGTGGTCTGGCAGCAGAAAGCCAGACAGAATACAGAATAATTAACTAGTTATAATGAATAATTTCATTATATAATATATAATGTATGTATATTATACATTATACGTGTACATATTATTATACATGTATATATTATACATATTATATATAAGTATAGGTTATATACATAAATATATGAATTTATACATACACAAGGGATATAACATACACTATAAGTATAATAATATTATTACAGACAGGAAATGAGATAGAGAAATGACTAAGGTGGAAGCTAATTAGAACAGAAATGTGACTGAGATATTAGAATATGATACCAAACTGTCCTAGTAATTACAATTAAGAATTTGTAGTTACAAATAAATACATATATAAACTTTGAATTGCTTCCAAATAACATGGAGTAAGAGTCAATCTCCTACATGCGAACTCACCTGATCCTCTTGAAACAAAATGCCTTTCTGAGCATTAATTCGTTTAAACAGATCGCCTCCTTCACAGTAATCCATCACTATGTAAAGAGAGCCATTTTCTACAAAATATAAACATTACATTTCATTTTTAAAAATTTAAGTCAAAAGCATAGCTAAGTTAAAGGTACTTAAGGGTTTACTAAAACACAGTGATTAATTGTTCCATTAAAAAACAGAACCACCTTCAAAAGAATTAGAGTACAAAATCAAAATATACTGCTTATACAGATTATATGATAACCTAGTTTAACAGGCAGCTCTATCATTAATGATTTTCTACTAAGAATACTCTTATTGAATAGCATATCCACAATGATCTAAGTATCTCTGGAATACAGATAAAATGCAGACAAATACACTCGGTTTCATTTAACAGACAGATTTCCTTAATCATCATCTATAACATGTTTTTCCACCAATTTGTCAAAGATGGGTTATAACTTGGTTTTCAATTTACCATTACTTTTCAACTTTGTTTCATCCACTTAATCAATTACTTACTAAACAAATAATAGATGTTGTAATGAACTCTGTGGCTTCAACAGTGAATAAGATCGTACAACTGCTGGAGCTTTCTTTGATTTTACCTCTATTTTTAAAAATTATATGCAACCTGTGAGCAACATGAAAACAGAATAATACCTTATTTCCCTTTATGTCTCAGTCCACAGAAAGAGAGGCTTCTGTGATTTTCCCATGGATAGACAGGACTAGAAGAACCCTTCTCATCCTTCCCTCCACCTTTATTCTTACATAAGTTATCGCTATGCTTATCCTGCACAAATTAGGGAATAGCAGATATAACTTCTAACATTACTAAACCACTACGTACCAGTGAGACTACTCTGACTCAAAGAACAGTTTTCACTTCTCTTACTTCTCTGTGTTTACAACCTTAATTCCATTAGTACTTGTACCTTGCACCTTGTGATAGTGTTTTTGTTACCCATAGTTCTCATACCTCCTTTTTGATAAACTGCTTTTAATGTGCCATGGACTGGGACTCTATATGACTGAGCTAATTAAGATGCTATATAATTCCTGGGCACTTCTAAGGAAGATGGTGGAGTAGGAGGATCCTGGCCTCACCTCCTCCCATGGATAAAACCAGGTAACAATCATATCAATGTAAATAACCCAGAAAACGATTGGAAGACTAGAGACGCTCCACAGCTAAATGTAGGGGAAGAGGCCAGATGGAAGAGGGTAGGAAGGGTAGAGATGTGGTCAGGAGCTAAATGGGTCCACAGGATTGTCTTCAAGAGGAAAGAAGGGAGGAACACCCATGGTGTGGAGAGGGGAAAGAAACAGACCCTAACCCCAGGCACCCCAGGCACAGGGAACCTGCACGGAGAAGATGAATGCCCACAACATTTGGCTGTAAAAACCATTATGTGGGGCATAATTTCATGAGTTCTTATAATTAGCAGGGCTTAACATCTAGAACATTAAAAATCAGCATGCTCAACTTTGGGAGAGTGAGAGAGCAACAGGAAACTGTCTTCACCCTTAAAGAGACAACATAAGCAATAGCCCAGCAGAGATACAGCCCTAAGAAAAATGCCTGGGATATAAGGGAGGGGGAGTAATTTACCAATCTGCATGTGCAGAAGGCGCAGGGATGTAGGGGGACTTCTCCAGGAAGCAGAAGAACTGGTAGGTTCCATAAAACTCCCCCATCCCCCAGACACCTTCAAGAACTAGTGCAGTGCCAACACTCTCAACCTAGCTTGCTAACAGGACATCCTGCCCACATTCTGCAGGCACATTCCTTCCAGCCAGGCCCTTCTTCCAGTTCTCCTCCAACAGACCCTCACAAACTTTGCTAACACCCTGCACCCTGTACCCACATTTTCCTACAGACCTGCCCCTTCCAATAGGCCCATAGCCAGAGCCCACCCAAAGCAGTGCCATAAGCCTGGTAGGCTGAAAGCAGCCCCAACAGAGGCTATCAGCCCTTCAAAGTGACTCATGTCTGAGAGACATGGAAAGATAACCATACACACCAGACTGACTGTGCCCCAACAGTGGGCTGGCAGCAGACACCTGGTCTTAATGCAGCCCCACCCACCAATGAAAGCTTCTGAGGGGAAAAACAAATGGACAGTGAATTGCATTTTGGTGCTACTGCATCTCTAGAAAATGCCTGGTCTGACTCAACTCAAACCCAAGGGAGCCCCAAGACTGGCTTGCCAACAACACAGGGACCAAACCCTGCCTACACCAGGCAAAGAGAGCCACTGCAGACAAGTGAATTAAAGACAAATGCAGCTCAGACACAACAGCGCTATGTATGTATGACACACAGGAGACACCCTGAAATGCCAGGCTCTGGTGAACATTGCACTGCATGGCACTATAAGACCTCTTCTTCATAAGGCCACTATTTTCAAGAGCCAAAATGTAGCTACAGAAATGGACACAGAGAGAAAATATGAAGAGACAGCAGAATACATCCCAAGTGAACAACCAGGACAAAAATTGCCATAAGAGCCCTAAACAAACAGAGATGTGTAATATGCCTGGCAGAGAATTTAGCGTAATGATCATAAAGATATTCGCTGGACTTGAGAAAAGAGTGAAGGACCTCAGTGAGATTCTTATTATAGAAACAGAAAACATTAAAAAAATGAATCAGAGACGAAGAAATCAGTAACTTAAACTGAAAATTACACTAGACGTTCTCGCTCAGTCAGTTGGTCCTCCAATGCTTGGTTTTGGCTCAGGTCATGATCTCACGGGTGATGAGACTGAGCCCCGTGTCAGGCTCTGCACTTGCCAGGGAATCGGCTTGAAGATTCTACTTGAAGATTCCCTCCCTCTACTCCTCCCCAGCCCATGCACACATGTAAATAAATAAAAAAATAAATCTTTGGAAAAAATAAAAATACACTAGATGTAATAAATAGAAGACTAGAGAAAGCAGAGGAAATGGATCAGCAGCCAGTAATAATGGAAAGCAATCAAACTGAACAGGAGAAAGAAAAAATAATAAAACATGGACTTGGGAACTCAGGGACACTATCAAGGATAATTAATAAAGCACATTATAAGGATACTAGATCCTTAAAATCTAAAAAGGTGGCAGAAAATGTATTTGAAAATAAAATAGCTACAAATTTCTCTAACCCAGCAAAGAAAACAGAAATCCAGATCCAATGGGTACAAAGAGCCCCCAACAAGGTCAATGTAAGGTCTACACCAAGACACATAGTTAAAATGGCAAAAAGTAGTGATAACAAGAGAAGCTGCAAAACAGCAAGAGATGGGACTCCTCGGTGGCTTGGTGGCTCAGGTGGTTGAGTGTCTGACTCTTAGTTTCAACTCAGGTCGTGATCTTATGGGTGGTGGGATACAACCCTCCCTCAGCTCTGTGCTCAGTGGGGAGTCTGCTTGAGGATTCTCTCTCTGCCCCTCACCCACTAGTATGCATGTATGAGCTCTCTCTCTAAAATAAATAAGTAAATCTTAAAAAAAAAAAAAAAAAAAAAGGCAAGAGAAGACAATTACATACAAGAGAAAACCCATAAGACTATCAGTGCATTTTTCAGCAGAAACTTTGCAGGGCTAGATGGATGTGGCATAATATACTCAAGTCCTGAAAGAAAAAAATCTGCAGCGAAGAATACTCCATCCAACAAAGCCATCATCAGAAAAAGGAGGACAGAAGGAGAGTTTCCCAAAGTTAAAGGAATTCTTGACCACTAAACCAGCCCTACAAAAAAAGTCAAAGAGGACTCTGAGTGGAAGGAAAGACCTTAAGTAGGAGTAAGAAAAGCGGGAAGCACAAAAGCAGTAAAATAAGTAAATGTGTAAAAATCAGTCAAGGGATTCAGAAAGCATAAGGATGTAAAGTAGGACACCATATACCTAAAAGACAGGGGTGGGGGAGCGGGCAGAAGAGTAAAGAATGGATTCAAACCTAAGCAACCGTCAAGTTAACATAGACTGCTACATAGGATTTTATATATGAACATAATGGTAACCACGAATCAAAAACCAGTAATAGATATGCAAAAAAAAAAAAAAAAAGAAAGAGAAAGGATTTCAAGTTTATCACTAAAGAAAGTCAACTAACTGTCACAGAGGAGAACAGAGAAGAAAGGAACAAAGAACACAAAAACAACCATAAGATGAGTAACAAAATGGCAATAAGTACATACCTATCAATAATTACTCTGAATGTAAATGGACTAAATGATCAAAAGACAAAGGGTCATGGAATGGATAAAAAACCAAGAACTATATGCTGCCTACAAGAGACTCACTTAACACCTAAAGGCACATGCAGATTGAAAGTGAAAGGATGGAAAAGCATTTGTCATGCAGAGGGAGGCAAAAAGGTTAGCCCACTGAAGCTGGGCTAACAATACTTATATCAGACAAACTAGATACATACAATACATAGACAAATACATAAAGGTTAAATACTAAACAATGAATGAGCTAACCAAGAAATCAAACATACAGATTTCAAATCATACATACAAATCAAAACATACAGAGAGGAAATCAAAACATACATTAAACATAGAAACAAGTAAAACTTAAAACATAATGGTCCAAAATCCTTGGGATGCAACAAACACTGCTCTAAAAGGGATTTCTGGCAAAACAGGCCCACCTCAAGAAGCAAAAACAATCTCAAATTAATCAACCTAATCCTACACCTAAAGGAGCTAGGGGAAAACAAAACAAAACAAAACAAAATCCAAAACCAGAAGGAAAGAAACAGTAAAGATTAAAGCAGAAGTAAATGATATAGAAACTTAAAAAAAAACAATACAACAGATCAGTGAAACCAGGTATTGGTGCTTTCAAAAGATCAACAAAATTGATAAACCTTTCCCAAGACTCATCAAAAAAAGAATGACTTAAGTAAGCAAAATCAGAAATGAAAGAGAGAAATAATGACCAACACCACAGAAATACAAAGGATTATAAGAGCACATTCTGAAAAATTATATGCCGGTAAATTGGACAATTTAAAAGAAATGAGCAAATTCCTAGAAACATATCACCTCCTAAAACTGAGTCAGAAAGAAGATAGAAAATTTGAACCGACCAAGTACCAGCAATGAAAGTGAATCAGTGATCAAAAACTCCCAGCAAACCAAAGTCCAGGATAAGACAGCTTTACAGGTGAATCCTACCAAACATTTAAAGGTGCCTTGAACAATGAATCTTGGAACACTGAAAAAATAAAATTTAAGAAATAAAAAATAAAAAAATAAAGAAGAGTTAAAATCTATTCTTCTCAAGCTAGTCCATAAATAGGAAAGGACAGAAAGCTTCCAAATTCATTCTATAAGGCCAACATTACCACGATACCAAACCCAGATAAAGACACAACAAACAAAGAAAACTACAAGCCAATACCACTCACAAGTATAGATACAAAAATCCTCAACAAAATATTAGTAAACCAAAACCAACAATACACTAAAAAAATCATTCAACACAATCAAATGGGATTAATTTCTGGGACACAAGGGTGGTTTGATATTTGCAAATCAACTAATGTGATACACCATGTCAACAAGAGAAAGTATAAAAACCATATGATCATTTCAACAGGTGCAGAAAAAGCATTTCATGTAGTACAACATTCATTCATGATAAAAACCTTCAACGAAGCAGGTCTGGGGGGAACCTATCTCACATAATAAGGACCATATATGAAAAATCCACAGCTAACATCAAATTCAATGAAGCTTTTCCACTAAGGTCAGGAAAAAGACAAGGATATCCACTCTCACCACTTTTATTCAACATAGTACTGGAAGTCCTAGCCATAACAATCACTTAAGAAAAAGGACTACTATGCATCCAAATTAGAAAAGAAAAAGTAAAACATTCACTATTTGCAGATGACCTGATCCTATATATAGAAAACCCAAAACTCCACCAAAAAACTACTAGAACTGACAAATGAATTCATTAAGGTCTCACAGGATACAGAATCAATGTATATAAATCCATTGCACTTCTATACACTAATAATGAAGTAGCAGAAAAAGAAATTAAGAAAACAGGGGCACCTCGGTGGCTCAGTCCATTAAACGTCTATCTTTGGCTGAGGTCATTGTCCCAGTGTCCTGGGGTCAAGCCCCACATTGGGCTCCACACTGAGTGGGGAACGACTTCTCCCTCTCCACCGCATCCCTCCCACCTGCTCGTGCTCTCTCTCGTTTAGGTCTCTCTCAAATAAATAAAATCTTTAAAAAAAAAAGAAATTAAGAAAACAATCCCATTTATAATTGTACCAAAAATGGGGCACCTAGGTGGCTCAGTGGGTTAAAGCCTCTGCCTTTGGCTCAGGCCCTGATCTCAGGGTCCTGGGATCGAGCCCCGCATCAGACTCTCTGCTCAGCAGGGAGCCTGCTTCCCCCTCTCTCTCTGCCTGCCTCTCTGCCTACTTGTGATCTCTCTCTGTCAGATAAATAAGTAAAATCTTGTAATTGCACCAAAACCAATAAAGTACCTAGGAATAAACTTAACCAAGGTGAAAGACCGGGACACCTGGGTGGCTCATTTGGTTGTCTGCCTGCCTTCTGCCCAGGTTGTGATCCAAGGACCCTGGGATGAAGTCCTGCATCAGGCTCCTTGCTCAGTGGGGAGCCTTCTCTCTCTGCCTGCCACTCTCCATGCTTGTGCACATGCACATGCTTGCTCTCACTCTCTCTCTCTCTCTCTCTCTGACAAATAAATAAAATCTTAAAAAAAAAAAAAAGGTGAAAGACCTATATTCTGAAATTATAAAACCCTGATCAGGCGCTTGAGTGATGCAGCTGGTTGAATGTTGGACTGTTGGTTTCAGCTCAGGTCATGATCTCAGGGCTGTGAGATCCAGCCCATGTCACACTCCACATTCTGCTAAAAGGGAGTTTACTTGAGATTCTCTCTCTCCCTCCACCACTTCCCCTGCTTGCTCGCTTGCTCTCTCTCTCAAAACAAATTCTTAAAAAAAAAAAAAAAAAAGACAATTATAAAACACTGATTGAAAAGAACTGAAGATGACACAAAGAAATGGAAAGATATTCCATGGTAACAGATTAGAAAAATAAATACCGTTAAAATGTCCATACCACCCAGGGGGAGGGGCAAGATGGCGGAGAAGTAAGAGATCCTGCAGCAACCGGTCCCCAAAAGTGAGCTGGAAATCTACCAGAACACGCTGAACACCCATGAAATCACCCTGAGGAGAAAGATTTCTAACCCCGGGATCTCTCCGAGAGCAGAAGACAGCAGTGGAGAGGTAAAAGCAAAGTGGGATCGCTCGAGCTGATATCGGAGGATAAATAAAAGGGGGAGGGAGCCACCAGAAGCTAACCAAGGACAGTAATACCCCAAAGGAAAGTGCCGGGCGGCGGGAGGACAAGCATAAACGTAGAACCAAAAAAAGGGCAAAAAGTTCGGAGGAGTAACTAGTAGAAGGGGGTGGTCGCGGGCACCGGCGGTTGGACCCACTCTCCCAGGAAGGAGCTGTGGAACTGGTGGGGGATCCAGTCCGCGATTCCTGAACCTGCAGATTTCCGCTCTCTGCAACAACTGGTGGGCCGGGCTCGCACCTGCAAACACCTTTTTTTTGAGAATCTGCGGTGGTTCACGAACCGC
>CM052800.1:136078489-136146515 GCA_028533885.1 Nasua narica | reverse complement strand
AAAAAAAAAAAAAATGTCCATACCACCCAAAGCAATCTACAGATTTCATGCAATCCCTATGAAAATACTAACATTTTTCACAGAACTAGAGCAAACAATCCTAACACTTGTATGAAATCACAAAAGACCCTAAATAGCCAAAGCAATCTTGAAAAAGAACCGGGGTGCCGGGGTGGCTCAGTTGGTTAAGCGTCCAACTCCTATTTCGGCTCTGGTCATGATCTCAGGGTTGTGAGACTGAGCCCATGTTGGGCTCTGCACTCAACAGTCAGTTTGCCTGAGATTCTCACTCACCCCTCCCCCGCAAATAAACAAATAAATCTTAAAAAAAAATAAGAAAAGCTTCCATTTAAGATATAAAAATTACCTTAGAAACAGTAGGAAAAAATTAAAGGGGAAAAAACCAGAATGTATGAAATATTATGATAGTACACCTGTACAAGAACGTTCAGTGCAACATTATCTTCAATAGTGAAAAACTTAAAACAACCTAACTATCCATAATAGAAGACTGGCTAAACAAGCTGTGATAGAACCATTAAATGCACACAATGGGATACACTGCAGTTGTTACAAGAAAACTATAAAGAGGGATGCCTGGGTGGCTCAGTGGGTTAAAGTCTCAGCCTTCGGCTCGGGTCATGATCTCAGGGTCCTGGGATCAAGCCCCGCATCAGGTGCTCTGCTCAGCAGGCATCCTGCTTCCCCCTCTCTCTCTGCCTGCCTCTCTGCCTTCTTGTGACCTCTCTCTCTGTTAAATAAATAAATAAAATCTTTAAAAAAAAGAAAGCCATAAAGAATGTGGAACACCAACACATAATGACATGGAAAAATATCCCTGAGATCTAAAGTGAAAAGAACAAGATGGAGAAATACATAATATAATCCCCCTTGTTTTTAAATGTTAGAAGTTATATGTAGATGTTTGTTCCAGAAAATACAATAAACACTGAATTAATGTTTGCCCCTAGGGAATGGGAATGAGGATATAGTGAGGGGTGCAGAGAATTTAGGGCTCATGCCCTCTATACTTTTTGAATATGCTTACCATGACCATTTATTCCTTTAAAATTAAATAGCAGTATTAAAAAAACCCTTATTTCAAGAATGTGCTACCTCTTCTGAATCATTGAAATGTTATATGTGAAGTATTCTATATGAATACAAAATGCCTACTAGAGTATTTGTTGACATACACTAAAAACTTTTTATTTGAAATATTAAAATTTTGGTGATGGAAGAGAAAAGGAACTGAAAAGAGATGCGGGAGAAAGATAAAGGAATTCAAGCTCATGGAAAAAGATAGTTAACACTGTACTCCTGTACATGTAAATATAAATGATAATTTCAATACCATCATAAAATAAAGTGCCTTATGACATAATGTGTTAATTGATCCATATTTTTTAAAGCATGTTCTACTTTAGCATGCACCCAGTTAATCTGGGAATGAGTATACTTTTGCTCTAATCCAGACTCTATGTGAGTTGATCCTGAAACAGTCATTTAAACTATCTACTGCTTTCAATCTAAAGTATTGTTAAGGGGTGCCTGGGTGGCTCAGTGGGTTAAAGCCTCTGCCTTCGGCTCAAGTCATGATCTCAGGGTCCTGGGATGCAGCCCGCATCGGGCTCTCTGTTCAGCAGTGAGCCTGCTTCCCATCTCTCTCTGCCCGCTTCTCTGCCTGCTTGTGACCTCTGTCAAATAAATAAAATCTTTAAAAATAAAAATAAAGTATTGTTAAGAGTCACCATATTGGCTGAGTGCTTAATTGTGATTATCAAGAAGAAATTATGTTGCTGCAACACAATCAAGACAAGGAGGACTATTACCAGAACTCCATGGATTCACTGAGGTTCCTCTTTTACTCTCCTGTCAAATAGCCATAATTAATGAAAAACTGCAACAAATATAGTACTCTCAAAGATTCAGATCCTGCATTGATAAAGGTTTGGGTTATTCCACTAGGTAAAACAGAACATACTCAGCCAAGATGCTGCAGAGGGCAAAGGAGAACAAGGAATGGGTTATAGAAGGACAAAAAACATGATTATAAACTTAGGACTCATAAGCAGCTAGAAACTCAGGAGGTTATTCTTTGTTTCCTTTTTTTTTTCCCACCCCCATTGCCTTAAATAAACAGTAATGGTGTCAAATTATATATATACATACATATATATATACACACATATATATACACACACACAGTATAAAAATACACACAAATAGTATATATACACATATGGAACATAAACATACACATGCAGTACATACATACGTATACTATACACATGTATAAATATATATATACACTATACATACATATACATACATACATACACTATATATACGCACACATACATACTTTGTTTTGTAATGTGTAGGGATTTATGATAATGGGAATGACTTCAAAAGAACTTCAACAAACCATCTTGACCTGTCTTTAGAGAAGCTTTGCTTTATCTTAGTTCCTGCATTACTAAATATAATAGTATATATTTCCAAAACAGCATATAACATTTCAAGCTATGACATTTTAAGAACCTGAGAACACTTTCAATATACCTCACTACTATGATAATGAGGTATATAAGAGAATACAAATAAGGAGGATCCCTTTCTAAAAATCTAAACTAAAACATTTTTTAGTAGCAGTAGTGGTAGCACTTAAAAGAAGTTTAATTTAAAATGATGTAAATTGCTGTCCTTGCTTTGTCCAAATTTTTACACTTAACCACATTGCTTCTTTTTAAGCAATCACAGTAACAGTGAGCCAATATAAAATTACACATGGACTGTATGGTGTAGTGTTAGGTAGAAGCTAGACCTGAGCTGAAGAAGGAATGCCCCAAGGCAGAGTCCCAATCCTTGAAGGGGCATGACACAGATAAGAGCTGTAAGCAACGATGGTGAGAAATAAGCTACACATTAAAAGCCTGGGGGCACGACACCTGACATTGTGGCTTCCAAGACCTGGGGCGGACAAACTAAAGAGCCGTAGGTGCAGAACAAGTGCTCTCCTCAGCCACATTTGCCCCAGAGTAACCCTTAGCCCTAGACTCAAAATGCATTTGAATTGTGGGTACAGCGCCACTGGATGGAGAAAGGCTACCCAGACCTTTCTGCACAAACCTTGTGGTGCTAAAACTCCCCTTCCCAATCCATGGGAGGAGTCTCCCGGATGACTAAAAACAGACCCACATAGACCATCATAGCTCCCCCCAGCCTACAGAGACACAACAAATATCCAATCACAAAACAAGGTCCCCACTCTCCTATCTTGACAGTGTACATTCACTTTTTTTTTTATGATTTTGTTTATTTATTTGACAGAGAAAAGAGAGAGAGAGTGAGCAAGCAAGAATGAGCACAAGCAGGGGAAGCAGCAGAGGGAGAAGGAGAAGCAGACTCCCCACTAAGCAGGGAGCCTGATGCAGGACTCAATCCGAAGACCCTGAGATCATGACCCAAGCAGAAGGCAGACGCTTAACTGACTGAGCCACCAAAGCACCCCTGGTACATTCACTTTAATAAACTGCTTTGTGTTTGCTACTCTTCTTCTGGCTGTCTTTATTAGAGCACACATAACCATGTAAATCTTCCCATGGGAAATCCAAGAACTGAGACCTCCATTCATATAATGCAGACTATCCACCAGTAACATTTTTATTACCCTAGAATTAAGCTGATACTCATATGGATATGTCCTGAGGCAAAAATGATATACTTTTCTTCCTGAAAATACATTACAAGTAAAATATCCAAAAGTTGTCACATGGCTTAGTTCTTTTAAACTCTCTTGCAAAATTTATCTGACCTTCAAATGATTCTCTATACTGGACAATATTTGGGTGCTTCATGTTTGCCAATACTGCAACTTCTCTTCTTGATTCTTCCCTTTCTTTACTGGACATCTTAAATGGGAGAGAAAAATAAAATATTAAATTAGACCATCAATAAACAATCTAAAAGTCCATCAATAAGAGATTGGTTAAAAAGCAACAGTCCAATAAAGCACAGTCAAAATAATAAAATAAAGAAGTTAAAAAAATAAGTTGAATCCACAAGGAAAAGATTTAAGATGTTCAAACTAGATTAAGTTACAGAACAGTAGATGTATTTTTTTTTTGAAACACTTAAATACATGAACATAAGTACACAGCATAGAAAAAATCTGCAAGGATATATAGACTGTTCTAAAATTAGTGGTTCTCTCTGGGATTATGGTAGCCTTTCACTATATGTTATGCAATGCCATATTTTTTTAATTCTCTACCAATGAGCCCACTGAAATCAGAGTATTCATTGAATAACCAAACAAAAAATATACTTACTCTTGAGATGTTAATTTCCTTGATAACATATTGCCTGCCATCTTCTGTAGATTTAACAAGAATGGCTTTTCCAAATGAACCTTCTCCAATCTTCTGCAGTCTAGCATACTTCTCCATGATTCTTTTTCTAAGGCATCTTAACAGATATACTAGACATTAAAAAAAGCTAATAGTTAATAGAGATAAAACATGTCTTCCATAACAATCATAATGCTTAATTCAATTCTAATTCCTTAGTGATTTGCTTAAAAATCGGATATTTAAAATCTTTATTCAAAGTTAAATTAACTTTATCTGAGTTTTACTCATGTGACATAATTATAAGTAAAAAGAGCAAAACAACATTTCAATTTTATAAAAATGATTTGGAAAGTCAAATACTATATATATTTAATGTATACAGAGAGAGAGACAAACTTTTTCCTATGTGAATCAATTAGCAGCATTACTTTATTATCTCAATAAGAATGCATGTCCCAAAGTTATTTAACTAATCCTTATTAGACATTTAAATTGTTTACATTGTTTGCTATTACAGAAGAACTTCAGATAAAATTTCTGTACATACATTTTTATGTACCTATTATAAGGATTTCCTTAGAATAAATTATTTGTCCAAAGAATATGCACATCTTAAAATTCTGGAACATGCAGCTTAAGTCTTACAGAAATGTCTAACTTATATTCTAACCAGCAGTGTATATAAATGCCTATTCCTAGATACCTTTTTAGCACTGGTTATTATTTAACCAGCAGTGTATAAAAGTGCCTGTTCCTAGATACCCTTTTAACACTGGTTATTATTTATTAAAATCTTGGAGAAGCCATAAGGGTAGTAGTTAACAAGTACTAAAACCTTAGAGTCAGGAACCCTGGATTTAAATCCTATCACTTTTTTGTTATGTGATACTAGACAAGTTACTCAGCTTTATGTGCCTTGGTTTGTTAATCTATAAAATGTAGATAATAATAGTACATACTCATAGAACTATTGGGAGGATTAATTTTAGTATTATACTGTAGAATAGTGCCTAGCACATAGTGAGCACTGTGTCACTATTTGTTGCTATTGTTACTTTTACATTCAACAGAGAAATGGTGTCTCATTTTTATTTTAATTTTTTTTGCTTATCAGTTAATTTGAAAAATTCTTCCACATTTATTGAACATTTGTAAACTTTTTTGAGCTGTTCATTCATGTTCTTTCTTCATTTTCTATTTGAATAGTCTTTTTATTAATTTGTAAAAGTCCCCTCTTTAATGAGGGTGTTAGCCCTCCTCTGTTAAAAATATTTTTTCTTTGGACACCTGAGTGGCTCAGTGGGTTAAGCCTCTGCCTTAGGCTCAGGTCATGATCTCGGGGTCCTGGGATCAAGCCCCGCATCGGGCTCTCTGTTCAGCAGGAAGCCTGCTTCCCCCTCTCTCTCTGCTTGCCTCTCTGCCTACTTGAGATCTCTCTCTGATAAATAAATAAAATTTTTAAAAAATAAAAAATAAATATTTTTTCTTTCTATGCTATCTGCCTTTCAATCTTATTTAAATATAAAAATTTATTTTGATATTAATTAAAGATGTTATATTTGTCCTTTATATTTGTCCTTTTGGTATCATAATTAGATCCTGAACATACCAAGATATTTGATAAAGGTCATTAGCAACTTTAATAATAGTTAATTTCAGGAGAGTGATGGGTGGGGACAGAAGTCAGAGTCTAAAAGCTAGTTAGTGAAAGCATAAAAAAGTCAAAGGAAAGGAGGAGGAAAGAGAGAGTGATATGGTCACAAGACAATCATGAGCACTACCTATTGGCAAGACTCTCTTATTATGGAGATACATGAATTCACTATATCAATTTAAAACCAGTGAATATTTAATTTACCTAACTTGCCCTCTTCTATTTCCATTTACATCAAACAGCTTTCTGTGTATAATTCCCTTTAAGGAGAAAACGGGCTTGTTATGAAAGCCATAATAAAATTTCTGTGACAGTGTGCGATATTTCTCATTGTAAATTAACTAATCCATGTTCTCATTTCATCCATCAATACTAAATTTGTTTAATTTTACTTTGCCTCTAAAATATGATCCAATCTCCTTAAATGACAGAATTTATATTCAGGGCCTGTAAGACCAAAGTCCAGAACCCAGCCTCTGGTAAAATCAATTGATAACTATGCCTCGGGAAATTTTGTAGGAAAGAACCTTTTCTACCTTAGAAAACATTATAACCATATTGCATTTCAAAATTTCTGTAAGACAGGATAAGACTCCTAGCAACTTAGAAAGAAATAAGAAATTAACTATTACAGTAGCAATTCAGCACCATCAGTGAGTTAAAGAAGTCATTACAAACACATATACTTTCCTCTCAAGTCCAGGTTTGATCAACTGGCATAATATAATGGTTATCTGGGCACCAGCCAAAATTTAATGATTTCTCTAGGACATGAGTATATTACATTACCATACTATTTAGAAAAAAATATCAAGATAAACTTATCTTAGAAAACCAAATTTCATAAATCAAATTACATTAAATAATAACCATATAATGATTTCACAACCATCATTATTCTGTGACTGCTGCCAAGAAAAAGAAACAAAATTAGACAATTTGGCTCTGCCTCAAAATTTAGTTGCCAATTCTTTTCCAGGGACCACACTAACGAAATGGAGTACTGCCTACCACATTACTGATCATTGTGGTTCTGATAACTCAGTATAGGAGATCTACTACCCCTGGTAGTGAAGAAGGATGACTCTAATTGCCATCAAATGATGTCGATGCAGAAAGTTTTCTGAACAAAAGACATGTGGTAAATGAGTTTCAGAGAAATTCACAACTCCTCTTTTCCCGCAGAATCTACACTAGACGACTGTAGTAACTGGAGGAAGTGAGGTGAAAACATGACAAGATCGAGTACTTTCAGTGTCTTACAACATATCTTACTGAGCTACTTATTTCCTAGGCATGAGACTTCCCAGCTGAATTACAATCCTAAAAGATTTTTCGAACTGAATGAAAAATAGTGACAAATGTACTATAGGTTTATACATCCACAATCATCATAACATATAACTGAAGGAATATAATAATCCTGTTCCAATTTCATATTTGTAATAAACTGAAAATATGAGTGTCCTTTCTATGCTTCAGTTTCCAACATCAAATGAAAATCATATACCACCTTACAGTATACTTAAGGTCTCTAACAACTTAATATCTGTAATATTAAAGACAATTCAAAGCATAAAACCAATGACATTTTTTACATTTGAGCTTTCCAAGGAGATATAAAAAACAAAGCAATGGATTTGGAAGAGAAACGCCACATGACCAAAAACAAACCACCTGACTTCTCCGAACCTTAGTTCCTTCATCTGAAAACACTAACAACTTAAACATAATGCAATCTTAAGGGCCCTACCAACTATAATAGTCTATGATACAAAGAGATGAAAATAGAAGAATTGAGTAGATCAGAAAAAAGGAAACTTCAACATTGTTTAAAATTGTACTATTAGCCACAAAGGGTAGGAATGACAGAGAGGTATGGCCAAAACCTTTCCTTCAGAGAAATCAAAAGAAGATGCAAGAGTAATTTCTTCAGCCTGTATCTTCAAAAAGTCAAAAAATAAAGTGAAATTTAGAATTAAACATATTAAACTGAACCTCTACTTCTACCTCTACTTCTTCCCTAAACCGAAGGACATCAAAAATGCAGAACTGGAGAGTAAGCAATAGCAATAAATTTCTGGAAGCTGACAAACATAAGAACAAGCAGCAACTGACTTAGGAGACTAGAGAAAGCTGTACTGTAACCCAGCAGTGGAAAATAAGTCAATTTCCACTACACAGTAGCTCAATAATTAGAATAAGGTGCTTCTGCATTTGCATGGAGCACTGGGTATGGTGCACGAACAATCAATCTTGTAACACTGAAAAATTAAAATAAACATATTTGGGGAGAAAAAAAAAGAATAAGGTGCTTCTGAGAGTGAGGATATCAGAACTAAAACAGAATTGGCTGAAAGACTGTAATAAGCAGTCAGACACACAGTTTGGCTCCTCCACCTCTCTCAGTCAGGTGACTGTGCCTCTCTTGTGTTGGCAAAAGACTAGAGATGTCTCTAGATTGGTGATACCAACACAGTTGAGAATGGTACCATATATGTTATGAGAGATTAAGTTAAGGCTGACATCATAAATGGTTCCAATCATGATGCTGTAGCTCATTATCAGACCATCCCACTTCTCAAAACAATCAAAAACACTGAATAAAATATATAATTGACAGACAGGAATCGAGGGGCTATAATCCTTGAGAGGTGGGAAAATACTAGTGAGTTTCACATTCATCCCAGCCTTCTCCCTGAAGACATTTTCCAAACTGCGGCATAGCAAGATGGAACTTGAGTAGAAGTCCTACTGAGCTAAGGAGAGAGAAGTCGGAGTATAAGACTGCCAAAGTCCTAGGGAGAAGGATAAAGAATAGGAAAAGCCCCCAACTTCTGCATATAAAATTTTCTCCTGTCAGTTATCTCATTCCTAAGTTGTGCATACAAAGAACAAGTCTAAAAAAGACTAGTCCTAGAAAAGCCTAACACCATTCCTTGAAAGGATCAAGGAAGGTAATCTGCTGATACTCCCATCAGCCTGCCAGAATAAAACAAAAAAATTTTTTGGAAGATACTTGTTCCAGAGCCTCTGTGACTTCTTATTTACAACATCCAGTAAAAAATTACAAGGCATGTAAAAAAGAAGAAGAAGAACCAAATAACCAAAGCCAAAAGAAACAATAGAAATAGGGCGCCTCGGTGGCTCAGTGGGTTAAAAAGCCTCTGCCTTCAATTCAGGTCATGGTCTCAAGGTCCTGGGATCAAGCCCCACATCGGGCTCTCTGCTCAGCAGGGAGCCTTCTTCCCCCTCTCTCTCTGCCTGCCTCTCTGCCTACTCGTGATCTCTCTCTCTGTCAAATAATATAATCTTAAAAAAAAAAAAAGAAACAATAGAAATAGAATCACAAATGACTCAAAAATGGATTTTAACAACCATAAGTAATATGTTCAAGAAAATAAGAGGAAAAGATGAAAAGTGATTTTTCTTAAAGATGGAGAACTTCAACAAAGAACTGACATTTACTTTTGAAAGTTAAGTGAACATTCTAGAACTGAAATATAAGATATATGAAACTAAGAAGGCACTGCATATATTTTAAAGCAGTCAGGATACAGTAGAAGTCAGGACTATTAATCTGGAAAATGAACCAACAGAAAATATTCAAGAAAGGACAAAAACACACTCACAAAAAAGAAAAATATGTGGAAAGATCTAATATCAAAAAGATTTTAATTCTTAGCCTCTACATTTAATTCTGCCCTATCAAAAACACAATCTTTGTGGGTGACAGTGATTATACAAGCTGATTTGAAGTTAATATGAGAAAAAAATAATACCGAAAAAAGAAAAAAAAAAGACCAATGAAGGAAGACTTTTCTATTCAATATCAAAACATAATATAAAGCTACAATAATTATGAAATTGACAGGCAAATCATTGAAGGTCCAGAAACATATCAAAAACATTTTTGGGGGGACACCTGGGTGGCTCAGTTAAGCGTCTGACTCTTGATTTCAGCTCAGGTCATAATCTCAGAGTCATGAGATCGAGCCCCACATCTGGCTCCATGCTGGTTGTGAAGGTTGCTTAGGATTCTCCTTCTCCCTCTCTCTCTCTGCAACTCCTCCCCTGCCTTTCTCTCTCTCTCTCTCTCAATACAAACAAAAACAAAACATCATATTTTTAACTTGGTGGATGACCAAGGTGAAATTTCAAATTGGTGGGGAAAAGTCAGATTTTGAAATAAATAGTATTTAGACAACTAGGTAGTAATATGGAAGAGAAAACTTAAACCCATTTTCTTGGCTTTACATCAATACAATTCTAGATAATAAACTACTTAAATGTAAGGGGGGAAAAAAACCAAAATAGCAATAAAACATGGGAGGATGACTTTTATAATCTTAGAGTAGAGCAGCTTACTATGATACAAACCCAAAAAGCCTTAAGGTATTAATACAACTACATAAAAAACATGTATACAAGGGGTGCCTGGGTGGCTCAGTCAGTTAAGTGTCCAACTCTTGGTCTTGGCTCAGGTCTCAATCCCAGGGTCGTGAGTTCAAGCCCCACGCTGGGTGTGGAGCCCACTTAAAAAAGAAAAAATTCTGGGACACCTGGGTGGCTCAGTCGTTAAGCGTCTGCCTTTGGTTCAGATAATGATCCCAGAGTCCTGGGATCAAGCCCCGCATCGGGCTTCCTGCTCAATGGGAAGACTGCTTCTCCCTCTCCCACTCCCTCTGCTTGTGTTACCTCTCTTGCTGTGTCTCTCTCTGTCAAATAAATAAATAAAATCTTTTAAAAAAAATCATGTATAAGAAAAGCTAGTATAAGTCAAAATTCAAATGACAAAAATAAAAATATATGATATATATGTGTGTATTAGTTCATATCACCAAGGGCTCATTTTTCTAATAAAACATTTTCACATATTCATAGGACAAAAAAACCAATCTAACAGAAAAATAAACAAAGGATATGAAGTTACAAGTTAACAACAAAAGGAATGTAATTAATGTTAAAATGTGCAAAAGAACCCAATCTCTTGTAAAGAGAAATGAAATACAATTTAAAAGTACGGGATAAATTTTATGTTATGTATATTTTACCTTGATAAAAAAAAGTACAAGTGACAGCATTTTTCACCCATCAGGATGGCAAAATTCAGAAAGTTTGTTACTATACTATACTGGAAGGGAATATAAGGAAATAAAATATGGTGAGAATACAAATTGATACAAATACTAGGGAAAATAAAATTCCATAATATATACCAAAATTATCAGTGTTCACTTCGATCCAGCAATTCCATTTTTAGGACTCTACCCCATAAATATTTCCAAATGTGTGAAAATGATACATTTACAAAGTTTTCCTCTACAGCACTGTCTGAAATGGTAAAATGTAAATATCCATAAGCCAATCAAAAATAAGCAACATTTAGATTGATATGGATTAATTTCTAAGTACCAGAATTATAAACATGGCATACTATCATTTGTGTATTGAAAGGAAATACATATAGGTTTATGCTTACATTTATTTACTTATACATGTAGGTATATGCAAATATATAAAACCCCTACATCTGTACACACACACATAATTGCTTGCATATGTAACACCTCTGAAGAGATACACAATAAACTGCTACACTATTGGGTGCCTTCAGGGAATGGAACTGAGTAATTAAGAGGAAGATTTTTTTAATCTTTTGTGCCTTCTAAGCCATATGAATGTATTATTTATTCAAAACAGTAAAATTAAAAGAATAATAATACATGCTGACAGAAAGAAGAAGAATGCTAGCTAAATCAATTTCTCCAGTTAAAATCCTTCAACAGTTCCCCATTTTCAAACTTCTAAACCTGACATTCAAAGTTTTCCTATACGGCGTACTATTTTCAACTATGTCAACTATGCTCCACAAAACTATCTTAGCCTCTAGTCAAATTAGATATCTTTCCTTACATTTAACTAAAAAATTTTTAAGCTACAATAAGCAATGTTTGATATATAATAAAATTTGTGTACCAAATATGAAAAGTGCCAGAGTATATGAGCAAAAACTATATCCCCTCCAATCTGAAATTTTAGGTCTCTTCAGTCGTTTTAGCTATTTGATGGACAAATTTTCCTCAAAGGAAACACTGGTAGAGGAATGTCAATAGATTTCAAGAAGTTCCTATGGTACTGTCTGCAGCTACAATCCATATATACGGTTTCCCAAATATTGAGTAACATTCGGATGGTGGGAGGGGAACAATTTACCTTCTTGGTGAGTCAAGTCCCTGACTTATTTATTATCCAAAAAAGCAGAAAGCAAAAATGGGATTCCTATTAGACTTTCTTCAAAACATTTGTTTTTCTTCTCTGTAAGCCTATACAGACAATTAACAGCTTCCCTAATGGAAACTACCAACATCTAAATAATTTATATTCATGAAATGGTGTCATGACCACAACTTAGATTGGAAGGGAGAGATTAGAGAAAATGCACTTGGAATACAAAGCAAAAGTATTAAAATGACCTCAAAAGAACTGTGGCCAAGTTCCATAACCCTTATTAAACACCTAATGCTGACTCCTACTGTGCAAAAACCTGTTTTCCCACAAAAGAGGCTCCCTTCCTTTCACCTAGAACCAAGAGCAATCTTAAATGAAATACATCTGTGGATTCTCTAATACCAAACAAATCTAAACTAGAAACAAAGGGCTACTTCTCTCCCTATTTGGCTCCCCTCCATCATCTCTACAATACTGCTGCATCATAAGAAAAGGCTATTATTAGCATATATTGGATATTACTTTTAATCCTTCATAAATACTTCTGATGTTACCGTGGCAATTAAAAAATTTCTGCTTCTTGGGGGCGGAGCTCACATTAGAGAATAAAAATTAGGCCTGTATAAAAAAAGTTATGATGAACTCTTAAAGTAGTAAAATTTTTATTGTCTTCATAGGGAAATTGTTTCAAATTACGTAAACTGACATATAAGATTATAAGCTAAGCAGTTAACTGCTACTCATTTTTAATTAAAATGTATGTGTAACTTAAAATCAGAGATAACATAAATGCAAAGTAAATTACTGCTTGTCCATACCAAGATTTCTGTTATTTTAATTCTTTTATCACTATAGCTTTTTAACTAACGTCCAAGGACTGCTTTGTAATACATATTGTTCTTTAGAGAATTAACATTTTAGTGACGTGAAGATATTATTTTCTGTGCACTTAAAGTATCCCCCCAAGCTCTATATAAGCAAGTCTAAACAAGGTCTCCTCATTTCCAATATGATTTTCCTCTTTTGCATATAACAGCTTCCCGCAAGTTAACTCACCTCAACGACACACAGCGTTAGTCGGAATAACCGGGGGGCTCAATAAGCATCCGTCTAGGTGTAGCCGCCTTCCTACAGCAGTTAACGAGGCAGGGGCACCATCTGGGATATTGACAATGACATCCTGAAAAAAAACCAAGTCTATCTAACCTGCAGCAGCTCACAGGCCAGTTGAAGGAAAGCAGTGAGATTCCCACCCCCGACACCAGACTTTGGCTGACCCCTCCGGCTTGATTCCTTCCCGCCTCAGGCAACGCCCCGTGAGACAGGTCCACACTACGCCCGGCAAACGAATTGGTTTCTGAGCCCCTCGGAAAAGGCGGGCGGTGGCAGGGGGAGTGCCCGGGTTACCGCCCCTGCAACTTCACAGAGATGGTTACTAGTGGCCTCGGCGGGATGGGGGTGGGGAAATGGCATTTGGGACAGGGAGGCTACCTGCCTGCCACGTCCTTCTGCCTCCAGCGCCGGTACTGGACTCGGGGCTACGCGGAGAACTCCTTACGACTGGGACCTGACGACTCTGCACCGTAGCGCCCCAAAACCCTACAGCGAATGCAGAGGTAGGGGGAGCGGCCGGCGCGTCACTGGCGCTGGCGTGTGACGTCAGCGCGCGGAAGCCGGCGGGGAAGGAGGGGCTCGGAGCGGCGCGGAGGGGCGGGGCCAAAGCACAGCAGGTGGGAGGTGATGCGGGAGAAGGGAAAAATGAAAAGGAAGGAGTGAGGCAGAGATGAGGGCTAGAGCTATTTTGAATAAAATATTCTATAAATTTGTCCCACATATACTACACAGAGAAAGGGACTTTTTTTTTTAACGTGAAGTCTGTTACTTAGAGATAACACATTTTTAAAAGTAATTTTACTTTAAAAAGCGAGTCTTTTTCTAGTGCATTTTGGAAGGTTAAAGCAATAACCTCTTGTTAAGTACTGAAAAAAATTTAAAAGACTATAATGTGGCTTTTTACACATTTACATCCAATGTGTGTATAAATTACTTGCGGGTGTATTGAAAGGTGGTCCAACTTTCATGGCAGGACTTTAAAAGATAGGAACAGATTTTCTTGAATAAGGAATTAGATCTATTGTCCTGAATGGCCCTAGGGCTAAGTTGCCTTACCTAGAGTACCCCTGAAATACAGGAGAATCCAAATTTGAAGATGAAGGAGGAGGATGGCTTGTCTACTGCATAAGTTACAACCCGGGTTGGACCTGTTGTATATGTGATGTATGTAGCCTGTTGGAATGTCCAAAGATTTTGCCAGAAACCTCAGAGGTCAAAGATTCAGATCATTGCTTCAAGGAAATCTGTTTCCTTCTCTCTCATCCTCTCTCCAACATACCAACACCCAAGACCTCTCTGAGTTTTTCCTGTTTCTGGTTTAGCCATGCTTTTATAAGAAACCCTTAAAAAGCGGAGGAGGAGGAGGTGGGGAGGGGGAAAGAAAGGAAAGAAAGACAAAGAAAGACAGAAAGAAAGACAGACAGACAGACAGAAAGAAAGAAAGAAAGAAAGAAGAAAATACTAGCATGGAAATTGAAAGTTTTTGACTTCTTTGCCAGAAGATGGCACTGCAAGTCATCTAAACTGGCAAATTGGAGAAAAATCTGCTTTGGTTGATCTCCTCTTCAATCTCCACCCACGCAAAACACTTGTTTTCCTCATTTTCCCATTTCTAGGCTAACCTCCTGTGACCCCCTCCAACCCCCAGTTAGTAGGAATTTTGGTTTCTCAATGCACAATAACTCTAGCTCTACCCACGTACCTTCGTACAGCAAAGCAACATAGGAACGTTGCCAGTTGCCAATCTAAGTAAATTCTCTTTTGCTGCTTTCATGAAGAATGGCTAGTCAGATACCCCCTTAGATCATTTTCAGGCTCTTGTCATAGACTGTTGGTGAAACTATAAAGTGCAACAATCTTTGTAGAGGTATGCTAGCAATATGTGTCCTTTCGACTTCTTTCACCAATTCTGTAAAAGAGCACATACAACATGCCACTCCCAGAGTGGTAGAATTATTGGCAGAAGGAAATGGCTAATACAACCTCCATTCTCTGGTAATCTCTACCATTTGTTTCTCTGTATCTGCCAGGGTAGAAGCAAGACTAGTCAACAAGCAGTTCTAGACCTGGTTGGAATAGATAAACTCTTACCACTGTGAGTTATTCTTTTTTTCCCTTCCTTGAAGTCCTAAAGATTTTGTTGGCTGGTTCGTGGGGAGGGAGTAAAACTAATGTGCGTATTGATAGAGTTTTTGTTATTAATACTTCAGCTCAGTTCTAATCAAAAGACACTATAATTTCCAGTACAAAAACCTGATGTTATTCATGTAACTTATTTTGCTATGCCTCCAATATTTCTTATATACTGAGGGCTTACTAATTTTTGTTTGGGTTAATTTTTTTCCCAATTTTATTAAGATATCATTGACATCCAGCACTGTATAAGTTTAAATGTACAGTTTAATTATTTAACTTACCATATATTATGAAATGGTTATCACAATCTATGTTTAAGTTAATATCTATGGTAATTTAACATAGTTAAATTTAGTTAATAACTATGATCTCATATAAAGAGAAAAAGTTGTTTTTCTCTTATAATGAGAACCTCTAGAATTTTTTCCCTTAACAACTTTCAAATATACTATACAACAGTCTTAACTATTTAGTCATGTTTTACATTACATTCCCAATACTTAATTATCTTATAACTGAAAGTTTGTAGCTTTTGACACCTTTATCAAATCCCTCCACCCACCGCACCCTAGAAAGAGCTTTTTAAAATATATACTAAGATCTGTGGTCAAAAGATAAATTGAGCAACCTATAGTAGGCAGAATAACGGCCACCCAATGATGTCCCTGACCCCCAGCCCCTGAAATCTGTGAATATATTAGGTTAAATGGGAAGGAGGGGAATTAAGTTGGCAGATGGAATTAAAGTTTCTAGTCAGCTGGCCTTAAAATAGGAGATGATCCTCAATTATCCAGGTGGACCCAGTGTAATCACAAGAGTCCTTAAAAATGAACGAGGAAGGCAAGAGAGTCAGAATTAGAGGGAGGGCGCCTGGGTGGCTGAGTTGGTTGGGCGACTGCCTTGGGCTCAGGTCATGATCCCAGAGACCCGGGATCAAATCCCACAGTTGGGCTCCCAGCTCCAAGGGGAGTCCGCTTCTCGCTCTGACCTTTTCCCTTCTCATGCTCTCTCTCTCTCCCTCTTTCTCGAATAAATAAATAAAAATCTTCAAAAAAAATTAGAGGGAAATGTGACTATTTTTAAGTTCAAAATGATAGGATGTGATAAGAACTTAACTCCACTGTTGCTGGCTTTGGAGGAAGTGGCCTCTGGAAGTTGCAAAAGACACAGAAATGGATTCTTCCCTAGAGCCTCTAGAAGGAAGCTAACACCTTTATTTTAGCCAGTGAGATTCGAGTTGAACTTCTAACCTACAGAACGCTAAGATAATAAATGTGTGTTGTTTCAAGCTACTAAATTTGTGGGAATTTGTTGCAATAGCATATTAATGCAAACTCCTATTCTCTTAAGGTTCCAGGAGCAAAGTAGATCTGGCTGACTGGTAAATTCTTTTTATTGTGTAGGAAAAGCCCACAGCTGGATCTGTAAAAACACCTTATTGGATATTATCTCAGCCCAAGGAAGCTTCTTAGCCATCTTTCCTAAATAAAGGATCTGGTAAGAACCCCAATAAAACAGGATCCCTTCTATAACACTTGCTGAGAAGGAATGAGATCAAGCTAGAATACATTAGGACAAATAAAGAAAAAGTTCAAGGGCATTGGTTATAGTCCTTACCATGTAAAACACCGAAGTCTGTTGGAGAGGAAATTTACCACCACTAGATTCTTCTAAAAAATACTGGAGGAATTATAGAGAAGGTTCTTCCCAGATGGAATCTATTGTTGTATCACCAAAATATCATATGGCACATTGTTTAGATAGATTGCCCTATGTCTAATGTACTGGTTCTGACTGAATGCTGCTTATTAACTGGGAATAATTAGGAATATGCATGTTTAGGCCTAAACTTAGAATAATTAAAACAATTTCTGAGAGTGGAGCCCAAGCAAGAATATTTTTTGAAGCTCCCTAGATGGTTTTGAGGCAAAATGAAGGTTGGGAATTGCTGGCAAGATGGTTGTATGTTAGAAATCATGGATTTCAAAATAAACATGTTTCTGTAAAGAAACAAGGTAGTGCACAGTGTAAACAATATTACAGAGAACAAAATGTGCAAGTCGACTCATTCTTGCCGACTTCCAAGAGATCCTTAGAATAATCCCCCATGAAGGAATTAATACACTACCATGAAAGGATTTAGAACTGATTTATAAAAGGATCATAGCCTGTGACTATTATCTACTATTCTCAGAATCTCTGTGCTCCTTCCCAAAATTAGGCTACATATCTGCAGTGAGAGAAGAAGACATCTAATGTCTGTAAATCTCTTGTAAAATGTGTAAAATGGGGCACCTAGGTGGCTCAGTGGGTTAAAGCCTCTGCCTTTGACTCAGGTCATGATCTTAGGGGCCTGGGATCGAGCCCCATATCGGGCTGTCTGCTCAGCAGGGAGCCTGCTTCCCCCTCTCTCTCTGCCTGCCTCTCTGCCCACTTCTGATCTCTCTCTCTGTCAAATAAATAAAATCTTTAAAAAGATAAAATAAAATAAATAAAATGTGTCCAATAGTGTTCCAAGTAAAATAATATTTTGCTTGGATATTACTATGTTTGGGTGAATTCTACCTTGTTAAAAGTAATGAAAGAGTCATAAGAAGTTTGACTATATTGTGAGTGCCCCATCATCACCATGGGAACAATACCAACTCTGTAGCCCAGAACTGTACCGTTTGAGAACATTCAATTCTGCCCTGGAAAAAAAGAAGTAGGATAGACAAAACTCATGAGTTAAGCAAAGATAAAGTTACTACCCTGTGACATATGGTGGATAGATAAAGTCAGCAGGGCATATACTTGTGAACATAGGTAGAAAAGGCTGGAAAGACCAAGAGATGCCTAATATTAATGAAGCACTAAGCATACAGAGGCATCTAATGTTCATTGAGCACTATATATTCATGATACATTCAATATCACATGAGACACTCAACATTCATGGGTCTTAATTCTGCCCCCCCCCCCAGTGGTGACATTCACACTGTGTCCCACATGACCTGCTCCAAAAGTGCAAAACCTGCTCACCAGGTTAATTGGCAAGTTATGGGTGTGCCCAGGCACTCTTGTCCCTGCATCCCTTTGGTAGAGCCAGAGTGTCATCGGCTTAGGCATCTTCCATCTCTGAACCTTTGTTCAAACATCAACTCTGGTCCTAATTACCTCACCATCAACAGGAAAGCTAATATGCCAAAAAAAAAAAAGAGATGGGACATATGAGCATTGCATAACCCCATGTTTCAAATCATGGGTCTTTCTTCTCCACTTGTACCCTATCTTAAGTGTTTTTTCTTTTTCCTGTTGCTTCTCATGATATGTTAGCCTTTCTGAGACCTCTGGGATCGCTTGTCTGGTAGTATATATACATATATATTATACTATATATAGTATAATATGTTAATATATCATTATATTCATGTGATTTTCCACACGACACCAAGCAGGTAATATTTGGGTATTTCTGGGACTGTATGTTATAGCGAACTTTAAAATGGTGGACTTCTTTTGCCTGGTATCCTATAATTTTTGACTCTGCACTCAAAAAATACCAGTGTAGACTTTCCTGGCAACAAGGGAGAGAATCCCTAATTTTGGCGGGTTCTAAGATATGTCCTTAGAAGAATTTTTAATCTTTAGGTTTTCCATATAAACCCGATTAACAATTTTTGGAATATTCTTATAACAGAGTATAGTTTATTTTAATTACAAGAAGCTAAATTTCTTGATCCTACAAAGGTTGTTTGAGTGGCCCACTGATTACTGTGAATATTGGGTGACTAGACCTCAGTGTTCCAGGATTAAGTAATGAGAACTTTTGGTGTTTTGTCTGTTTAAGCGGCGTACCCTGAGATTCAGACTAATGGAAATATGTGTGAACTCCTAGCTATAATTTTATACAAGACCTCGTGACAGGGAAGAGCCAAGGGGGTTGTGATATAAAGTTACATTGAGAGAAACATGATTTGTGGGTTTGTGCCGGCACTTAGTCAGGAAGTGAATATAGTGATTTGAGTCTGTGACATTGTCAGCGGGTAGAAATGGATAAACGAGCCAATAAAGCTTAAGCCTATTACGGCATAAAACCCTTTCAGGTGAGGGTAATATGAAGAGGATTTCCTTTTCTCAAAACAACAACAACAACAACAACAACAACAACAACAACAACACATAAAACAAAAAAACCCCAAACCAACTAATGTATCAGGGAAGAAGGGAACACTCTTTCATCACTTTTGGTAGATGGCTGTGCATTTGAGAACAGTGACTCCTATCTTCCTTTAGTCTTTTTGAACTGGAATGCCTGTAACTGTTATCCTATACCTGTCCCAACATTGTATTTTGGGAATGTCGGGATCAGATAACTTGCCTCTTTAGTTTCACGGGTCCACCAATGAAGAATTAATAGATCACAACCAGGAGCCTCATCTTCATCTGGTTTGGAAGAGATTTTGGAGTTTGAGCTGATGATATTTAGATTAGGACGAGGTTTTGTATTTCAAGCTAATGCTGTATTGGGATGAGACCAATCAGTACCTTGGAAAAGGGTGAACGTATTTTACGTAAATCATCAGGGGCTTGAGGGTGGATGGCGGTAGGCAGAATTCTGAGATGGTCTCAAGCTTCCCATGCCGATGTATACACCTGGTACAACTGCTTCTCCACAGTGTGGGCCCGACTATGAATGTATTTCACTTTCATTATAAGGTTATTAATCAATTGACTTCAAATTAATAAAAAATTAGATTATGATGGGTGTGCTGGCCTAATTAGGTGACCTCTAAAGAGAAGTCAGAGAGATTCAAGAGAAATTCTCCTGCTGGCTTTGAAGACGGATAAGCTGCTATGTGGTGAGAGAGCCATGGGGCTAGGAATTGAGGATGGTCTCCAGGAGCTAAGAGCAATCCTGGTCAATCACTAGTGAGAAAGCAGGGACCACAGTCCTGGAACCACAAATAAATTGTCCAGGACCCTGATTGAAACCCTTTTCTGTTATATGCCGCTATCAAAAAAAGAGTTGAATCTAGAATGTTATTAATGCTTATTGAGTGCTATGTGCCTTGAAGATGCAACATACATATGTAAGTCAGATATTCATTAATTTTATATTGGAGGGCCCAAGAAGTGCACATAGTCAGCAGCACTGGTGTGTAGAACACAGTTTAATAAAAATTTGGTAGGGAAGCAAAGTACACAGTTCTCTTGAACATCCCCCTATAAAACACTTGATGGCAAACTCTTCAACAATTTACTCCAACCCTTCTCTGGGGCAACCTGGCTCTTTTTCTTCCCTTTCCCCTCTCAAAAGGAGAACAAAGTCCTCTTACTTCATGCCAAGCAGCTTCACGTGCTTCCCTGAATTCTAGGAACCAGCTAATACACATCTACGGTCTTCTACCTTAAACAGTTATCAAAATGTTTGGCCAAGCTAAGGCAGGTATCTCTCAACAGGGCTTCTGGTGAATAGTTTCCTCTGCCTTTTTATATGTATAATATCTTTGTATATGCCTATAAAGTTGCTGGGAAGTTACCCCAAACATACTTAATAGTATTTTTTTGTGGACAGTGACACTAAGGTTGGTCAGGTTTTGCAGGACATCAACTTTCAATTTGTATTTTCTGTATTGTTTCAAAATGTTTAAAGTCTTATATTAGCTCCCTAAGGCTGCTGTAACAAAGTGACACAACTGAGGAGCTTAAAACAACAGAAATTTTCTCAGTGCTGTAGTCTAGAAGTCTTAAAATTAAGGTGTCAATAAGGTTACACTCTCTTCAAGAGCTCCAGGGAAGAATGCTTTCTTGTTTCTTCCAGCTTCTGGTAATCTCAATTGCTTGAGCTCAAAAGCTTTTGACAGCTTAACTCCACTCTCTGCTTCCATCTTCACATAGCCATCTTTCTGTCTTTGTCTCTTCTCTTTTTATAGGGCCATTGATTATACTTAATTAGCCCACTCTAATGACCTTACCTTAATCACATTAAGGTAAAGGTCTTTACACATCTGTAAAGACCATATTTCCAAATGAAGTCATATTTATGGGGTGGGGGTTGATATTTGAGGGGACATAGCTTATAATGGCCATGGCTTACTCTTAATTAAAAAAAAAAACTAATGTGCAACATTCTACAAGACAATGTCCTTGGTCTCTATAAAACATCAATATCATGAGGGGCCCCTGGGTGGTGCAGTTGGTTGAGCGACTGCCTTCGGCTCAGGTCATGATCCCGGAGTCCCGGGATCGAGTCCCACATCCGGCTCCCACCTCCATGGGGAGTCCGCTTCCCACTCTGACCTTCTCCCTTCTCATGTTCTCTCTCACTCTCTCTCTTTCCTAATAAATAAATAAATAAATAAATCTTTAAAAAAACATCAATATCATGAAAAATTGGAGGAGTTGAAGATTAAAAGAGAGTTAAGAAACATACACAAAATGCAATGCTTGAAACCTGATTGGATCCTGGTCTGGAAAAAAAAAAAGGCTGCAAAGATTTGTTTAACAGCTGGCAAAATTTAACTATGGACTGGTAACTAGATATCAGGAAATTATTGTTAATTTTCCTGGTTGTGATAATGTTATTGTTCTTGTGTTGGGGAAGTTGTTATTCTGAGGATATGCATGTTGAAGTACCTAAGGGTGAAGTATAATGTCTGCATCCTACTTTCCTCATGCTTCAGGGGAAAAAAAATCCCAATATAGATGAAGCAAATATAGCCGAATTTTTTAATGTAGGTGACTGATCCTGTCATGCCCATGATATCAATATCATATTCAGCTATTTTAAGTTGAATTTATACATCACAAACATAAGTTTTCAGTATTTATCATATACTTTAAATGAAAAACATTGCATATGGGTATGCAACGTACTATTCTTTCAAGTTTTCTGGTCGTTTGGATATTTTTTCCTTCTTTTTTAAAAAAGATTTTACTTATTGACTTGAGAGAAGGCAAGAGAACATAGACAGACAGGGCGAAGCCAACTCCCCACTGAGCAGAGAGCCCCTCATGAGGCTCAAGGAGGCTGGATCCCAGGACCCTGAGATCATGACCTGAGCAGAAGGCAGAAGCTTAATTGAATGAGCCACCCAGGTGCCCCGTGGATATTTTCGTAACAACCTTGGGGGGGAAACTACTTACAAACAAAAACTTTCCAACCATGCCCAGCTAACAACGATAAAACACAAACTCTTGCAGAACTGATTTCCGCATCATCACCTCAATTCATTATCTCCAGAGTACAATTTGCACATTATATTCAAGCAAGGATAACATATAACTTTAGATTTCTTCCTCCCTTGCCTGAGGTTTCTATACTGTTCGCTCCTCCCCGCCGCCCCCTAGCCGCGCGTCAACTTTTTTTTAAATTCCAGATCAGATGTCAACTCCTCTGTTAAGATTTCTTCCCACACTACTCTTTGAAGAAGAGTGCTCCTTTTCCTGAGGATTCATTCATTATTGCACCGGAATATAAACCCCTTGAGAAAGGGGGTAGGGTTTCCCGAATATTGGCTGGCACACGTTAATAAACGTTTGCTGAAAGTAAATAAATTCAATCCGGCCGTGTAGAATCCTCAAATGACATATTTTCCCCAAACCCTTAATTTCCAAGCATTATGTTTGAAATAGCTAAAACGGGGTTATCAGTTTTCCCAGCATGTAACTTTGGCACAGAAAACTCAACGACAAATGAGGGGCGGGGAGCCCCGCCGCATTCCCTGCTCGCGATGAGAAGCACAGACATCATCTGGTGCTGAAGGCGTTTTCTCTCGATCTGTTTCGGAAGTAGCGCTCTTGGACGGCTGCTTCTGCCTTACTCTTTCGGGGCCGACACCTGCCGAGACTTCACGCGCTGCTACGGGGCTCCAGCCCGCGTGGAATCGGAGTTCCCGAGAACGCCGGGCACTGCGCGCGCCTGCGGCCTTCCGAGAATGTTCTCCCCAAGGCAGACGCCTCGTGTCCTTTCGCGAGGTCACCAGACGGGCAAACAGCACAGCGTGAGTGACGTGACCTATTCGCCAGGGAAGGGTTTCACCCTCAGCGCGGCTCGTCAGGGAAAGCCAGCTCGCTTGGCCCCTCCTCCTGCCGCCCCAGCCCCGGCCCGCCCACCGTTTCCACATTGCCCAATAGGCGCAGACGCGGCTCCAACCGCGGCCGGTGGGGGAGGTGTCCGGCGGCCAGACGCTCAGCGGCCGTTCACGTCAACGCGGTGACGTCACGCGTAGACGCACCTGTCGGGCTCCCTTCTCCTGCTGTTTCTCTTCCCCTTCCGTGGCTCGGGGCCGGTGTGGTCCGGAACCCACAGCCCCTTTTCCACAGTTCCAGTTCTCCCGCGGCTGGGAATTGGGCTGCGTGATGAGGGAAGAGGGTGTGGTGGGTTGAAAGGCATTCTACTTCATTTCCGAGTTGGAGCATGGATTCAGTTTTAGTCATTTAAGAGGGAAGTGAGGTTGTAGATTTTTATTTTTAATTTTGGGCGGAAGCAGTTGACTTTAGGGCCCTCCAAAGCAAGCGGATTTAACTTAATGCTGCTCCAGTGTTTGAAGGAGGACAAAAAAGGTCCCACCTGGCCAAATTTCCGTAACCTCTTCAATAGAAAACCCAAGGTATCTTTTAAATTGCAGTAGTTTTTGTTGTTTCGAGCTTTCTTCAGGTGGAGCTCCCAGGGTAGCTAGGTTTTTAGATTTGAAACAGATGCAGAATCCAAAGGCAGCGCAAAAAACAGCCACCGATTTTGCTATGCCTCTGAGCTGCAAGGTGAGTTGCATTGTATGAGTGAAGATTCGTTAGCTGTTTTGTTCACGGATTTTGGGTCAGCTGATGCCAAGGCTCTCGTCTTGGTTTGTCTTATAACAGGTACCTACATGATGTCAAACCTACACTGATTAGGTATATACCCTCGGACATTCTTTTAAGATTTCGCCTATTTCCTTAGGGAACGGTGGAAGGACCTTTGAATAGAGTGGAAGTAGGTCCCAGGACAATATTAATACTGAACACAGAGAGTGGGTTTTACTTTTGCTAAAATTGCCCAAATTTAATATAAAGTTTTTTTTATCTTTAGTCTAAATTTGTGTTTATCAAAACATGGTTTGTGTATGTATGTAACATTTGTGTTTTGATCTTAAACTTAGAAACTACCTTAGAATCTCAAATTAATTTCTGCATATAATGGGCTTTATTTGTATAGTATTTAAAACTGGAACACAGGAAGATAATTACCTATTCATTATACATGTGTATAAGATTTCTGAGATTTCTTTTTCTTTTGGAGGGAAAAACTCGTTTATAAGAATTGAATCAACTATTTTCTTTTTTTGGTAATTCAAAAGTTCAGTTCTGCAAACAATATAAACTTTTTTTGAGCCATGCAGTTAAGTTACTGCAGAATCTTTGTGGCTTGTGTTATTGATTGTTGAATCTTTCCAGAAATGCTTTGCTTTTCATCTCTGAACAGTTTAATTTACAAGATTCTTTTTTTGATGAGGTCGGTATGAAAGTAGTTTAATTGATGTCAATTTTATGTGCCTTTGTGAGTCACTAGAAAATACTATCGGTGTAGCTCAAGAGTAGGTATAAGAATGCTAATGTCTATATTGTTGATTTTCATCTTAAAAGGTGCTGCTGATGTTACCTAGTGTGGCTTAAAAACCAGGTGTGTGACCTACAGATACTTTCTCAAAATTGAGAATGCTTTTATGACCTCTAGATGGATAGGAACAGCCACTATTGGCAGAATCCATGCCATCACCTTAACACACCCTACCTCCCACACTCTTCAAAGACTGATTCTTTGCTTGCAAAATGGGTCAAATGATTTTAAGAGGTCAATATAACTATATAGTACTTACATCTTGGAAATTGTGTCTTAAGCATGTGTTTTCAATAATACATAGTTCATTAAGAATGTAAAAATCCAACTTGGTAATGGGTATATATAGTTCAGGGGAACAGATTTGCTGAGGTTACGGTTTTATGTTAATAAATTGGCTATTTTCCAGGTTGTGTTGGTGGTACGCTTTCCATTTCCTGTCCTGTGACATGTTGGTAATAATTTACAGAGAGCTCAGGAAGCCAGATTTGATCTCTATGATGGGTCAGATATCAAAGCAGTATCCTGTGGTATTTGGCCACTCTCACTGCTTTGTAGAACTTTCATCTGAGTTTTTAGTCAATCTTATCAGTACTGATCTAAAACATATAATAAGTGTTAACATTTATTAAGTGAAAAAAAACATTTATTAAGTGATTTCTGTGGTTTTGGGTCATTTGTGGTTTTTTTTGTGGATTATCCCAATTATCACACCAACCCAGGAAATTGGTATTTTGTTTTCCTATTATACAGATGTGGAAACTGAGGCTCAGAGGAATTAATTGACTTGCCCAAGGTCTCAGTAAGTGTCACAACTGGTGGTATGATCTCAGAGCTCTTGCTTTCAATGGCTGCACTATATTTCATGTAAGACTAGTCAAAATGTTAGAACAAAAGTTAGGATGAGAGAAATAGCACCACAGGTTCATTTATTTTTCAATTATAAAAGTAATGTAAAATTACAGAAACTCTGGAAAATAATTTTTTTTTAAAGATTTTATTTATTTATTTGTCAGAGAGAGAGAGGGAGAGAGCACAAGCAGGCAGAGAGGCAGGCAGAGGCAGAGGAGAAGCAGGCTCCCTGCTGAGCAACGAGCCCGTTGTGGGACTCTATCCCAGGACCCTTGGATCATGACCTGAGCCAGAGGCAGCAGCTTAACCAACTGAGCCACCCAGGCGTCCCTGGGAAATAATTTTTAAAACCTTTATTCTACTATAATAAACTCTTTTTTTGTGTGTTTTCTCATATACACATTCACATGTGTATATAGACATTGTGGCTATGATTCGTTTTGATTTTTAAAGATTAAATGTTCTTCACTTAACTATAAAATGTAGAATCAACCCATGTGGGGAAACGCCCATTTGCATTGTTGAAATACAGAGAGATTTGATCTGCATCTTTGACTGGAACCAGTTCAATAAATATATTTTTTGCCCTTTTGAGAAGTAGTTGAACAGTTTGTCTTGTATAATCATGAAAATCATTTAGTTTTCAAAGTGTAAGTCTTCCGCATCATCTTTTGGTGGATTATTGTTTACCTTTCATTTTTCTTATAGGCTAAGCCTTATATTTGTGGTGTTTTTACTTTTAAAAATTATTTAGTATTTAACTTTTGAATGGCTCCAAATAATTTTATGAATCTAGGAAACTTCAGAGAAAACATATACTTTTTTTAGAGGGTTATTCATTTAATACTTATTTTTGAAGAAAACAAGCACAACAATTTGGACATGGAGCCAACTTAATAGTAGAGATAAAATACCAAGTAATATTGCTTTTGGGAGAAATCATTATTTCATGTTTCATTATTATCATATCTTGTATGTGTTGACAATTTGTATCAGAATAAATACTTTCTTACTACTGTGATGTTCTGACCTAAGTTTTGTGATGTTGTATGGGGTAGAGGGGTCATTCTTTGGTAAAATAAATTTGAGAAACTTTTCATAAATTTTGTTCATGCAGTTCGCGGTTACCACAGATTTTCTCAAGAGCTTTCCTTTGGGTTCAGTTAACTTCTTCCATGTCTGCCCATAAAATCCCACTTATCTTTTAAGGTCAGACTCAAGTGTGTCTCTTCCAAAGAAGGCTTCTCACCCTCAGTCACACTGGGATGAGAGCTCTTTTTTTCCGAGTTATTATAACACTACTGCTGTCTTCTGTGACATCTCTCTTGTATTGCTTTTTATTGTATGGCTATACATAACCTAGGAAAGTATTACAACATCCCTTTTGAGGACCATATGTAGTGCAGTTTATGCTGAACTTGACTGAAAGCTGTAAGACCTATGCAAACATGATCTCATTAATCAATAAAAATTGTGTGTAGGGGCACCTGGCTGGCTCTGTCAGGAGAGCATTGCTTCATTTTGATTGTTGACCAGTACTTAGCAGTAGTTAGAATATTTATATGAGATGCTTAAAGAAAATATTAACATGAAAATGCTCCTTACACAGAAATGGTTAGATCAGTCACCGTTTTACTTCTCTGCCATCATTGCTTGTGAAATTTTTGACCATCTCTCTAGTTGCTAATATTTGGGATTTTCTTTTCTTTTTTCACTGAGATTGTGCCTTTTTTTCTATTTAGTTTACCAGCCAGCCAGATAGCTGACTGATAACGCTTTTGAAACTTAGCCATGGTCCTGAGCTCTACCTAGTCTCCTTTACAAGAGAGGCAAAACTTTGCTGGGAGCTGTGAATAATTGGTATACCTACCTCAGGCTGTGTGAGTCCTTTAGCCACAAATTTACAGGGTCTTCCTATTTCTGCTCCCACTCTCCAGTTTGTTGGTGTTCTGCTTAGTGTTTGCAGTTTGGGTACTAAATTGTTGTACTGAATGAAGGTAACTATTCCTTTCATTGTAGTCTGGCCCAATAGAACTAAAGCTCAGATGTGTAATCCTATAGTTGGAAAGAACACTCTATCTTAAGTCCCATAAGATGTAGGAGACTAAAATTTGTTTCTTCCAGCTGTTTTGAATCAGTTAAGTAAGAAACCTAGCAGATATCAGATTTTTTCTTCACTGTTCGTCACAATTTATTAGTTACCATGTCCTATTAAATATTTCTCAGAATTCTTTTGACTCCATATTGTGTCTTATGTTATTTATACCTTCAGTATCTCATATTTAGGATTGTTCAAGGTTCTACTGGAATTAGGGTCACCCAACTCTTTTTTCAGTCTCTTGCTCTTCTGTCTCCCATACTGCTGCTCCTGATGGTTTGCTAAAATGCATAGTTGGTCATGTGGTTTGTCTTAAAAACTCTTTATGGTTTCTTTTGTGTATAAATGAGTAAATAAGTTCCTTAGCACAATGTGTGAGTGCTTCCCTTTCTGATCTGGGCTGTGTCCACCTCTCCAACTACTCTCTTGTTTCTTACCTCTTATTTAAGCTACGCAAGCCAATTTTGTTATTATGCTGCTGTGTTTTTGCATGTACTTGTTTTCCCTTTCTGTATTGATTTTTCACCTCATAGTTAGCCCAGTTCACTCATCCTAATCCTTCAATACTCAGCTTAAAGATTCCTTTATTAAATTTTCACAGACTTTTCCAGGTAGTATGCTTATTCCTTTTTCGTGTTATCAAATACTTTGTATATACCTATCCTGTGATATTTGTCATACCATACTGTAGTTATTTGTATGGCTTTTACCTTCACTGCTTTGGGAATGGGGACTATATTTTACTCATTACCCCAATACCTAGCTTTGTGCCTGGTACGTGATGGGTACTCAGTAAATGGTTGTCAGATAAATTAATAAGTGATTCTGAAAACTAATTTTGGCTATGAGGGAGATAATGATCTGTAAGCTGAGATAGGAAGTATAGGAGGACAAGCAAGTTTGGAACAAATATTTATTCAGCTTCAGTTTTGTTGAGTTAGAGTTTGCATATAGCATCCAAGTAGAGATGTGCCATTTGTTTCTTAGGCAATTTTTATGTGTTCATAGTATAAATATTAACCTCTGCAAGATTTTATAGACATAGATTATAAAATTTATATGGAAAGGCAAAGAAACTACAACAGCTAAAGCAGTTTTGAAAAATAAGAATGGGGCGCCAGGGTGGCTCAATGGATTAAAGCCTCTGCCTTCAGCTCAGGTCATGATCTCAGGGTCCTGGGATCAAGCCCCATATCGGGCTCTCTGCTCAGCAGGGAGCCTGCTTCCCCCTTTCTCTCTGCCTGCCTCTCTGCCTACTTGTGACCTCTCTCTGTCAAATAAATAAATAAAATCTTAAAAAAAATAAGAATAAAGTGTGACAAATTAATCTGTCCAGTTTCTAGGCTTATTTCAGAGCTAGAATAATTGAGACTGCAGTATTGTAGGTACAGACACATAGGTCAGTGGAACAGAACATAGAACTGTGAAATAGAAATCATAAATATGCCCAACTAATATAAATATGCCTTTGCCTTTTGACAAAAGCGAAAAAAAAAAAATCAGTGAGAGAAAGAACTTTTTTCAGCAAATTCTGCTGGAACAATTGGACATCCAGACATTAAAAAAAAAAAAAAGAATTTCAACCTGTATTTTAACACCATATACAAAAACTCATGCCAAATGGATCATGGACTTACAAATAAAATATAAAACTATAAAAAATTGAGAAGAAAATCTTTGGGGGGTAGATTTTTTTAGATAACACCAAAAACATAATCCGTAAAGGAAAAATTGGTAAACTGAACTTCATCAAAATTAAATCTTTTTGCTCTGTGATAGACCCTGTCATAAAGAAGAAAGTCAAGGGCACCTGGCTGGCTCAGTCAGTGGAGCATGCAACTCTTGATCTCAAGGTTGTGAGTTTGGGCCCCATGTTGGCTGTAGAGATTACTTAAAAAAGAAAATGAAGTTAAGCTACAGAGTGGGAAAAAATATTTGCAAACAACATATCTGACAAAGCACTAGCATCTAAAATATATATTCTAAAGTATAAAACTTAGCAGTAAAAAAGCAATCCAAATAGAAAATGGGCAAAATATGTGAATAGTCATTTCACTAAAGAGGATAGTTAGATATCAAATAAGCACATAAAAAGATGTTCACCATGATTAGCCATTAGGGAAATGCAAACTAAAACTACAATTAACTATCACTACATAGCTATCAGAATGGCTAAAATAAAAAGTGGTGATGGGGTGCCTGGGTGGCTCAGTTGGTTAGGCATCTGCCTTCTGCTTAGGTCGTGAATTCAGCCCAGAGTTGAGCTCCTTACTCAGTGAGGAGTCTGCTTCTCCCTTTCATTTTGCTCCCCCCCACCCCACCTAATGCTTCCTCTCAAACATGCTCTCTATCTCTCTCAAATAAAATCTTTAAAAGAAATGGTGACGATGGGAAGTGCTGGTAAGAATGTGAAGAAACTGGATCACCCATGTATTTATTGTTGACGGGAATGTAAAACTGGCAGTTCGTTAAAAAACTAAACATGCAATTACCATATGAACCAGTTATTACACACTTTGACTTATATCTCAGAGAAAGGAAGACTTAAGTTCACACAAAAATGGATATGTATAGCAGCTTGATTAATAGTACCCAAAACCCAGAAAAGAGCCAGATATTCTTCAGTGGTTGAATGGTTAAACTATGGTACATCCATGCTGTGGAATATTATTAGCAATAAAAAGGGAAGAGCTGTTGATAACGTACGACAACCTGGGTGAATCTCTAGAGAATTATGCTGAGTACAAAGAGCTAATCCCCAAAAGTAACATACTGCAGGATTCCATTTATATAACTTACTTGAAGTGGCAAAATTCTAGGAACAGAAAATAGGATATGGGTTCCCAGGGGTGGTGGTAGGGTTGGAAGAAAGTAGGTGTGGCTATGAAAGGGCAACATGAGAGATGCTGTGGTGATGGACATGTTCAGTATCTGGAATGTACTATCAGTGTCAGTATTTGGATTGTGATATTGCTCTGTGGTTTTGCAAGATATCACCATTGGTGGAAACTGAGTAAAGGGCACACAGGATGTCTCTATATGATTTATTACAACTGCATGTGAAATCACAATTACTTCAAAAAGTTTAATAAAAAAAAATTGAACACCTAATATATGGCAGGTACTGTGCTAATGACCATCAAATATGCAATGTTTTTTTGTTTGTTTTAAGATTTTATTATTTGAAAGAGAAGGGTGGGGTGGGAGAGAGAGAGAGCACAGAAAGAGAGGGAGAAGCAGACTCCTTGCTGAGCAGGGAGCCCAACATAGGGCTTGATCCCAGGACCCTGAGATCATGACCTGAGCTGAAGACAGCCGCTTAACTGACTTGAGTCCCTCAACTATGCAATGTTGAACAAAAATTGACACCTGGCCAGACCTCATGATATATATTGTAGTTAGGAAGATGTTAAGTACATAGTCACATAAATAAGTATAACATTACAACTGTAGTAAGTGATATAAAGGAGAGATCTGAGAACTAACAGTGAGAATTTGACCTAGTCAGGGAAAATTTGCCCAGGTAGTAAGCAGGTCAGGGAGGCTTTCCTTACTAGTTCCATGGCTTTGGGTAAATTATTTAAACTCTGTGCATCAGTTTCCTCATCTGTTAAATGAGTGTAATAATAGTACCTAAGCTTTAGGATTGTGATTGTATTTAATCCAACTATAAACGAATTAATCTGTCTCATGTTAAGGATGGTGTTATACGTACAGTGAACTCTTTAAGAGTTTGTTAAATAAATAAAAAGATGTGAGATCTGAAGAATGCATAGGAAAGTTAATTGGATGGCGAGGAGAGGGTTTGTTCCAAGCCAAGGGAGCTGTAAGACAGGAAACAGCCTGGTAGGGCTGAGAGGAAGATCAATGAGTCTAGACTATTGCAAGAAGTACACACTTCAAAATGAAGCTTGAGAACTAGGCAGAGGCCAGGCTGCATAGGGTCTTGCCTGCTGTGTTTAAGAGTTTGTCTGCTAAGGTTGGTGAGAAGTGATTAGGAATTTAATCCAGGGAGTGGGGAGAGATTACTGATCAGACTTGCTTTTAGAAAAGACAATGCTGGCTGCAGCATAGAGATCAGATTAGAGGGGATCAAGGTAATTGTACATTGTGATCATTTAGGAATTTATTGCGGTAGACCCTGCTTTATCCCTGGAGATTTTCATAGGTTATTTCTAATCTTTATAACTGCAAGAATACATTTTCAGGGTACTGTGTGTCTATTTTGTTTTGAAATGATTTCAAATATATTTTTGACAAAGAGGAAAAGATGGCTTGGTAGTATTTCAATATTTTTAATATGCATAATTTCAGCTGCCATATTGTGGTTTAAGTAGACTTTTGTGAGCAAGCCTGGGAATTGAGTTTAGAACTTAAAAAGATTTATCACTGGTATGTAGAGTTCTGTGCATTTCTTTTATGCTCCCATAGACTTTTGGATATCATGTAGCAGTGCTGTTCAGTACAAGTATTTGTGCTACGGATGTGAGCCACATGTAATTTAAAATATTTTAGCCATATTAAAAAGTTAAAGAGAAAACAAACTAATTTTAGTTTATGTAACTCAGTATATCTGAAGTACTATTTCAACATGGAATCAACATAAAAATTATTAGCAGAATATTTGATATTCTTTTTTTGTATTAAGCCTTAGAAATCTTGTAGGTATTTTACCTTTGAGCACATCTCAGTTTGGACTAGCCATGTTCCAAGGCTACTGACAGTGATTAGTGTACAGCTCTATAGGTTCCTAGGTTAATAAGAATAGTTTTTTTTTTAATTATCAAATTTATAGTGCTCGCTTCAGCAGCACATATACTAAATTATCAAATTTATAGAAATAACACACAAAGGCCTGAGTTTAATAGACTTTTGGAACAGAGTTGGTTGCTCTTGTTATAAAGGTATGGAAGATAGATGTCTCAGAGATATTGGTGAAATTAAGTTTGTTTTTTTTTTTTTCAGAGGGGAGAAAGCGAGAGGGGTGCTTGTGGGGGAAGGGTGTGCAGAGAGAGACTTTTAAGTAGGTTCCATGCCCAACTCAATCTCACTACCCTGCAATCAGGACCTGGGCCAAAATCAGGAGTCCTATGCTTTCACCACTGAACTACCCAGGCACTCTGAAATTAAGTTTTTTAAACATTTTGAAAGAATTAAGTTGCCAGTTATCACTAATGGTTTTTGAGGCACTTTTAGGAAAATGGAGGAGATACCTTGGAGCTGTTGATTGAGGCCCCAGTTCACAGATATTTGTAATTATTTTAGAGAGTTTTTTTAGTGATATGTAGCCTCCAACTAATGTTCATTGATGAGTGTTGTCACATGTCTTAAAGCCCTTCTAGTCTGATCATGAGGTAAAGAAAGAAGTGAAGAATAGAATGCTTGTATTCTTTCCAAAATCTTAGCATATGTGCTTCGATACATCAAAGTTAAAATGATCCTTGGGATTATTCATGCTAATTTTTAAAAAAAGATTTTACTTATTTATTTGACAGAGAGAGAGAGAGAGAGAGAGATAGAGAACACACACAAATAAGGGGAGAGGCAGGCAGAGGGAGAGGGAGAAGCAGGCTTGATGGGGGCCTTGATTCCAGGACCCTGAGATCATGACTTGAGCCAAAGGTAGACGCTTGCTGACTGAGCCATCCAGGTGCCCCTATTCATGCTTATTTTTTAAAAAGCTTTTGGGTATTTACTGAAGAGCAACAATATTTAATTTGATTGCCTCTATGGACACTGCAAAGTTCTTGGCATGAACAGTTATTTTCATACTATTCTGTTTTAACATTTACCTTAAATATTAGACTCTTGCTTTAATTAGTACGTTCTAACAAATTTCAGTAAGTTATAATAGGCTGTCTTTGGTAGAGGTAACCATAAAACATTAATGATGCAATAATGCAAAGCAGTTAAGTTTTTCTTTGTAATCTATGTGATAGTTTTTGGTTATTCTCCCAAGGCCAGATTAAAACTGTTGTAGAGAGCATTTGTTTATTGAAAATTGAATATATTTCTCTTTTCTACCTTATTGACTGAATAATAATTTGACCTTTACTATTCATATATTATGTACCAGTCACTGTGCCAGATGCTGAAAATAGAGACATGCTCTCAAGGAGTATTCAAAACTTCACCTTCTCTAAAGTAGTCTTTAAGTTAAGAAATTTCTAATAATAAGTCATTTAAAACAGTTTTTGGCAATATTTTATTTTTCTAAAAAGAAGTATAAAATCTTTACAAATAATTTTGAATTGTTATAGGTCTTTGAGGTTATTTTTCCCTGTGCAGAAGGACAGTTTACTAAGGACAAGAGATTGTCTTAAAACACTTCAAATCATCAGTATAGAATTCAGCACTAGAATTGGAATATGCTTAGTGCCATTACCTTTTATTTTCATATGTACTTATTATGACATATTCTTGTTTTACAAGGCTTTCTGGTTTGACCGCTTTTATGACTGTATCTTTCAAATCCCACACATGAACCCTTCAAGTCTATTGCTAATAATATCTTGAACTCTCATTTAGATGTTAAGCAAGTAAGATGTATTTTAAAAAATCAAACTATTTAGTTTGGGAGTAATAGGAGTAATATAGTTTATAATGCATAGAGAGTAAGAACAATGAAAATAAGCATTTTTGGTATTATCGCTTTGAAATGAAAATTGTTACTTATTATCCTATTTTCCATGGTCGATACTTGACAATGGACTCTGAAGATTTAAATTTTAAAATAAAGGAAAATGAAGTTAATATTAAAACATTTTAAATTACAGCATTTTAAAATTAGTACTTGCATCTGGTAAAATACTCAAAAGGGACAAAAGAGTCTCCCTTTTGGACCTGGTACTTTAGCCATTTTGTTCCTTTCTCTTGTAGGCAACTTTCTTGGAAATCCCTCCAGAGATAGCCTATATGTACCATAAGCAATTATATGCTGTATTTCTTCCTCTTGTCCCCCCCAACTCCCTTGCTTTTTTTGGGTAAGAAACCCCACATATATTGTAGTATACCTTAAACACTTCATTGTACTTAAAAAAAAAAAAAATTTATTAGAGCATGCCTGTAGATGCTTGAGGTCATGCGAGTAGGGGGAGGGGCACAGGAAGAGGGAGAGAGAATCCCAAGCAGACTCCTTGCTCTGCATGGAGCCCAGTGCCTGCTCAGTCTCAACCTCATGATCCATGAGATCATGACCTGAGCCAAAATCATGAGTTGGTCACTTTTTATTTTTTTAAATTTTAAATTTTTTAAAAATTTTATTTTAAATATTTTATTTATTTGAGACAGAGAGCAGGAGCAGGGGGAGGGGCAGAGGAAGAAAGAGAGGCAGACTGTCAGCTGAGCTGGAAGCTTGATGCGGGGCTTGATCCCCAGACCCTGGGATCATGACCTGAGCTGAAGGCAGAGTGTTAACTGCCTGAGCCAGCCATGTGCCCCTTCTTTGTACTTTGTAAAATGTACTTTGTACTTTTTTAACTAAATAATTTATCTTGCAGATTGTTTTATGTCACTTCTCGGAGAAATTCATTCCTTTTGTAACTGCATAATGAGAATAGAATTATTAAATCATCCCAAAAGACAGCTGTTGTTACAGTGAATGACCTTAATATTTTTTTTTTAAATGTAGAAATCAGAAGTTTCTTTTTGTCCTGTTGAACTAGGTGATTTTTATTAGATAGTGGGAAAATGTTAAAACCATTTTTTCTTCTTTTTTCAGATAATCAGACAGCTAAATGGAGTCTGAGCAGCTGTTCCATAGAGGATATTATAGAAACAGCTACAACAGTATAACAAGTGCAAGTAGCGATGAGGAGCTCTTAGATGGAGCAGGTGTTATTATGGACTTTCAGACTTCTGAAGACGACAATTTGTTAGATGGTGACACAGCAGTTGGTAAGTTTGGCATTGCAACTTTTAATATTTGTGGTGATTAATGCCTACTAATAAATTATATGTAGTTGAGGTTGATTTTTTTGGTGACTTCTTATTTTTTAATTGAGTGGATTCATATAACATAAACACCCATTTTAAGGTGTTCAGTTCAGTGGCATTTAGTATACTCATGTTGTGCAACTACCACTTTTATCTAGTTCCAAAACATTTTCATTACCCCAAAAGAAAACCTTGTATATGGATAAGCTTAAAAATTTAAATATAACAAAGTATGGAGATGTATACAACTATAATTGGGATCCTCAGAGAAATAGAACCAATAGTATATATATAGATATCCAGAAAGAGATTTATTATGAAGGATTGCTTCACATGATTTTGGAGGCTGAGTCCTACACTCTGTCATCTGCAAATTGGAAGCCCACGAAAGCTGGTGGTATAGTTTTAGTCCAAACCCAGGGGCCCGAGAACCAGGGTAGCCAGTGGTATAAGTTTCAAGGCCGCAGATGTAGAAGTACTGATGTCTGAAGGCAGAAGAAGATAGATGTTTCATATCCAGCAAAGAGCAATTTCACCTTTCTTCTGCCTTTTGTTCTATTCAGATCAACTGATTGCATTATGCCCACTTGCCATTGGTTAAGTCACCTTTTTTAAGTCTACTGAGTCAGATGCTAATCTTTTCTGGAAAGACCCTCACAGACATACCTATAAATAATGTTTTACCAGCTATTTAGGCATCCCTTTGCTCAGTGAAGTTGACATATAAAATTAGGCATCATAGCAATCATCAGATCTTATGTGTAGAAATTATACAAAGTGAACATACACATATAATTATCCTTTAATAGAAAAATAAAATATTACCTGTTCCTTCAGAATTCTCCCTTGTTCCCCCTTCCAGTTTCAGAGGTAACTATTATTTTGACTTCTATCGGTATTTAAGTTTTATATAAATGGAATTATACTATTTGTACTTTTGTCTCTTCTGTCATTTATGTTTTGAGATTCATCTATGTTGCTGAATATAGCAGTAATTATTTTCATTGCTATGTAGTGTCTCCTTGTGTAAATATGCTGCAGTTTTTCTCTTCTACTTATCATATATTGTTGGTGGATATTTAGGTTTTTTTTCTTTCAGATTTTGGCTATCACTAATAATGCTGTTATGAATTTTCATGTACCTGCATTTTAGCACACATTATATATACAGTTGTGTAGGGTTTATACTCTGGAATGGAATTCTTAGGTGATAGGGTATGTGGATCTCAGTAGTACCAGCTCCTGTCAAAGATAGTTTCAAAGTAGTCATAGCATGTTCATTGTACCAGCAGTGTGTGAGAGTTCTAGTTCCTCCACATCTTCACCAATAATTGATATTTTCAGTTTTAAAAATTTTGGCTATTCTAGTTTGGGTGTAGTATTCTCACATTTTAGTTTTATTTTACATTTGTCTGAGGCTTAGGAGTTTAAATACCTTTTTTGCATGTTTATTGGTTTTTTAGATTGTCTCTTTTGAATTGCCTCTTCAGTTTTTTGCCTATTTTATGAGTTCTTTATGCATTCTTATTAGGAGTCCTTTATCAGATATTTGTATTGCAGATGTCTTTTCTTGTTCTGGTTTGCCTTCTCACTTTCTTAATGGAATCTTTTGATGAAGATGCCATCGATTCTAATGAAATCCAGTTAACCTTTTTCTTTATTTTTTTGTCTTTTTTGTGTTCTGATTAAGATCTCTTCCCATACCTCAGGGTCATGAAGGACTTAGCTGATTTCTTCTGGAAGTTTTATTTTTTGTGTCTTTCACATTTAGATTTATAATCTACCTTGCAACTAATTTTTATATGTGGTATAAGTTAAAGATTCGGATTTATTTTTTCCCCATAAGGATAACTAGTTGATCTAGCACCATTTATTGAAAAAAACCTTCCATTCTCCTGTGTACTGCAGTGACATCTTTATCATCTATCAAGTGGATCTATTTCTGTAGATCTGTTTCTGGACTTTCTGCTCTGTTGTTTTGAAATATTTTTCTCTCCTTATGCCAGCATATATATATACATATATAGGTATATATATATATAAAGATTTTATTTATTTATTTGAGAGACAGAGAAAGTGAGAGAGAGCATGAGAGGAGAGAAGGTTAGAGGAAGAAGCAGACTCCCCGTGGAGCTGGGAGCCCAATGTGGGACGCGATCCTGGAACTCAAGGATCATGACCTGAGCCGAAGGCAGTTGCTCAACCAACTGAGCCACCCAGGTGCCCAATGCCAGCATATATATTAAGTTTTGTTTTTCACTTTAGTTTTATTGACTTGTTGGCCATAATAATGTAGTCCATTTACATTTAATGAAATCACTGATATATTTGAGTTCACATCTGCTGTTTTTATTGTTTCCTGTTTGTCATAGCTGTTCTTTTTTTCTATTTTTATTCTTCTCAGGATTTTGTTAGTTGCATACCGTCTTATGTATTGTTTGGTGCATTTCTCTAGAGATTATAACATGCACTCTTGACTTTTTAGTTCTATAAATTAGTACTTTTACAACTCCATGGAAAATGCAAGGAACTTAGGATATTTAACTTCATTTTATCACCCTCTCACTTTTTGTGCTGTTGTTGTTGTCTGTTTTAATTCTGTATATATTTTATATTTCACAAGAGATTATTGTTTTATGTCAGTGTCTATTTATTTTTTTAAGATTTTATTTTTGAGACAGAGAGAGGCCATGTGTACACAAGCAGGGGGAGGGACACAGAGAGAGGGAGAAACAGACTCCCCACTGAGCAGGGAGCCCAACAGGGTCCCATCCCAGGATCTTGGGATCATAACCTGAGCCAAAGGCAGATACTCTATGGACTGAGCCACCCAGGCATCCTGTCAGTGTCTATTTAGATTTAGCTGCATCTTTACTTTTTCTCTTGCTCTTCATTCTGTACTGCATTTTCATGTTTCTGGGTTAGTTATCTTTCTGCCTGAACAACTCTCATTAGTATTTCCTTTCATTACTGACTATTAACAATAAGTTCCCTCAGTGTTTGTAAAAGTTTTTGTTTCCCCTTTATTTTTATAGGATATATTTGCAGTTACTTATTTCCAGATATGTAGTCATCTTTTCTTTTTTTTTCTTTTATTCTTTTCTTTTTTTTTTTCTTTCTTGTATCCTTTTTTCTTCTCTTTTCTTTTCTTTTCTGATTTTTTTATTTGACACAGAGAAAGAGCATGCGATATAAGCAGGGGGAGTAGCAGGCACAGGGAAAAGCAGGCTCCCCAGGAGCAGGGAGCAGGAAGCCCGTTGTGGGGCTGGATCCCAGGACTTTTGGATCATGACCTGAGCTGAAGGCAGATGATTAACCAACTGAGCCCCAGGCATCCTTATAGTCATTTTCTTTTCTTTTCTTTTCTTTTCTTTTTTTTAAGAGTTTATTTATTTGAGAGAGTGATAGAGCATGCACATTACAGAGAGAGAGAGAGAGGGAGGGAGGGAGTGCGAGCGTGTGTGTGTGCGAGCCTAAGCTGGAGAGCAGGAGCCCGAGCAGCTGGAAGGGTTAGAGGGAGAGGAAGAAGCAGGCTCCCTGCTGAGCAGGACCCTGGGATCACGACCCAAGTAAGCCTAAGGCAGATGTTTAACCGACAGAGCCATCCAGGAGTCCCCTATAAGCATTTTCTTTGAACGCTTTAAAGATAAAATTCTTGTGTCATTTGTCTTCCATTATTTCTGTTGAAAAGTCAGCTGTCAGTCTTATTTTTTCCCCTTTTGGCTGCTTTTAAGAATTTTTTCTGTTTTTAGTTTGGTTTTGAGAAACTTAACCCGGGTTGCCTAAGTGTGGTTTTCTTTGTATTTATACTGATCAGTTAGAGCCTCCTGAATTGTGACTTGATTTTTTTTACTTTTTTTTTTTTTTTTAATCTTTGGATAATTTTGACCAGTGAATCCTCAACATTGTTTCTGCCATTCTCTCTCCCCTCTCCTTTTAGGACTCCAGTTACATGTGTTAGATCTTTTCTCTGAGATTGTGTGTTTCTTATGCTCTTCTCTGGTTTTTTTTTTGTGTTTTTTTTAATCTTTTTTTCTGTTCATCTGGCTATTTTAACTCATTTGGGTAAATATCAAGGAATACAATAGCTGGATCATATGGTAAGAGTATGTTTAGTTTTATAAGAAACTGCCAAATTGTCTTTTAAAGTGGTTGTACCATTTGTATTCCTACCAACAGTGCATGAGAGAGTTCCTAATACTCCACATACATGTCATATTTGGTGTTGTCAGTAGTTTGGATTTTAGCTGTTCAAAAGTGAAACTTTTGAATTTCACTTCTTTCTCAGCCATCAAATTTTGATTTAATTTCCTATAAATTGCTGTACTCTGGGAGAAATTCTCTGTTTTTTTTAACATATTGATTACTTGTTTAAAGTCCATACCTGAATATTCCACACAGACCTCTGGATCTCTATGTGTTGCCATTTTTTTCTCTTGTTTTTCCAGTCTTTTGACCTTGACTTCAGATATGCTTTGTAATTTTTGATTGAATGCTGGATATTGAATACAAAAAAATTATAGATGCTCTGGATGAGGATATCTTTACTGTAGTATATTTAATTTTTTTCTTGGTACACAGGTAGTTTAAGAGCAAATTTCATTGCCCCATTAAAGTTCAAGAGAATTTGCCTCATGGTTTCAGACTTTCTAAGACTTAGTCTGTATTTTGACTTACTTTATTTCTAGGGCATAGCCCTTGAGGATTTTAGTAGAAAGCTATGTGTTGGGGCACATGGGTGGCTCAATAGGTTAAGCCTCTGCCTTGGGCTCAGGTAGTGATCTCAGGGTCCTGGGATCGAGCCCCGCATCGGGCTCTCTACTGAGCGGGGAACCTGCTTTCCCCTCTCCCTCTACCTGCCTCACTGCCTACTTGTGATCTCTCTCTCTCTGTCAAATAAATAAATAAAATCTTTTTTTTTTAAGATTTTATTTATTTATTTGACAGAGAGAGAGAGAGATCACAAGTAGCAGAAAGGTAGGCAGAGAGAGAGAGAGAGGGGGAAGCAGGCTCCCGGCCGAGCAGAGAGCCCAATGCGGGGCTCGATCCCAGGACCCTAAGATAATGACCTGACCCGAAGGCAGAGGCTTTAACCCACTGAGCCACCCAGGCGCCCCATAAATAAAATCTTAAAAAAAAAAAGAAAGCTGTGTGTTTACTAAGATTCCTTCTCTTTGTTGGGTGCTGAAATTTAGTTTTTATCTCCCTGCATTTTGAGACTACTGACAGCTTTGGTTATCAATTTAGTCTTTTAACCAATTTTTGCTTAGTGTCTCAGTCTCTTCCTCATAAAATTTAGGAAACATAAATATTTTTAGGGGAAAAGTATCATAGAATGATTTTTTCTATTTTGTTTCTTCGGGATATTGGACCATTCAAGTCCACGTTGGTGATTCTGAACTTCAGATCTGTCTCCTTGACCCCATAAGATTGCCAAAAGCTCCCCACTTTCACTTTCTGCTGGGTTTCTCAGTCTCTATATTTACGAATCAGGAAGAGCCTCAAGGGCAAAAAGTGGTTGCGACTCTTGAGTTTACCCGCTTCATTTTTTCCCCAGAATCTTGGCACTTTAAGTTCTTACTGTCTTGTATGCTTCCTGGCAGTTTTGGATATTCTTTGATTAAAAAAATAAATACCGAAAGAAAATACAGTATTTTGCTATTATTAGTCATTTACTCTCATCAATAATGTGTTTTTTTCCTAATTTCCATTATAAAATTGCAAACCAGATAAACACATATATTCATAATTTGGAAAATCAGGTGATATTTAATAGTGTACCCATTTTTCTGTGTTTTAGTAGCTTCTTGGCCCTTTATGTGGGCTACAGGATTAACTCAAGGAATAAAACCCCTAGGAGGACCTAACTATTTCCATCTTTCCACGCTGCCATCAAGTGTTGATGATGTCTTTATTTGTGTTTTTCAATAGGAGAGAGTACCAATTAAGGAATGGGTAAGGGTACAGAAAAGGATTTTTTGTTGCTCTTTTTCTTACCAGAGAAGATACTTTTCCTAGAACTGTATCAGTAGACTTTTTCTTATATCACTGGCTAGAATTGGGTCATATGCCCATACCTAGACTGATCACTGACGAAGAGGAATGGGATTACTAACTGGTTAGAACAATCATAATTTGTTCCTTGGAATTAGGCACAATACCAGCCAAACAAAGTTAAAATTCTATTAGGAAGGTAGAAATTGGAGTACTGTAGGGTAAGCAGCTGTTTGTGTTTTCCGTGCAGATTCTGTTCTTGAAGATAGTCTAGTTGAAGGTACAAGATGTGGAACAGTAGTTGACAGTAACTATGTAAGTGTTAAATTGGGTGGTACAGATTTTAGGTGTTACACTTTGAGGTAAAAAGGATGTTATTTTGATAATCCTTTAGAATTGCAAAGAGTATTTTAGAAGGGGGGATAATACATGAAGTCTCAGCAGTAGGAAAACATATTATGTTGTGAGATGGTGAATGTCAGATGGTGAATGTTTCTTTCAGCATAGCTGATATGGTCCTGTTAACGATTGGAAGGGTAACATCCTAGAAGAAATGGGGGGGTCTCAGATTAGATCTACCCTCATGGGCTAGGGCAGATGCAGATGTCAGAGGGAAGAGCTTGTTTCTGTGTCTGCTAAATATCTGAGGAGCATTTAAGTGGATAGTAGGACAAGCAGTTGGGTATTAAATATTCTTTCATGACTCTGAATCTTTTTAGTATACCAAAAAAACGAGGAGTTGATCACTGGAAAGTACTGATGGTATTTTGGCATATGCATTGAATGAAGATCTGTTATGTTTAGTGGCTTTTAAGTTGTAGACCTGAATTTACATCCTGACTCTGCCAGTTATCACCTCTACAAGTCACTTAGCCTCTCTATGCCTTTGTTTTTTCCTCTTTAAAGAATAATAGTACTCTCTAAATGATTGCTTTGAGAATTAAGTGTGTGTAGAGATTTTAATACGTAAATACTATATATAGAATCTTTAGCACAGTAACTAACTCATGGTAAGGACTCAGTGTATGGTAGCTATTTCTGTTTTCTTCTGTGTTCCTTTTCCGGTGGATATATTGGATTCTATCTTCTGGCAGATATAAAATATTTTCACAAAGGACACCTAACCTCCACTTTTCATTACAAGGTCTGGCCTTCTAGTGGCTTCTATTCAGTCTTAGGCTTTGTTAGGCTCTTCAATTTCCTAAGGAAAACTGGCTGAATATAAATAAATAGCTCTGTTATAATTCCAAAAGATAATTCTAAAATCACTACTATCTGATGTGTAGCAAACCCTCAGCAAAAAAATAAATAGATAAAAACAAATTAAAAACAGGGTGCCTGAGTGGCTCAGTTGGTTGAGTGACTGCCTTTGGCTCAGGTCATGATCCTGGAGACCCGAGATCGAGTCCCACATCAGGCTCCCAGCTTCACGGGTAGTCCGCTTCTCACTCTGACCTTCTCCCTTCTCATGCTCTCTCTCACTCTCTCTCTTTCTCAAATAAATAAATAAATAAATAAATAAATAAATAAATAAAATCTTTAAAAATAAATAAAAAAATAAATTAAAAACAAATACACACTCTGAAACCTTCTATACAATCTATCTATCCAAAATATTCTAAAAAACATCTATGAATCCTACCAGAATATCATAAGTATTTGTCTATACTATATACTAATGATGCCTCCAGAAGTAGTGTAGCCCAGCTGACATCTTGATTTTAGACTTCTGACTTCCACAACTGTAAGAGAATAAATTTGTATTGTTTTAAACCAAAAATTTGTGGTAATTTGTTACACTAGCTATAGGAAACTGATACATATATATCATTTAAATAATAATACGTGTATTTTTTTTTAAAGATTTTATTTATTTATTTGACAGAGAGAGAGGTCACAAGTAGGCAGAGAGGCAGGCAGAGAGAGAGGGGGAAGCAGGCTCCCCGCTGAGCAGCGAGCCTGAAGTAGGGCTCGATCCAAGGACCCTGAGATCATGACCTGAGCCCAAGGCAGAGGCTTTAACCCACTGAGCCACCCAGGCACCCAATAATATGTGTATTATTATGAAAAGTTTCAGCCTTATAAATCCCCTGAAAAAGATCTTGGGTATCTCCAGGGGTCTATAGAACACCCTTGACCCCACAATGAAAATTCTATTTCAAGATAAGCCAGCTACAAAATGTACATTGGGTAACTGAATAAAGTGACTTGTCTTATAAGCTGTAAGAGTGGAAGGGCTTATATTAAAAGGACAAAATCTTTATATATAATGTGATATCATTTCTCTTAAAGTATTATATATACATGTGCACACAACTTTAGAGGGAAATAACACCAAAATAATGATTTTTCTCTTGGTGATGGAATTCGGGAGCTTTTCATTTTCTTCATGCCCCGCAGGGTTTTCCAAATTGTCACTACCTTGGCTGCACATCTATAAACTGAGCTGAAACTTGTAAGTTATTATAAGGTGTATTTGTCAATGTGGAAGGATATAATATATTTCTTTAATAGTTTGTTGACTTACTTTATAACTTTTAAATATTTAATCACATGGCATATGGGTCTTCCTTTGTACTCTTGGTCTGGGCCTTGTCAGTGTTAGGGTTGGACTTGTGCCCGGCTGTCATATCTCCAGGTCTTTGAACATGTTTCCTTTGCCCATATACCAGTTATTACTTGTACTTTGCTTCTCACGTTAGACTTCACTCCCTTTGGAAAGCCTTACCAGACTTCTCAGGTTTGTGCTAGGGGCCCCTCCAATGTAGTTAATTGTATTGCTTTTACTGTGTTTGCCTTCTTGACTTTCCTTACTTGCTTTTTCTTTATAGCCTGCCCTCCTCCTAAATTAAGCTGTACTTTCTTTCAGTATATTTATCCCAGTAAATCTTGTTGGCTTGTATGTCGTTTATTTTTCTGCCTCCATGGTTTAAGAGCTGATCCATTATGTATTGATACATATTTTAACTCTTGATGGGCAATCTTATTTTCCTTATTTCTAAACTTTGTGAGGACGTGATATTAGTATACCATGGACAGCCACATAGGCTGTTTATTTTATCCTTCCTTCTTACAGTGCCCAATATATTGGCATGCACACAGCAGAAGCTCATTAAAAGGTTGCTGTTTTATTTAAAAAATCTGTTTTAATGTATTTGCCAATCATCTTTTATGATTTTTAGTAGTATTTTTTCCTTTTTATTTATTGAACTAATACGGCCATATAAAGAAAAGTTTTGGTTTCACTGGACACCTAGGAAGCCTACAGTAGGATATTCAGTGGAGTAGCAGGAACTATGAGTATACCCATGCTGTTACAACTGTATTGCCAAGGATCCCACCAGAGTAGTGGTGGTGTCTGAGAGGAAGAAGGCAAAGAATGGAAGATACTGGCTCTTTCAATATCTGGCTCCCTGACATTACTCATTATCATTACTTCTGTTTCTCAGTTTTCTTATCTGAAAAATGAATGCAAAATATCTATTCTATCCACCCAACTCAGCTCTGTTTTGGAAACAAAAGAATATAACCAAAGAAAGGGTGGAAATGTTGCTATTATGTATGAGGGTCATTTGTGGCAATTTTGGCGTTGGTGCTCAAAGGTTAAACTTACTTACACGTTGTGCAGCTTTCAGACTATATCATGACATTCAGATAGATTATCCTGGGTTCACAAAAATCTTAAATGGTTAACCCGGGACTTAATAATGGATTGCCCTGGAGAGGTGCTGATTCTAGAACTGGGCAGGCAATATACAAGAAGAGCCAAGATTATGTCTAGTACCAGAAGTAAGGAAGTGTCAAAAAAACCCAAAAGGATGAGGGATTGTCCAAGGAACACAGGAATTAACCTGAAAGAACTCGAAATAGCCAAAACTGGAACAATTTGAGCAACAAAATAAATAGTGCACAGTTGGATTGTAACCAAAGTATAAAATAAATACAAATGAGCATGTATATATGATGTAAATGATAGACATAGATATAAATGATTGAATGAATGAATAAATGGAAGAAAAGAGACAAGTCTCCCTTGTAGAAGAATTCCAAGTAATTTATGTAACTATTCCACCTTCATGGAGCTTACTTCCTACCTCCTTCTCCCTTAAGGGTGTGCCAGACTTAAGTCACTTACTTCCAAAGAATAAAGTAGGAGAAGAAAGGGGAAATAGTAACTTTGCAGTAACCAAGTAATGAAGGTTAATACCTCCAGTGAGGTGATGTGGATATTACATACCCCTATGGTGCGACAGACAGGGCACTTCACACTTTCGTGATAATTCTTTTCAAAGACCCATAATTCCACTCTAACCATAAGAGAAACAATAGATAAACCTGCACTTGGGGGACATTTTGCAGGATACTTAACCAATCAAGGTCATGAAAAATTAGGAAAGACTGAGAAATTGTCATAGGCCAGAGAAGTTTAAGGAGACATGTTAAAAATACGTTGTGATATCCGGGATTGAAACCTGGAGTAAGAAGAAGACAATAATAGAAAAACTGGTAAAATTTAGATAAGGTCTGGACTTTACTTAATAGTTATTTACCATTATCAGTTTCTTAGTTAAGACAAATGTACTATGGAAATAAAAGATGTTAACAGTTGAGGAAACTGATTGGGAGGTATTTGGGACCTCTTTGTACTGTCTTTGCAACTTTTTGTAAATCTAAAATTCGTCCAAAATAAAGTTTATTTTAAAAAATGAGTTGGGAAGACTGAACTTTTAAATAATAAAACCAAAATGTGTTTATTGTAGGAAACATGAGTGGTAAAAATATAAGGTAGTAAATGAAAATCTTTCATAATCCTACTATTTATAATAACTAACTGGCAAATGCTGTGATATGTGTAAGCCTGATGATTCACAGACATGTACCCTGGGGCAAATAATACATTATATGTCAATAAAAAATTAAAAAAAAAAGATAGCTAATAATTTTGGTATTTTACTCAAGACTCAGTTCTATGCCTATTCCATTCAGCAAATAATCCTTAGGCTTCTTTTGGGCTAGACCCCTTGCTAGGTGCTTGGTGGTTGAATTGTTGCTAAGGTAAAAAGTCCGAGTGCTGCTAAGATAGTTAGAGTTGGTTGCTTTCTGTGAATAAGAATAATGAAGTTCTTTGATACCAGTTGCAGGTAGAAAACATTAATAAAGTAATCCAGGAGTAGTTTTTTAGTAAATATAGTATCCTTGCATGTGGATTTATAGGCGAAAAGAAATTACTTAGTGTAAAGTTGTAGAACTCAGAAATCTAAGAAGTGTATTCTGATGATCTGACTTTGCTCTGTTTTAAAGGTTACATTGGTGCATGTTGGCTTTAGTATATGACAGGTTGGTTTTAGTCTTATTGTTTTATCTGGCACATACAGATAACATTGATGACATTGTTCTAATAACTCATTATTAGAGTTATATATAGAGAGAGAGCACTTGGCTCTGTATGTGAATTTGTTGGGGCACCTGGATGGCTAAGTAGGTGTCCAACTTTTGATTTCGGTTCAGGTCGTGTTTTCGGGGTCATGAGATCGAGCCCCACGTCAGGCTCAGTGTGGAGTCTGCTTTTCCCTCACCCTCTGTCCCCACCCCCCCCACCAGGATAAGTAGATAAATAAAATCTTAAGAATTTTTTGAATTTGGTGAATTTGGCAACATTAAACTATTAAGCCGTTAAAAAGCATGAGATGTGCTTATAACAAATAAAAGTCCATGTAGATAGTTACAGACTTGTTTTCTGTAACTGATTGAGACTGTAAATAAGATTAGGCTAGAATGTTGGGGTAGGGAAGTAAAAAAATAATAATAAATCCACATTAGATGTTAATAGAATTAAAGATAGGATAAATTTCTAACTCAAAAACTTTTGAATTGTAACATGTAACATACACCAGAAAAATGCATAAAACATAATTATCCAGCTTAATGAATCATAACAGAGCAGGGACTTTTGCGGTATAACCAGGTTAAGAAAATTAAGCTTAGTAGGTTGAGCCTCCATCTCCTGGTGGCTTAGTAGGTTGAGCATCCAACTCTTAGTTTCAGCTCAGGTCATGATCTCATGGATCATGAGATCCAGTCTGCTTTGGGCTCAGTGGGGAGTCTGCTTGATTCCTTCCCTTTGCCCCTCCTTTCCCTCATGAGTATGTGTGTCCACCTATGCATTCTCTCTCTCTGTCTCTCTCTCTCTTTAAAATAAACAAATAAATAAAATTTTAAAAGAAAAGAAAAGGGGTGCCTGGGTGGCTCAGTCATTAAGCGTCTGCCTTCGGCTGGGATCATGACCCCAGCGTCCCTCTCCCACTCTCCCTGCTTGTATTCCCTCTCTTGCTGTCTCTCTCTGTCAAATAAATAAAATCTTAGAAAAGAAAAGAAAGCATTACCATACTTCAGAAGCCTCCTGCGTGTACTTTAACAATCTTAACCCTTTTCCTTTCCCTAGAGGTAAATACCATTTTCTCTTTGTCTAATCACTTTTTGTTTTTTACTTTATGGCTTGGTGATACAAATATACATCCTTAAAATTATAATTTAGCATTGCCTGTTTTGGAAAATTATAGATTATTAAATAAATGGAATTATATGGTATGTATTTCTTGCTTGTGTTTATGCAGTGTGATTTTCAGGAACCTTTTATATTGCAGGCAGTAGTTGCTTGTTGCCATGTTGCTCAAACTATATTATTCTTTTTTATGAATGTACTATAGTTTACCTGTTTATTTTAATATTGATGGATCTTTGAATTATCAGCAGTTTTTGGTGGTTACAAACAGTGCTCCTTTGATTATTTTGCCTTCCTTCTGGTGGATATATGTGTAAATTTCATTTGGAGTGAATTTGTTGCAGCATAGGTTATGTTTTTCATAGTGGTGTTCCCATTTACACTTGGGTGAGCTATGTATGAGCGCTTCCTTTGCTCCACATTCACCAACCTCTTAATTTTGTCACACTTAATTTTGCCCATCTGTTGGCTAAATAATGGATTCATATTGTGGTTTTGATTTGCATTTCCTTGGTCACCAAGGAGGGTGAGCATTTTTTCATGCTAATTGACTATTTAAAAATTTTTTTGAAGTTACCTATTTAAGTCATTTGCTTGTTTTTCTGTTGAAGTGTCTGAGAGATTTGTAAAAGTTCTTTATTTTCTGTATACAAGCTTTTTGTTGGTCATTTTGTTATAAATATTTTCTGTTCTGTGGGTCTTATTTCATTTCCTGTTGTAGTCCATTTGGGCTGCTGTATCAAAAATACTATAGACTGTGTGGCTTAAACAACAAGCATGGTTTTCAGTTTTATTTTTATGTATTGCTCACAGTTTATTTCTACAGTTTTAGAGGCTGGGATGTCCGAGAGCAAGACACTGACAGACTCGGTGTCTGGTGAGAAGGGATTGCTTCTGGTTCATAGTCTGCCATCTTTTTGCCTTGTTCTTGAGGTAACTCTCTGGAGTCTCTTTGTAAGGGCACTAATCCCATTCCTTACCACCCTTATGACCTAATAACTTCCCAAAGGTCATACCTCCAAATACTATCACATTGGGGATTAACTTTCAACATAAAAATTTGATGGGATACAAATGAGCATTCAGTCTGTAGTATTCTCCTAATGGACGAATTATGAACAAATATTCTTACTTGTAATGTGGTCCTCTCTATTAATCTTTTGCTTTATGGCTAATGCTGCGGTCATGAATATAGGAATATATTTTCCTATATTATTTTGTAAGAGCTATATTTACCTTTCACTGTAGAACTGTATTTGCCTTTATGTCTATAATTACCTAAGTGATGTGTGTATGAGTGTGTGTGTGAGTGTGTATATGTATGTGTAGGTGAATTGATTAGGATGTATTTAGTTTTTTCCTGTATAGATAGCCAGTTGTCCGAATGCCAATTACTAAGAAAATCATTTTTTCTTCATTCTTCTATAGTGCAACCTCTGCTATATATCAAGGCTCACATATAGGAGGAGCTATTTCTTGACTCTTTATTCTGATTGGTTTATTTATTTATTTTAGTTGTATGCCAAAAGCATTTTGTTTATAATGTTTCTGTGATTAAAATAGTCTCAGTATCTGGTAAAGCAAATCATCTCACTTTATCTTGAAGATGGTCTTGATTATTCTTGGGCCTTTTTATTTCTATATAAATTTTAGTGTAATTTGTCATAAAAAAGCTTGTCGTGTTTGTAAGTAGGGCCCAAAGATGCAAGAGCACCTGGCTCCAGGGGTCCCAAACAGACCAGGTTTGGTCACTCACCGCTGACAAAATTCGAAGGCAGTGAGACAGTTGATGGTGGAACAAAAAAGGAGTTTATTTCTGTGAGGCCAATGCTAGGAAGATAGTGGACTAGTGTTTCAAAGACTGTCTCCAAAGTGCAGAAAATACTTCTAGGTTTATATAAGGAGAATGTGGGACAAAGGTTGATGGGTACATGCGGCGTGGGCCGTAAAGCTCAGTCAGGTTGATCATTGTCTTGGTGTAAAAAATGTGGGGTCTTGCTGGTGTCAGGGCAGTTATTGCTTGAAGTGTAGTTTCAGTTCCCATTACAGGATACTTTGCCCATTGGGTTGTTTGCCTCAGCTGGAAAGAACTTCATCAGTTAGAAAGTACAGACTAAGGTCAGAACAGAAGCAAAGTCTTCTTTCAGGTTTTTGATGGCATTTAATTGAGTCTGTAGTTCAGTTTGAATCTAATTCTTGAACATCGTATACTCCTCTATATACTTGAGTCTTTTTAAATGTCTTCCATTAAAGTTTTAGTCATTCCTAGTGACCTTTGTCTTCATTATTTGTTACACTCATTCCTAGGTAATTTTTGTAATGCTATTGGTATTTAATGTTATTTTTATTTTTACATTTAATATTTTATCTGCTGCATATTTTGAAATACAGCTTTTGAATATTGATTTTAAAAATTCATCAACCTGCATAACTCTAATTATAATGACCTATTTGTGCTATCTTGTAAGAATGTAGTCGTGTTATTGGCAAATAGTGACCACTTTGTTTCTTCCTAGTGTTTATAGTTTTCCCTACTCTTTCCCCTCTTGCTTAACTGCACTGGCTAGGTCCTCTAGTAAACAGTTGAATGGAAATGGTGATTGCCAGCGTCTTTTGTCTTGTTCTGATCCTGAAGTTTCACCATTAAGTATTCATCTTCAAATTTAAGTATGATGTTAATCTCAATTTTTGTGTTATATTTTATCAGATTAAACAGATTTTATATCCATTCCTGGTTCATTTAAGAATATACAATTTTATTTCATGAATGGTTGTTGAATTTATCATTTTCCTTCCATTTTTTGAGATGATTATTTGATTTATATCTTTGTTTCTATTAAAAAACACTTGATTTTCAGATGCTTAAAGCAACTTACATTCCTTGTATGAACTCAGTTTGAACATTGATGTAGTAGTGTATCATTTTAGGTTTTTCTCTTAAATATAAATTGCTGGGTTTGGTTTACTTTTGTTTAGGATTTTTGCATCTGTTCATAATAGATTGCTGGTAGCATTCCTTTGTCATTCTGTTCTCATTTTGGTATCAAGGTTATATTCCCCTCATAAAGTGAGTTGTAGATGATGCCTTCTTTTTGTAGTCTCTGGAGTGGCTTATGAAATGCCAGCATTATTATTTCTTTCTAAATCCCCTAAATTTTGGTATTTTCCCAGTGAAACTCCAGGCTTAGCATTTTCTTTGTAGGAAGGTTTTAAATTATATTTCAGATTCTTTAATAGTGATAGCACTATTCTGATTTTCTGTTTCTTTCTAGAGTGGTCTGATAAATTGTATTTTTTTCAAAATTTACCTTTTTACTTAAAAATTTAATTGTTATAAAGTCTTTTGAATGCCTGCAGTTTCCTTAGTCTTGTCTTCTTTTTCTTCCTGATAGTTATTTGTGCTCTCATTCTCTTCTCCTTCCCTTCTTTTCCTCTTCCTTATTTTCTCTCCCCTTCACCTTATTATTCAGTATCACTATAGATTTGTCAGTCTTTCCAATGGACTAGCATTGCCTTTTTTTTTTTTAATTTGTGTTTGTTTTCTGCTTCATTAATTTTTGATCATATTTTGTTCTACTTTCTTTGGGTTTATTTTTGTTGTATTTTTTCACTTAACTAATTGAAATGAAAGGTTAGCTTCTTAATTTTAAGCTTCTTTCCAGGCGAATACATTTAAAGCTGTGAATGTCCCTCCCAATATTGTTTTTTATCTTCATGTCATATGTCTTCATTATTATTACAAATTAAAAATAATTTCCAACTTCCATAATGATATCTGCTTTGACTTACAGATACCAAGCATATGAGGAATTTCTGGTTGTTTCAAGTTGATTTAAAATAATTAAAAATAATTTTAAAATAGTTTCCAAACAGGAGGAATTTCTGGTTGTTTCAAGTTGATTTAGAACATTATTGCATTGTTGTCAAAGAATATACATTGTGTAATATTGATGTGTTGAAATTTTTTGAGACTTGTACCGTGGCCAAGAAGAAGTCTTTTTTTGTCAATGTTCCAGCTATGCTGTAGAAGAGTATGTAATGTGAAGCTTGGTTAATGTTTTTCTCTATGTCTATCATGTAAAGTTTGTTACTCTACTGTTGCAGTCTCTAGTTTTCCTACTAATTTTTCTCTCTATTAGTTTCTATCAGGTGATAGCGATGCATTAAAAATTTTCACTGTGTTTGTAGACATCTACCACCACTTTTTGTCATTCAGTAAATTTTTGCTTATACTTTGATTTCATGTTATTAGGTCATCTCTTCCTGGTGAATTGAACCACCTTACTTTTACTTTGAAGTGACTCTCTTTATTTCCGATATACTGTTTTCTTTAAAATGCCCTTTGATATCAGTATGGCTCCCCAGTTTTCTTTGGATTAAGGATTGCATGCTCTGGGTTTTTTTTTTAAATCCTTTTACTCCCAGCCTTTCTGCATTGATACGTTTTAGGTGATATTCTCATAATTACATAGTTGGCTTTTAAAAATCCAGTGAGATAGTGTTTATCTTTTAAATGAAATATTTTAGTGTATTTATATTAATGTAAATATTGTTGTATTTGCATTTCAGTATTTCTAAAACTTAGAACTCTTAAAGTAGTCTTTTACTCAGTCTTTGTACCAGTTTGTGTATATGCATGAGGATATTTGACAAATTTCTTTTTTTAAGACTTACTTATTTTAGAGAGGGAGAAAACAGGAGTAGGAGGAGGGACAGAGGGAGAGAGAATCTCAAGTGACTCTGTGCTGACTGTGGAGCTTGCTGTGGACTTGATACCAGGACACTGAGGTCAGGACCTAAGCTGAAACCGAGAGTCGGATGCTTAATTGACTCTGCTACCCAGGCAGCCCTTGACAAATTTCTTGCAAAGGAAATGCTTAGACATTAAAAATATTGGCCATTTTGGTTGGTTTTATTTATTTATTTTTTTGTATTTTTTCATTCTGATTTTGAAAAATGATCATTGTTTGAAATTTATGAAAGAAACTTTTCTTCATTTTTTTAATCTTAAGATACATTATTTGGGCAACCAGACAGCCATGTTGAGAACTAAAACATTTTATGTTTGTGAGGTATAAATATTGCAAAAGCGTTCTGTGTTTTTTCAATTTATTTTTTGGCTTGTCATTTCTGAAGAATTCCCATGTCCTTTCTTTTGTGCTACGGTAACTTGCAGCTAACTGTGTAGCTTGAATTGATTGTCTTGAAAGCTTTGCTACCTCTTTTTTTTCTCTCTGATGCTTTTGATCAGGTAGGAGAATTGACAATGCAAGTTAAAATTTAATGTCATACAGTGTGTCATATGAATGTAAAGCAGCTATACTTAATGGAGTGTAAACTAAAGTTAATCTGACATTTCTAGTAGTAGTATATTCAGTTCTAGGAGTAAAGGATGGAATTTTTTGTTAATGTTTATCTCTTATAAGTGATTTTATTTATAAGCATTTCTTTAAAAAGTATCTTTTTATTATAGAAAACTTAGAACACATACAAAGGTACAGGGAAGAGATTATGTACCTTTTTGTTCTCAACACTAAAATAATTATCAATTTATGGCTAATTTTGTTTTATCTCTACTTTCTATTATTTTGAAATACATCTGAAGCATCCTTATCATTTTAGATAGATAGATACTATACTGATAGAGTCTCACCTTGATCAAACTTGAGTCAGGCTCATCTGAATTCTCTTCCCAACTGGGTCTCAACTTTGGTCTATTTTTATATTGCTCCATTTTGGCAATAATCTTAGTCAAGTTGGTTTAGCCAGAATCCTGTATCCTTAATACCCTTGGGTTCCTTAGGCCCCACCATCCTCCCAGTGATGTCCTATCACCCTGGACTGCCTTCAGCAAGAATTCTGTTAGATCTGTTTAGCCAGAATCCCCCTTACCCCAGATGTTTCCTCTTAGTAATTTTCCATCCACTGAACACCCCCAACACCTTCTCCTTGGCTATAAATTCCCACTGTTTTTTGTTGTATTGGGAATCGAGCCACATTCTGTGTATTAAGATCTCTTTTCCTCCTTTTGTAGTAGTCCTAAATAAAAATCTCTTCTTACCATTCTTAGAGCTCTTGTACAGTTATATATTTCATTTTGCATCTCTAAAACATAAGAATTTTTTTTTTTAAAGATTTTTTTATTTATTCATTTAACAGAGAGAGAACACAAGCAGGCAGAGAGGCAGGCAGAGGCAGAGAGAGAGGAGCAGGCTCCCTGCCGAGCAAGGAGCCCGATGCAGGACTCCATCCCAGGACGCTGGGATCATGACCTGAGCTGAAGGCAGCTGCTCAACCAGCTGAGCCACCCAGGCATCCCAACATAAGAATTCTTTTAAAGGCTATTATCACATCTAAAATATATGATTGCTTAAAATCACATATCTTGTTTATGTTTCTCCAATTGTTTCATAAAAAATTGTATTTTGAGATTGATAGATCTTTTAGGTCTTTTGTTTTGCTTTGTTTTAATTCTGTATGTTTCCCCCTTTCCCTTTTTTTTCTTACTATATATTTGTTGAAGAAATTTTCATTTGTTTCCAAGTTTGGGTTTTCCTGATTATGTTCCTGAACGGTCATTTAACATGTTTCTCTGTTTCCTGTACTTCCTGTAAATTGGTAGTTAGATCTTAAGGCAAAAAACATTTTTTTTTCTTTAAAGATTTTATTTATTTTTATTTGAGAGAGCATAGAGGGAAAGGGAGAAGCAGACTCCCCTCTGAGCACAGAGCCCCACATGGCTCGATCCTAGGACCCTGAGACTTGAGTCAAAGGCAGACACTTAACCAACTGAGCCATCCAGGTGCCCTCATTTTTTGTTTCTTGGGTTTTTTATTTAAGTACTTCTAATGCTGTAGATTCTTGGATCATGTGTGTAGAAAGGACTTAAAAAGATGGAACATTGTAATACTGTAGTTATATCTGTATAGTTAGAATACTGTAGTCATCTATTCTACCTCCCTGATTTACACATCTCAGAGAGGTTGTGGTTTATCTGGAATCCCACATCAAGTTGAGGTTAGAATCGAGAGTGCATTTGGAAGTAGAAATATCTTCCCCTTCTGAATTTTTAAGTCCTTTTTTATGTTGCCACTTTAATGTTTTTGTTCTTCAGATATTCCATTCAGAGTATTATCCCCTACAAACCCCACACCTGTGCTTATGAATTCTTAAATTTGTCTTTGGTTCTCTTTCCACTTGAGCCCCATGCTGACTGTCATTCAGTTTATTAATCTGATAATACCTAATCTGGGTCAAAGTCCTCTTTTGCCACACCTTCCAGTCTACCTTGTCCTTTTCTAAAGTCCTTTAGCCTGAGTAATAATCCTTTGCTTTAAGCAAAAGTGCAGCCATGGACCCCATAAGCATGAGAGATTTGTTTGCTTTTGAAAAATTTTTTAACGTTTAGATTTATTATTATAAAAGTAGCATAATTATTAAAAATTTCAATAGTAAGTAATATATTTGTATAAAAATTAAAACAGTGTGGAACTACATAAAGTAAAAACCAAATGTACCATGATCCTCTCACTTCTACCTCTTTCCTTCCTCAGTGGTAATGATTATTAAGAGTTTGGTCCCTCATTCTAGACTTTATACAAATACAATTTTTATATTATATATTCTCATATACATATTCAAAGTTTTGTTCTTTAAAAATAATTCAAAATTTTGTGCTTATGTTACAAAAATTACTTATGTAACATGGTCAGTATATTTTATAGGGAAGGTATTCTTCCTCTAATTAATGCTAGCTAGCTCCAATTTTCATTTTTCTTCTAAGACCAAGTTGTCAATCAGGAAAAACAAGAGAGTGTCCACAAATACCAGGAAAACTTACAGATAGATTTTCATTTTACATAAAGGTGTGGAACAATAGTATAATAAAAACTAAGTTATTCATGAATGCTATATGGCATATATTTTTTAAAAGTCTTATAATTGTAGAATTTACATACGAAAGGACCACAAAGGAAGACATTTATATTTAGTTAATTTGGTAAAGTTAGTTCATTGTCAGAACTTTACGTGTTTAAAAAAAAATCAAAATTTGAAAAATACAGAAAACAGAAAAAAAACCCCACCCTTAGTCTTATAGTAAATATTAATAGCTAAATCAGAATTAGATAGAATATTCTTATTGTCATCTTTTCTCTAGCCTATATTTCTTTCCTAGAATCCCTTTTCACAAATCTCAGGTGAGATTTTATAAGAAGGGCTAGCTTTCTCTGAGGTTCAAACTTTTTGAAATATAAAACTTTATCTAACCTAATTTTAAAAAGGATCCCAAATAACAAATGGAATTACTCTCTTCTCTTTACTGCCTTCGGAGTGCTTTATTTCCCTCCCCTCCCCAGTTCTCATACAAATGCTTTGAGTTGGTGTGGACCTTAAAGGTTGGCTCATTCAATACTTAGGAAAACATATTTTACATGAACTCTTAGTCCTATGAATTGCTTCTAACCAGTAACACATCTTAATTTAGTGGCACTGCAGCAACATAGCTATTTCAGGAGAATCTAGTCTGGAGGAATCACCTCAGAGAAACTGTAAAAATGTGAACTCAAATGAGCATCAGCTTTTTTTTTTCCCCTCGGAATGATGGATTGAAGCAAAAAATTTCTTCATTTCTGAATTTCATGAAAATGTAAAAGTCAATTGTAGTATACTTTGAGACACATTTTACTGAAAGCCTTTTTTTCTTGAAGCACAAAATCTTTGTGAGGTAGGAAAAGTAGGCAGATAGAGAAAAAACTCCTACCTAGTAAATCTTTTTGCATAGTTTCACAAATAATACCTAAGTTACTTGGTATGTTGATAAGTTTTCTTCTCAAAAACAAGAATGTCTTACTAGCTAGTTCTTTGAAGGAAGGAAACAAGAGGTTGCTGGAGGGAATTAGATAAAACACTATTCAACTATTAAGTTACTAAATTTTTTAATCCACAGAAGTCTGTAGTACATTTCAGATTTAAAAATAGGCTTAAAAAAATAGACTTTTAAAACCAAGTCTTGAAGCCTATGTATATAAAAAATTAGCACATTTTTATTATAAAAGCATACAACCTTACTAGTATGTTCCTCCCATTTTTCTACATCAGAAATGAAAAGGGGCATTGTCTACATTCAGTATTTCCTTTTCACATCTCCGTATTAAATACTTTGTGTCCCTTATATTTGTCATAAAATGGAAAAGAAAGAATGTTTTTATTGTTTTGCTCTAGTTGCCACTGATGTTATAGAAGCTGTATTGTAAGTGCTTTAAAATTCTCAAAACCAGTTTTGTCTGTTATACTTGGAGCTTAGTCATCATCATACGTAGCAGGACCTGATTAAGAAGGCTGTTCCGCCTCTAAGCCTTGCTAGATTGTAGCCACTAGCAACCAGGCTGCAATAATTTCCCTTTGATGACATCATCCACTGTGGAAGAACCTAGTTGCTTCAGCGAGTCGAACTACATACAGTTCTAACCCTCATCAAATATGGCATCTCCCTTACCGGCTGCAGCAGGGGTGGAAGAAATGCCAGTGTTTTTTTAAGCTAGCGAGCTTTTCTTTTTCTTTTTCTTCTTCTTTTTAAAAATTCTAATCATGGATGCTTCTTCCGATCCCTATTTGCCTTATGACGGGGGAGGAGACTGTATTCCCTTGAGGGAATTACATAAAAGAGGTAATACCATTCCCTTGCTGTGAATCCTCTGTTGGTATGTTTTGCATGTGACTGGGTGGTTCTCTAGTTTGAACAGGTCCTAGATTGTCCTTTAAATATTGAAGTATGTTGTTTAGTTGCCCTGGAATGTTAGTAAGGGGCAAATGGAGCTTTCTGAGTGGCTCTATAGTCGTCCCTGATTGTTTTCTCTGTGCAGATTAGTACTGCTTCAGATCACATCGGACTCAGACTCTGACTCCATCTTCAATGTGGAAATCCTCTTTCTGTTTAACTGCGAAAATGAATTAATCCGCTTTTATAGCTAACTAGAGTCATGTTAGCACCTAAAAAGTAATGTTTTTCTTCCTTGGAAAACTTATGTGTTTCCTTTAATTTACACAGAGAAATCAAGTATGTGTCTGTGCACCTGTGTATTTCAGCTACTGCCAGTTACCATGTAGCTTTTGCTACCACAAAGTAAATTTATAGTAAAAGCTTTGCCTACATTTTAGAACGCTTGATGATGATGGTAAAGACGAACAATTTTTATATTGATATTTTTCATTTAATATGTATTTCAGCTGTTTAACATTAATTACATTGTTTCCTATAGGTATTTCATAAAAATTGATATGATTAAAAACAATGAGGGTAATTTTTACACACCAGAAGATATAATAGTCAGTAGTTTGTAAAAACTGGAAAAGCGCCCAGCATTCATGTAAATCTTTTGGAAGGTACTGCCTGGGTCTTTGTATAACTGATTATGTGTTAATAAAATTGCCCTTTTAAATTTTATCTTAAACTAATCTAAAAATAGACTGGTTGTTCTAGAAAAAAAATTGAACCTTAAGAAAAATCTCTTAGCTTGTTGATTTCATTTATGAGCCACATTAAATTTGAATTACTACATGATATTATAAACTCATTTTATGGTTTAACCCAAACTTTTATTTATGAGCCAAATAAGGAAGTCATGATTTTCCTGAGTGTATTTAGCCTGCAATTTAAAATATAGTTTATATTGTCATAACATCTTTTTTTTTTAGTATTAAGTTCCATTAGGATTAGAAAATGTTAAGGTATTCAGCAAATATTTATTGATTGCATTGTGTCTGCTAGACCCTATTTGAGGCTCTGAACAGTTGTAACATTGAATATCCTGTAGTATTCTGTTGTTAGTAAAAGCTTACTTTTCAGATTTTGAGGAAAAACTATATGAAGATCATGTTAACATATAGTTTACTTTCTCTTACAGAGTTGCTGTCAAAAAAATTTCTCTAAGTATGTACATTTTTAAACATTTGGGGAAATATCTAAAAGCATAGAGAAGAAAATAAAAATTTCTTATAATCTTACCACCCAGAGGTTTTTTTCATTTTGTTTTTAAATTTTTCAGTTCTTAATATGTTCATAAGCTCCCCTTTTTCCTATATTTTCATCTTTCCTTTTCTGGTAAGGATTTCTTTAAACAGGAAGCAACGTGAATGAATGGTGACAGTTCAAATGTCACAGTATTTACTAATCAGTAGTTAAACTGTAAAACAAGACAAACTGTTTTCTCTCAGCTATTACAACATCTGTTTGTTGATGCTGATAAACCAGAAAACCTGGGCTTGGGAAATTTAAATTCCCAGTGTTAAGCTTGACACTTTTTGACTGAACTTACTACGGACTCCATCTCTGTAGAGATATGCAAATAATAAGAAATAAGCCAAAGCTTATGTGACAGTAAGGCGTTGTTATGTTATTGTTATGTGGTTATTACTAAAACATAAGCTTTTTGTTTCTCTTACATTTTCATAATCTTTTAGGAATCTTGCTTAAGGTCTAAATCAAGCACGTTCTTGGCAGCCCAAATAGGTTCCTTATCCCTTGATGAGACTTACTATAATATAAACCACTGTTTTTTGAAAGTAACATTGTGTCTTTGTAGTACAGATCCAGTCAGTTATTAGGCCCTCTTGATTGTACTGTGGTATCCTGATATCTATGGATAAGAGGTTATTTGTTTTCCATAATTTATGAACTACTGTAGCCATGGGTCAGCACAAAGGAACTGGAGATGTAGAAACAAGCAGCTAGCATAAATCAAGAAAACTGAATCGGCTTTCCTATGAGAACAAAATTGCAGTGATGAGAAATATCTCTTTAGGCTGATGAAGAATGAAGAAGCAGATAATCAAAATGAATCTGTTACTGAATCTCTCGGAGCTAGAGTTAGGGATTACGTTTGGAGTAAATAAAATTCAGTTCTGTTTTTCAAGGTGTGATGGTAAATGATGAAGCTTCCTATGTAAGTTTCTGTCTGATAAGATAGAGACTGGAAATTAAGTAAATTAAATATAGAATTAATTAATATGTTGTTGAAAGATTATAAATTAAAATGGCATTTTTAGAAACAGCCATTTTTGAGATAAACTTCCTATACGAAACTATCAAGTTTTTTCATACAATGTCTCTTCCATTTTTATAAGGAAAAAAAAACTTTGTTCATTTGGATTATTAATTTTAATACTTTGACTTTTTCTTAATTTGTTCATGAAATCTAAGTAGTTTGGGGAGTTGAATTCTTTTCTTCTACCAGGCCTTTTTTTGGGATTTCATCTTTTGGACTTGAGTCTCCTTTTACTCCATGAGAGAATCTTTAAAAATTATTTGAATATTAAATGTTTCATTCAAGTATTTATTGAGTTCTTGTATATATAAAGTACAGTTAGGTGCTGTGGAGAATGATTAACAGTAATATTAATAATAGCTAATGCTTAGTTTAGAATTTACTCTTTGCCAGATACTTTTGTAAGTGCTTTAAGTATATTCGTTCATGTGTACAAATCATTTAATTCCTCTCATAGACTTGTGACTTAGGTACTGTTATAATCTCCATTTTCCTGTTGACAAAATTGAGGAAAGAAATCGTAAAGAGCAGTCAGGGTTCAATCCAGATGATATGGTTCATACTCCAGTTATGGGGAAACTATGTATATCCCTGTAATACTTCACATTTGGAGTTTGGCAGGGGCATAAGAAAGCTTCCCAAGTTTAAAAACAAAGAAACAAAGCCCAAAGAAGTTAATAAATTTCTAGTGAACGGTATAGAGTACATGGTCTGTGGGATTTTAGGCAAGGAAAAGATCAGTCTCCTTTTGACAAGTGCTATCAAAGTAGTGCAAGTGTTCAAGTACACAAGGGAATTTGGTAGGACATTCCTGGTAGAGAGGATAGAATGAGTAAATGCTGTGATGGGAGTAAATGCCTAGTATGTTGTTTCCAGATTAGTTTTGTTTTATCAGCGGGTCAGTTAAGGGGGCTGTATAGGTAGGCAGAAGAGTGCCAGATCCTAGAGGAGCTTGAATGCCAGACTAATGATGGTCTTAAAGCACAAAACGTGAGGACTTCCTATTGAAATAAATGTTTGGGGTCTTATTAATTTTCTCCTTGAAGTCATTTTGTGATATTCATTAGCTCAGAAATGTATTTGAGTAAAGCTTTTTTGTTACTGTTATAGTGAGTTTTTTCATTTTTATTTCTTCCAAAAAGTATCATTTGTTAGCATTTTTTGGCACATTATTTGGAAATCCAGGTGTTAGGTAGTATTTTTACTGTTAAAGGGTCATTCTGTGGGCTCTTTGTAAAATGATTTTAGGATCCAGGTCCTTACTGTGCTTCAGTTACCTCTTTTAGCCAACTAGAAAATTAAATCTCTTCTTACAAATTTATTGATCTAAGTGTCTATAAATTAAAAGAACAAGTATTCTTTATTTGATGTCAGAAACTCTTTGTATCTAAAACAATAATATAAAAACAAGGCCTGTGTTTAAATTTATTTTGCTCATTGTATCTGAATTTAAAACCTTCAATAAAATCTGGTTCATATTACATTACTATCTCTAGCTTTATTTTCTAAAAATAACTGACACTTTACTATGATTAATTTTATATTTCATGGCTTGTTAAGTCAGAAATGCTTTGTGTATCAAGATTTCAAAATGTGAGCAGATCTCCTGCCGTGCAGAGTAGGCATGTAATTTTGGCTATTTTCCTGGCATTGAGGTCTCTGCTATCTGTCTACACAAAGCCACAGGAAACTGGTGGCTTAAGTTATATTTTAAAGTTTGGTTTTGTTTTTAAATAAACATATGTTTAATTTGTAATTTTTTTGGAGTCCATTGCAACCTTAAATCAAAAAGATTTTGTTTCTGTTGTTTATTTCCCTTGCCACTTAAGAAAGCAAATTTTATAAGTCTTTTAGTCATGTAATATACAAATCATCTTACATTCAGAGATAATAAATGAACATGGAATTTGTTTCCAATTATACAGGTGTCTTACTACCCACTTTTATCATCTCTACCTAAGGATGTAGGCTTTTTATTTTGGGGTGGCAATGGAACAGAGAAGAAAACAGTGAATTGAGTAATGGACTCAACATTGCTACTGACTGGTGTGTATCTTTGGTCAACTTCTTTGGAATTTGGTTTTAATTAGCAAGTCTTTACAGTTTAAATCCTAGTTAAATATGACTGTGAATGACAGAACGAGTTTCAAGAGCATGTACTTTATTCATTTATCCACTGGACATTTTATTGACCACCTACTAAGAACTATCTACTAAGAACTTAGCACTGTGCTTGCCATAACCTTTTTAATCTTTCATTTGGGAGTCTGCTAACATTCTGGAACTTCCACTATCAACTTACATTTACTTTCTCCTCCCTTACCAGGATGACCATTTCTTATCAGTAAGGTCACAGAGGGAAGGAAAAAAAAACAATGAGGACTAGACTTCCTGTTCTTAATATACAGAAGAAACTGGGTAGTCAGAATAAGTAGAATTTTGGATTTCTGCCTGTCTTTCGTCATAATTAAAAACAAGTGTATGTATTATGTGTATGTGTTTGCGTGTGTGTTAGGACAGTATGCATTATGACTTTATGCCAAGTACCATAGCTCCCGCATCTTTTGAGATAGACTCTAGACATAATAAGTTCTGGTCTTAGAAAATAAATGTATACCCACTTTTTCATCCCAGCCTGTTATGTGGCTATTCCCCTTGTAGTAAAGACTTAGGCTGCTGAACACGTGTGACTATGAAATTTACTAATAAGCTTAGTTTAAGGTATAACAGATACTTTTATTTTTTTCAGTTCGGTTTAACAAATATATATTGAGGGCTGGTGGGTGGGAATATAAAGGTTTTTTTTTGTGGAAAAGCAGATAATTTTATTAATGTCTGTATTTTAGTTCAGTGTCAAGTTGCAGATTTTAACATGTTGGTCATGAAATCAACTGGGTTGTGACTACTATCAAAAAAAGAGAAAGAAAATAGTAAAGTATGACTGTATTTGCCAAAAAGTAAGTATGCTAAGCTTTGGTTTTACTTAGGTACATATCTGTGTACTTTTCTCATTATTTCGGTGAATGTTTCTTGCTATGGGCCACAGTCACAAACGTTTGAAAAACAGTTTCTAAGTATATACCTGGAGGCACAGTTAGCACTCTCCCTAGGGTAAAAGCAGGCTTCCTATGGCCAATGGAACAACCTGACGATGAGAATGGGATGTGTTATATTCATAGACTCCTTTTAAAACATAGTGACATGAGTGCTGGTAACAAAGCAGTGCCTATGACTACTGTTGCAACAGTTTTTCAATATAGCATTTTGAATAATTTAGGACAAGTGGTCTAGAACCAAAGGCAAAGAAGGATGATAACGGTGAAGGGTCGGGTTGCATTAATCATCTGAAAGCTAAGTGCACGTGCATAAGTGTTTGGGAGAAGACACTGCCTAAGGGTTCTTAACTTACTAGGGGAGAAGAGTGTCCACATATCTTATAGTATACATACGCAGGCAAACTATGAAATTATTTTTTAGTCAGTATTCCATAGTGGTAAGAAATGCCTTTGGAATCACACTGCTTGAATTTAAATCCCTGTTAACTACTTTGTAGACATATAATCTTAACTCTCTGTGTTTTGTTTTTCTGATTTATGAAATGGAATAATACTTATTTCATGGGGTTGTTGTGAAAATTAAATGAGCTAATATGTATAAAGTGCCAAAAACAATATCCGGTGGGCCAAGTACATTGGGAACAATGTAGATATTGTTTTGTTGTTGTTAGATACCTAACAGATAGATAGATAACTGTGTCTGGCTTCTAGGTATGAAAGACTTTTTAAATTCTGGTGTAGTTTCGTGTATCTGTTACCTCTTTTGTCACTTGTGCTTTGGTGTTTTATTTGTGAAACCAGTGCCTAACCCAAGGTCATAAGCATTTACTCTGTTTTCTTTTAAGAGCTTTATAGTTTTAGTTAGCTCTTATGCTTAGGTCTGTGATCCATTTTGAGTTAATTTTTATATTAGTGTGAGGAACAGATCCAGCTTTATTCTTTTGCATGTGGATAGCCAGTTGTCCCAGCGTCATTTATTGAAAAGACCAACTCTTTTTTTGTTTGGATTACAGATATTGGTAAATGAATTTTTATTTACATAGGTATGAATTTTTTGTACATACTGTTTATAGAAGCATTTTTCACAGTGGCCAAAAGGAGGAAACAATCGAAGTGCCCGTCTGTGGATGAATGATAAAATGCAGAATATTCATAAGTGTAATATTCACTCATAACAAGTAATGAAGTACTGATAGATGATGCAACGTGGATGAACCTTGAAAACATTATGCTAAATAAAAGAACCCAAATATGAAAAACTATGATTCCATTTATATAAAATGGCAAATAGACAAATTAATATTGGCAGAAAGTAGATTAGTAGTTGCTAGGGAATGGGGGGGTAGAAGAGATATAAAATTACGCATCTGGGGAAAAGAAAAACAAGGCAAAGGTCTCTTATTAATAAATTTATTTTTGCAGGATGCCTTCGTGGCTCAGTCATTTAAGTGTCTGCCTTCGGCTCAGGTCATGATCCTAGGGTACTGGGATCAAGTCCTGCATTGGGCTTTCTACTCAGCTAGGAGTCTGTTTCTCCCTCTCCCTCTGCCTGCTGCTCCCCCTCCTCTCTGACAAATAAAGAAATAAAATCTTTTAAAAAATTAAAAAGTAAATTTATTTTTGCAAGAAAACTGCAACTCAGTTAACAGCTTACTGATTGGATAATTTTTCCTGCCTACTGAGCTGTTGTAGTGTTGCTGCTACTCGAACTATTGAAATATTATTGGTGGTATTTGAATTACAAAATGTCCACTTCATAGAAAGATTGGTTATTGACCATAGATTTTAGAAATGTATTTCTGTGTCTATACCAGCTGGGCGTAATGAGTTAAATTATTTACTGAAAAATCTACAGGATTTTAGCTTAATATACAATTGTAGAAGAACTCATTATTCAAATTTCTAAGATATTTTCCCCCTTCTTTGTCATTTTGTCAATCTTCAGGTTAAGAATGATGCCATATGAGTAATATAATGCAGCCTGGTGAAGTTTTAAATACCAGGATATTTGAGCAGAAACAGTAACTCGTGTTTGTTGATTTCCTGTTTGTCAGATTTATTATCAGATATTTTACACGAGTTATTTCCAGTTTACACATCATACTCTAAAAGTGGGTGAAAAATCCCAGGTACCTCCAAGGGGTTAGTAAATAACTTGTGCAGGATATAGTTACATAGCTAATAGGTGGCAGAGCTGGAATATGACTTTGGGCCTTTCTAATCTCCAAGGGCACCAAGGTAATGGAATTTCTCTACTAAAAGAAAAGAAGGCAATCTTTTTTCTAGTCTTCCCACCATCCTCCCCCCCCCCCCCAGCCATTACGTAGTAGAGGGGTATTTATTGGCATCTGGTAGTCAGACCTCCAGAAATGTTTTCAATATTTTCTTAAATTTGGGAACTCCTACTTTAGATTGTACTTTCTTACAATCCAGGTAGCAGCAACTATCCTGTATCCTTTTGAAGTGAAGTCACTGAAATTAATACACCCCCAGTGTCTTTATATCACAGTGTATCAATATTTACATTTCCAGGAGATAGAGTTTTATCAGTCTACTTTGGATCATGTGCCTTTTTCTTAGCTGGGGAGGGGAGGACACCTTGATTCATGCTCTCACCAAAACTACATGAAATAAGAGATAGAGATTTCCTAAAAATAATTGGGTTCTGTTACAGAAAGAAAAGGAAGGGGTTTCTAGGTGGGTAGAAACAAAAAGGGGCTATAATACAAAGAAAAATCCTAATCTGAGAACAGTTTCTGGCTAGTGTGGTTATTTTATGTTTGGAGATATATCTGATTATTGAAATTCAATATCTGGGTACATGTTTGAGGAAAAATGTTAAGTAAAAGAAAAAACTTAAAAATATAAAATTGGGAAAGAGGGTGACTAGTTAGGCTCACATATGTTTGTTGAATGTACTGTTTGTAAAGCAAACTAACCTGGAGGTTTAAATTATTGCATAGGGGCGCCTGGGTGGCTCAGTGGGTTAAAGCCTCTGCCTTCGGCTCAGATCATGATGATCTCAGGGTACTGGGATCGAGCCCCGCATGGGACTCTCTGCTCAACAGGGAGCCTGCTTCCCCCTCTCTCTCTGCCTGCCTCTGCCTACTTGTGATCTCTCTCTTTCTCTCTGTCAAATAAATAAATAAAATTAAATACCTATCTTAAAAAATTACAGTATGTCACAGAAATTAATCTGAAGTACATTGAAAATGATGTGCATATGCACTTAATGATATGAGATACTTTTTAGAAAGTATGTTCGGTAATGAAGAGCTTGTAAATAAGTGTGGCTAGTACGATCTCAGCTGTATTTTTTCATTATAGGAAAATGTTAAGGACTGAAGCCAGTTGACAGTTTAACTATTATAACTTCTCTTAACTCAATTCCCTCTCCTTGACTCCCCAGCAAACCTCATCTAATCATGTAAGGATTGGTTTTTCATCTGTTCTTTTTTCAATCCATGTCTTACTGCAGAAACTTGAATCTTTTTTACTTAAAGCCTTTTGAAACCTAGAAACTTATCACTTACAACTCAAAGATACTGGCTTTTAAATTTTTACCTTTTCTATTGATTTTAAAAGCCTAAATTTGAAACTCAGAAGCCACAGTAATGACTCTTGTTTTCTGTGCTCTGTTGGGTATTTCTTTTCCTGTGGCAATAAATGTCTCACTGAATTGGTAGAAGAAAAATGTGTGCAGAGGACAAGGAAATAATGTTGAGTAAGGAACCTTGATCAGTATTTTCAAAAGGTATTCTGGTGCACCTCTGTCTTCACAGATAAGTAAATCCAAGCTATATGTGCCTTGAGAAGTGGGAAGGCCAGGCTAACTCATGTCATTTTGTGTTAATAGAGTACAACTATAAAGACAGTGTTTACTAAGAACAGAGAAAGGCATACTCAGGGAAGTATGGCCTGACCGCCTTTATTTCATCCCATAAACCTCTTTGTCTATTAGATTTCCCTGCACATATCAGCTTTAGTAAAGTCATATAATAATTTTCTAATTAACCAACCCTCGAAGTATTATTGTAGGAAGGAGAGAGATCTACTTTATGTACATATTCATGTATGTATGTACTTTAATTTGTGCTTGTGGCATTACCTACAAGATACATGCTTCATGCATAAGGTGAAGATGAGAGGTGAAGCTGGATAACTTGTACTGATGCTTATAAACATTAACATACATAATTAATTTATTTGTATTTATCTCATTTTAATATATGTAAGTTAAACTTTATACAAATCTAGGTTGCAGTGAACTATACACAAAGAAATGATATGTTAGGAATATTTAAAAAATATTGTTATTGTTAGGACACATTATACCTTTAAAATTACTCCTAATGTGGGATATGTAGGCAGTTCTATGATCCTCTCAAAATGAAGGTTCCCTACCCAGTTTAGAGTAGGATAGAAGGTTTTTCCTTTTCTCTCTCATACTACTCAGATTTCCATGTTTGGCAGAAC
>CM052800.1:136049799-136077989 GCA_028533885.1 Nasua narica | reverse complement strand
TTCCGATCCATTTGCATGGAATGCTTTTCCACCTTTTTGTGTCTTCTTCAATTTCTTTCATGAGTGTTCTATAGTTCCTCGAGTACAGATCCTTTACCTCTTTGGTTAGGTTTATTCCCAGGTATCTTATGGTTCTTGGTGCTACAGTAAATGGAATCGATTCTCTAATTCCCCTTTCCATATTTTCATTGTTAGTGTATAGGAAAGTAAGTGATTTCTGTGCATTGATTTTGTGTCCTGTCACATTACTGAATTGCTGTATGAGTTCTAGTAGTTTGGGGGTGGAGTCTTTTGGGTTTTCCATATAAAGTATCATGTCATCTGCGAAGAGAGAGAGTTTGACGTCTTCATTGCCAATTTGAATACTTTTTATTTCTTTTTGTTTGATTGCTGTCTCTAGGACTTCTAGTACGATGTTGAACAAGAGTGGTTCACATATTAATTCTTTGGTCGAATTTCTTTTTGAATTTTCAAATACACAGTTAAAAGACAATACGCAATAAAAGATCATACAGAAAATCACAGATGTGAAAAGTTATACTCATCCTGGTGAAATATCTTATTTATTGTTATTACAGTAGTATTGACTATTCCCTATGCTGTACTTTCCATTTCCGTGACTTATTTTATAACTGGTGGTATGTTCTTCTTAATCCCCTTTACCATTTTATCTATCCCCCCATCTCCTCTGGCAGTGACCAGTTTTGTCTATTTACGAGTCTCTTTCTGTTTTTTGTTTGCTTTGGGATTTAGATTTTACATATAAGTGAAATCATATGTTATTTCTTTTTCTTTTCTCTCTTTTCTTTCCCTCCCACCTTCCCCCTTCTTTTCCTCTTTCTTTCTTCTTTTCTGTTCCTTTCCTTTTACCTTTCTCCTTTCCTTTTTCCCTTTCCTTTCCTTTCCTGTTAGTATAATACCTTCTAGGTCTTGCATTTTGTTGCAAATGGTAAAAATCTCATCCTTTTTCATAGTAGATGAGTAATATTCCATTATGTATAGATCCTGAAATTTCTTTATCCATTCACCTATCCATGGTCACTTAGGTTGCTTCCATATCTTGGCTATTATATGTAATGTTGCACTAAACTAAGGATGCATTTATTTTTTCTGATTAGTGTTTTCATTTTCTTTAGGTAAATACCCAGAATTAAAATTACTGGGTCATATAGTTTTTATGTTTTTAAGTTTTTGAGGATCCTTCATAATGTTTTCCATAGTGGTGGTACCAGTTGGATTCCAACAGTGCATGAAGGTTCCCTTTTTTCCACATCTTCATGAACATTTGTTATTTTGTCTCCTTGATACTAGTCATTCTGACAGGTATGAGGTGATACCTCATTATGGTTTTGATCTGTGTTTCTCTGATGATGAGTGATGTTGAGTTTCCTTTCATGTATCTGTTGGTCATCTGGATCTCTTTGGAAAAATGTTGATCTAGGTCCTCTGCCCATGTTTTAATTGGATTTTTTTTTGGTGTTCTTTATATAATTTGTATATTAATGCCTTATGAGATATATCATTTGCAAATGTCTTCTCCCATTTAGTAAGCTGCCTTTTCATTTTGTTGATGGTTTCCTTTATAGTGCAAAAGCTTTTCAGTTTGATGTAGTTCTTGTTTACTTTTCCTTTGGTTTCTCTTGTTTGTGGAGGCAGATCTCAAAAAATATTGCTAAGGCTGATATCCAAGAGTTCACTGCCTATGGTTTTTGTGTTTGTTTCTTTTTTGTTGTTTTAAAAGTGTTATGGTTTCTGGTCTAACATTTAGATCTTTAATCCATTTTGAGTTTATTTTTGTGTATGATGTATGAAAGTGGTCCAGTTTCATTGTTCTGCATGTTGCTTTCCAGTGCTCCAACATCATTTGTTAGGAGACTGTTCTTTCCCCATCATGTTTTCTTGCCTCCTTTGTTGTAGATTATTTGATCATATAAATGTGGGTTGGTTTTTGGGCTCTCTGTTCTGTTCCATTGATCTCTGTATCTTTTTTTTTTGTGCCAGTATGTTACTATTTTAATTACTATAGCTTTGTAGGATTGTTTATAATCTGGGATTATGATACCTCCAGCTTTGTTGCTTTCTTAATATTGCTTTGCTGTTTGTGATCTTTTGTGGTTCCATGCAAATTTTAGGATTATTTGTTCTACTTCTGTGAAAAACACTATTGTTATTTTTAGTGGGGATTGCTTTTGAATCTGTAGATTGCTTTGGGTAATATGGATATTTTGACAATGTTAAGTCTTCCAATCCATGGGCATGGTATATCTTTCCATATATTTATGTTGTCTTCAATTTCTTTCTTCAGTGTCTTTTGGTTTTCAGAATATGGGTATTTTACTTCCTTGGTTAAATTTATTCTTAGGAATTTTTTTTAGATGCAATTATGAATGGGATTGCTTTCTTAATTTTTTTTCTGCTAGATTTTTATTAGTGTATAGAAATGCAACAGATTTCTCTGTATTGATTATTTATCCTGCAACTTTACTGAATTTATTTATTCTAATAGTTTCTTGATGGAGTTTTTAGGGTTTTCCATATATGGTATTATGTCACCTACAGATAACAACAGTTTTACATCTTCCTTACTGATCTGAATGCCTTTTCTTTTTCTTGTCTGATTGCTGTTATTAGTTCTTTCAGTACTGTGTTGAATAAAAATAGCGAGAGTGGTCTTCTTTCCGATCTTAGTGGAAAAGCTTTCAGCTTTTCACCATTAAGTATGATGTTAGCTGTGATTTTGTCCTATCTAGTCTTCATTATATTGTAATATGTTCCCTCTGTATGCACTTTGTCGTACAGATAAAGTACAGATAAAAGTCGTACAGATAAAAGCTGTACACAGCTTTTATCATAAATAAATGTTAGATTTTGTCAAATGCTTTTTCTGCATCTATTGAGGTGATCATATGATTTTTATCCATTTTGTTAATGTATATCACATTGATTTATGGATATTGATCCATCTTTGCATCCCTGGAATAAAGTCTACTTGATCATGGTGAATCATGCTTTTGATGTATTTTTGAATTTGGTTTGCTAATATTTTGTTGAGAATTTTTTGCATCTGTGTTCACCAGGGATATTGGTCTGTATTTGTTTTGTAGTGTTTTGGTCTGGCTTTAATATCAGAAATATAGGCCTTGTAGAATGGAAGCACTGAAAGCTTTTCTTCCTTTTCTGTTTTTTGGAATAGTTTGAGAAGGATAGGTATTGACTCTTCTTTAAATTGTTCTTTAACTCTTCTTGGATTTTATTTGCAATCCTTTCGCATTAAAACTTATTTTTGTATTTAAAATATATTTTACAAGAACACTTTCTCACTCTCTTTAAATAAAAATGATTTACTTTTTTTTTTAAAGATTTTATTTATTTATTTGACAGAGAGATAAATCACAAGTAGGCAGAGAGGCAGGCAGAGAGAGAGGGGGAAGCAGGCTCCCTGCTGAGCAGAGAGCCTGATGTGGGGCTTGATCCCAGGACCCTGAAATCATGACCTGAGCTGAAGGCAGAGGCTTTAACCCAGTGAGCCACCCAGGCGCCCCTGATGTACGTTTTTTAATATGAAATTGCTCTGGCTTTAGAACTTAACTGCTTCCTATTCTATAGGGTTTGGATGCCTCCACACCATTAATTCCCCAGTTTGTTTTTTTTTAAGATTTTATTTATTTGTCAGAGAGAGAGCAAACACACAAGCAGCTGGAGCAGCAGGCAGAGGGAGAAGCAGGCTCCCCACTAAGCAAGGATCCTGATATGGTACTCGATCCCAGGACCTTAGGATCCTCACCTGAGCTGAAGGGAGATGCTAACCAACTGAGTGACCCAGGTGTCCCTCCCCAGTACTCTTGAGGTACATGTTATACATGTCCTCCTCTGCTGGAAGTCCTAGTGGCAACTTCAGGGGCTTGATTCTTATCAGATGTTTAACCACTTTCAGTTTTGCATTCACTGAAGGGATATTCCTATGAATTTGAGTATGTGCTTTTTCTAACCCTAGCATCTTTATTATATCTTTTTCCCAATATGGACTTTTTTTTTTAGATTTTACTCATTCATTTGAGAGTGAGAGAGAGCACAAGTAGGGGGAGGGGCAGAGAGAGAGACAAAGAGACTCCAGGCTGAGCCAGGAGCCCAGTCAATTCTAAACTTGATTCCAGGACCCTGAGATCATGACCTGAGTCCAAGTCAGATGCTTACCTTTCTGAGCCACCAAGGAGCCCCAGCAATTCGGACATCTTTTTGTACTTTTTATTCTGGTAACAATATGTAGTTTATGAGGGGACTGTGGATCCCTCACCATATTTTCAGTGACTGCAGGTGAAGGCTGGAACACTTTATCTGGAATTCTTGGTAAATTCGTGATGAATGCTATCTGTATAAAATGAGAGACTCCACACCTTTTGTCACAGTTTGTAGGTTGCCTGGGGGCCTGTGAAATGTTGAGTTTAAAATCCCTGCCATGAGTCCATACTCACGACTGTTCTCTTCAGAGGCTATGAGAAATAGAAAATAGATTTGTGGGTCAAAGGTGTCTTGGAAATGGATGGTTTCCACTTGTGTATTATTAAAAAAAATGAGGGGAAGCAGAGCAGAGAACAGATCACCAAGTGGGACATTCTGCAAGTACAAACTTGAAATTTAAAAAATACGTTAATTGATTTCACATTCAGTGTGGTGTCTTTCAGTTATCCGTAATAGCCCTGTACAATGAATAAGGAACTGGATAAAAGAGAAATTAAAGCCAGATTGAAATGTCTGCCTTTCTCTCCTGGGAATTCCACTTAATTATATATATTGGGCCAAAGAAATATAAATATTGTAATCATTTCTGTTTCAGCAGAAAATTTTTATTTTATTTTTGTTCCAAAGTCTCCCTCGGTTATCATCCAAGCCAATTTGATAGCAGGAGTCACAAGAATGACGCAGATTTCTTTTAGAAATAGTTGACTCTGCGTTTTTGTGGGCTCCCCCAAAACCAAAAACACCAATCAGTATTTCTCCCTATAATAGGCTTTTTCAAACACCGTTGCTCTGCATGTAGAAGCAAATAGGGGTGAAGGAACAGACTAACCTATAAACAGTCTGTTGGGGACACAAACTGCTCTGGCTAAATCCCATACTAACATGTCCTGTAGCAGTCCCAGAAGTTGTAAGTTTTAAACCTAAAAGCCCCAAAGCACAAAACATTGGTTCATAGGGTCCTCTAGTTTAAAAAGTTTGAATCTTTAATTTCTGGTTTTCAGATATTTTGAATTGCTTCATAGTTTTGTAAGTTAGATGTCAGAGTAGTTTTTGCAGAGTAACTTTTTGAAAATCGTTAAAGACAAGACACATAGTTAATGTAAATGTTGTTTATTGTGTTATTGTGTTGCTGTACCTTTTGCTACCTCATAAAAATGAGTACTTCTCTACTTCCTGCTTTGTGTCTTGGAGTAATACATACTTCATTTGTTTATCATCTTTATGGTGCAAACAACTTGACAATTATTATTGTGGAGCTGGTGACATTGCGTGAATATATGTTAAGTGGTACAGAAATTTTGCTTTTTATTTTTTGAATAGAAGGGTAATAATTAAGATCAGCAGTCCATGTTTCTTTAAGTCTACCCAAATAAAGGCAACATTGGGGTGGGGGGAGTTGGAAGTTTTCAAAATATATCATAGTAGACTTTTAAAAAACATTTTCTTTTAATTTCAGTCTTAGAGATGTTGAAAAATAATGAAAAGAATCCTCTATACTTTTCACCCACATTTCTGAAATGTTAACATTTTATCACATTTGTTTATTCTGTCTCTTATTCTTTCTCTCACTGTTCTGTGTGCTGTTCTCTATATAACACATACTATTTTGTGTCTGTGTGTATGTAATACATAAAATGTATGTGTATACATAAATACTTCAGTCTGTATTTCCTTATGAATGAACATTCCCTAATGTATAGCCATAGTACAGTTTTCAAAATCAGAAAACTGATATTGATATGTACCATTATCTGGTCTAGAGACTGTTTACAAATTTTCCAGATACTTTACTCTGTCTTTTAATGTAAACCAAAAAAAACCCCATTTTTTTCCTAATCCATATTTTTTTTTTTTTTTAAGATTTTTTATTTATTTATTAGAGAGAGAGAGAGACTGAGAATGAGAGGGGAGAAGGTCAGAGGGAGAAGCAGACCTCCCGCAGAGCCGGGAGTCCGATATGGGACTCGATCCCGGAACTCCGGGATCATGACCCGAGCCGAAGGCAGCCGCTCAACCAACTAAGCCACCCAGGCGCCCCCCTAATCCATATTCTGATAACCCAGGAGTACCCGTTACATTTAGTTGTCATGTCATTTCTCCTTTAATCTAGAACAGTTCCTCAGTCATTCTTTATCTTTCATGACTGACATTTTTTGAAGAATGTAAGCAATTTATTTTATAGAATTTTCCTCAACTTGTGTTTGTTTTTCCTTTTAAGATTCAGTTTATGCATTTTTGGCCAGAAGTGATGTGATCATATCAGAAGGCCATAGAAGCTTTTGATATGTCCTTCCAAAAACATGTTTTAAATTGCCAATTCTAATATTATCATATAGAAAGCAGAGTCTGAGATTCTCACATTTGTCCAGACATTATAAATACTCATTATGTTTAATCTCCAGTAGTTTTTTCCTTAAGAAAATTTGTGGCCTTTCAGCCAGCTTTTTCCAAGTGGAAATTGTCCAGTAAAATCAGGGTAGAGAGAGGAAGAAAGAGCTAGTGTAAAAAGTATAAGGTTGTTTTATGTAAATCAACATGGTCTGTTGCAGGGATTGGGCTTTTAAACCCTCAGCCAAGAATGATAAATTATTCATTCCTGGAGTACATCTGCCAAAACACTGAGATCAATATACTATTCTTCTTTTAGAAGTTTTATACTTTCCAAGGTAAATATTTCCAAGGCAAATATATCAAATAGGAAGGGAAGAGAGAACCCTGTTCTACCTGGTCGAAGTAAATAGACATTAAGTTTATTTAAGTTTGTTTATAATATTCAATATTACATTGAGTCAGGGACAATGTTTTTATTACTTTTGTATCTCCTATACTATCTAAAAGAGTGCCATTAAGTAGAAAATTCCTAGTAAAGGTCTTCAGTTGAGTTTGGTTTGTGCTGTAGAGACTTTAGATCAGTGCTTGGGCTAAATGCTGCTCTTCACCTGTTTTGTAAAGTATTTTTGAAACACAGCCATACCCATTCATTATGTATTATCTGTGATTTCTTTTGTGCTACTATGGCAGAGTTGTGTTGTTGTGACTATATGGCCTCGAAAGCCTGAAGTATTTACTTCTGGCTCTTTTGTTGACCCTTCTTCTGGATTATGAGCACTTTGGTATTAATTTGTTTTTGTTTTCCTTCTAGAGCACACAGTAAGATGTTTTACCATGCTGTGTGTAACTTAGGGATTTATGCAAGTGCAAATGCCAAAAAAATTTTTTTGGAAGTGGACTTTGCTCGGTTAGAGAGTATCTGTGTATTTAAATTTTGGTAGCTTTGACTTTCCAGAGGGGTTATACCAGTTTATACTTAAATAATTTTTTGGCAGCGCTCCTTCCCCATAACTTTGCCAACTCAGTGCCTTAGTCACCTGTTTAATTTTTACCAGTCTGGTAGAGGAAAATGATATTGTAGGTTTGATTTGTATTTCTCTTTTTTGTGTTGGATTGAACTTTGAAAATTTAAGAGCCATTTGTGTTGGATTGAGCTTTTTAAATTTAAGTCTTTTTTGTGAATTGTCTTTCAGTGTCCTTTAAGTCACTTATAAGTACATAGTGAACACATGGCAAAGATTTATTTAGTACTAGTGAGGAAACTAGCTTGATGACAAAAATGATGACTTAGAGGAGGATGTGTGAGATGAAATATCAGTGAAAAATTTTCTCACAGGGCAAAAACAAAAACCCCAACACTAGAACTCTAAGTATTATCTTTTCTATTAGATGAAATTGAATTACATTTTTGCTGGATGAAAGCAATAATTTTCAATTTATCAATCTTCTCTAAGTCATTATCTAACTTTATAGAGTCAATGTCCTAATCAATAGAAAATAATAAAGTCCTCTTCCTCAGAACAAAAGATGACTACTAGGCAGGCTTATTTTTGATACTGTAGTATACATTTGAAAGGACATGCCATGCTCTTTTTCCAAGTTTCGGATAACTTTTCTTAATGTTTTCCTTCCTCTATTTTATTACATTTCAAGTGATACTATTTATTTATGATTTACTAGTAAACTATTAAGAAGGTTACATAGTTCACCAGTAGTCTCTCATAAAACATACTGTTCTTTTTTGCTTTGTAGGAACTCATTATACAATGACAAATGGAGGCAGCATTAACAGTTCTACACACTTACTGGATCTTTTGGATGAACCAATTCCAGGTGTGGGTACATATGATGATTTCCATACTATTGATTGGGTGCGAGAGAAATGTAAAGACAGAGAAAGGCATAGACGGGTAAGTATTTTCAGTAATTTTTTAATGTAGTGTATAACTAGATCATTTTTCTAATGATCTCAGGCTGCCAGAATATATATTATGCATTAAAGTACATTTAAGTAAATTTCTACATTTTATAAGTAATACATATTTTTTCTCTCTTTATGTAATTTTTAAAAAAGTTTATTTATACCCTGGAAAGGACTTGAGGTAGCTTAAAATCAAAAAAGTATAATAGTTCAAAAAAGGAGGGACAGGAAACACAGCATATGAGTTGGGGAGGAAGATCGAGGTATAGAAGTCAGCAAGATTTTTGTCTTTGAGCAGCACAGCAGCTAAGGTAAAAGAGGAGAATTGTTATATAATTCCTATTATTACAAAGAAGAAGCACATTGGAGAGATAGTTTCATGGGATTTTACTGTTTTTATCTCCATTCTCAATTTTATTTATTTTAAAGATTTTTTTTTTTTAATTTAGTTTTGAGAACGAGAGAGAGAACATGAGGCGGGGGTGGGGAGCAGAGGGAGAGGGAAAAGCAGGCTCCCCTACTGGGGAGCCTGATGTGAGGCTTGATCCCAAGACCTTGGGGATAATGACCTGAGCCCAAGGCAGACACTTAATCGACTGAGCCACCCAGGCACCCTCCTTTCTCAGTTTTAAATGCTGAGATTTCTCAGTGAGTCCTGTAATGGGCATATTTAAGTGTTATAACGAATCACTAATAAAAAAAGAATTATTTAATATTGCAATAATATTTCCAGTGGTTTTTATAGCAAATGTATATTTCAGCTACATCTTGGGCCAAAGAGTTGGGCTAAGATTTCTTCAGAAATCAGTTATTCCATTTGTAACATCAAAAAAAGAAATAAATAGATAAATTTCTGCTAAATTAAAAAAATAAAAGATAAAAATTTTAAAATTTTATCAGTATTTTATCCATTAAATAAAAAAACGTTTAAAAAAAGAATGACTTAAAATACCACTTGTGGGTTGTGACTTACTGATGTAATCCAAAAAAAAAAAAATAAAGAAAAAAGTTCTCTTTGAAAAGTAAAATTCCAAATTCTGAAAGGCTCGTTATAACCTTGAGGTCTGAAATTTACTTATAAATGAAAATAACTGCTTGTAAAATTAGTTAAAACCTTTCATATTAATGTATACATGTATATAAAGTTGAAATTAGAATTAGATTATCTTGTTTATGACAAGTATAACCCCTGAGATTCATCAATTAGTATTTACCTTTTTGGAGGACACAATACAATCCAGTGGCGATTTCCAAAGTGATGAGCCTGGTGGTGGGTATTAAGGAGGGCACGTATTACATGGAGCACTGGGTGTGAATCTTGGAACACTGAAAAAATATAATTCAAAACAAAAAACAAAACAAAACAAGAACCAATCCAGTGGCGATTTCCAAAGTTTTTCATCTTAGAATACATTTTTATCATTTGAGAATACTTTTTTTTAGAATTATTTTTTTAATTTAAATTCAACTAATTAACAGTGTATTACTAGTTTTGGAGGTAGGGTTTTGTGATTCATCAGTTTTATATAACACACAGTGCTCATTACACCACATGCCCTTTCTAATGCCCATCATGCTGTTTGTTACCCGATACCCCGACCCTCCTCCCCTTCAGCAACCCTCAGTTTGTTTCCTATGGTTAAGAGTCTCTTATGGCTTGTCTCCCTCTTTGATTAAATCTTGTTTTATTTTTCCCTCCCATCCTCTGTGCTTCTGTTTTGTTTCTTAAATTCCACATATGAGTGAAATCATATTATAACTGTCTTTCTTTTACTTATTTCGCTTAGCGTAATACCCTCTAGTTCCATCCATGTTGTTGCATATGGCAAGATTTCATTTTTTGATGGTTGAGTAATATTCCATTGTATATATATACCACATCTTTATCCATTCATCAGGACCACTATTAAACTCCTAAACTCTAAACCATTATTGAGGATGCCTAGGGAACTTAGTTCATGTGGTTATATTAATTGATATTAGATCAATTAGATACAGAATATGATATTAGATCATATTAGATACAGAAACTGAGAAATTTAAAAAATGTTGATTTATTTAAATTAATTTAATTTATTTATTTAAATTATTATTAAATTTATTTAAATGTAATAAAACCCCATTACACACTAACATCAAAACATAGTTTTATGAAAACAAAACATATTTTTATAAAAAATAAACATGTTTCCCAAAATAAAAAAATATATAGTGACAGATTCCTAGTACTTAAAGACTTTTCTAAAGCAACCAGGGTTGATATTAACAATTTTAATATTGTATAGTGAAAAGTGTCATCCTTATAAGAAGTAAGGAATCTGTCATCGTTGCAGTGATATATGTTACATTTTTTTAAACCTCATTATTGTTGATTTAATAAAAGACTGCTGGATTTTAATATCTGCTTCTGCATTCAGTCTGTTGTGATATGTTATTTGGGTTGAACTATATGAAGAAAATCCAACCTCATATAGATGGGTAGTTGGAAAAGCTAGGAATATTTTAATAACCTTTTTATATCATTGTGGGTATTCTTTGATTCTATACCAAAGTGACAGGCGGTAGTTTCTTAAAGATTAGCTGGCAATGGGTAATCTGAAACTCTAAGTGAACTTTTTATCTTTTGTTACAGTAAAATCTGTTAGTTCACCTTCAACTCTCATGAATAATTTTATAACATCAGGCAGTGATCATTTGGAAAATATTCACTTGATTTGTCCAGTTCTTTCAAGTGTTGACACTTTTCATTATATGATATAAAAAAATCACATTTTTTAATTTTCAATTTATTATTAACATATTCACATTTGTTAATATAAACCCTGATCTCTTTAGAAAAGTCTTTAAGTATTGGGAATCTGTCATCCTTGCAGTGATAGATACAAGTTTTCCAAAATTCTTTTTACTTCAAAGCTCAAATTCTATCACTAGAAACAAATACACATTTATTTCACTTGAAATGACAGACTTCCTTGGTTTGTTTTTGGACGATGCCTGTCATATTCCCAAGTCTGAAAAACCACAGTTTGGTATCTTTCAGATACAAATGGTGTATCATGTGTAGGTGTCAACTTTATTTTGTAAATCACATAAATGCTTTTCCTCAAGGCATAACCTCATACTTCAGTATGCATCAGAAGGCTTTATATATGCCTAAGTCATCACATGTAATATAAACAAAACTCAATGATTGAGGCATAATAATTTTTACTACTTCATCAAAGACATTCTTAAGTGAAACTGGCATTTACTTACTTTTCTTTTTTTTTTAATTGAGATACGTGGCAGTGAAGAATAGGATGACTACCAGTATGTTTGGATGCTACTGCCTTGATTTGTGCTGGAGAACAGCCGTTTTTGTCAACACAGTGAAAAAGGCACATCATGTTCTAATATTATGATGAAAATCATTTTGATCTTGAAGACCTGTTTGAGAAGGTCTTAGGGACCCTCAGAGTGTATGTGACCACATTATAAGAACCAGCATTTTAATCCTATATGCCTATTGCAGGCACTCTGTAATTCCTGCATCTTGTATGAATGTTAGGTAAATCAGTTGTAGTTAGAAATGTATACATTTACTACTCATTAACATATTCAGGTTGGAGTTTAAATGTGTTTCAAAGTGAGGTAGTATGAAAGTATAAGACATCATGTTCATAAAATTTTAAAGCAAATTAAAACTAAAAGAAACACAATATACTTTTTCTCTCTGATTTTGAAGGTAGTCCATAGATCTTAAAAATATTTAAAATAATATGAAGTAGTCAGTGTCCTAGCTAATCTTATTAAACATCTCTTTCTAGATAGTTCAAATACCATTTTCCGTACTTTTAGCTATGCTTACAGAAACATAAAATTTTTTAAACCTGGGGAATTCTATACATAGATGTTCTTACTGTTGTTTTTATTTTATTTATTTTATTTTTAAATTAATTTTAAAGATTTAATTTATTTGACAGAGAGAGAGCACAAGCAGGGGAGAGGCAGGCAGAGGGAGAAGCAGGGGGACTGATGCGGGACTCCATCCCAGGACCTGAGCCAAAGACAGATGCTTAACTGACTGAGCCACCCAGGTGCCCCTGTACTGTTTTTTTTTTAAACATTACATTAAAAGAAAACTTTATATGTCAGTGCATATACCTACCTAGTTCTTTTTCCCCCCAAACTTTTTATTAGATTTATACCCCTCCTACCTCCAATTTTGAAGTAAATAAATATTATATCATTTCAGATATTACTATTTCATTATTTTGCAAGATGTCGGTAATCTAATTGTCATTTCCTTTTTATTTATTAGCATGAAGATTTCTGCAAAGAGAACCTTTGATTACTTGGGTTCTCTAAAGTTCAGATTGTACAAAAAAGGGGAAGTTTGAAATTAAATGGTTCTCTAGTATCCTCAAAGTTGAGCAGTGAGAGTTTTGTTTACATGTTTGGCTTCTGTTTCTTATCTTCATGCACTCATAGATTTAACCATATTTGATGTATTTTAATCATACCCATTATTATCTTTATTGATGCCTATGTTCTTCCATTTTTGACTACCAGAGACTTAGATTGGTGCCTATGTCCTTAGTAGACTTTGGCGTATTCTTAGGAAACAAGATGATCCTAGCTCATCTTATACATTTCTTGCACCATACCTGGAATCAGCCACTTCTCCAAGGAGCCCTGGTTTCTTGGAAGGAAGATGGTTTATAGGCAGTGTGGGCACTAGACGTACTTCTTGCCTCTGGATTGGCCATTGTTTTCTAGCCTCATAAGTTTATGGGAACTTTCTAATTTAAATTTAATACTAAAGGGCTTTTATTTAGCCTCTTTTTATTTTATTTTATTTTTTTTTTATTTAGCCTCTTAAATCTGTACCATCTTTCAGTCATGCCAAAAATCTCAACATCACATATATAATCATATGATTTACTTCACAATACACACACAGTAGTTTCAGAATATTACCAATGCTATTACCATTGATGTGCTTATTGAAAAGTCTTAGTGTTTTCTTCTTTTCTTTTTTCCAGTAGTTTTTGTTCTTACCATTTATCCCATTAGGGTCACACATACAAATTACTTTGTTTTAAACTCCATTTTCCTTTTAACCTATTGCCACCCTTCTCTTAAAATAATGATTTACTTTTAAAACTATATGGTATCCCTTTATTTTTGAAAAATACAAGCAGGTATATTTATATGCTTATTTTTTCATAGAAAGATGGCAGGATACTGTACACATTTCTATCCACTTTGCTTTTCTCCCTTGCATAACACTGCATCTATCTCTTTCTTTTTTAGTGAGTGCAGATTTTTTATTATATAACTGCAATTTACTTAACCAGTACAGTATTGATGAACATTTAGATAATTAACACATTTTTAACTCATATGAAACATTACAGTTACTGAGAAAAACAACATGGGATTTAATGATTATTTTTGAAAGAAATGGAAGACTTCAGAGTCTAAAGAATGCTTAGTATCTGTGATTAGTTGCTTATAGTATAGAGGTATAAAATTGCCTTATTCAACCCAGGACTTAACTGAGTCTTTTTCGTGAGGAATTATGGCTTAAAATAGACCAGATTTTTGAATTCCAGCTGTAGCCATACTGTGGGATGGTTTGAGCACTGAAGTCCTAGAGTGGGAATATGGCTTTTTATTTTTATTTTTTAATTTTTTCAATATTTTATTTATTTATTTGATGGAGAGAAAGAGCACAAGCAGGGGGAGTGGCAGGCAGAGGGAGGCTTCCTGTGGAGCAGGGAGCCCAATGAGGGGCTCTATCCCAGGACCCTGGGATCATGACTCAAGCCTAAAGCAGTTGCTTATCCAACTGTGCCACCTGGGCACCCTAAGAATATAGCTTTTTAAAGCAACAATCCTGATGGAATGGAAGAGGTTTGGGCTAGTTAGGGATAGGTTTAAAAGTACATTCTTACTAAGAGAAGAAGAGTTGCCTTCTTGTGTCTTAGTCTAGTGAGATCTGGAAATCAAATCTATTTCTATCCTGCTAATCTCATGTCCTCCACTGTATTCAGTGGAGGAGGCCTTTGCCTTACACAGTGATAGGAGAGAGCCTCTGGACCCTACAAATGGGATTAGAGTTCTCCAAACCTGCATATTTACAGGCCTACAAGTTTTGGCAGGCGCTCCAGTCACATGATGATTCTATACTGTATTTATGGGCATAGTACTATTTTTAACTGGCCTTTCCCTTTAAAGAATATTATAATCCACTTAATTGCTAGGACCAGAAAATGATCAGGGAATGACAGACATTTCAAGCCATAATGTCTTATTTCTGTTAATATAAAAGTTATGTGTTAGCTAAATTTGATTCAATTTAAAACAGTGTAGGCCAGACTCTGTGGTTTGTGGACCCCTTGCTCTCAAATCCTGAGGTTTTTGTTAAAAATGCAGATCTCTGGATAAATGTTTATCATCTGGTTTCTAGGTAAAAATACTATCTGATGTAGTGATTCTGCCCCAAACTCACCTTTCTCATGATTAGCTTATGGGTTACTGTCTTATGTATAGGAACTGTAAAAAATTTAGATTCTAGAATTGTGGCTTCTGTTCATAGTTTGAAAAATGAAGCATAAACATTTCTAATTTCAGATCAACAGCAAAAAGAAAGAATCAGCATGGGAAATGACAAAAAGTTTGTATGATGCATGGTCAGGATGGCTAGTAGTAACACTAACAGGATTGGCATCAGGTAAAGAAAAATTTTAACGTAACCTTTTTTGGTTAACAGGAAAATAAATCGTTCTCCCTTCCTTCCCACGATGTTTTTTTCAGGTCCTGTTGGATTTTTAAAAGTATTTATTTTGTTTCTTTCAAGAAATCTTAAATATAAGACTAGGAGGCAGGATGCTTTAGAGTCTAGTGTTGGATCTGTCACTTTAAGCGTCTATGCAATTTGATCTTTCTGGGTTTCAGTTTCTGTGTCTGTAAAATAGGTGGTTTGGTCCAGATAATAAAGTATCTTTTAATATGAACATTGTAATAAGTAGCTACTTATTTTGTGAGTGCTTCCTATGTGTCATGCACTGCCTTACAGTTTTTACATGTGTGTAAACTGCATGGCAGTCCTGTGGTATAAGTGCCACTGTCACCACCGTTTTACAGATGAGGTGCCTGAGCACAAAGAGGTTTGGTAACGTGACTGAGGCCACGTGGCCAGTAAGTGGCCAAGCAAAGATTTACGTCAAGGCAGCTTAGCTCAGGAATATGCATTTTAACTACTAGGCTGTTGGGGGCCCACAAAGTGCCTGTATGTGAGATTTTAAGAAGTAGGAATTGAAGATCTGAAAGCAAACGTTAAGGACTGTTTTAATGACTTTCAGTTTCCACCATCGAAGATTATGTCTACAAGAACATGAGGAAAATTAAAATTTATGTGGAGAATAGAGGGAAGTACTGATACCTCTAATTAACATGCACAAGAATTTTGTGACCACTGTGTATGTGACCTTTTGATCTTTCTATATGATGAGAAGGTCCTAGATTTTGACCACAAAGTTGTATATTTTTTGTATTCTGTCATTAAAATGATCTTGGTACATTTGATTTTCTGTTATTTAAGGAAAAAAACTGAAACTCTATCATGACGATTCATTAATGCTAAGAGTTTCACCAGTTATTTCTAGTGAACGTTAAATTTTAATGATATTGAGATAGTTTGTAATTTTGTTTAAGTTTCATATTGAAACATAATAGTAAAAACTCTGACTTTAATAACCTGATTTGTGAACCTCCTGCTAGATAGCTGTCTTTTAAAGATGTTTTAGTATCTTTTAAAAACCTTTATTATAAATCACAATTAATTTAAATAATTAACTAGTTTTAATTTCAAACAAATAATAGCCATTTTATATTAAAGAGTGGTGGCTGTCTATGCTTTTTTAGAAGTAATATAAAATTATTTATACCTAAGACTTAAAAATCTTAAATTTATATAATATTCACTATATGACTCTATGTATAGGGCATCCCCAGCTTTCTTTGACCCTCTTAAGTTGGTAGTTCTTAACACTCCAAAAATGGATTTACCTTTTTTTTTTTTAAACTACTTTCAACATGTTTTTACAGGGGCATTGGCTGGATTAATAGACATTGCTGCTGATTGGATGACTGATCTAAAGGAGGGCATTTGCCTTAGCGCATTGTGGTACAACCATGAGCAGTGTTGTTGGGGATCTAATGAAACAACATTTGAAGAGAGGGATAAATGTCCACAGTGGAAAACATGGGCAGAATTAATCATAGGTCAAGCAGAAGTAAGTCTTGCTGGGTTTGAAATGAATTAATAATCGATATAGCTAAATGAGTCTTCAATTCATTTAATTATAGAATTAATCACATATTGGATGATTGCAACTGCATTAAAAGAAAAAAGAAATGTAATAGGATAGATTGGAAAATAGGAGAATACATTGCAGTGAGTAAAATATAAAGTTTTAAGCTCTTTATTAGTTAACTACATAGTCACATTCAAGTCTATTCAATTATGACATTAAATATATCTCATTGTAGGAAAGAAGCGCTGTAGGATCTGTATAATCACAGAAAGTCAGTATGAAGTTATTAAAACTGCTTAACATATCATGATTGTTGAGAAGTATAAATTATCAAAAAACGTAGTAAAATAAGCCTTGTAACTGGAAAAATCCAGAGATTTTTCTTTGTATCGTTATAGTATTTAAATGATTACTGTTCTTGACATTTTGTAATGAAGAACATTGTAAAAGTTAGAATGTTATATATATAGTTACATGGTAATAAGGATGTTTTTAAAATTTTGTTGTAGCTGCATTTTTGAGCTAAAAAGAATGTATTTGCTGATAACATGGCCATTATGCTGTTTCTCACTTGATCTTCGGAAGAATTGGAGCAGAATGCGATCTCAGTGCAAATGCAATTTTATATTCAGCTATTTCCAAAATGTGATTTGTGGGTAGGCAGAAGTTAAAGTATAGCAGATTTTTGGCAGTAAGACTTTAGGTATCAAGAAAAAGCTAGGAAAATATTAAACATATTAAGCCTCTTTGTATATATGAATATATTTTTTGTTACTTCTTAAATATTTTGTTCATGTAAAGCTTTAACTATTGTGGAAGTAAACCAGGAAACTTTTATGAGTTTCACACAAGTTTCTTATGTGGAAAGCACTTGCATATGGGGTGCACTGTACATTAAATTCGTACTACTAAACAATTTGCCTTTTAGGGTCCTGGCTCTTACATCATGAATTACATAATGTACATCTTTTGGGCCTTGAGTTTTGCCTTTCTTGCCGTTTCCCTGGTAAAAGTATTTGCTCCCTATGCCTGTGGCTCTGGAATCCCAGAGGTAAGACATGCAGTATTTTAGTGTCATTAAACATTTAATAATTGTTATGATGTTGATCTTTTTGCTTTTAGGGGGAAAAAGTAGTTGTTTTTCTGAGGAAATTGTAGTATGAAAAAGAAAATTTAAAAAATGCAAGCTGATTATAGACATCATAAGAAATTCTTCACCATCGTCCTTTCATCATTAACTGGGGAGGTTTTTTTCCCCCACCACTAATTTAGCATATGACTAAACAAATATCAGAAGATTCAGTTATAAAGCTGGAAAAATATTATGTGGCCTAAAGTTCTTTGATGGGTTAGTTGATGTTTTACTGCTATGAACCTGATTTGAATATATTCGCTCTCTTTTCATGACTATCCTTTAATTAAATAAGTTAATCTTGAATTTGGCAGATAATCTTTATAACCATTTTATACTTTAAATAAACATTTGACCACAGTGAGGCAATCGTACATACTTGGGTTTTGTTTTTTATCAACAGTAATTTAAAGAATATATACAGGCTTGAATGGTGTAATTTAATTAAAGAATATACTTAGGATTGAATGGTGTGATGGAAATTCACGTCTTTCCCCTTTTAATTTTTCTGTCTTAAGTAAGTTATCAGATTTTTCTAATGCATTTCCTTTTGAAACTTAATTTTAGTGATTTTTAATATTTTGTTAATTAAGAATGTCTTTAAGGGGCAGTATTATGCAGCATTTAGCTGTTGTCACTTACCCTTCTTAATATATAGGAAAGTATTACACATAATGACAGCACTCTGAGAAGACAAAATATCACACAGAATGTCTGAATGTATCTACCTGTATTTCTACAACAGAAATATTCAAATTTACCTTTTTCTTGTTATGTAATTACAACCCTTGTATTAAGGTCTGTATTCCCTTTAACGTGGCCTATATATTCTAGTTTTGTTCATGAGATGGGGTACCTTCAATCCTTGCTTGAGAAGAGAATTAGAATATGATCTAGATTTATTATATGTAGCATAATAGTTAAAGCTTTTGAAAAATTGTGAATTGTTTCATGGTCCACTAGAAAGATTTGCAAGGTGGTTTTGTGAGTAAAACAAGAGAGTAACTTAAATTACCTAAATTTTCCTGTTTCTTAAAGGAAATTAAGCTGTTTTAATCTTTTCTTTGTAGATTAAAACTATTTTAAGTGGATTCATTATCAGAGGTTACTTGGGAAAATGGACTTTAATGATTAAAACCATCACATTAGTACTGGCTGTGGCATCAGGTTTGAGTTTAGGAAAAGAAGGTCCTCTGGTACATGTTGCCTGTTGCTGTGGAAATATTTTTTCCTACCTCTTTCCAAAGTATAGCACAAATGAAGCTAAAAAAAGGGAGGTAAGTGTCTTTTGCGGTTTATTTGACAGATAAATATCTATTATATAGACCTTTATCAGTGAGAATTTTCTAGTGTAAAGATCACGTTTTTAACTCTTATTACTTTTTGAATAAATTCTATATTCAGATTCAAGTGTGAGAAGTGTTTAAGTATCTCTAATGTCTTTCTAGAATCCATTCCCAGTGCTGCTCAGTTACCCTGATATTTTAGAGAAGCTTTGATAGACTATCTGGTGTCCATTGGTTTCAGTTGAATTTCACAAACCTCTTTCTATTTGTTTTTGCTTTGCCTTACACCTTTCTTCCTCTGAAGTTTTTCCCAAATGTAACATTATTTTTCCTCTGATTTCTCACCATCAGTATTTTTCCAGGGTTGGGAAGTCTTAACAGTTGTGTTTTCCTCTGGAGGAAGTGTCTAATGCCCCCGAGAGAGGGGTGTCATCTGCAGAGAGCTATCTGGCACCATGAAGATGTTCTGAGGGCCTTTAGGACCTCTTGAGGTTTAAATCAGAGATTCACACTCAAAGGAACATAGGAATTCCTCTTTATCAGCTGTTCAGGAGCATTTATTTCCTTTACCTTTTTTTTTTTTCCCCTCTAGGCCAGCCTGAGTTCTTCTAGGAGGGCTTTAAGCTTTATATATTATACAGTTCCCTAATGTTTGTACATTATTGTGGATATTTTCTAGAAGAAAAGTGGACTCCTGAGACCTTTTGTATTAGCTCTACACTTCTGGAGCCCAATCCCTTCTTTTTTCCCCAATCTAATCTGTAGGCCAAGGTGGTACAGAGCACTTTGGGTTTTTAAGATATCATATTATTATATCATTAAATACTGAGAACTAAGAGGTCTCTGACCTTCACACAGGATTTTTCATCCTGTTGTTTTAATAATATAACAAAAAAGTAAAGTTTTTTTATCAACGTATTTGATTCTTCAATTGAAATGATTACTCCTTCATTTTAGTGTTAGTACTAAAACATTGTTCATGCATTGGCAGTAATCTGAAAGGGGAACACTTCAGACCATCATAGTCCCATCTCAGAATGATAATTATGATTCTAGTATTATGCTTTAACACAAATCACTAACATTATTGATTACTTATTATGTATCTGGTTCTGTGACAAGTCCTTGCATTTTAAAATTTAAATCCACAATAATCCTATTAACCTGGCACTATTATCCCCATTTATACATAGGAAATTAGGGCATAAAGTGCTAACTTGTCCAAGATTATGTAGCAGAGTGTCAGAGTATGGGTTAAAATTTATTTTTCTCTGACTCCAAAGTCTATACTCCTTACTACTACTACTACTACTACTACTACTACTACTACTACTACTGTGATTGTGGATATGTGTGTATGTTAAAAACAAAGCTAAACATAACCTAAAACTACATTATAGCATAACAAATTAGGGCTAAAATGGAGCTATAGCATTTGTCTCTCCAGTGCAATTCCTTTACTTGCTATTATACCTTGACATTTTGAGGGTAAGATTTTTATTTTTATTTACTCATTTTAAGTGCAAAATGTAATTTATTAGAAAATGCCATAGAATTTGCATTCACTTAAATTTTAAGATATACACTGTGATGATTAGTAATGTTTATGACATTAACTTTGTTCATCTTAGTATATAAATGGCTAGAGTTTACTTATTAGTTGAAAATATGAAGGGCTCATATTTGGCTTTCTTTCTATATTCACTTCCTTGACATTTTTAATAAAATGATTCCTTAATACTTATAGAACATTAAAACGTGTGTGAGTTACGGGCACTGGGTGTTAGCTTGATGTAAAATTCTCTTGTGTTAAATATACAATCAAAGAATTCAGTTAAATGTGTTGTCTATAATCCTTTAGTGAGAAAAAACAAAATCATTAAATTTACTGTCCTCACCCAAATAAGCAGAGTCTGCATTCTTAAAGCCAGGTACAATTTACTTATTTTTTTTAATTATTTATTTATTTGAGAAAGAGAGAGAGCAAGAGAGCAGGTATGGGGGCAGAGGGAGAGAGAGAGAGAGAAATCCAAGCAGGCTACTCACTGAGAGGGGAGCCCAACTTGGGGGACCCATCTCACAACCCTGAGATTAGACCTGAGCCAAAACCAAGAGTCGGATGCTTAACCAACTGTACCACCCAGGCACACCTAGCCAGGTACAATTTAATTAAAATGAGTATTTGCTTATTTTTAATTTGCCAAAAGCAGCCTAATAATGGAGATCATGGTCTTAATTATATATAATTTAATATAGATTATTTTCAGTTTCTTTTTCATAAATATAAAATTGGCCATTTGGGAAAATGCTTTGGTACCCTCAGATATTTACTGGAATGAAATAGTGAAAGGAACAAAGATTCTTAGAAAAGTAATTACAATGTAAGTGTCCAATGAATTTATATGTGTAGTTGGCTTCACACTGGTGAGAAGTGGGCAATATTCAAGTGACAGACTGGGGAATTGGGGAGAAGATCTCTAAGAGCTATTGTGGATATTTTTGTCTTCTTTATCTAAGGGGTAGCTATTGTTTGTGCTTTAGAATGAGGCTTTCCATATTGGCAGCAGCAGTGTTTGCAGAGGATTTAGAGTAGTGAAAATAAGGTAACTCAGTAGGTTTTAAGTTCTCTAGATATTTTACTACAATTTAGAATAATACAGTAATTATTAGGGGTACCTAGCTGGCTCAGTCAGAAGAGCATGTGACTCTTGTTCTCAGTGTCGTGAGTTTAAGCCCCACATTGGGCATAGAGCTTACTTAGAAAACATTATTAATGATGAAGCAGTTAGCTCTAAAATCTGAAAAAATGATATCCTATTTAAAAATAAGCTACTCTTCCCTTAAACCCCAGTTACTGTTCTCTCCACGGGTCTTCCCAAACATCTTGAGAATTATCTGTATTCATTGCCTTTTCTTCTTTGCATCCTATTTGCATTAGTGTATCTCACACAAATGTTTTTTAACTGACTGTTGAATATGTGAATGACCTTTCAGTTAAAGCAGAAGAGAAAAAAATATCTTTTTAGAGGATATAAATATTTGCCTCTGCTTGGGGAGAAAGGGTAGCCATGTGAGTTAACTTTAGAAGAGGCATTTCAAAAATTCAAGCAACATGAGGAACTTTCATTTGGTATATTTGAATTTATAAGAATGTATTAAATAAGCCAAATCCTCTTTTTAGGTGCTATCAGCTGCCTCGGCTGCAGGGGTTTCTGTAGCTTTTGGTGCACCAATTGGAGGAGTTCTTTTTAGCCTGGAAGAGGTAGGTAAAGAAAACAGCAACTATAGCATTATGCATAATTACCATTACAAATATATTTTGGCACACTTTCCAGTTTTATAGCTAGTGTAATAGATACAGACTGTGTTTTTAAGTTTTCAGGTTTAACTTCATAAAGTATTTTTCACTTATTCTTACCTACAGAGTAATATGTTACATGTGTCCTTTACCTTGAGAAAAGCCTTAAAAATGTTATTCATATATAAATATTAAGTTATTATTTAAAATTTAACTTTGTTGACCTATTTAACAGTAAGCAGAAATGGATTTGGCTTAGAAGAAATTATTTAACGGCTGTTTGTTAAATTATCGCCTAATTTTTTTTATTTAAAAAGTTTTAATTAATTCCTAAATTGTGAGTTTGTCTTATATGCTTATTTCTGGGGTAGTTATTCATGTTTAAGAAAATTATTTTAGTCGCATCAATGGCATATTTTGTTTTTGTTTTCTCATTGGTGCTTAAGACATTTTTACGTGTTTACACAAAAATGTGACTAGGAATCATTTAAAATTTTCTTTTCCAGTTTATGTTCTTTTCCTCTTTTTTCCTTAATATAGAGGAAACAAATAAAATACTTCTTTATCAGCTAATAGGAGTTGGTGATGATGCATTTATTCTTCCATACATGATTGAATTGGAGGTGAAACTCATTTTGAAAATAAAACAATGCTAGGTATCTGAAATAATTATCAGACCTTTTTGATCAGTTGATACTGGGAACTTGTAATGATATGATAGCCAAAGTTAATAAAATGTTTTTTTTTTTACCACAATAAAATCTATTATATGTAAACTCTAGCTACAGCAAAAATTATATTATGATATTCAAGTTATAACATAATAGAAAATCTTATATAATTATAGCATTAATTTTTTTCCTTTTTTTTAGGTTAGCTATTATTTTCCTCTTAAAACTTTATGGAGATCATTTTTTGCTGCTTTAGTGGCTGCATTTGTTTTGAGATCCATCAATCCATTTGGTAACAGCCGTCTGGTCCTTTTTTATGTGGAATACCACACACCATGGTACCTTTTTGAACTGTTCCCTTTTATTCTCCTCGGGGTATTTGGAGGGCTTTGGGGAGCCTTTTTCATTAGGGCAAATATTGCCTGGTGTCGTCGACGCAAATCCACCAGATTTGGAAAGTATCCTGTTCTTGAAGTTATTGTTGTTGCTGCCATTACTGCGGTGATAGCCTTCCCTAATCCATATACCAGGCTCAACACCAGTGAGCTGATCAAAGAGCTTTTTACAGACTGTGGCCCTCTGGAATCCTCTTCTCTTTGTGACTACAGAAATGACATGAATGCCAGTAAAATTGTCGACGATATTCCTGATCGTCCAGCAGGCCTGGGAGTATATTCAGCTATCTGGCAGTTATGCTTAGCACTCATATTTAAAATAATCATGACAGTATTCACTTTTGGTATCAAGGTAAGTGCTAATATGAGGCACTATTTAAGTAATTTTGGCATGTTTAAAAATTGTATGTGAAATGAGCAGTGCAATGTTTATCTAAAGGTGGTTATTTCATAAATGTAGGCTGAAAAAGTTCTTTTGTGTTTCATTTTAAGTAATGAATAAAAGAATTCCTTTGGATATATTGCTGAACATGGTTATCTGTTACTGTGTAACAAATTACCCCCAAACCCAGCAATTTAAAATAACTATTTATTTTGCTCTTGCTATTAAGTCAATAATTTGGGAAAGACTCAACTGGGCATGTTTGTTTGTTGTCTGTCATATATGTCATCAGACATGGCTAAGGCTGACCATCTACCACCTGGGCTGGGAAGAGTCGGATAACTGGGTCCGGAACATCTGGGCTCCTGGAAACTCTCTGTCTTGTCTGTCTGTCTCTGTCTCTCTGTCTGGTTTTTCTAGCACAGTGCCTTCCGGTCATTTAGATTTCTTACATAGTAGCTCAGTGTCCCAAGAAGATTGTGTTTTAACCCGGCCAGGGAAGTGGTGCACCCTGCCTCATGTTGCTTTCTGTTTGTCTGGGCAGCGCAGAGGCCTACCTCTTAATGGGAGCAGTGCCAGGGAATTCATGATCATGTTTTAAAAGCACTTACATTAGTTTCCTTTTACTACTATAATAAACTACCACAAACTTAGTGGTTTAACAATGACACAAATTTATTATAGTTTTGGGGATCAGAAGTCCAAGATGAGTCTCACTGGGCTGAAATCAAGATGTTCATAGGGATGTATGGAGATTCTAGGGGAGAGTCCATTTCTTGCCTTTTCCAGCCTTCTAGAGACTGCCCACATTCCTTGGCTCATGGCCCCTTTCTCCCATCTTCAAAGCCAGCATGGGTAATTAAGTCTTTCTTTTATCTCATTATCCTGACACTAACTCTTCTAAATCCTTCTTCCACATTTAAAATAACCTTTGTTATTACTTGAAGCCCACCCAGGTAATCCAGGATAATCTCCTGTTTTAAAGTCAGCTGACTAACAACCTTAATTTTACCTGCAACCTTAATTCCTCCTTACTGTGTAACATAAGGAATTCATAGTAATTGGGAGATAGAAACTTTGAGGCGCCATTACTCTGCCTGTCATACTACTATAGGGTGTTAGCTCGAAAGGACACTGCAGACTCTGTCAGATTACTAGCCTATGAATACCATGTCTTCTTCCATCCAGGATTTAAGGGAGCTAGGCCCCATGCCCTGGCACATTACTTCATTTGAATGTACAAAAGTGAGAATAATATTAATTAATTAGTGATTTGCCAAAAAATGTAATTTTCTTATATGACTGTCAGTGCTGTATATGAGGATCAAATGTCAGCTAATTGTTATTCTTTAAATTAATATTCACTAGTGATAATATGCTTTCACAGATGTAAACTATGTGGAATAACACCTTAATTTCAAAAAAATCATAATGATAGTTTTTGAAATATGGTCTCTTTCTTTTCTGTTGTTCTCTATTTAGTTCACTGGGTATGAGTGTTAAATAATAGAAAAACCTTGAAGTTAAAAGTTTTTTTCATAGCGAGTGAATCAAGTTAGAGCAACTATTGAAGCTCCTGTTTAGTTGAGGTGCAGGACGCTGGAGACAATTGGCAGGTCTTTGTTAAGTTCCGCATTGCCTGGTGCTCTGGCTGAAGAATCCTGACTGGCAGTAGAGTAAGACGCATTTTGATCTCTTCTATTTAGAGGACGTTTTCACGATCCTGGCCCATGTTCAACATGCCATCATTTTGTGCTCAGCTCATTTCATATCCAGAACATTTTAGAGCTGTTAGTATTTTAATCTTTAAATGATTTTGCTTAAGATGTTTACTATTCCTATTTTCTTCATTAAATTTAATTAATCAATATTTTTCTCCTTGTGTGTATCGCTAAAAATTATTTGAAGGACCTGATAAGATTGTCCACTTCACACTGTACCACTTAAAAGGAATCATATCTAATATTTTTATCGTTTGATAAACAACAAATATGTAGGAAGGATGTAATTGTGGAGTAAAGGACAGTACTTCACACTGAATTGATATATTTTATGAAAACTGCTTCATATTGCCCTTTTTTTTTTTCCTTTCTCCATTTCAGCGTAGACTACTAAAAATTTTGTTAGGGGCTGGCATTGAAGAATCCTTGTGCTAAAGGATAAATAACGCTTGGGTTGTCACATGGTACTTTATAACTGAATTCACAAAATTATTAAGTAGAACAGTATTTTGCTTTAGTTTTATTTGTACTAGGATTTTGCTATATAAATAAATTGTGAAAACAATCAAAAGTGTTAGAAAGAGGTGCTTAGAATGTAAGTTCCAAGCATCCAAGTAGAGGCTCTCTGCCCAGTTAAGCGTCATGTTTTTGTTACAGGTGCCATCAGGCTTGTTCATTCCCAGCATGGCCATTGGAGCAATTGCCGGAAGGATCGTGGGGATTGCAGTGGAACAGCTTGCCTATTATCACCACGACTGGTTTATCTTTAAGGAGTGGTGTGAGGTTGGAGCTGATTGTATTACACCTGGCCTTTACGCCATGGTTGGTGCTGCTGCGTGCTTAGGTAATGTAACTGTGCCTGTGGATGGATGTTTGTGAATCTGAGAGAGAGAAGAGCAAACGTGAGAGCACGTTTATGCTTACCTGGTGAGGTGGGTGAGAGTGGTACAGGACAGAGGAAGAGAATGTTTGAACTAAAATGAAATAGTACTCCTATTATATGGTGTTTATGTAGTACTAGTTTTCATTTTGCCTGTCTCTAAACATTTGTTAATGCAAACATTTAATGGTGGTTAGCATCTTCTAATATTGTATAATGCTTTGTGACAGAAAACATCTCAGTACAGCATAGGTTTAATTTGAATTTTGTCCAGGGAGATTTTTTTCTTTTCATTGTCAAGGATCTTAGCTTACCTATGATGACTGTAGCATGATTCCTGAGATTAGCATTCTAGCAAAGCGTCAGACTAGCTCTGGCTCTGCAGTGACTTAGAGTTAGCTGTAGTGGAAGACTACGTTACCAGGCCTCCTCCATTTATGGTGCATTTATAGCAAAATGAAGAAAGGTAACTATTGTTTCAATGAAAAAAAAATCTACATTAAATACTTAAGAGTCTATGTATTGTCCTCTTGGATATGAAAAATAGTTATTTTTATATTTAAAATGTCAGCTTAATTTTGGTTATGATATTTAATAATAGTTGGTATTTTGACTTATTTTTGTTCAGTGAATTAAAATTATATAATTATTGATCTTCAAAAGTATAATATCAAGTCAAAGTGAGGGAAGGAATCATTTTTATCAAAGTAGCAATTATTTAGTAGTTATCTACTTTCTCTTTAGCACTTTCTCTTTAGCAGTGCTAGATGCAGTGAGTGATACAAGAAGAAGTATAAAACATGGGCCCAACCTCAAGTACAGTCAAGCTGGGAAGACAAGACCAAAACTGAGAAAACAGTAGTGAGCAGTTTAATGATTATATATGGTACTGAGTCTATGAAAATTATAGGCATCTGGAGAAGAAGAGGCCTGATGTAGTTCAGATAAAGTAGAACATGAGCTTTACTTAAAATTAATAGCATTTGGGGAGCCTGAGTGGCTCAGTCATTAAGTGTCTGCCTTCGGCTCAGGTCATGATCCCAGGGTCCTGGGTTCCAGCCCCGCACTGGGCTCTCGGCTCAGCGGTAAGCCTGCTTCTCACTCTCCCACTCCCCCTGCTCGTGTTCCCTCTCTCGCTGTGTCTCTCTGTTAAATAAATAAAATCTTAAAAAAAGAAAAAGAAAAAAAGATTAGTAGCATTTAAAGAAGAGGACTTTTTTGAGGAATGTAATCATGTGAAGGCAAAGGAATTGGGATAGGGATAATTTTAGTATTCAGGGAGCTCTGAAGATACTGACAGTATTGAAGTAGAGAGTGTGTTTTGGATACTTTTGGGAAATGAAATTGAATTAGTGAGAAGGAGCCAGATTACGAAAAGGCAATAATTTGTGTCGAGATCAATTTGTATTTGGAATTGGTCAGATCTGTGGCAAAATCGTGGCTTTGGCATTTGTAGCTTGACGACTTTGGGAGTGTTTTTTGATTTTTTACTTTCTTATCTTTAAAACAGAAATAATAACTACTTCTGTTGTTTTGAGGATTATATGAGATCAAAATCATGTAAAGCTGTTAGTACAGTACCAGGTAAAATAAGTCACTTAGTTTAAAAAAAAACCTTTATGAATTGACTA
>CM052800.1:136010761-136049299 GCA_028533885.1 Nasua narica | reverse complement strand
GAAGCAAAACAATCCTCGTAGATGTCCCGGGTACTTTGTAAGTACTCAATAAATGATGCTTGTTAAAATACTGTATTCATATAAAGGACAAATTTAAATCAGACTGTGTGTTCACTAGCCTTGTCCCTTGTATATCGAAGGAAGATTACAATAAGCAAATAAGGTTAATAACTTTTTCTAAAATTTTCTGAAACTTCTATCATTAAATGTTTATTGAAATAATCTCAGCATATTTTCATTGAGGGTATAATATTTGTTATTTTAAGGTAATTAAGTTTGATGAGTGGGATTAGTTTTAACTCAGAATGTCTGTCATACTAATAGTATTTACATTCCACCATTTGTAGGTCATTAGCCAGATGCTTCTGTGAGTTAAGAGAACTTAAGGAACATCTTTCAAGAATCATTTCTATCACTTGCTAGTGGGCTTCTTTTCTATGCTTTTAGCATACTTTTAAAGTGGTTTAGTAAGTAGTAGTCATTAGAACTTCACTTAGTGTCTTCCTACCTGAATGTGTTCCAGCACAAGTTAAATAAGGTTTTGGAGGTTAAGAGAAGCAAAAAGAATTGCAGTGTTTGTTTATGAGCTACATATGGTTATCTACTCAGTCTGGGACTGATGCTTATTATTTTGGCTTAAATAGTTTTGTAGCAAAATTCATGTTTAAAATATGCTCAATATAGCAAAAACAGATTTGTGAACACAGTTTTGAATACATACTAACTCAAAATACAAACATAGAGCTATTTATTTTTGTACTCTCTCCGTTTTATGGGTTTCTTTTCTCCTCCTGTGGCCTCTGTTCTGCAGTGGTTTGCATCTTTACCACTTCTTGTCCTAGCATTGTCAAAGGTAGGGGTGGAAGTTGGCAGCAAACAGAAGCACTTGAAGCAGAGCACACCAGAGGGGGGAACTTAACAGAGCCTTTACAAACAAAACCTGAAAAACAAATGTATGTCCATCATGTGCATAGTTGTAGTTTCATGACTCACCTAGAAAATTGAACTTTAACATTAGAAAAGAGAAAGATCTAGCTAATTCACAGGGGTGGAGTATATACAACATAGTCAAAACAAGAACAAAACTCTCTTTAGTCCCACCTCTGTAAGATAAGTGACATTTAGCATGGGCAGCTGTCATTTGATGATGGATTCCTATAACAAACCATGCTCTAATTTGTGCAGGTTTTAAAAAACCATATTTCACACATGCTTCCTTATCCCCCAGAGTTAGAAAACAGCTTCAGCCCCAGAAAAGAAAATTGATAGACCATAAATATTTTATTTAAATGAAGATGATTTGTTCTTGGTATAGTCTAATCCTGTCAAATATAAGAAATTACTAAATCAGTTTTCAGTTGATTCCTTTCTTGGTTAAGAAGGTAGGAAAAAAATGAAGGGACCAGAAGTCATGGGATACATTTGTTTATTTTTTCAAGTCTCCAAATAAGCAGATTCCCCTTAACACAAATTAACTTTGGTTCTTCTCTCTCTCTTTTCAGAAAGTGCCAGAAAAAAACAAGAAGGCATCGTGGGCAGTTCTCGTGTGTGTTTTGCACAGCACACCCCGTCTCTCCCAGCGGAAAGCCCTCGGCCCCTGAAGCTTCGGAGCATCCTTGACATGAGCCCTTTCACCGTGACCGATCACACCCCGATGGAGATCGTGGTGGATATTTTCCGAAAGCTGGGCCTGAGGCAGTGCCTTGTAACTCACAATGGGTAAGTCGGGTAAAAGAAATCAGTTTGCTTCACAGAATTTATGATACTTTTTAGTGGAATTCATATTCAGTTCTTAGGGGAGAATGTAAGTCAGCTTTTGGTAAGTCAGACCAAGTGAGAAAAAGTCTCTCTTTTTAGTGTGGTTATACAGACAGGATCAGTATTGATCAGACTGGCACTTACCAGGAATGAAAAAATGTCAGCTGGCAGATCTTTGCCAAAACGTAAAGTAGTGTTTGTCAGGAACACTTCAGAGTTGGCAAAGAGGGAGGACTCGACCTAACCTCTGTGGGGTGGAGAAAAAAACCGTTTTCTTTTTGTACGTATTTCATTCTTTAAATTTAACTTTCTAGTTCAATAATAACTTTCTAGATAATTTGTCATGTACTATTTCAGCCATTATTTTACTTACCATGTATAAGTAAATGAAATTTGTAAATTAGCTAAAATCCTCCTTTAGCGAATGCTTTTTGTTTCCTCTTTTCTACTTTTTCCATCCACAAATCTTTCATATAAACTGCTTATGACAAAAACTCATGTATTTAGAATGTATAAACTGGTTAATTTATTTTTCTGCCCTTCACCCATGAATACCACTGTTTCTCCAGGATAGGACTATAGCAAAGTTTTGTTTGGCAGATGTCAAAGGGACAAAGTGGAGATGCGATACACAGTATGCCTCAGCAAATGTACTCCTGCTTCATTGCCTCTGCTCCCCTCTGTCCCTGCGCCTGGGATCTGTTTCCCCACCCATTCTCTCTCTAGTCCCCTTCATGTCCATTATACTGCTGTTCCTAGTTGAAATACTTAGGAACATTGTTTTATCTGAGGGCTGAGGAATGAAAGGCTGGAAATGAGAAACAAAGGGTATTCTTGATTGTGCATAAACTAAATGGTTTAACTCTGCCCTTCCTGAAGCTGGTTGAAATGCTAAACACTTCAAGAATCACACACAAAAAAAAAAATTAAAAAAAAAAAAAAGAATCACAGTGGATTTTTTTTAAAACAATTTGTTCAAGACATGTGAGTGATGAAACACATGATCCCCGTGTAAAGAAAGGAGGAAAAAAAAAAAAGGGAAGGAAATGCACTTATTGAGTACCTTCTTCAGGTTTCTCATTTAACTTTGTAGTGCCTTTGCAGAGTAGGCGTTAGTGTTCCTACGCGGCAGGTGTAATAATTGAAGCTCAGAGGGGTTTAATAACAACATGCCTGATCATGTGGTTACTAAGTCATCGATCTGGGAATCAACTGTCTTTACAGTTTTAGAGCCCCAATCTCTTGACACTGTTTTTATACTTGTTATTGACTTATAGAATGTATCTTCTTTTTTTGTGATTCCTTAAACTACTACCATTTTCTTGAACAGTATATTGTGCCATATTGGGTTAAGAATAGAAATATGAAGTGAGAGAATTAGATCCCTGTTTAGTGTTTTCACTGTGCTAACCAATTAAAATAACTCTAAATAATGTGAAATAAATTATTAAAAGTATAAAATCCTTGATGAAAGCCAGGACGTTTGGAATTATTAGGTATTGCAGATACTAATTGATAAAGAGATACATGTAGTAAAAAAAAAAACAACTATTTTCTTTTAATATTGTTTAAGTAGAAAAATAATAGTTACCAAACTTCATTGTTTGAAAACTTAGTAAGTACATGTTAAAATGGAGTAACTTTTTATGAAGTTATGTGGGTTTTAGGGCCCTTTTAATTATGAATGGCTCAGTTAGAAGCTAAGCGGAGTTGTTATACTTTTTGCCTGCTTTGAGTTATTCCCCGTGCCTGGCATGGTTTGTCGTTTTTTGTGCTAACAAACATAAACGTCACTCTCTAGTTAGGATGACCTCTGATCACAAAGCTGTGTGGGTCAATTACTGTATTTCACTTGGCTGATGAATTCCCAGATTTTCAACAGCACAATATTAGAAAGGAAAATATTTAAAAGAAAGTGTAAAAATAACAAAATGTGTGAGAGGGGGAGGATAGCTAATTAAAATCTTACCTCATACTGCCTGTTTATAAGAAAGTTTGTGGTGGGCTAGCTTTTTAAAAAGGAATATGTTTAATTGCCTTGATTCCTAAATTTTTCTTATTTCTGTCCTTCAAGGGAAATAAATTGATATATATATATAGACAGATCATTTGTGATGGTAGCTCTTAGGTCTTTATTTTCTTGGAAGTATGTATGTTCCAACACACTTGGAAGAGTGTTTCTATTCTCATTTGAAGTTAAATGACTTAAAGATAGAAAAGAAGTCATTTCTACTGGTGTTTAGTGGAGAGTGTGAAATTCTGCATAGCTGTCCGCATCTTCTAGTTCATAGTGGGTCCTTAGAGGTGGAAAATAACTATTTGGGGGAAGAGACACAACAAGTCCAGACTGTTAGGTGCAAGGAGAAAATGAGAATAGGGAGATGAGGGAAAAGTGTGTCTGTAAATTTTAAAGATGTCAGTTGTAGATTTTCCATGTTTTATATTTTAATTAGCGGAATTTCTCAAAATCTTTTTAGTTTTTTTTTTAATTTTATTTATTAATTTGTCAGAGAGAGTGCGCACATAAGTAGGGGGAGCAGCAGAGGGAAGGGGAGAAGCAGGCTCCCTGCTGAGCAGGGAGCCCCATGTGGGACTCGTTCCCAGGACTCCAGGATCATGACCCGAGCCAAAGGCAGTTGCGTAACCAACTGAGCCACCCAGGCACCCTTAGCAGGATGTTAATAGGCATTGTTCAAAAAGAGTTTTGTGACGATGTAAGTTTGGAAAGTATTGCGTTAAATATAATTGAGGTTTCTCTGTTGTGGAATGTCTCAAAACTTACAAAATGTTGATATTATTTGAGTCTCAGGGATGATAGGAAACATAGTTTTCCAAACTTGTTTGAACATGCATCCTTTTATTTTTAATTTTTTTTGATGGAGGAAAGAGGACAGAAGAACTCCTGGGACTGGTGTTTTTGGAACATATTTTGGGAAAACGTTGGGTCATGCTGTTATCTCTTAAATCATTGCTTGTTAGCCCCACAAGGAAACAGCAAATTATTCTTTATATGTCATATTTTACATTGATTTTCTTTGTACTTTCTGAAATTAGTAAAGTAGCACTGAACTTGGCCTTATTATTCTCAAATCACTTTTCTTCATTAGAGAGGAAATATATTATTTCCTCCTTTTTAGGACTATTGCTTTGTAATATAGAGATGACTTTATAAATCTCCAAATTTGCCATTTGGTTCTTAATCAGTTTGTAACTCTCATTTTGTACCTTGTGATTTGGCAGAGCTTACTAATATACTAACTGAAAGTAATCATTGTATATATAATTGGAAAGAAAAGAATGAGTAAAAATTAAATTGGAATTATTTGTCAAAGTTTTTCACATTTCCCGACTCCAACTATAAATTAAAGTGAATTGATGTTTTTTTATTGTTTTCCCTTACACACTTTGAGAAGAATATCCATTGAGTGATTAAGTGCTTAGTTTATGTATGCATTTTTATTTCACGAGTACATTTTCTGAGCCTTTTTAGAGGGAGAACTTGTTCGTATCCTCTGACAGCTTTTCAGTTTATCTTGTTAAGGATCAGTACATTATTTTATTCATTTATTTTTTTTAGTACATTATTTTAAATATTAAGAAAACATTAGCAGAGAACCTCTTTCTGCCTTTCCCAATGCCTGCCCTCCCTGCTTTCCCACCCCCACACACAGGCATCATCCTTGATAACTGTTTTATAACTGACATATCTGTAGGCCTTGACTACTTTAAATGAAGTCCTCTGGTGACATTCTTTAAGAAGTCAGAATGTTCAAAGGCAGTTGAATTGTAATGTTGACTTAACTAGATCACCAGGGAAATGTCCAATACCCTGAAGGGCATTCTTGATGGCCTTCCAGAATTTGAAGATTAAGGCTTTTTAAGGTCTTTGACATTCATTATTTTTGTTGCTCTATATTGTAGTTTAATTCTTCCATTGTAAAACCAGTAACCAGGATTTTGTTAAAATAAATCTAATTATTTTCAAGTATCCTTGTGAGAATTTATATCCCTCATATTGCTTGATATTATAATAGTGATAGGTTAAGATTACTGAGAGGTAATCATTTAGAAAAAAATACATAATGTAAAAGTCATTTTGACCTCTAGTCATAAATAAATCTTATTAGCTTATTTTAAGAAGTAGCTTTTGGCAGGTCCTGAAAAATAGAGGATGTGTGCATAGGTGGCATTATTTATTTAAGTGCACATTGTCTTTCATTTTAATCCCAAGTAGTCGTAAAACCCACGGGATTTCTTAAGTCTCCTCATAGGCAATTAAGGCTAAGCCTCCTTTCTACCTTTTAACTGCTGAGGTAGATCCAAATAATAGTGGCTGCATTGTGACATTTTAGAAATTAGAAAAATTCTTTCCCCTAATGAAGGAACACTGAAAATGAAACTAAGTTTTAGAGGTTTATAGCTGTGTATTAATATCGTTTCTTTTGTACTTTTCTTTATAGCTATTTTCATTGTGAACTTTTATGATTTTGATTTTTAATTTAAAAATGAAAACAACTCACCAGTATTTAGAAATAGTATCATGTCTCTCATGAAAGTCAGTAGAAGTTATGCAAATGGGACCTGGGATTTCAAATCATTTTTGTTTTTAGTTTTCTAAAGTTCATTAAAAGCATTCTTATGGTTCATGTTTTTGTTTTTTCTCTCATTCTTTATCATTATGACTGGAACCTCTTTTAATTTAATTTCTCACACAGTTATTAGCATAACGTGATCTGTTTCAGGATTGTCTTGGGGATCATCACAAAGAAGAACATATTAGAGCATCTCGAGCAACTAAAGCAGCACGTCGAACCCTTGGTGATTAGATATATCAGATCTCCTCATTAGACACCTTAGAAGTCAGGAAGCATGAAACTTGTGAACTGTTCAGTTCTGTCTGTCCCAGATATCTGCTGAATAAAAAATTCCTACATGCTGCCAATTACATTTATATCTCATAAACTATGTCTGTAAGATAAATTTAGGTATTTGTAAGATTCCATTCACAGGAAGTTAGTGAAAGTTAATGTCTCTCATCAAAATCATTGTTTGCAATTTAAGAACTGTAAACAGTTTGGTAGTTAAATGAGTAAATATTATTGGATGTTCTTAAAGTAAACACAAGTCTTTCTACCTTAGTGGATACACCGGTCTCAGAAGGTGCCTGACTAGTTAAAAATGTCTGCGCCTTCCCCGCCCCCCAAAAAACTCTTCTTCTTTTTTATGTTTCCTAATCTTGTGGTAGTCTTGTGGTAAATCTAAGCTCATAAATGATTTTAACCGAGCTTAGCAATGTTAGAATTGCCAAATGTCAAACAGATTTTTTGTGGGCACACTAACTAGAGCATAATGTTGTGTGTTTGTGATCCTAGCATTAGTTCTTTTTCTCCTACAACTTGCATACCTTCACAGTCAAGAATGTGTGTCCTGCTGTTTCATTAGTGAACTATACCTCGATTATGTTTGTGCCCCATTTGTATGATGTTTCCAGAATGCTGTGAGCAGCTTTTGGGGTCAAATGCATTTGTTTTAACTGGCTTTATGTCCTACTGGTTTCAAGACTAAAGTTAAATTTTGAATTACCTTACTTTATAACCTAAAAATTGTCTGGCTTTAGCAATTAATGCCTGAAATTATTTTGCCCTGCAATTGTCATACCTATATAAAACCTGTCCCAGTTTGCTTAAGTACCCAACTGATTATGTATTTCTGTCGTATGCTAATATTTCACAAGTGTTTCATGCATCCTTTTTTAAAAAACTACTAACCAGAATAATAAGTGGCTACTCATTCATTCTGCTTTCTGCTTCACCTATAATAATCTTTTGGGATTGCTTCTTGATTTTTCACCTCTCTTTTACTGTAAGCATTAACAACCAAGACTTTCATAAAAGCACTGTATCTTAACTTTTTCGGCCAAAATCAAAAGAGGAAAACATTAATGAGTGTACTAGGAACTTGGGTTGTCTTCTAGATTTATTCTTGGGGCTCTGAAGTTTGGGATTGCAGTTCTTTGCTGACCATTTTATCTCAATTGTATGTGCTTTCATGAAGATTCTGCATACAACTGGGCAGTCCTTAAGTTAAATTCTTTTAAAGCTGGTTAAGTTTGGTTTTGAAACAAATGGAATATTAAGGAGATTTGGTCATCAGACGTATTACTGCTTTCTTGATGTAATGGCAATGAATTTTCCTTCTCAAATGGGATCAGTATCATTTCTTGTTCATACATTCTCCTTTTTTTTCTTTTACTTTTTTGTTGGCGTACATGAATCAGAGTACCTCTACTTCAGTGAGGCATGCAGTCCTCAGAGTCTTGGTGGAAAGGACGTTGTACTATTAGTGACCATGATACTTGCATATCAAAGGATGGTTGCTCGATAGTTTAATTATCTTTACCAATAAAATACTTTTTGAAAATATAAAATCACGGTGCTTGCTTTGCTGTCTTCCTGTCAACAAAAAGTGTTTAGCTATAGAATTAGCTTTTATTTTCTTTTCCCTTTTATTTTAATAGCAATCTTCTGTTTATTGCTTTCAGGCGCCTCCTTGGCATTATAACAAAAAAAGATATCCTCCGTCATATGGCCCAGACGGCAAACCAAGACCCCGCTTCAATAATGTTCAACTGAATCCTATAGATGAAGAGAGAGAGGAAACAGAAGAGGAAGTTCATTTGTTGAATAGCACAACTCTTTAACCTGAGGGAGTCGTCTACTTTTTTTTCTCCTTTAAAAAAAGAAAGAAAGAAAGAGATCTGAAAGCTGGGCTTTTGCCACACAGTTTGCAAATACTGCTGGTGGAATGGAGGAGTTGTTTGGGGAGGGAAAGGAGCGAGAAGGAAGTGAGTGAGGTATTTCCCCATCTAACTGAGAGCAGCAAGTCATCTCCTGTTCTGCACTGGATGCATTCAGCTGAGGATGTGCCCAGTTCTGCGGGCTGGAGCATCGGCAGAGGGGGCGCCGCAGCCTCGGAGCACCTGGAGCACCTGGAGCACCTGGCCTGTTACTCCAACGTTGCACAGACTCATTCGCATCCCTGTTTCTGGAGGGATTACTTTGAATTGAGCCATCGATAAGACTGCAAGGTCTTGCCCTTTTGTATCAAAACTGTTCTGTTTAATTCATGAATTATATAGTTAAGCATTATCTTTCTACATTCCAGAAGAGCTTTCCTTTCTCTCTCCCTCTCTCTCTTTTTTTCTTTCTCTCTTGAGCTGTGACAAAGCCTCTTTAAATTGGTGTGCCCTTTCGAAACAGTCCTTTCTCATATTGAGATGTACTGTGATTTTACTGAAGTTTCATCACAAGAAGGGAGTGTTTCTTGTGCCATTAACCATGTAGTTTGTACCATCACCAGATGTTTGGAGCAGTCACATGCACCACAACCAAGGCGAGTCAAACAGGTAAAATCTCAAATGCAGAGTGAACAGAATCTCTCAGCTTGTGTGCATTGTGGTTCAGAATCAACAATGAAAGTGACTTATAAGGATAAAGTTTTCTTTTTGTTTTTTTCCTCTCAGACTTTATGGATAATGTGACCTGGTCTTATGCAAATTTTCTATTCTAAAACTACTATAATATATAAGTACTGTTCAGCATAAAGAAACAAAATGCTGCTGTTTTGACAGTAAAGAGAAGGAAGTATTCTGTTTAGCTGTATCTGGTATTAATTGCATGTTTAAACACTGGAATTTTTTTCTTGAAATTAGATCAGTCATTTTTTTTTCTTTCCTCAAGATATTTTATTGCTGACACTGAAGAAGAAATGTAATTCATAACTTGCACTAAATGTATATTTCTTTTCTTAAAATTTACCATTCTTATTTATATTTTTATGGATTAAAATTTATAAAATACAGATCAGTTAATATTGCGCTTAAATAATTTTACCTTTTTAATGTGATTTTTATAGACTAATTCAGACTTACAAATATGGAGATATGAACAAAGTTTACACTGGGAACAAGGGTTTAAAAAGAGGTTGTGGTTATTTGTCTATAATCCAATGTGTACATAAACCTTTTTCTGATCTTTCACTGCCATCCTCTGGATTATGTCTTCTGACCTGTACATTTTAACTCATTAACCAGAAAGTTAAAACACGAGAAATCACTTTGCAGATTAAAACCAAAAGTTAGTGTTAACCTTTTAAAAAAAAAAAAAATCAAACAACTGAAAACATCAGTTGCAAAGGTAGCAGTTAAAATTTTAATCAGAACATAACCTTTGAATCTTTGCGTATATCACATCCGTAAGTGTTCAGTTAATGTTCTGAATATCCACAGTGCACATTTTTGCAGGATGAGTTGAAAATGTACTGGGGTGTGTTTGAAATTTTTGTTTTTGGAAATGTCTGTCTTAATCATGGTCTTAATTCACTATCAGCAAAGGCAATTTACTTAAAGGACTGGCCTAAATAATCTGGGCTTATGCATTTTTGGTAATGAATCAATTACCAATTTGGTAATAAATGAATTTTGCGGGCAGACATTTTCTGAAACATAACTAGCAATCAGCCATTTTTACATTTTGGAAGTGATTCTTCACTCCCTAGTTCTTAAAAATAATATATCTATAAGATCTTGAAGCTTTATTAGATCATGAAGCCATATTAGAATGACAATTGAAAGTTGGACATTTTAGGAATTTCATGAAACATTTTTTCATTTTGCTATCTGCCTAAACTCAGTATTTTTGTCCTAGTTGTACTTCCTCCCTTTGGCAGACTTCAAGCTTTCTTAATAATCCCTTCAAAGTTCATTTGGCCATCCAGAGTGAGATCTTTCCTAAATGATACTTCTCTGTATCTTACCTTCATCTTGTCCCGAGTGTATCTGCGGTGTGAACTCCTTAGCATTGGCTGTCGAATGGCTTGTGTATCTTGGGTACAAGTCTTCAAAGGAGAAACCAGCTTCTTTGCAGATAGCTTCACAACATTAAACGTCACATGGATTTTACTGTCCATGCTTCCTTTTTGATTTCACATCCTCCTCCCATTGCTCATCCTGCTTCACAGACTGACATTTCAGGGTGGATATTCAAGGTGGATATTAATTTTCTTCCTGGTATATTTCTATCCCTTGATGTGTCTTAACTGCTAAAATACAGGAAGAGTATTGTAATTCTAATGCATTCAGTGGTTTTCTTCAGTAATACTACCTGTTCCACTTTTCTTTTTGATATGTTGAGGTGTGTCTGCTTTTCAACCAAATGATGAAATAGTGGAGACCATGAAATATATGTGCCTGGCTAATTGGCAAATTAATTGACCAATATAATAAGTGGGAGCGCCTTATTGGAGTACCCTTTTTGAGAAGGTATGATGAGAATGGGCAAGGGTGTCAGCATCTCTTATTAATAATTGTTTTCAGCTTTGGTTCATGAAGAATGCTTAGTTTGTTAATCTGTGATGTTGCCTAGAGCTGTATTTATCTGTTTTTATTTATACTAGTATAGTAAAGCTGCATATCATTACAGTAAAAATGATTACTGTGATGAGTTAATCAGAAAATCTATTAAAATCTGTATGACAATGTGTGGTTTGGCCTTTACTTATATCTGTAACAGTCCTTCCACTTCTGCTGCTGCTCTATGCAGTGTAGGCCAACATGCCGGAAACATGCAGCCTCAAAGGGGTGACAGATATGTTTCTCTCAGGTTACCAAGCCATTTCCGTACTTTTCAGGCAAGGGGCAACAAAGGAATAGATGCTGGATCGAACACCAGGATAGAAACACCTCCAGCAATAGTAGAAAGTCTCTGCTTGTCAGTGAAACCTCCAGGTTTACAGAAAGATTTCACTTCAGTTTACTTTAAAAAAAAGAAAAAGTATGCCGTCGGCATGAATTTAAAACATGTAAATGATTTACATGTTTTTAAAAAATATTTTTATTTATTGAGAGAGATATTGATATTGACAGAGAGAGAGAGAGAGAGAGATCACAAGCAGGCAGAGAGGCAGGCAGAGAGAGAGGGGGAAGCAGGCTCCCTGCTGAGCAGAGAGCCCAATGCGGGGCTCGATCCCAGGACGCTGGGATCATGACCTGAGCCGAAGGCAGAGGCTTTAACCCATTGAGCCACCCAGGTGCCCCTACATGTTTTTTTTTTTTTTAAAGATTTATTTATTTTAGAGAGTGGGAGGGGCAGAGGGAGAGGAAGAGAGAATCTCAAGCAGACTCTGCACTGAGTGTGGATTCTAACCTAGGGCTCGATCTCAGTACCCTGGGAGCACAACCTGAGCCAAAACCAAGAGTCAGACGCTTAAGTGACTATGTCACCCAGGTGCTCCTACATGTTTTTAAAAATATTACTTTGTACAGTTGCTAATAGAACTGCCTAAAAGAACGTGGTAACATTTGAATTGTTAAAAGATTTCGGTAATCTAATATTAAACTCTTAGTATAAAAGTAAAGCACTTGGACTAAAAAGTCTGGAATAGATTATTTTTTTTTTATCATTTCATTTGGTCATTCACTGAGTTTTTATTGAATACTTACTGTGTAATAGGCACTGTGCTATGTTCCTGAAGCTTACATTCTAGTAGGGACCGAGACATACATGGTATGTCAGATGGTGATACATATCACAAGTTAGTTCAGCAGATTTTTTTTGATTCCTGTGTGCCACACACTGTTGTAGGCATATGCAAGTCAGGCAAAAATTCCCATTCTAATGGAGAGAAATCAGTAATGGGGATTTTTATAGAGGGTGATGAATAAGGTGACATTTGAGCCGAAATTTTAAAAAAGGGAATGATACAGTTATCTATGAGAAGAATGTTCCGAGAAGAGGAAGTAGTATATGCAAACATCCTGAGGTAGGATACACCTGACAAAAGGAATACCAAATAGGTCACTGTGGCTGGAGTGGGAAGTAGGGTATAAGAGTAGGAAAGAAGTTAGGGATATAGTTGTTTGACTTTTATTCTGAATAAAATGGGAAGCCAGTGGGGCAGAAAAGTGACATGATCTGACTTAACATAATCTCTGGCTGCTTTGTTGGGGATAGACTATAATGAAGAGGTGGTGGAAGGAGGGACCCAATTCCAAGGCTCTCGGAATAATCAAGGTAAGATATGAGAGAGGCTTGAACCTGCCTGGGATGGTGGAGGTCGTTCACGTGGCTGGATTCTAGACATTTCAGAAGTGGCATAGGCAGGATTTGCTGATGGATCAAATGTGGAATGATATAAGAGGAGTCAAGGATGTTCCCAATGGCCACTGACTGAATTGGGAATAACTTCAGGAAGACTAGATCTGAGGTGGTGTACAGAGGAATTTGGGTGTTAGGCATTATATTTTAAATGACTTTTTGACTTCAAAGTGGGGATGTCATGTAGGCAGTTGACTATACCGAGGCTCAGGCTCAGGAGGAAGGTCCAGCCTAAGAGACCTGAAAAATCTGCGAGGTATCATCCTGAGCCAGGAGGGGATCAAGTGGGATTAAGTGGGCAGAGAGGGGCTAGGCATTGACATACATGTATACTTAGATTTGAGGTGATGAGGGGCTGGCAGAAGACGGAGCGACCAGGGCGGTAAGGGGATACTGGTGCCTTTAAGAGAAAGGTGGTCCCCTAAGCAAGTGAATAATAGTTTCAAGGAGGATCAGCTTTTCAGGTGTTGCTGATCAGTGAAGTAAATGGGGACTGAAAATTGCCCAATGGGAGATAATGGATAAACTTTGACCGAAGCTGTTTCAGTGAGATTAAGCAAAAAGTCCGATGGGAGTGCGTTTGACAGAGATTGATGAAAGGAACTGAAGTCAGGTTTTTATTTTATTTTATTTTATTATTTTTTTTATTTTTTTTTATTTGAGAGCATGAGCAGGGGTGGGGAAGGGGCAGAGGGAGAGGGAGAAGCAGACTTCCTGCTGAGCAGAGAGCCTGGTCCCAGAACCCTAGGATCACGACCTAAGCCGAAAGCAGACGCTTAAGCAACTGAGCCACCCAGGCATCTCCGAAAGGCAGCTATTTCACCTCTTGCTGAGTTTTCCAGAAACTGGATGTGTGAAAGACAGTGTTTTGTTTTAGGATATAGGATATTACAGCTTTTGTTGTTGATAGGGATATTTAAGAGGGAAAATTGATTTGAAGAGAGGGGAGAGGTCTTTGAATAGGCAAGACGGGATGGCATCTTGGGCACACAGTGGGACATTGAGCAATATTCATACCAATGTGGAAGAGGCAGAAAATATTGGGTAGTTGGTAGTGTGGGGTGAGATTTTGTGGAAGTTACTTTGCTTGTTTTTTTCTTAGCGAAATAAACTGAGGGCTAGGAGGTATTGTTGCATGTTTGAGGAAAGATGTGGAGGTAGTATGATTAATGGGCAGTCGTATGACCAACCTGAGATTAAAACAAGACCAGATGTCATGGTTGTATTTTTTTCCCCAGCCACTTGATCCCGAGCAGGAGGAGGAGTAGGCAGCTTTTTATCAGGCTTAAGGTTCTAACATAAGTACAACTAATGGAGAGAGGGGCAGTGGAGTAGATGTGGGGGAGTGATTATAACGATGGAGAGTGGAATATAAGGGTGCGTGAAGAGGGAAGCAAGAACACCGAGTGAAGAACAGTGAAAAAGGCTGTTAGATCAGTGAATTGGTGTAGGTTATGGTGGGGTTGAAAACTGGTGGGAGCTGTGGACTAGAGGAAGAGAAAGGAAAAGATGGGTGGTAATATTCTGGACAGTAGGGTGCTTGAAACAGATTAGGGAGGGTATGCGTTATTGGTGCTGAAAAAGGTCTAGGCTGTGACTTTGGAATTGTTGGCTAATGAGGGGGACCGTCTAGATCGGGGGTCAGCAAATTTTCTTCTGTGAAGTGCCAGATAGTAAATCTTTTAGGCTTTGGGGGCCGTAACAATCTACTGCAACTGCTCGGCCTGGTTGTAGGCGCTATGCAAATGAATGGGTGTGGCTGCTTCTCCATAAAATTTCATCTACAAAAACAAGGAGTGGGTCAGATTTGGCCCTCAGCTCTAGTGTGTTGATCCCTGGTCTAGATAATGAAAAAACTGTGAGGTTTAAGGTATCAGAAGGGTCATCTGCATAGACAGTATCTGTCATTGTGGCAAAGTAGTTTGTAGCACTCTCTCGGATTGTTTTATAGCTTTCATTTTTTTCCTTGGGTGTATCTTTCTACGTAAGTGTTTGAGGGGTCATATAGAAATTCCATTATTAAGCTCCAGGAATGAGCTCAGGTAAATTTGAGTAGTGATTTTGTTAAATTCTTACCAGGTTAAAGTACTTCATTTGTGAGTGTAGGCACCTAGAACGTGTTCTGAGAACATAAGTAGATAGGGGTTTATAAGCGACTAGAGCCATTGGATGGCCACATTCTAGGTAGATAAAAATACTCAGCAAACTGGTTTTCAGCAGATTGTGCTTTAGTGAAGGAAAAAGAAGTTTGGTATTATCTCATAAGGAACTTGCTCTTTAATGAAAAATGTTCAGTAATTGGAAGGTCAGTGCCTCCTGAAACCTGTTTGTTTGCAGCCCTCTGACAACTTGGAGATTGAGACTGGAAATCCACAACTACAGTATCCAGATTATAATGGCCATATTCTTGGCATTGGTATCCAGTTCAGTCTTGGCTGTTATATGATGCCTAGTTCTCCAAAAATACAGTCATCTTAGGTTTGTGTAAGGAATGGATGAAAAACTGGTCTTTTTGTCCCATTCATTTTGTCTTGATAAGAAATCCTGTTAGAATCCATATTACTGATCACAAGAAGGCATATTTTAAAAAAGCTACAAACTACATTTGAAATTGTTGGATCAAGGAATGTCAGAATTTATTAAATGGCTAACATTTCTAGCCAAGCAGATTGGTTTAATGTAAGACAGTTGAATCTATCTGAATAGACAGTATTTAAAAGATCTATGTTAACTATTTCTGAATACTGCCCCCAATATTAAATACCTTAGAAACTAAGAAAGTTTGCAGAAAAAAGCTCAGGAGCTTCTAAAATGTTCAATTATATAAGACCCAATATAATTTGGTCACCTTTTTTAATCAAAGTATGTGTGAGCTAATGTTCCTGTCATTTTATAGCTTCATTCAAATGGGGCCAGGACCTGCAGGTGCTTATGCACTGAAATGTGCAGTTCCTTAAAACCTCTTGAGACCTCACATCAGAATATGAAAGTTCTGGTACAGTAATGAAAGGGAAGGTACAAGGATGTTTTCAGTTTAGTTTCACTAAACTGTTATATAAACATCTGTCTTGAAGAAATGTCCTACAAAGGCACTGGGTCATGGGAAGAGAGAACAGAGACTAGGTAGAGAACAGATACTAGATACTGTAGAGGGGATTTTTGACCTCAGAAGACATTCTGTTGTCTCAGAAGTCGAGAATTTTTACCTTCAGGGCATCTCAATAGTTTCCCAAATCTTACTAGTGTAAATTTACCTGGCACTTAGCGAGCAGCAGAGAATAGAGTCATTTTGTTGAACAAATACATACTTAGAGGTTTGTGTTACTGAGGGATATGTACTAATAAAATACATGTTCTTAAAAAACTTGCAGCTTAATTGAAGAGATGAGACAAGCTGCTCATATTAAAAATCCTGGCTGGAAGTGTTTGCTCATAGACTGCTCATACTCTTTATCAAAAAGAGTAAGTTATTGCAAACTATTTTAAGGAGACAACTGACAAGGTAAGTGACTCTGGAGACTGACAATTCAATAAAAGTTCTTTGGGTAAGTCAAGTCAATCTTCTGCAACATGTGGGGGTTACAAGATGACCTAAGGGCTTCTTTTACCTTGAACTTCATACCAAGGGGAAAAAGCTTATATGCTCTTCAGCCCAATAAGCAGAGTTGGCCATTTTATATTTCATGGTTTGTGCTGTTTTTAAGAAGGACATTTTGTTAGGCTTAAAGGAGGATGTTAATCTGGTAAAACACAGCTCTAAGACTTGTACTAGAAATCCAATGATATAATTTGCGGTAGTAAATTTTAAAATCTAAGTTAATAGTATACTGGTTAGTATACTATACTGTATATCAATATTCTGTGCTATATTGATTAGTAAATACAGTGAGTCAAAGAATTATTTTAAAGAATATACCTAACAGGTACCCAGACTACATATATATTCCCTGGAGATATTGTGAAAAGGCAGCTTTGGTCCCTCTGGGGTCAGGCACCTCCCAAGTTTTACTTCCCTTGTGCCCTCCCCATGGCCCATAAATCCAGTCTTAAAGCTATAGCTATTATTAACTCAGGTCTGAGGAATAAATGTTTAGTTGTCCATATGTTCATTCTTGAAACGGGACTCCCAGATGAGAGGTCTAGCTATCCACAGGCAGTAGACCGTGACTGCCTGTGACGTGTTAGAGGAGGACTCCGATGTGATTAGGGCATCACCATTTAGATGACTGACTGCCGCTGATCTGCACATGAAAGAAAAGGGCTAGAAGAGCTTTATAAAAGTTTTTAGTAAATATTTCCATCAATTTATTTTCTGTATTTCTTAAAAACAAAAAAATCACAAGTTTAATACTAATGCTTTAAAATATACACCAAAAGAAAGCCAACTCTCATTCATGCTGCAAGTTGGTCTATGTTCTCTTTACTTCTGTTTGCCAAATGATCTTCAATAATTTCTGCAAAGAGATTCCTCTTCAACAGATTATATGCAAGAGGTAAAAGCTGGCCTGCAACTTTATGAAAATACTGAAAAATAAAAGAATATAATATTAAGCAGAGTACAGCAGATGCCCCAGTAAGTAGCAAAAAAATACATTGAAAAGGCTCTTGTTTAACAAAGCAGACTCTCCAAATCATTTTAACTACTTTCTCAGTTGGTTAGGAACACTGAGTTGACCTAGACACTTAGCATTCTGTTCAAGAGGCAATCTTGTAGTTCTAAAAGACTAATGGTACATCTTGAAGAAAATTCAGAAGAAAACTAGGGTAAAATTTTAAGGATCATCCTTTTTACTTGCCCCAAACTGTATGTTCAAATGCTTTTCCTTCTCTAGTGGTATCCCTAACGGTTAAGATTTTAATCATTATTTTCCTTGGTTGATACCATATGAAGCAGTATGCTGAATTGGAGTTTTCACATCATATTCCCTTTTACCTTCAAATTCTCTCTCCCAACGCCACCACGTAACCCTGCTCCATCCAGCCCTTGAGTCACTGCCTTGGGTTTATCAAGTGACATAGCCTACTGCTATTATATATATGTGTATACGTACATATATATAAATTAATATTAATTTGTATTATATATCATTAATATATTTATAATATATATATTATATACATAATATATATATAAACTCAAAGAGAACCTGGAAATGCTTCTGTTGATGGCATTTAGCACTTAATAGATGCTCAGTACTGTGCTAAACCTTTTCATGTGGTTTAGTACTCAAACCAGTCATTTTTAATTAAGTTGATTCACATATTTTGGCAGGCCCAGCATTATTCTGATTGGTCGATGACTATTATTCTGGCTGCTAAACATTTTGGTTATTTTTACTAATAACCATATATAAAGTAAGCAGAGAAATGCAATGATATGGATTGGGGCGGAGTTCTCAAAATAGACTCCCCTGACCAGTGGCATCAGCATGACCTGGTAACGGGTAAGAAATCAAATTCATAAAACTCACCCCAGAACTCGATCAAAACTTGGAGGGTGGGGGGCGTGGGGGTAAGAACACCAATCTGTGTTTGCACAGCCTTCCACATGGTTGTGCTACATGCTGGAGTTAGAGAGCTGCTGGTTTAGTCTTGCTGCTCACTCTAGTCTCCAGAGCAGCAGCATTACCAACACCCAGGAGTAAGTCAGGTGCAGTCTCGGGCCTCACCCCAGAGGCACTGAAACTGTCTGCATTTTAGCATTATCTCTAGGAGACCTGTATGCACTTTACAACCTGGGAATTACTGATTTAGACACTAACTCTGGAACCAGACTGCCTGCGAACCTGAGCAAGATGATTTACCTCTTTATGCCTGGTAGGTGATATCGTAGGTTAAATGAGAAAGGGGTGTGTGTTTGCGCACGCGCATGTATGCAAACATTTTATAGCTAAGAGACATAGGCACAATGGTTTCCCTTAGCTGTAAAATGCCATCTTACACAGCTACTAAGTGGGGAAGATGTGACTTAAAACCAAACACCTAAGTTCCAGAAACATGTTACAGACTCTACACCTTGATGTAACTATAGTGAATAAGCACAGATTTAACTGTTAGGTAGGTCTTTCCTATTTAATAAGCAAAGGTCATGATTAAAAAAAACCCCAAAACAAAAAATCCTATGTTTTAAATAATTTCACTGAATGCCTATTTTAAGATACAGTGGCCCCCACCTTATTCACATGGGACAGGTTTCAAGACCCCCACTGGATGCCTAAAACCATGAACAGTATCCTCCATATGCTATGTTTTCCTATACATACATGTGTATGATAAAGTTTAATTTCTAAATTAGTCACAATAAGAGATTAACAAGTAATAAGATAGCTTCAGTACAGTCTATTGTTGTAAGTGTTCTACACGAATGTGGTGGCTTTCCAAATACTGTACAACCCTTCTGAGGATGAGGTGACAGGACAAAATGCCTACGTAGTAAGATGAAGTGAGGTGAGTGAGGTAGGCACTGTGTTACAGTGTCAGGTTACTGATGCCCTCCCGACAGAATCTCAGGACGATCACTGGCTTCTGGTCCACAGTTGACCACAGGTCACTAAAACCACAGGAAGCGAAACCATGGATAAGGTGGGTGGGAGGTTGGGGACTACTGCGATTATTTATTTTTCATCTAGGAATTCAAACATAAGAACAAATACTGCCCCCAACAGAAAACCAAACAGAGCCCTACAAAAGGTATGTGGACATAGCCACACAGATATCTAACTAAAGGGCATATAGCTGTATAATACATCTAATAAGTAAATTCACTTTAATGGAAACCTGAAGGCAAATAATATTGGTTTTCACCTCTGGCAGAATACAAGATGAATTTCAAATATCTTTATATAAATGCTTATCAAAAGTTCATTTTGAAAAAAAAAATTCATTTGAACACACAAGCTGATTTTATATCCTACCCATGCTAGTGGGGACGTAAATGTGCATGCTCTAGTAAGCCTGTATGTGGAGTGTAGTGGGAAAAAGAAAGATTCGGTGATGGTTGGAAGGTATTTTTTTTTTTTACTCACGTGTGAGCCATAACAAAAGAGATCCATTCCCAGCTCAAGCCCCATACCATAATCACATTCATCATTAGCAAACTGCACAAAAGTCATCATTTCCTGAATGGGAGCAAAAGCTTTTAGTCTGTCCTCATCACTTGGTGCCTCAACAATTGTCTTGCAAATTCTCTTGAGGTTGGCTGTAAGAAACCAAGGATATAAAAAGATGATCCACACCCATGATCAAAGGAAAAAGATACTAAGCTGGGTTTTTTCTCAACAATTTTTATACTAGTACAACAAATGCCAACTTGGGTGGCACTATGATTTAGAATGGCAATTTTATAATTTAAGAAAAATGACAATAAAGATTTTTATATTAGCAAAGTGTGACTATTTTACCATGGATCTAGTTGCAATCATGATTATACATAAGCTTTTAAAGATTTTCAGTAGGCTAGTCCACAGATCCTCAAACTGTAGCCAAACCTGACCCACCCTCCTGTTTTTAACTGCCCTCACACTAAGAATGTTCTTCAATTTTTAACTGGTTGGGAAAAAAACAAAAAATATGGCAACAGAGACTATATGTAGCCCACCTCTGGGCTAGTCCATATTAAAAGCTGGATTAAAAAAAAAAACCCAAAACAGACCATAAGGTTTATTCTTTATTGCCCTGTCCTACCTATTCTACTAAAAACATATATACATAGAGAGAAAAAGACAATATAAGAAATAAATCATTGCCGAATTAAACCTTTACCAAAGTGTGGCCCCAGCAAAAGAGTAATTTGAGGTAAGAACACAGAAAAAATTTCTAATCTCTAAATTTAAAAAGCCGGTTGTTTAACATTTTTGTTTTGGCTTTCAACATTTTTTTCCCCACTACTTTCTGGATATCAATGTGCATCAGATCTCAGGATGTGTAGGAAGGTACTTAACACTATCTAATTAGACTTCATCATACCTCCTTTTTGACCAACTACTTTCCTCAGGATAATCCAATAATAAAAAAATGGATATTATTCAAACAAATCAACAAAAATACATTTTAAACCAAGTGGCTGCTATACTGGGGGGAGGGGAAGATTCATTAAAACGTTAACAATTACACCTAAGAATGATATATGATTTTAAGTTTTATGTACAAGGCATAATATTCTATTGATATGAACTACAGTTATGTAAGATGATTTAGAGTGGTAAAGAAATACCAGGGCTTTTAACCTCCAAATATGAATATATTTGATTCAGTTGTGATGACCACACAGAATGCATCCTCTATGTGAAGTCACAAAATGTTATTTTGTTCGTTTTCCCATGTTTAGTGGATAAGTATCACATTGAACAAATTACACGTATCATCTATGTTCCTGACTATAAATAGTTGTGACATATTTATTGGTTTGAAATTTTTTAAAAGACTATATAAACTTTATATGCTTCCCTTTCTTTCTTTAGGAAAAAAATCAGTGCCAATCATTTCAAAGAAACAGATACGGCCTCCACCAAAAGCTTTCTTAAGGATGGAAAATAAGGGGTTCCTTCCTGCACCCAGAGAAGATATAACTAATCGATTGAGACCCTTAGAATCTCACCACAGTGATCCAGGCAGCCCCTACAACTCACTCAGAGTTGGCATGGAAGTGAAAACCTAGTTGTCTTCTGTTAGCAAGTTTATTTAATTTAAAGTTTATCACTTTTTAATGTCTTCTACTTTTATTCCAGGCAAGTCATATATGGACTACAAAATAATAAGCAATTTATAACAATTACTAAGCTATCAAAATACTAAACAGAGATGAAAATATTCAGCTCACCACCAGTGTGAGGAAAAAGCTGTTCTTCCACCAATAAAAACTTCCACAAAAATCACTTAACAGAAGCCCAAACTTAATACCTAAGTGAAGCCTTAAATTAACCACTCAAAAATGCTACTTTAAATGTTATTATTCAAAACAATGACTTAGAAGCTTCAACACTTGGTTCTTATTTTATTCTACTACTACCAACAACTGGAATACTTAAGCTAAGCCATAGTGATTGTGCCAAAGTTGAAATTGGGCAACTAGCTAAGCAATTATTCTTTAGTTAGTGGTAAGCACTCTATAGTCAAAAAGACCTAAATCCGACACCCAGTTTCCATCTGAAAACGGGAAGAAGACCTACTTTAAAGAGTGGGGTGAGGATTATCGTGTGTGTATATATCTATCACTTGATATAAAATCTATTATGACATTTATGAATTAATTGCTCAGTAAAAGCTTATTTGCCAGATTAGAAATGTTACTTTTAAGCAGTTTCAAAGTGGAAACGGGTTATGAACAAACTACACTGTGATTTGCTGAACACTGTTGCACATTAATAAACTGCCGGTCAACTGTAATTCCTGGCTGCACTTCTCAGTCCAAAATAAACTACAGAACGATCTAATGTCTGGAATATTAGCAAAAAGTAGAGAGAAATAATGATTTTGGACATAAAAATACAGGAACCAGAACCAGGGGAGGGTAATAAAGTTTACTCCAGGGTATTACAATTTAATACCCACTACCCCCAAAGTTTTAGTGACTCCTAGATCTACAACAAAGGTTCTCAGACTTTCCCAAACAAGACAGTAACTGCTTTATGAAGCTTTGAGTACACTGGCACACAGGTAGGCAGAAGACTAGAGTATAAGCAGAAGACTGAACAGTAAACAGCTAGAGCCTATATACCTTCCCCATTAGAGACTGATTACCTCTGACTTCAGAAAGGAGATATAGGACAGATTTGCCTGTCTAATAAAGAAAATGAAGCTACCTATGTAATTAAGTTTTTTCTGTAGCTGTATTAAAGAACTATGTGAAACTAATTTTAAGATATTTAACTTAACCCCACATATCCAAATAGTAGCATTTCAACATATGATCAGTATTAAAAATTTTAAAGTTTTTGAAGTTCAATTGAATTAAAACCAAAATGACAAATTCAGCTCAATTGCACTAGCCACATATGAAGTGCTCTGTACCATGTGTGCCTACTGGCTACCATATTGTACAGCTCAGTCATATTTATTTTCCCCATGAAATTCCTCTAAAGTGATGGGGTACAGCAAAAACAGTTATACATGAAGAGCTATGATTTAAGACAAAAGTCTTGGCTGGACTCTGCACAACAAAGTTTGAGAACAGTTGCTTTAGAAAACTGGTTAAAATACAGATTTCTAGGTCCCAACCTCAGACACTACCAATCAAAGCTGTCTAGTTCTGTTCTGAAAAAAATGGATAGCCTATATTCGTGTGTTTGGGCAGGACTACTTGGTTCTTGAGCAAGTGCTAATTTTGATTTCCTTCTAAATTTTATCCTTCTTGGAAAAGGATAATATATAAGGGAATGCCAAAAGGGATGTTCAAAGTAAGAAGGGAATGGAGGAGAGGGGAAAGAGTTAAGTGATTTTCCCCCCTTTTTTTCAAAAGAACAATAGATTTTGTATATAAACAGTCCATTTTCAGAGTTTTTGTACTTATAAATGAAGTAGTTCAGGATCTTGGGCTTCTGAAAACTAAATAGTCTTACATACAGATGAAAAATTTTTCACAAAGGACTATACAACCGCACACTATTTCAGTAATTATTTTATAAGATGACTATAATGTCAAATGTCTGAAATAGTTGAGAAACAGTAACCCAGGCAATAGGCTAAAATTCTTTAAAATCTTAAAATTAACTACCATATTTTGAGCCCTACTGGGTAAGCACTGTGCTAAGAACCTTACATACTCTTTACACTCCAAACATCCTATATATGCATGGTATTCACCATTATTAACCATTTTAGAGATGAAAATGACAAAGTTTAGTGAGGTTAAGTAATTTGCTTAAGGTTACACAGCTATAAACCTAGTTTTAATTCAGGCCTGACTGACCCTAAAACTTGAGCTTGCTCTTTCTTTATCCATAAGGTCTATTGACTATCCCACAAAAGGCATACTTACTTATCTACTTCTCAATACAAGGAAAACCTTCCTCACACATTTACATAAGAAATACATTACCGTCTGTTTCAGGGAGTTCTCTGTACCCAACATCATTTTTATCTACTGGGACAACCAAGCCTGCACCATGAAAGGTCTTTGTCACGACCTAAATAAAAAAAATAAAGCTATTGGTAAACAGACAAAATAGACACAGTACATAGATATAAACAACGACAAACTCAACACGTCTGTCAAAATGTAACAATGACATTCAGTTTGGAGGTCGCCTCCGAAGCTTCACCGCCAAAGCTTAGTATTATTTCTTTAAAATCAGCAAAAGTTAAGCACGTGAAGAAATGACACGAGTGAAACTGGGTTTTACTAATTGCACTCAGGCAGAAGTCTGCACCCTGATTTGGGAGGGAAGAATGCTAATGCATCCTATTATAAGAGGTAAGCCAGTATATAAGTTTCCTCTTAGGTCACTGTATTTTCTAGGTAGGAAGTGTAAGAACTAAGACTAAAAAGTCAAGGAATAGTTTCTGTTAACAGGAAAATGTAGTGGGACAGAATTCCTCTCATCCATCTTGCCAATTTTAGGGCCCCCATTTTTACCTGAAAAATTCAGGCTTGTTTTTGCAAACTTCCCCAAAGTAGGGCAGTTTCCAGTCTTGTGGCGCCCTTTATAGAGGCAAAATAACATAACCAGTGATCTTGTAAGTGGTAATCTTCAAAGACAAGAACAGGCCCAACCACAACCACCACCATAACCCTTCCAGTCTACATTCTTTTTATGCATAACACTGGTATTATTCTTAGGTCCTTTCTTAACAAAACAACTACTTCAAATATTACACTTATTTGTGCAGCCAGTGAAAACAGCCAAGACAGAAGGACACAAGCCCAAAATTAGCTCTTCATTTTAAAGTCTTCTCACCTAGTCTCTAGATCTTAAAATCTATTTCACTCAGATGCCCCAATCTCTTGCTTCTTTCATTCTTTAAGAGAAGGGACAGATTATTCAAAATAAGTTCTCAGACAACAGCTCATCATTTGAAAAAAAAAAAAAGTCATAGTTCTATCTTATTCTTTATACTAAAATAATTTGCAGTTGGATATCAGGATTAAATATAAAAATAAAACCAATGAAACTTCTAGAAGGCAAATATTTTTAATAATTTTAGACTGGAGAAGGAAAAGAGACTTGACTACTACATAAAATTTAAAAAATCAATTAAAATCAAGAACAAAAGATACTGATAAAAAATATCTGCAATATATATAACAATAAAAATAAGATTAAGGTCTTTAAATGATAGAGCAATCTTACAAGGAAAGAAATCCAAATTAAAGCACAAGTAAGAAAAGGTGAATTCTAACCCTGACAATGGCCAAACTTCAGACAGTTCACCAAAGAAATACAAATGGCCAGTAGATAAGTGAAAAATATTTAATGTCCTTTATAATCAAGAAATGCTAATTAAAACAATGACGTATCATTTTATATTTATGCAAGTGGAAAAGAACCAAAGGGACTGCTAATACCTAGTAGTGGCAAGGGTATGGGGAGAACAGGCACTCATACATTGCTGGTGGGAAAGTAAACTAGCTTCACTCATACAGGGGAGTTCTGCAAACAAAGAAAATAAACTCCACAAAATGAAAAACCAGCAAAGAAAAACAACATACACAGCCACTCTAAATCACTCTAGACCTGGCAAAGGTACATCTAGTAATTTCTTCTAAGGAAATAATCAGGTAAGTGTGAAAAGAAAGGTATAGAAGGTTATACATGGCAGGATTCATCTTCATTTGTGAAAAGTTTAAAACAACCTAAGTTATGAACACCAGAACAGTGCTCTGCAGCCATTCTAAAATTTATGAGTTTCATATTCAATTAGCAATTGCTTCAATTTAGCAATATGAAATGATAAACATAATCACAAGGGTAAAAAAGCAGGTCATAAAACAGTATTGATAGTGACAGAAAAAGAAAACATCCATATAGTTACTGGCTTATCTTCCCTTCCACCCAGGCTGACACACAGCAAAACTATGGGAGGTATATATTTTCATATTTTTTACAGATGATTAACTGCACTAATTTTCCATAAAGAGGTAGCAATTATTAGCAAAGCACCAGAATCCTAATTTTATTATGAGGAATAGGATTACAAATTTAGGAAAACTCTGTGCAAGGGTGGGGGATATTCTGAGGCATCAGAATCAAAGGATGGAATGATGGAAGGCTGTATCCTCATTTTATAGCAACATTAAATCAGTGTTCATTTTAAAAAATGAAATCTAGGTATAAAAAGAGGTAAAATGGCATATGGCCAATCAGTAAGATGGGGTGGAAAGAAAACTAAATATCAAAGATGTGGATTTAGGTCTTAGGTCACTTATGATTTTAAACAAGGAACAAAGCCTCTGTAAACCCTGATTTACTGATTTATGACACAGGATGATAATTCCTCCTTTGTTTGCACATTTGTTGTAGAGGTTGAATGAGGTAACTCGTAAGGGCTTTGCATTCCAAAGCACCGTAAGGTATCATCAGTATAAAAACAATTGTTTCTTGTGTATTATATAGTGCACTATTATACTAGAATGGAAATATTACTCTCTTACATAAGGACAAAGTCACTAATTCACATATATGTATGGAACTGAATTTTTTGGAACTAGAAAAATATGAATTAAATGAATATCTGACAATAAAAGAACAAACTTTCTTTTTATTTTTTTTTTTTAAAGATTTTATTTATTTATTTGATACAGAGAGAGAGATCACAAGTAGGCAGAGAGGCAGGCAGAGAGAGAGGAGGAAGCAGGCTCCCTGCCGAGCAGAGAGCCCCATGCGGGGCTTGATCTCAGGACTCTGAGATCATGACCCGAGCCGAAGGCAGCAGCTCAACCAACTGAGCCACCCAGGCGCCCCCAAACTTTCTTTTTAATAGAAAAGGAAGAAAAAGCAAAATCAGCAACTGGTTGTCTTTGGGAGGATAAAATCATGGTTGTCTTTTAAGTTCTTTTTTTTTTCCTTTTTCCTTTATGTTTTTACCAGTTAATTCTGTGGACAGAAAAAATATATGCTAAAAAATAAACCTCATGGGGAAGGGAGCCAGGACAAACATACCTATGAAATTTAAACTCCAATCGTATAATCATGGGGAAGAATTAAGGAAATTTCATCTGAAATAAATTATAATTGATGGTAAAAAATAAAATAAGGTTCTGATGAAAGAATTTGCTATCAGCTATTTTATCTATAGAAGTACAGTTTTTAGTCAAGATAAGTTAGGAATACGTAAGTATAAGGCAAGAAATGCTCATTAGGTGGGAGAGGTTCCCTATGGAAACTAGGAAGGTAAACAGTAACAAAACATCTTGAAGTAGTTTAAAAATGTCCCCAGTGACTTTCATTCAAATGCAGTTTTAGAAATTATTTCTGGCCTCTTGGACTAAAGGAAGTCTTGCTGAGACTGTAGTTTAGTGTCTATAACTTATGTATCACACCTGCTGCTGACGTAGGATTTTCAATAATCAAGTACACTGAACTACTTAGTTACCAGTGTTAGTTTATCCAGGAATAACCAGTACTTAATTTGGCCTAGAACTTTCAAATGAACCTGTCACAGCAGATAATGGTGTGAAACTGGAGTGTCCTCATTCCACAGTGATAAAAATCCTTCCTCACCAGAGGTTATAAGAACAAAATCCTGTAGAATTCTCATTTACCCCAAAGCAGAATTCTTCTATGTTGTCTGTTAACTTATTCTGAAATTTTTAAGTTAAAAACCAAAAGAATCCAAGACCCAGAAGTCTTTGGTGTTTACAAAACATTCCACTCACAATGTAGGTGTTAGGAGAGATGCAGAAGGAAATGGTAATAGGATCAATATGGGAAAAGGCGACGGGACTGTTTAGACACACATTTGCTGCAGAAGATGAGCAAATCACAAAACATGTTGTCCTCAGAAAGGGAACTACCTTTGAAGCCCTTAACTAAAGCACTCTAAGGCATACCTTCGCAAAACTACTCTCCCAAAACACCTTGCGCTAAATTGACCATCCTTAGCTATTAGAGAAGAAATGTAGGTAAATACTATGCACAAAGCTGCTTTCACTCAGTTCTGTGAGATGCATAACTGGCAAAACAAGATGAAACGAGTGGGAAGTCCTGGCATGAGCTAGCAACCAGAGCAGCGCTATCTGCTCATGCCTCTGTCTGCCTAACGACCTATGAGAGCCACCCAAGCTCTGCTCTGGTGCCACGCTTCTAGCAATCCAGGGGCTGGACAGCCGTGGAGGGAGCCCTGAGGGGTGACATGTAGCTCTCCTCAGGATGGGGCAGGAGAAGAGAAGGAGATGTAAGTGGGAAGGAATTAAGAGAGAAAAAAATCCTATTGAATAGCAGAACAGTCTGAGACTAACAGATTTAAGCCATACTTTCTTATCTCTCTGTTTCATCTTCATGGTTCTCTGCTCCAGTGAGTACCCAAGTTCTCTGGCTGCTTCTGTGAGTTTTTCATCTATGTTTTTCAAGAGACTAGTTTTCTTTTTATCTGTTACTTCCTTAAGCTTTTTCATCAGAAATAATCTGAAAAAGAAGTAAAAGCCCTCATTATTATGTAGGCCCCTGTACTAAGGACACAGACTTTGGGAAGTTAAGGGAGTATATTATAGACATCAAATTCCATGCAAGAGAAAGACTGCAGAACAATTACCAACAGTTCTCCCAGAACCCCTACTAGACATCTTTAAACAAGAGAAAAGCAATTATTAATTAAAAAAAGCTACCAGTCATAGAAACAGCAAACATGATTCAAGTTTGCATTCTCTCTGTAATGTCTATAATTAAGATATAAAAGGTATTTAAAAAGCTGAGATTCAAACCAATTTTAAATTGTATCACTTGACATTAACATATGACATACTGCTTTGGAGAAGTGTGGCATAACAGAAGAAAATAGTATGTAGATACCATAAAGAAGTTTTTAAAAAAGTTTAAAAAAAAACCTCTTTTTTAAAACTTAAAAAAAATTTTAAATTATTTTTGTTATGATTTTTTATGATTTTTATGATTTTTTATGATTATGATTTTTAAAAATGATTTTTTAAACTTAAAAATCAATCTGTATTGATACTTACAATACTTAAGATCAGCGGATTTTTTCAAATGTTATCTATGAATTTGTGTCAAGATAAATTTAGAAACTGTAAAATGAAATTGGAGCTATTTTATAAGCTTATACAAAAGTACAATCCAAAATAATTTTATTTATTTATTTATTTAAGAGAGAGCACACAAGTAAGCATGCGTAGGGGCAGAGGGAGAAAGAGAATCACAAGCAGGCTCCATGCCCAATGCAGAGCTTGTCACAGGGCTCATCTCATGACACCGAGATCATGACCCAACCCGTAACCAAGACTTGGATGCTTAACCAACTGAGCCACCCAGGCACCCCTGAAATAATTTTAAAGTATGTGAATAGTACAATACATTAATGCCAGTTACAGAAATAATTTCATGTTTTATCATAAGCAGGTTAAGACTTTGCCAGCAGAGCAGAAGGTCAAGTGTAAAATGGAGAGCTAGAAGCAGCGCTCAGTTGGACACAACTAATCCCCTTCCTCTATAGCCACTTCTATATTCCCAGGAGGAAACTTGCCTCTATTCACTACTAGTATTTGCTACAGGCTGGGCACTATAATGAGCTCATTAGAACATTTAGAGTGGGTGCTATTCGTATCCTCATTTTACAAATAAGGAAACTGAGGCACGCAGGACAATCAACTTACCCAATTCACAGACTTAGTATGAGTAGATTACAGTGTACAGAAGCCAAGACCACCAAAATCATTGTCTTTGGATTACGGCACATATATTACACCTAATGTTACCTTCAATCTTTTTTTTTTTTTTAAAGATTTTATTTATTTGACAGAGAGAGAGAGATCACAAGTAGGCAGAGATGCAGGCGGGGTGGGGGGGAAGCAGGGTCCTCGCTGAGCAGAGAGCCTGATGCGGGGCTCAATCCCAGGACCCTGAGATCATGACCTGAGCCAAAGACAGAGGCTTAATTAACCCACTGAACCACCCAGGCGCGCCCCTGTTACCTTCAATCTTGACCAGTTATATATCAAGAAAATGTATTTACATTAACCATAAAAAGCAAACGGATCATGTCAGGCCTAGGTGAATCAACCTTTATAATCTTCCTCACCCTGTCTGGCATATGTGCATATAGGCAGGCCCTCAAGTACTCTGTGCCATTTGTTTCTTACTTCCATGCACATTCTATTCTCTTGCCTACAACATCCTTCCTCTCATCTTTGTAGTAAGTTCTTATACATTTGTCAAGGTCTAAGTAAAAAATCCTCTCTATGAAGATTTCCCACTATTTAAGGCCCTTAGTAGCTGTCTTCCCATATTTATTGCATTATCATGACTATTTCTGTATCAGTTTATTAAGCTTTGGTCTCTTGGCTTCAAACCTAATCTCCAATATTCCGCTTGGTGATGCTTAAAGTTGAAAATGCAAACTGAAACCACCACCATGAACATTTTATACTCTGTTACATTAAATCTGCTGGGATATACTTTGAAATTTGAATGAATGCTTCAATGGTAATTTGGAAAATACTGGCTCAGTAAGTTATGCAGACTTGACAAATATTGAAATTTTTCATTTTATCAGATGTTCTCCACTATAGAAATTGAAGATGATATAAACAATTGGAAAGGCATCTCATGCTCATGGATTGGAAGAATATTGTTAAAATGTCCATACTACCCAAAGCAACCTACAGATTTAATGCAATCCCTATCAAAATACCAACAGCATTTTTCACAGAACTAGAACAAACAATCCTAAAATTTGTTAGAGAAGCACAAAAGACCACAGATAGCCAAAGGGGTCTTGAAAAAGAAAAAACTGGAGGTATAACAATTCCAGATTTTAAGTTATACTAAACTGTAGTAATCGATATAGTACGGTACTGGCGTAAGAATAGACACAGATCAGTGGAACAGAAGAGAAAGCCCAGAAATAGACCCAAAACTGTATGGTCAATTAATCTTCAACAAAGGCAGCAAGAACATGCAGTGGGAAAAAGTTTCTTCAACAAATGGTGTTGGGAAAACTGAACAGCTATATGCAAAAGAATGAAACTAACTGGACCACTTTCTTATATCAAACACAAAAATAAACTCAAAATGGCTTAAGGATCTAAATGTGAGACCTCAAACCATAAATTTCCTAGAAAAGAGCACTCGTAATAACTTCTCTGCATCGGCTGTAACAAGAGCTTTCAAGAATAGTCTCCTGAGGCAAGGGGGAAAAAAAGCAAAAATGAAGTACTAGGACTACATCAAAATGAAAAGCTTCAGCATAGGAAAACAACAAAACTAAAAGACAACTTTCTGAATGAGAAAAGATATTTGCACATGATATATCTGATTAAGGGCTGGTATCCAAAATATATAAAGAACTTAACACAACTTAACACCCAAATCACAAATAATTCAATTAAAAAATAGGCAGAAGACATGAACAGACCTTTCTCAAAAGAAGACACACAGATGGCCAACAGACACATGAAAAGATGCTCAACATCACTCATCAAGGAAATGCAAATCAAAACTACAATGGGGGTACCTGGCTGGCTCAGTCAGAAGGGCATGTGACTCTTGATCTGGGGTTCTGAGTTTGAGCCCCATGCTGGGTGTAGAGATTATACACATACATACATACATATATACATACATACGAGATACCACCTCATATGAATCAGAATGGCTAAAGTCGACAACACAAGAAATAACAAGTATTGGTGAGGAAGTGGATAAACAGGAACCCTCAAACACTGTTGGATAAACAGGAACCCTCATACAGGAATCCTCATACACGGAATGCAAACCGGTGCAGCCACTGTGGAAAACAGTATGGAGGGTACTCAAAAAACTAAAAATAAAATTACCATATGATCTAGTAATCATACTTTTGGGTATTTACCCAAAGAACACTAGTTTGAAGGGATATATGCTCACTATGCATATAGTTTACTATCCTATGTTTACTACAGCATTATTTACAGTAGCCAAATTATGGAAGCAGTCCAAGTGTCTATCAATAGAAGAATAGATTCTTTTATCTAAAGAAAATGTGGTACATATATACCATGGAATATTATTCAGCTCCCCCCCAAACAAAGAATGAAATCCTTGCCAACAACATGGATGGATCTACAGAGTATAATGCTAAGTGAAACAAGCCAGTCGGAAAAAGACAAATACCCTGTGAACTCATAGATGGAATTTAAGAAACAAAAATGAACAAAAGACAAAAATTAAAAAAAGACAAAAAAATTAAAAAAAGACAAATCACAAAAACTCAGAGCCTTAACTATAGAGAACAAATGGATGGTCAGTAGAAGGGAGGTGCTGATGGGGGAATACACTTATCCTGATGAGCACTGAGTAATAAACAGAATTGCTGAATGACTCTTGCACACTTGACACTAATATAACACTGCATGTTAATGACACTGGAATTAAAAAATAAAACTTAAAATTAAAAATTTTATAAAACATAAATTTTATTTAAAATGTATTTAAAATTTTAGAGGGGCGAGGGCAAGACGGCAGAGAAGTAGGAGATCCTGCTGCAACCGGTCCCAAAAAGTGAGCTGGAAATCTACCAGAACATGCTGAACACCCATGAAGTCACCCTGAGGAGCAAGATTTCTCACTTCTGGATCTCTCCGAGAGCAGAAGACAGCAGTGGAGAAGTAAAAGCAAAGTGGCAACACTCGAACCAGTATCGGAGGATAAACAAAAGGGGGAGGGAGCCACCAGAAGCGATCCAAGGACAGTAATACCCCAAAGGAAAGTGCCTGGTGGTTGGGGACCAGCATTAACTTAGAGTCTGGTTAAAAACACTTAAAAAGAACAAAAGGTTCTGAGGAGCAACTAGTGGAAGTGGGTGGTCATGGGCACGGGCCTAAGCCCACATTCCCAGGAAGGACACCACTCCCCTCAGAGAAACTGGTGGGGAGGTTCCAGTCTGTGGTTCAGGAACCTGCAGCTTTCTGCTCCTTGCACCATTTTGTGGGCAAGGCGCACTCCTGCAAGTGCCTTCGAGAGTCTGGTGTGGTCCAGGAGCCTGCAGCTTTTCTCTGTGTGCAGCACTCCCTGGACCGGGTGCACCCCCGACTGCAAGACATTTGCAGCCTCCCGCAGGGTCTGGGCACTCCCAGCCAGCGCCAGAGAGAACGCCAGCGGGCGGCCTAATCTCGGGCAGGAATCTGAGCACACCCTGCACGGGCCTGGAGCCCGGAGAGCACTCGCAGAGCCACTGAACAGTGGCTGGGGGTGCACACCACCTGTGACAGGCTGCGGTGTGAGCGGAATTTTGTGGAGGGGAGCGTGTGTTCTGGACCACCCAGAGGGGAACAGACTGAGGCTTCTCTGTGATGCGGAGGTCTGGGTACGGGCAGATTCCTTGCTTGGACTCTCCGGAAAGGTGAAAAAGCTACAAAAGGCCAAAAGCCTTCAGAGAGTAAAAGACTGAGAAACTGGTTTCCAGAGAGCACAGCCCCTTGTTGGGGGACAGGGTGGCTCAACCCAAGCAAGACTGACTGGAAAATAACACGGCAGGCCCCTCCCCCAGAAGACAAGTCAAAAACAAAAGGACAATAACCACAGGGTCCCCATAAAATTTTAAATCCCAACATCAGGGGAAATCAATATCTTAAGCTCCTGATAATACCCTAAAACATGTACATTTCATAGATGCACTTTTTTAAAATTTTCTATTTTTTTTATTCATTCGTTTTCATATTTTTTGTTTTATTAAAAAATTTTTTAAACTACTTAACATTACAACTAGAGGCTTAACACAATGATAAACCCAGGAAGACCTGAAATAACCTTCCTCACCTGCAAGGATTGGTTAACCTTGCAGTTAATAACCACCCTCTCATCTTATTCTTCTGTCAGTATTTCTATGTATTTGCTTTTGTTCGGGTATTATATAAATCTTATTCTTGAGGTTCATTCTGACTAGGTTCTTTTATTTCTTGTGATTTATTTTTGTCGGTCTTTATGTTTGTTCATGTTTGCTTATATACCTTATAAATCTTATTTTGGGGGCCCTTTCTGGCTGGGATTTCTTCTTTCTCTCTTTCTCTTTTTTTACCCTTATTCATTCTTTTTGGTGGTGAATCCCAATTGCTCCAAAACCTTCCAGGGTGCACCCTGCCTGGATTGTGGGTGATATATTCGGCTATACATCCTCCCATCCACTTCTCATCAAAATGACTAGAAAGAGGAATACCCAACAGAGAAAAAACCCAGAGACTGCACCCTCTCCCTCAGAACTATTGGACATGGACATAAACAGTATGTCAGAAAGGGAATTCAAGGTAACGATTATCCAGGCAATGGCTAGGATGGAGAAAAACATTAATGACAACACAGAATCTCTAAGGGCAGAAATGAGAACCAGTACAGCAGATGTTAAAAACGCTATCAGTGAGATCCAATCTAATCTAAATAGTCTAACAGCTAGAGTTATGGAGACAGAGGATAGAATTAGTGATCTAGAGGATAAAATGGTTGAGAAGAAAGGTCAGGAGGAGGCTGGAGCAAACTGCTCAGGAATCATGAGAAGAGAATTAGGGAAATAAATGACACCATGAAACGTTGCAACGTCAGAATTATTGGAAACCCAGAGGGGGTAGAAAAATACAGAAGACTAGAAGATATAGCTGACCAAATTCTGAATGAAAATTTCCCCAATTTGGGGAATGGAACAAGTGTTCCTATCCTAGAGACAGAAAGGACACCCGCCAAGATCAATGAATCTAGAAAGACACCCAGACACATAATTGTAAAATTTGCAAATTAGAATTTTAGACAAGAGATCCTGAGGGCAGCTAGGGGGAAGAGATTCCTTACATACGGAGGAAGGCCCATCCGAATAACATCAGACCTGTCCACAGAAACCTGGCAAGCCAGAAAGGGCTGGCATGATATATTCAGGGCACTAAACGAGAAGAACATGCAGCCAAGAATACTTTATCCAGCAAGGCTGACATTCAAAATGGATGGAGAGATAAAGAGCTTCCAAGACTGGCAAGGATTAAAAGAGTATGTGACCACCAAGCCGGCACTAAAAGAAATATTGAAGGGGGTTCTATAAAAGTAGAAAGAACCCATGAGTGACTTAGAACAGAAATTTACAATTTATAGAAACAAGGACTTCACAGGCAACATGATGCCAATAAAAACTTACCTTTCAATAATCACTCTCAACATGAACGGCCTAAATGCTCCCATAAAATGGCACGGGGTTGCAGAATGGATAAAACGACAGGACCTGTCCATATGCTGTCTACAAGAGACACATTTGGAACCAAAAGATACATCCAGACTGAAAATGAAGGGATGGAGAACCATCTTTCATGCCAATGGACCTCAAAAGAAAGTTGGGGTAGCGATTCTCATATCAGATAAATTAGATTATAAGCTAAAGACTGTAGTCAGAAATACAAAAGGACACTACATCATTCTTAAAGGGTCTATCCTCCAAGAAGATCTAACAATTGTAAACATTTATGCCCTCGATATAGGAGCAGCCAACTACATAAGCCAACTGTTAATCAAAATAGTCAAACAGGAGATTTTAACACGCCACTCTCAGTAACAGACAGATCATCCAAACAGAAAATCAATAAAGAAACAAGAGCTTTGAATGACACATTGGACCCCATGGACCTCATAGATATATAGAGAACATTCCGCCCTAAAACAACAGAATACTCATTCTTCTCGAGCGCACATGGAACTTTATCCAAAATAGACCACATACTGGGTCATAAATCAGGTCTCAACCGATACCAAACGATTGAGATGATTCCCTGCATTTTCTCAGACCATAATGCTTTAAAACTGGAACTCAACCACAAGAAAAAGTTTGGAAGGAATTCAAACACTTGGAGGCTAAAGACCAACATGCTTAAGAATGTTGGGATCAACCAGGAACTCAAAGATCAACTTAAACAATTCATGGAGACCAATGAGAATGAAGACACATTGACCCAAAACCTATGGGACACGGCAAAGGCGGTCCTAAGGGGGAAATACATAACCAACCAAGCCTCACTCAAAAAAACTGAAAAATCATGAATACAGCAGCTCCTTACACCTTTAAGAACTGGAAAATCAACAACGAATTAAGCCAACCCCAGGCACAAGAAGGGAAACAATCAAAATTAAGCAGAGATCAATGAGTTAGAAACTAGAGAAACAGTAGAACGCATCAATGAATCCAGAAGTTGGTTTTTTGAGAGAATCAATAAGATCAATAAGCCACAGGCCAAACTAATCCAAAAGAGAGAGGACCCTAATTAACAAAACCTGTAAATGAAAGGGAAGGGATCACGACTAATCCAAAGGAAATAGAAACAATCATCAAAAATTATTATCAACAGCTATATGCCAATAAGTTAAACAACCTAGAAGAAATGGATGAATTCCTGGAAACCCATAATCTTCCAAGACTGAAACAGGAAGACATTGACAACCTAAATAGACCAATATCTAGTAATGAGATTGAAGCAGTGATCAAAAACCTCCCAAAAAACAAGAGTCCAAGACTTGATGGATTTCCTGGGGAATTGTACCAAACATTCAAGGAAGAAATAATACCTATTCTCCTGAAACTGTTTCAAAAAATAGAAACAGAAGGAAAACTTCCAGACTCTTACTATGAAACCAGCATTATCCTGATCCCCAAACCAGGCAAAGACCCATCAAAACGGAGAATTTCAGGGATGCCTGGGTGGCTCAGGTTAAGCAGCTGCCTTTGGCTAAGGTCATGACCCCAGGGTCCTGGGATCGAGTCCCACATTGGGCTCCTTGCTCAGCAACGAGCCTGCCTCTCCCTCTCCTCTGCCTGCCACTCTGCCTCCTTGTGCTTTCTCTCTCTCTCTGACAAATAAATAAAATCTTAAAAAAAAAAAAACCAACGGAGAATTTCAGACCAATATCCCTGATGAATATGGATGCCAAGATTCTCAACAAGATCCTAGGCAATAGGATTCAACAGCACATTAAAAAGATTATTCATCATGACCAGGTGGGATTTATCCCTAGGATGCAAGGGTGGTTCAACATTTGCAAATCAGTCCATGTGATAGAACAAATCAAGAGAGAGAGAGAAGAACCACATGGTCCTCTCAATTGATGCAGAAAAAGCATTTGACAAAATCCAGCATCCATTCCTGATTAAAACTCTTCAGAGTATAAGGATAGAAGGAACATTCCTCAACATCATAAAGTCTATCTATGAAAAGCCTACAGCGAATATCATTCTCAATGGGGGAAAGCTGACAGCCTTTTCTTTGAGATCAGGAACACAACGAGGATGCCCACTCTCACCACTCTTATTCAACATAGTACTAGAAGTCCTAGCGACAGCAATCAGACAACGAAAAGAAATAAAAGGTATTCAAATTGGCAGAGAAGAAGTCAAACTCTCTCTCTTCGGAGATGACATGATACTTTATATGGAAAATCCAAAAGACTCCACCCCCAAACTACTAGAACTCATACAGCAATTCAGTAATGTGGCAGGACACAAAATCAATGCACAGAAATCAGTTTCTTTCCTATACACTAACAATGAAAATATGGAAAAGGAAATTAGAGTATCGATTCCATTTACTGTAGCACCAAGAACCATAAGATACCTGGGAATAAACCTAACCAAAGAGGTAAAGGATCTCTACTCGAGGAACTACAGAACACTCATGAAAGAAATTGAAGAAGACACAAAAAGGTGGAAAAGCATTCCATGCTCATGGATCAGAAGAATAAACATTGTTAAAATGTCTATACTGCCCAGAGCAATCTATACTTTCAGTGCCATTCTGATAAAAATTCCACCGGCTTTTTTCTTTTCTTTTTTTTTTTTTAAAGATATTTACTTATTTATTAGGAAAGAGAGAGTAAGAGAGAGCATGAGAAGGGAGAAGGTCAGAGTGAGAAGCAGACTCCCCATGGAGCTGGGAGGCCGATGTGGGACTCGATCTCGGGACTCCGGGATCATGACCCGAGCTGAAGGCAGTTGCTTAACCAACTGAGCCACCCAGGCGCCCCGTCCACCGGCTTTTTTCAAAGGGCTGGAACAAACAATCCTAAAATTTGTATGGAATCAGAAAAAACCCCAAATTGCTAAGGAAATGTTGTAAAAGAAAAACAAAGCTGGAGGCATCACACTGCCTGATTTCAAGTTTTACTGCAAAGCTGTGATCACCAAGACAGCATGGTACTAGCACAAAAACAGACACATAGACCAGTGGAACAGAATAGAGAGCTCAGATATGGACCTGCATCTCTATGTTGAAATAATCTTTGACAAAACAGGAAAAAATATCCAGTGGAAAAAAGACAGTCTCCAACAAATGGTGCTGGGAACATTGGACAGCTATATGTAGAAGAATGAAACTTGACCATTCTCTTATACCATACACGAAGATAAACTCGAAATGGATAAAAGACCTCAACGTGAGGCAGGAATCTATCAAAACCCTAGAGAAGAACATAGGCAGTAACCTCTATGACATTAGCCGCAGCAACTTCTTTCAGGACGTGTCTCC
>CM052800.1:135955347-136010661 GCA_028533885.1 Nasua narica | reverse complement strand
AAAAAATGGGCAGAAGACATGAGCAGACACTTCTCCAAAGACATACAAATGGCTAACAGACACATGAAAAAATGTTCATCACCTTTAGCCATCAGGGAGATTGAAATCAAAACCACACTGAGATACCACCTTACACCAGTTAGAATGGCCAAAATCAACAAGACAGTAAACAACAAATGTTGGAGAGGATGTGGAGAAAGGGGAACTCTCCTCCACTGTTGCTGGGAATTCAAGTTGGTGCAGCCACTTTGGAAAACAGTGTGGAGATGCCTCAAGAAATTAAAAATAGAGCTACCCTATGACCCTGCGATTGCACTACTGGGTATTTACCCCAAAGATGCAGATGCAGTACAAAGAAGGGCCACATGTGCCCCAATGTTCATAGCAGCAATGGCCACAACCGCCAAACTGTGGAAAGAGCCAAGAAGCCCTTCAACAGATGAATGGATAAAGAAGATAAGGTCCATGGAATATTATGCCTCCATCAGAATGGAGTATATGCCTTCATCAGAATGGATGGAATATTATGCCTCCATCAGAATGGATGAATACTGAACTTTTATATCAACATAGACAGGACTCAAAGAAATTATGCTGAGTGAAATAAGTCAAGCAGAGAGAGTCAATTATGGTCTCACTTATGGGTGGAGCATAAGGAAAAACATGGAAGGCATTGTGAGAAGGAAAGAAAGAGTGAATGGGGGGAAATTGGAGGGAAAGATGAACCATGAGAGACTGTGGACTCTTCGCAACAAACTGAAGGTTTTGGAAGGGAGGGCGTGGGGGGATTGGGCGAGCCTGGTGGTGGGTATTGAGGAGGGCATGTATTGCATGGAGCACTAGGTGTGGTGCATGAACAAGTAATCTTTAACACTGAAAAAATAAAAGTATTTGGGGAAAAAAATTCATTTAAAAATTTAACAAAATTTAAAAATAAAATAAAAAATTCACTCCATTATATTACAATGTGAAAAGATCATATTCCTTAATATCACCATGAATCTCATTAAAAAGTCTTTAGGTAGTGAGAAATGACCAAGCTCACAATGGTGGTTACAAGTTTCCTTTACTCTAATTTTTGCTTTTTTTTTTCAAATTTATTTATTTCACAGAGAGTGAGAGAGAGAGCGCGCACACAAGCAGGGGGAGTGGTAGGCAGAGCAGGTAGAGGGAGAAGCAGGCTCCCTGCCGAGTAAGGAGCCCTATGTGGGACTCGATCCCAGGACCCTGGGATCATGACCTGAGCAGAAGGCAACAGCCTAACTGACTGAGCCACTTAGGCGTCCCTAATTTTTGCTTTTGAAATCTTAAATTTTTATCACTGACAAGAATTATAATCACAATTGTTTCTTTGGCTCATTTGAGAAAATGTCTGCCAAATACCCATGTCAGAATACCCAGAGTTTGTCAGTTACTCTCTCAAGTAAGTAAATTGGAGGAAAGTTCAGCTCCCAACTCAATCTCACAAGACCATTTTCCTTGAGACAAACCTTAACATTTCAGGATGTAGATGTGCTTCCCATGTACTTCCCATTTCATCACATGAAATGTTAGATGTGTGTACTCAACAGGAGAGATCTAATATCTTTACTGCTTCATCACTGAGCTTCTTAAATGACATTTGCAATATATTACTGTTGTGAATAATATAATGACGACTGCAAATCTGGTGCCATTGTCTTGATTTCTGTCAAGGTATTATCAGTATTACCCATCATTACCTTTGTGCATTGGTGCAAAAATGACCTATTATCACAAATAGTTTTGAAATCATAGGCCTGCTAAAAAAGTGTTAGGTACCTCTGGAAGTCCACACACCACTGTTTGATAAATTCTGTTTAGGTTATGGTTTCAAACCTAAATATGTATCAGAACCTCTTAGATTACTGGTTAAAAGTACTCTGAGCTTGACATGTCTCCAAAGGCACACAAAGCAAAGGCAGAAATGAACTACTGGCATTTCATCAAGATAAAAGGCTTTTGCACAGCAAAGGAAACAGTGGACAAAACCAAAAGAGAACCAAGAGAATGGGAGAAGATATTTGAAATGACATATCAGATAAAGGGCTAGTATCCAAAATCTATAAAGAACTTATCAAACTCAACACCTAAAGAACACATAATGCAATTAAGAAACAGGCAGAAAACATGAACAGACATTTCTCCAAAGAAGACATAAAAATGGCCAATAGACACATGAAAAAAGGCTCAATATCACTCAGCATCAGGGAAATACAAATAAAAACCACAGTGAAACCTCACACCAGTCAGAATGGGTAAAATTAACAAGTCAGAATACCCAGAGTTTGTCAGTTACTCTCTCAAGTAAGTAAATTGGAGGAAAGTTCAGCTCCCAACTCCCAGCTCATGGTTATGAGCATGAGGGGAGAAAGGGAACCCTCCTACACTGCTGGTGGGAATGCAAGCTGGTACAGCCACTCTGGAAAACAGTACAGAGTTTCCTTGAAAAGCTGAAAATAAGCTATCCTATGACCCAGCAATTACACTACTGGGTATTTATCCCAAAGATGCAAATGTAGTGAAATGAAGTAGTACCTGCAACCTAATGTTTATAGCAGCAATGTCCACAATAGCCAAACTATGGAAAGAGCCCAGATGTCTGTCGACAGATGAATGGATACAGAAGATGTGTATATAAACAGTGGAATATATCAAAAATGAAAATCAAAAGGCCATCAAAAATGAAATCTTGCCATTTGCAACAACATAGATGGAACTAGAGGGTATTTTTTTTAAGAGTTTATTTATTTGAGAGGGAGAGAGTGAGTGAGCACACACAAGCAGAGGGAGGAAGCAGATTCCCCACTGAGCAGGGAGTCTAATGTGGAGCTCAATCCAAGGACTCTGGGATCATGACCTGAGCCGAAGGCAGATGCTAAACTGACTGAGCCACTCAGGCACCCCCGGAACTAGAGGGTATTATGTTAAGCAAAATAAGTTAGTTAGAGAAGGACAAATATCATACAATCTCACTAACATGTGGAATTTAAGAAACAAAGCATAGGATATAGGAGAAGAGAGGAAAAAATGAAACATGAAATCAGAGAGGGAGACAAACCATAAGAGACTCTCAGTCATGGGAAATAAACTGAGGGTTGCTGGAGGGCAGGGGGATGGAAGGATGGGGTAAATCGGTGATGGACATTAAGGATGGCACGTGATGTAATAAGCACGAGATGTTATATAAGACTGATGAAAAAAAAAAGACTGATGAATCACTGATCTCTACCTCTGAAACCAATACATTACATATTAAAAAAAATTTAACTGCATATTATCAATAACTTTATTATAATCAATGGAATTTTGTAAAATAAAAATAATCAAGAAAATGAAATTTAAAAAAAAGTACTCAGAACTTAGGCTTGAAAAATCGCCTACAGTAATAAATCCGTATTACCCAGCATAGCAAGGTAGAGTGGCAGAAAATGTGGAGGCAGCAGGCAAAAAGAAAGCCACATTTACTCTTTTACTAAGTATCAAATGTTTAACATTGTATTTGGGCCTGCACAAAGTAAGCATTCACTAACTGATTTCAATTCAGTTCACTCATTTCAAATGTTCATTTAAACTTAATTAAAATTATAGAAGTATAATTTTGGGCTCCATTTAGATATACTCATAACATATATTTTAAAAAGATATTCCTGAGTCCTATTCTAGATGTATTGAAGCAGCATCTCTAGAACACCTGCAGAGCTTAAGATAAAGTACTTTTAACCACTAACTCATGAGGTTCTAATACACAGGTTTGAAACCATTAACGAAATACCAGTTATCAAAGAATGGTCTGGGGACCCTCTGGGGTCCCAGAAACCTTCCAGGAGGTCTGTGAGGTCAAAACTATTGGTACAATAATTTTAGAGGGGGAAAAAAGCGAAGAGAAAAAATTATTCTTAATTTTGTGGTCCAACGATAAATATTTTATAGACCATAATGAAAATGGAATCATTCCATGTTACTCTTTTATTTGCTCTCTTCACATAACGTATTAAACATCTTTCCAAATCAACAAATGAATAACGTGGTATTATAGTGTACTGATATTCCATATTTATTTACCTAATTTTCCCTAGTGCTGGATAGGGGTGTTTTCTCAACTTTCGTTTTAATAAATAATCTCTAATATATACACATAGTTGTGTACTTGTCCAAAATTTCTTTAGATAAATAGCTAGGGCGGCCTGGGCGGATCAATTGGTTAAGCCACTGACTCTTGATTTTGGCTCAGGTCATGATCTCAGGGTTGTGGGATCAAGCTCCGAATCAGGTTCTGTGCTCAGTGCAGAGTCTGCTTTCCTCTCCTTCTGCTTCTCCCTGACTTGTGTGCATGTACTCTCTCTTAAATGAATAAATGAATGAATGAATAAATAAATAAATCTTTAAAAAAAGATAAATAGCTAGAAATGGAATTGCTGACTTAAGGGTATAAATGTTTACTTAGCTCAATACCTGGCAATGTTTAATTATTTGTGAAGAAATGTCTGGGTTTTTGTTTTTTTTTTTTAAGATTTTATTTATTTGACACAGAGAGAGAGAGAGCACAAGCAGGGGCAGCGGCTGGCAGAGGAACAGGGAGGCTCCCCACAGAGCAGGGAACCTGATTTAGGGCTCTATCCCAGTACCCCGAGATCATGACCTGAGCCTAAGGCAGACGCTTAACCGACTGAGCCCAGGCACCCCTTTCTTGGCTATTATTAAATCTTGCACAAAGAGAACTAGTTTCTCTGGTCATAAAAATAATTTGTTTTTTTACAAAAATAATTTACAAGTGGTTTTCCTTAAAAAGACAAATGGTCTTCCTTAAAAAATGGTCCTTCCTTACTCAGGTTGATATAGAAATAAACTAAGTGTTCTGAGTAGTTCCATTCAAGTAAAGGAAGGAAATAACATTAGGTACTCAAATACTTCCCAGTCTTCACTTAAATTATAGATTAACCACCAATTTTTTTTTCTTTTTGTGTTCTCCAATAAGCTAAAAAAAAAAAAAACCCAGAATGAAACAAAAACCCAGAACAGTCTTGAATTATTTTAGACAACCACTGTATTTTTCTTTTTTAAAAAGATTTTAATAAGACTAATAGACTAATGAAAAGTTAGGCATTTTTGCATATCCAAGTATTTGCAGAATGAATAAATTATTTATGGAGCACCTACGAAAGGGCAGGTACTGTGCACAGGGAAAAGCCTCTCTGCCCTCACGGAACTCATATGTTAATGCAAGAGACAGACAAAAACAAGTAAACGACTACAGTTTCTAATAAAGACACCCCCAATTTAAGTTGAATAAATCTCGACAGCTTAAAATATATAAATTATAAATAGCAAGAAACATTTTATAAAAAACTTAGAGGTATCAGGGGATAAAGAGCTTTTTTTGGACATCTACCACACAGTTGCTCTTTTAGATACGTCGGTAGGTATGCAGCAGTCTAGAAGGGGCACTGGCTGATTTAAATTTTGTTTACTACAAATCTGCACTACTAAGTCACAGAGAATATAAGTCTTTTTAAAATAGGGTATTAAAAGAGATCACAGAAAACATGATTTACTTATGTCTAAGTTGACAAAGATGGCTTTCTTCATTTTATTACAACGTGAACTGCCCAGATCACTTCAAATCACATCTGTGGCTGGTAGAGTTTGTGTGACCTGGCTCACGAGGCTCCATTCTGAACCCCTCTCATATAAGAGAGGCTACATTTCCCGGACTACTCTTCAGCTCAAGCTCCATGTGGGGCTTAGCTTCTCTCAAACAGAAATAATTCCCTGAAAACTGTAAGGCAGGAAGAGATACTAGGTGGAACTGTGTGTTTGTTTCTACCAGTGAGTCCAGTCAGAGGCCTCCAATGTTTTACAACAGGGGCAGCTGAGATGTCAGTACCTGCTCCTGAGCTTCCATCACGGCTCAGAGACAGAGGCAGGGCATCCCTTTTACTATCACAGGTTAAGTCAAAGACGATGTGGTCCTACAGCCACTCCTGGCAGCGGATCCTGATTTCCCCAGCTTCTTGATGGTGGCTGAGTGAGCCAGTGCTGCCACAGAACTGGCATTCCCCGAGACTTGTCTGCTCCACTGGCCCTTCCAAGAATTTCATGAACACCTGACTTTTTTTTTTTTTTTTTAATTCTAGTATGGTCATCATATAGTGTTATATTAGTTTCAGGTGTACAATATAGTGAGTGATTCAACAATTTATGAGCACCTGCTTTTACTGTATTAAATCTTTGTTAGAACTGTACACAATGGGTTCTTATAATGAACTCTTAAAATGTCTAAAAAATCTTTTGGTTTTGCTATGGGACTAATGAAGTCAAGATTAAGTAATATTTTCCTTAAATAAAATACTTAGTTATAAAAGAGGTATATTTTTTTGGTGAAAAGTAGCAGACGTGTGGATAAGAATACTATAAAAGTCAAGGAAATGAGCTTTAGAAATCTAAAATTTTGGAGTTACCTCAATGTCCCTTAGTGATGGATTGATAGAGTAGTACAAAAATTGCAAACAAATATAAATAGGAGAGGGATTAAAAAATTTTCTTACTTGATTGCGGCAAACACATTATCTCCGTTTTGAACAATTATGCAGTTTTTCTTTGCTTCATTTGTACCAACATATACAGGAAGTTCATCAGGAGAATCCCTGTTTAAGCAAAAGATATTAAAAACTTAGCTGCCCATAATTTATTAGGCAAATAGAATTTTAGGCCTATAAACAATTTATGTTTGTAGGTTTTTAAGAAATTGGGACAAATTTGCCAGTTTCCTAAGAAACCTAAATGCAATGTTTCTTAGAAATATCTACAACAACTCTTATTTATAAAATAGATCCTAAAATTAAAATTCTTAGACCTAGTTACTTTTATACCTAAATACAAAGGGGGAATAAGGCCTGTCAAAAGGAGGGAAACTTATACGCAATTCTCTCTACCCGTTTTATAGTCTGTGAAAAAAAAAAAAGGTGGAAAAACAAAAACAGGACAGAATTGTAAAACATGAGAGGTGAAAGGATACAATTCATATATATATATATATATATATATATATATATATATATATATATACACATATATGGCCAAATTCTTTTATTTTACAATCAAGGAAACACAGAGAGAAAATGACTCAGTCAAGGTCCTAGGAAGTTAATGGCAAAACCAAAAGCAAAAATCATTAACTCAACCCTCAGTCATGTGTGCTTTCTATGGTACCACAATCCTTCTCAATAGGCGTGTTTCTTCTACTTCCTCTATTATCCTACAGTTAATCTTTAAACAACAGCATCTCTACAAGTAGAAGTGGACAAGCAATTTTTTTCTCTCAAGCTACTTCTATTTCTTAAAGTTCTAAGCATCTTGCATGTGCCCATTTAATCCTTTTTTTTTTTTTTTTGAGGGAGAGAAAGAAAGCAGAAGCAGGGGGAGTGGCAGGCAGAGGGAGAGGGAGAAGCAGACTCCGTGCTGAGCAGAGAGCCGGATGCGGGACTTGATTCCAGAATCCTGGGATCATGATCTGAGCTGAAGACAGAGGCTTAACTGACTGAGCCATCCAGGCACCCGACCATTTAATCCTCTTAATATTCCTATTAGGTATGTATAATTATTATTCTCATTTTTACAAGAGGAAACTGAGTCACAGAAAGTCACAATGACTAAAGGTGACTGGCACATCGTCTCTCAGATAATAGAACCAGTCTGATTCCAAAGCACATTCTTAATTCTATGGCTCCTGGAAGCACATGGCTAATTTAACTCATGGCAATTCTCTAAATCATCTTTCTTGGCCTAAAAGAGAGCCCCTAAACCCAAAAGGTAAAGAAAACTTATAATCACAAAGGAAAAACCAGTGCGGTTCAACCTAGAGTTCAGGCATCCTTGGGTAGGTTAGAATGGCAATATCAAGAACATCAGATGCCTATGTATTCACCAATAAGAGGGAAATATGTCCTCTATCTTGGGTGAGTTCAGGGAACGTCTATTTATGCTCATTAAAAGGCCCAGTTACTACATTTTAAGGAAGAAAAGATCCTTTACCTGAAATACCCCATGTGGAATTGAGTTTTATTATCTCCAATAATAATGGTCTGGAACTCAGGAGGATCATAGTAAAATCTCCAGTGAAGGTTAAAATTCAGGCTTGCTGATTTTTTCTTCATTTTATGTTTTCCGGCAAGGATATCATAAGGACCCACTAATCGAAGTCCAAGGCTTGTGGAAAGTGAATCTATAAATTAAGTTTATGTAGACAGTAACATTCTGAAGGCAGATAGGAAATAATGTCTTTTATTTGTAAACTATTTCTTTTTTTCCCCCAAATACTTTTATTTTTGTAAACTATTTCTAAGCATTTTCTTTAAAAAAAAAAGGGGGGGGTGCTTCCAAAATAAAGGAGCTTCAGTTACATTTGAAGACATTAGTTATAAATACCCAACGAAAAATCAGAACAATGAACAATGAAAAACTTAAGATTTTCTCTTAAATTTACCACTGATTACATTTCAAACATAACTGCTATTTCTTATTTTGGCCAAAGCAAGACTGTTTTGTATCTTCATGGGCATTTTAGAGCTTAGAACACTTACCTTGTCTTATTACTAAGCTGTTAGCCTCAAATATTTGTAGCACACCCATTTTAAGGGAGAGACAAGATAGACAGTAAGTAAATGTGCATTAATGAGGGTAAACAGTTTAGTAAAAAATGTATTTAGTGAAAACATTTCCTTTCCCTTCCCTCTACCTCAGCTATCATTCTCAATTCCCTTGTCTCTGGCCAACCCTAATCCTAGATGATTTCATCTTCTTTCTCCCTCCACAGATCATAAAGGGAGATTACTAAATAAAACTAGAATCATGGAATGTAAACTTCAAATGTATGTGTTCAAAATATGCTTTTACAACATCAGGTGGGTCCTTGTTGCTTCTTTAAGAATGAATAAGCACTTCAGGCAGGACCTGGATATGTAAGGAGGCGGGGATGGAAAGAGTAACAAAATTCTCTGAAGAGGCAACAACATGAATAAAAGCCTAGAAACAGTTTATTTAGAAGGGGGGATAGTTTAGCTTAGCTGGAGCTTAAGATAGCATACACTAATTTTCAAAGCAACAAAAAAACTAAAGTTTTTGTTTGGCCTATAGAGATAACATTAGCCTACAGAGATAATAAGGTTATTAGTCTGGTATATAATAATAATGTTTTCCTGCCTGTATGACTACATACAAATATAGAGGTATTTTAAAGGAAATCATGCTGTTTTGTAGTGGGTTTTTTTGTTTTGTTTTGCATTCTCTCTTCACTTAAATTTTCTGATATTTTTCCATGCTACTATTTTTTCATAATTTTTAATACCTGCATGATAGTCCATCGACAGACATTTACTGCTTCTAATTTTTTTACTCTTCTAAACATTGCTTCAGTAAACATCTTTACTAATACATGGCTTTTTGGTTTGTTTTTGTTTTAAGTAGGCTCCACACCCAGTATGGGGCCAACATGGGGCCTGGGAATTGATGACCCTGAGACCAAGACCTGAGCCCAAATCAAGAGTTGGATGCGTAACCGACTTAGCCACCTTTGCTAATACATGTTTGTGCAGTAATGAATATATTTAGACAAGTTGCTGCACAGTTTAAGTGTTTTGCTATATGCCAAAATTCATTGTTATCTACTAATCCCCATTTCCATCAATAGTATATAGGAGTACTTCTCTCCCACCTGTGAAAACATGTGAAAAGTAACTTTGTCACAACCATTGTCAGTTCTTTGTGCATCCTTTCAGAGACAGTATAAACACACAGAAAGTACATAGGAATATGTGTGTCCTTGATTTAAAAAAAAAAAAACAAACCAAAATGCTAGTATACTCTATACACATTTTCTTTCTCACTTGAAATATTTCAGGTACAATACTTTATTATCTAAAATCTACCTTGTTCTTTTAAAACTATGAATATCCACTGATGTATTAGTGATGGGCTTTAGGCCATTTCCCACTTTTGTTTCAATAAGTACCACTGAACATAATTTTTAGTTCACCTAATCCCTAAGTTCCTAGAAGTAGAACTGCTAAGTCATACTAAAACTCCTGCAAGATACCAAAGCACTTGCTTTCTTTCAAACCCTCATCAAACCGCATTGTGAAATTATTTACCTTTGCCAGTATAAGAGGTGACAGTCACGTATTATTATAGCATTATTTTATATTTCTCTTAGAAACATCTCTGAAAAAGTTCCTTTTCTGTGAACTTAGATCCTTGGTGCAGTTTCCTACTGTCTTTTCCACTGGTAGAAGCAGGAGAATGATTCTGGAGCAACTCACCAGCTGGCTTTTCAGGATCAAGCTCTTCACAGAACTTCCAGAAATGATAGAAATCTTCAGGCAGAGAAAGCTTATAATGATTTTCTACTTCTTTTCGAAGATCACTGGAGACATCGGCTTCACAGGATTTACTCTTCTTCACATCAACTGTTTTTTCACACTGAAAATCAGCATACAAAACTTTGTTTCTCCAAAAGTAACAATATTGCTCATTTTTGTTCACCCAACTCTGAGAAACATGTTTTCCTTACAACTCTACAAATGGTATTTCTGAATAAAATCTAGGTATTCTTTTGGGCAAAAAAGGAAAACAGTATAATATCTAGTGGTCAAGAAGGATGCACACAGCAAGTCTTTAAATACATTTCTCTAAGATAATGAAAACAGAAAATAAAAAACAAATATAAAAGAAAAGGCAAAGAGCAGGAAGAATAAGAAAAAGGAAAGCTTTGCCTTCTTTGGGTAAATAGGTCACCATGCTTTTTGTTGAAATATTCAGTGATCACACCAGAAGCCAACTGTCAGAAATAACTGGATAAAAGGGGATTTGCCAGCTAAAAGAACTAATTGAGAAAAGGCCCTTTAATGTCAGGACTAGGTTATAAAACTCAATCTCTATGTTCATTGTGTAAGTACACTAGGCTTTATAATGCCTATTTGATAAACTTCTGTAAAAATAAAATGCTGATGGGAGCCAGGGTGGCTCAGTCGGTTAAACATCTGCCTTTGGCTTGGGTCATGATCCTATTCCAGGATGGAATCCCGAGTCGGGCTCCCTGGTCAGCAGGGGGGTCTGCTTCTCCCTTTCCCTCTCCTCTCTCTCAAACAAACAAACAAATAAATAAATAAATAAAAGCTTTTGAAAAAAGATAAAATTCTGAGTTAGAGGTTACATATCTTTAGTTTTTTAGGTAGCAATCAATTCTTTTTCTTTCTAGGAACCTAGGTCCTTTCTTTTTGGATTAAGTTCCTTCCTTTTTATTCCTTCTTTCCACCTGTTATCAGTGCATCTCAACCAGGAGTGATTTTGCCTCCCAGGGGATACATGTAATAATGTCAGAACTTTTTAGTTCTCACAAATTTAGGAGAAGGTGCTAACATACAGTGGAGTAGAGGCCAGGGACACCGCTAAGCATTCTGCAATGCGTAGAGTTAGCTCCTTTAACACTTAAATCAGGCTCAAAATGTCCACAGTGTGAGGCTGAAAAATTCTATGTATTTCTTATATTTATATTCTTCCATTCTTCCAGTAAGCTCAAGCTTACAGATGTCACTTTACTAATCAAAATTTACAATATATTTATGAATCAGATGACATACAAGAATTTTTTCACAGCACTCTTCCTAAGACCAGAAAAGAGAATAAATGAAAATGCCTATTGACAGGAGGATACAAAGTTAGAGAATTTCAAACAATGTAATATTCCGCTTAGTGAAAAGGAAAACATAGCCACACACAATGATATAGATGAGTCTTAATAATATAATGTTGAATGGAGGAAAAGAAGTCCTTGAAGTTTATATGCAGTACGATAGCCTTCTTAAATTCAAAAACAACAAATACTGTTTGTGATAAAGCTATAAAAAGAAGGCAAGGGAAAATATGGGGATGGTAGCTACATAAAGGGGGTGACAGGAAGTAAGGCAGAAAAGACAGGTGAGGAACACATGTAGAGCTATCTTTAGGGTTTCAGTTCTGGGGTAGGGCAATGGGTTCACTTTTTTAAAAAAAAAGATTTATTTATTTATTTGACAGAAAGAGACACAGGGAGAGAGGGAACACAAGTAGAGGGAGTGGGAGAGGGAGAAGTAGGCTTCCGGCCAAGCAGGGAGCACAACGCAGAACTCGATCCCAGGACCCCAGGATCATGACCTGAGCTGAAGGCAGCCGCTTAACGACTGAGCCACCCAGGTGCCCTGCACAGGTGTATTTTATATTATTAAATAAGGTAAAAAAGGACCATGATTGACAGTTAAGTTTATTATGCAAAGGATTATGTGTCTGAGGTCATAGAAAAATTAAATTGAACAAAAAGGCTGTTGAAATATGGATCCAAAAATGGATGCTGATAATAAGTAACAGTAAAAACGAAAATAAATAATACTAAATAGGGGCACCTGGGTGGCTCAGTGGGCTAAAGCCTCTGCCTTCAGCTCAGGTCATGATCTCAGGTTCCTGGGATCCAGTCCCCACATTGGGCTCTCTGCTCAGCGGGGAGCCTGCTTCCCCTTCCCCCCCTCTGCCGGCCTCTTAACCTGCTTGTGATCTCTATCTCTGTCAAATAAATAAAGAAAATCTTTTAAAAAATACTAAATAATATTTATTACGCAATTACCATGTGTCAGGTCACCGTTCTAAGCACTTTCCGTGAATTAACTCGTAACTCCCTTACGAGCTAGAAACTATTGTCCACATTTTACAGATGAGAAAACTTAAGTTACTTTCCTTAGGTCCCTAACTAGAAAGTGGAACAGTTAAACCCAGGTGGGCTGGCTCCAAAGCACAGATTCATCCACTTTATGCTGCTTCTCCAGTTACATACAGAACAGCAGGAACATATCAAGTGCTGACCTATCCTCTGTTTTTCTAGTGGTCTTTAGTTAGGCTTTCAAAGACTTGTTCAAACTTAAGATGTTAGAAAGAAAAGCCTTAATCTACCGTGCTGAAAGGCAGTTTTGCCTATTGGTTAGGGTGCCTGGGTTGACTCCTGACCCTTTTGTTTTCCAGCTGTCACCTTGGGGGATTTACTTAACCTGTGCCTTATTTTCTCATCTACAAAAAGGACATGTAGTACCTAGATCACAGGGTTGTTAAGAGGAATAAGTAGTTTGTAAAAATACATAGACTAGTCATAGCACATAATATTTAACCGCCAGCTATTACTGTTAGGTATGGTCTCTATGAACTCATTTTTATCTGATATTTTATTTGTATATTTATTTATTTGTAAATATATATATAATTTATATATTTATTTATTTATAAATATTTATCTGATAATATTTTATTTATATATATTTATCTGATAATACTATCACTCAAAGCAGTTTATAGCACCTTCAATGGGAAATAAAGATTTTTTCAGCTTTGTTGTAACTCACACAGTATTTCAGCATCCTTAAATCCCCAATAACTAGAATTTAGGGCAGCTGTCCCCTTCATAGGTTACACTCATCCTTTACTCTTTACCTAGAAAGCATGACCCAATATAAGCAAAACTCCTAACTAAGGCCCTCTAACAGTTAATTAAGTCTTCTAACACTGTCCTGCTCTATCCAGTTTATAATAAAGACGGAATAATTCTGAAAACTGTCCTTATCACAATGGCACTTCTCTCCCGACTGCCTCTCCTAATTGCTACAGCAGTAGTTCCAGAACTTCTGAAACCGTATAAAAGTATGAGAACGTGCACATACTTCATGTTCCCTCCCCCTTATTCGTGCCTTTATGATCAGGTCCCTCTTTCCCATCTCCGAGTCCAGCCAGGCCCAACTCCGCTGTACTCAAACATCCTCTACACTTATTTCTATTTCTTATCTCTTATGTCTCTTTTCTGTCTTCAAGAGCCACGTCCATCTTGAATTGCCTTAAAAGAATTCCTTAGCAATTCTCTGGGACTTAGATCCTTCTTCAATGTTTCCACAGCACTTTGGTAGCAACAGCGTTAAAATGCCAAACAAAACATTTACAGTAAAATATATATTCACTGTGCTCAGCTTCCGGAAGCTGGGGGCTGTACGTGCGGGTAGTGGCTGCACCAGCCATCTCGAAACCGCGGCGACCCGCACAGTGCCCGGCATATAACCGGTTTCCAATCAATTTGTTGCTGGTTGAGGGGCACCTGGGTGGCTTAGTGGATTAAAGCCTCTGCCTTCAGCTCAGGTCATGATCCCAGGGTCCTGGGATCAAGTCTCGCATCAGGCTCCCTGCTCATCCGGAAGTCTGCTTCTCCCTCTCAGACTCCCCCTCCCACTGCTTGTGTTCCCTCTCTTGCTGTCTCTGTCAAATAAATAAAATCTTAAAAAACAAAAAATTATTGCTGGTTGAACGAATGAACCATTGGTTGTCTTAATCGGCTTCCCCAGGAACCGCACCGGGAAGAGGGCAGAAAATGCAAAGGCGCTAGTTCTTCGCTCCAAACCCTAGCAGAGCAGGAAACAGCGGCCCTGCGCATACCGCCGTTCCCGCGCACATCGCAGCCACTCAGTGATGACTGGATAAGAGCAACATGCTGTCCTTGGTGCCTTATCACCGAAAGCGCCTTGAGGATCCCACACATCCTCTGTAGCGGTACCTGCTGCCCCTCCCCGCCGGGCCTGCGTTTCCCGCCACCGCCGGCCATTCTGTAGCTGCGGGACCAGCAGAATACCGCGTCCCGCTGTTGCTTCCGATCGCCACCGACTACTTCCGGTTCAAGAGACTCCAATCTGAATCCCTGCGCGGCGGCGGCAGCGCGAGTAAAAGCGAACGGCTCCGCCTGAGCCCTGCCCTCCAGGATCCGAGGAGGGACTGGCCGAAGCTCCGCCCACTCGCGCGCAGGGCGTGAAGGCGCAGCCGCTGGCGCGCACTCTGATTTCCTCCCGGCGCAGGCCACGGTCGCTCGGGCTAACGCCAGGGATGCTCCTGAGACCCCGGAGTCCCGAATCTGGATCCGTTAAGGTGGTCTGGCCTTTCTCCTCCGGTGTTTACTAGTGGCAAGGCTGGATGTCTGGCATTGCCCTCACCCCAAACCCTCACCCTTTTCCCTTATTTGTATATTTTAAAGATTAATTGTTGTCTTCCTCTTCCATCTCTCTCTCCCTCCTCCACTGTATTATTATTAACGGACACTAATTCATCCTTAATTACCTCTCAGAAGGATATCGGTTTCTCTCATTGTTTCTTTGTAAATCATGTAAGTTTGGATCGCGTTTTCCACACCAGAACCATCAACATCAGCATTCTGAGGAGAACTTGTTAAAAATTCGGAATCTGGGGTCCTATTCAGACTTAGTGAATCAGAATCCGCATTTTAAGCAAGGTCTCCCATATGCATATCAAAGTTCCAGAGGCGCTTCATTCAAAGGATCTCCTGGGGTCTCCTTCACTACCATCCTGGAAGGTCCTCTGCTTCATTCCTGAGAAGATTCTCTATTTCCCGAGTCTGTATCTTCCCTTTTCTTGATTATATACCATCATTTTGTGGAACATATTCCCCAAGAGTTTCTTGAGGAATGTTGGAGGCCGGTGCCTTCCCCCCTCCCTTTTCATTAGAACTTACATGTCTGTAACTGTCTTTATTCTGACCGAATAAAGAATTCTCCTTTGAAAATAATTTTTAATCAGAATATTAGAGGGTTTGCTTCAGTGTTTTAGCTTCCAGTATTGCCAGTGAGAAAGCCTACCTAATGATTCCTGTTCTTTATAGATGACTGACATTTCCTTCCTTCCTTCCTTCCTTCCTTCCTTCCTTCCTTCCTTCCTTCCTTCTTCTCTCTCCCTCCCTTCCTTCCTTCCTCTCTCTCTCTTTCTCCCTCCCTTCCTTACCTCCTTTCTCTCTCTCTCTCTCTTCCTCCCTCCCTTTCTTTCTTTCTCTCTCTCTTCCTCCCTCCTTCCCTTCCTCTCTCTCTCCCTCCCTCCCTTCCTCTCTCTCTACGTCCCTCCCTCTCTTCCTTCCTTCCTTCCTTCCTTCCTTCCTTCCTTCCTTCCTTCCTTTCTCTCTCCCTCCCTCCTTTCCTTTCTCTCTCTCTCTCCCTCTCCCTCCCTCCCTCTTTTCCTTCTTTCCTTTTGTTTTTTTAAACAACACAAATTTACTATCTTACAATTCTGGAGTCCAAAGTACAAAATCAGTCTCAACTGGGCTAAAGCCAAGGAATAGGGAGACATTTATCTACTTCATCCTTAGATGACTAATTTCTTTATGTGTAACCTGTTTCTGTTTTGTTTTGTCTCAAGAAATTTTAGGTTTTTCCCTTTATTCCCAACATTCTCAGACACAATCATGTATCTTGGTTATGGATCTTTTCTCATTTTTACCGAGCTGGTGGTATTTGGTTGGCTGTTTTCATCTTGAAACGCATGTCTTTTAGTTCTGTAAGTTTTTCTGGTATTATTTATTTAATAATTTTCTCTTTTCTTATATTATGTTCTTCAGTTCTGGAGTTTTTGCTGTTTAGTTGCTGATTTCCTCTTTCTTTCCCCTCCCTCATTGTATCGCTTCTTTTTTGGAAATTTGTTGTTCAGATGTTTGATCTTGAATGATGTTTTTCTCATTTGTCTATTCTATTTTGTATCTCTTTTGTCATCTTGTTCTACTTTTCTGGATGATTTTCTCAATTTAATTAGACAAATATTATATCAAATTATTATTTTTTATTATTAAGGAATGCCTTGGAGATACTACGGGCTTGGTTCCAGACCATGGCAGTAAAGCAAATATGGCCATAAAGTGAGTCAAATGAGTTTTTTGATTTTCTAGTGCATATAAAGTTATGTTTACACTATACTGTAGTGTATCAAATATGTAATAGCGTTATGTCAACAAAATGTACATCCCTTATTACCAAAAATGCTAATTATCATCTGAAATTTGAGCAGAATCTTTTTGTTGGTGGAGGGTGTTTCCTTGATGTTGCTGGCTGCTGACTGATCAGAGTGGTAGTTACTGAAGTCTCAAGTAGCTGTGGCAGTTACTTAAAATTAGACAACAATGAAGTTTGCCACATCAGTACATTGCCGGGTGACCTGGGGAGACCCCTGGGTCTTCAGGCCTCCGCCCAACCCATGCCCAGGATGTTGATGGAGGCTCCTGGTCTCATTGCAAGTAAAGAGTTCAAGGATGGACCAGGCACACTGGTTGAGTGGTGCATGTGAAGAGTTTATTAAAAAGAGAGTATACTCTCAAGATATGAGGGTGGGCAAGCTCAAGGCTTCTCCCCCCACCCCTGGGGTTTGGTCTTTATCCTTCATTGACAATTGTTAACTAGGGGGTGGAAAATTTACTATTTGGGGAGGGGATTTTTGGGGAGAGCAGGATTTTATACCTTTTCTCCCTTGTTCAGTGTGACTGACATTTCTTTCCTTCCTTCCTTCCTTCCTTCCTTCCTTCCTTCCTTCCTTCCTTCCTACCTTCCCTCCCCTCTTCCCCTTCCCCTCCCCTCCCCTCCCCTTCCCTTCCCTTCCCTTCCCTTCCTAAGCAACACAAATTTATTATCTTATAATTTTGGAGAGTAGAGTACAAAATCAGTTACACTGGGCTAAAGTCAAGGAATAGGGAGACATTTACCTACTTCATCCTTGGGTGACTAATTTCTTTGTGTGTAACCTGTTTCTGTTTCGTTTTGTCTCAAGAAGTTTTAGATTTTTCTGTTTTGAATCTGAGAAAGTGGATGCCGTGGTAAAAGCTAGTTTATTCAGTACTGCTGTCAGATTTCACAGAGTGGTTTCATGATGTGCAAATCTCCCCCAAGGGGATAGCACCAAAGGTACCTATTATTCCAGCCAATACAAGGCCTGTTGCTCTTCAAGATCTAGTGTGGGGTTGAGTAGAATTATATATTGAGATTCCTGGGGGAACCACATACCCCAGGTGTAACTACCCTGATGTTCCAAGTTACCAATGCAAAAAAATCTTGGAGCCATTTGGGTTGGGTAAAGATTGGTGTCTGTAGGGGGCGCCTGGGTGGCTCAGTTGGTTTAGAGTCTGATTTTGGATCTTGGGTCCTGATATCAGGATCCTGGGGTCAGACCATGCTTGATGGGAGCTTGCTTTGCCTCTCCCTTTGTCCCAAGTCCCCACTCATGCTCTCTGTCTCTCTCTCAAATAAATAAATAAATCTTAAAAAAAAAAAAAAAGATTGGTTCCTGTAGGCTGTGAGAAGGAGGTAATTGAGAAGGGCACATAGGGTTAGGGGATAACTCACTGTTTCCAGTTTCTGGAACTGCCGGGCCCACCTGAAAGAGTTATCGTGTGTGCAGTTGGCGTGTAGAGGTCCTCCTTTTATTCCGGGGAATTTATAAGCATAGTTGAAGAGGGTAAAATTAGAGCGATCATAGATGTGCAGTGGTGTCCACGTGGGCCGTGATCCAAAACACGGATATAATATTGGGGTTTTTTGTGGATAGCTGGATCTGGCACAAGCCCAGTGGGTGACATCACAATCTGCCTTTTTTTTTTAAGGTTTTATTTATTTGTCAGAGAGAGAGAGAGAGAGAGAGAGAGAGAGAGCACACAAGCGGGGAGCAGCAGGCAGAGGGAGAAGCAGGCTCCCTGCTGAGCAAGGAGCCCGATGTGGGACTCGATCTCAGGAACTTGGGATCACTATTTTTATTTTCTAAACAAGCATACCTCATTTTGTACTTAGCTCATTGAACTGAGACATTGGAAAATTATTTGACGGTCCAAGAATTTTAAGTTACTCTCAAAGTGAAGTGAGGAAGTACTGTTACTTGGAAACTGACCCATCTTTTGGATTTGTCTTCGGTGTTATTTGGTAGCACGGACTCAGAACTTAAGTAAAAATTAATTCCTGAGATGTCTCAGGTGGTGGGAGTGGATTAAGTACACATATGTCCAATTCGGGCCAACAAGCATACCTTCTATGGGAGAGGAACTAAGTCCAGTTTAGTTTTTTTGGAGGAGAGTTATACTGAGAGAATGAGCAAGATAAAACAAAGGTAAGAAGGGTCTTTTTGAGGATGTAAATGACAGATCTAACAGCTAGAAAAATTTTCCTCCTGGGAGATTATGTTGGAAAGACTTATGAGATAGTTTTCCCTCTACCCTTGTGGACCTGTGCAAGTTAGAGCAGTGATAAGAACAAGTAAAGGTGTCCACAGAGGACAGAATGTATTTATATCCCTCAAATGGGGGCATTGTGTAAAGTCCATGTCATCCTCTCCAGGATGTGTGCCTCACCTTTGGATGGGCTGGAGGAGTGGAGGTGATCTAAGCCTTCCCCCAAAGGTGTTCTGGTAACCTAGATCACAGGCCCTCGTGACTTCCTTCATAATCCGGTGACAGGCCAATTCCTAAAAACACTGTATTAGCTAAGGTTAATGCGTCTCTTCCCAAATGAGAAGAGTCATGTATTCCCTTGATAATTTCCACTGGGATGCCTGGGGAAGTATCACCTTTTGGTGTTGTGTCCACTGTCTCTCAGAATCTAGTTGGTAGCCTTTGTGTTGAGCCCAGTTTATTTTCCTTTCTGTATATTGGGGCCTTTGTCGGAAGATTGGCCCATGAAGGAGTATGGCTGCCTGTATTGGGAGGGCTTCCAAGGCTGCATTTTTAGCCACATTGTCTGCTCAGTTGTTTCCTGCAATGATTTTAGTCTTTCCCTTGTGATGTCCTCTGCATTGGGTGACAGCCACTTCTGTGGGCTCCAGTACTGCTTGTAAGAGATCAAGGATCTCTTGATGATGTTGTATGGGGAAGATTTTGACAGTTAAAAGCCCCTTTTCTTTCCAAATGTCAGTATGAGGATGGAGAACAAGAAAGGCGTAATTAGAGTCAGTGTAGATGTTAGCTTTTTAGTCCTTCCCTAGTTTTAAGGCTTTAGTTAAGGCCATGAGCTCAGCCTTTGTGCCACTGTATGGGAGACAGACCTCCTGCTTCTGTGACCTGGTGAAGGTCTACCACGGCATGGCTGGCCCCTTTAATCCTTCTTTATAAAACTGCTGCCATCGGTGAACCATGTATTGTCTGGGTTATCAAAGACTGATCTTTTAAATCTGGGTTACTGGAATAGACCTGTTCTGTGGTTTCCACACAGGCATGAGTAAGTTTTCATCTCTTTCAGTTGGTAGAGTAGCCAGGTTAGGAATTTGACACAATTTAAGGATCACCTCTGGAGTAGTGTCTGAAATTTAGTCAGGTGCCCTCCCGTTACCCAGTATATCCTTTAATCTCTAGGACCCCCCATACCTGGTGTGGAGTTTCTACTTCCAGGGACTGACCGAGGGTTAACTTGGTGGCTTCCTCCACCCGTAGTGCAGTGGCAGCGACTGCCCTCATGTATACCAGCCATATGGCTGCCACTGTGTCCAGTTGTTTAGAAAAATAAGCCACTGGCTCTGGGGCTGGCCCTAAGTTTTGAGTAAGTACCCAATGTAAAGGGCTTTTTTTTTTTTTTTCAAATTAACATATAATGTGTTATTTGCCCCAGGGTACATGTCTGTGAATCATCAGGCTTATACATTTCACAGCACTCACCCATAGCACATACCCCCCCAATGTCCATAACCCAGCCACCCTATCCCTACTCCCCAGCAACCCTCAGTTTGTTTCCTGAGATTAAGAGTCTCTTATGGTTTGTTTCTCTCCTGATCCCATCTTCTTTCATTTTTCCCCTCTATGACCCACAACCTCTCACCCTGCTTCTCAAATTGTGAAGGGCTTTTTAAGTTTAGGAATTCTCAGCACAGGGGCTGTTGTGACAAGGCTCTTTTTTTTTCCCCCCAGACTCTAATTTTTTGAAAAGCCTTTTGTGTTTTCTTGTTCATTTAAGCGGGTCAGCATCTGGCCCCTTTAAAACATCATACAGGGCCTTAGCTATCAGTCCAAACCCTGGAGTCCAGATTTGGCAAAAGCTTGGCAACCCTAGAAACATTCTAAACTCCTTTTTTTGTTTGTGGTGGGCCCATGCACAGTGTAACTTCTTTGCACTTCAAGGAAAGTGCCTGCCTTCCCAGTGTCAGAACATGCCCCAAATAAGTTACTTCCTGTTTGGAAACTTGGGCCTTTGTTAGGGCATCTTTATACCCTTGTTCTCCCAGGAAGTTTAGAACTCATATGGTGTTTTTATCTGATTCATCCTTACAGGAGCTACAGACGACTATGTCGCCTGCATATTGCTAGAGGCTTGGTGGTTAAGGTGAGCTCTCTGAGTCCTCTGAGAAGAGCATTGCTGGATAGGTGGAGACTGTGCCTAAAGCTCTGTCTTGAGACTGTCCAGGTATACTGCCGAGTTACCTTTGTAGACAGATCAGTCTATTTAAAAGCAAACAAATACTGAGATTTTGGATATAAGGATATGCAAAAGAAAACATCTTTGAGACCCTGGACTGGGAACCAAGTGCTGCCTTTAAGTACCTGGGTTAAGATAGTGTATAGAGATTAGGCCCAATGGGGTAGAGAGGAATGACAGCCTTGTTTATAGCCTGGAGGTCCTGGACTGTCCAATATTCCCCATTCGGTTTTAAAACTGGTAGGATGGGAGAATTGCAGGGAGACTTGCATGAGTCTAAGAGGCCACATTTGAGGAACTTGTCCAGTAAGGGCTGGAGGAGGACTCACTGGATTTCAGGTTTAATGGGATACTGGTGTTTGTAGAGATAAGTATTTTAGTACTATAAGGTCATTTTTGCAGGTATTGTAAATATTGTTTTCTTGGAATTCCTTTGTCCCACACTTGGAGATTGATTTGGTCCCAGATTTTGGGGAAAATATTATCAGGAGGCTCACCCTTGATCGGGACAGGGGAGGGTACAAGCTAGCAGGGAAGAGGCCCCTTGTTTCTGGGAAGTTGAGAGTAGCTCCAAGGGTGGATAAGAAATCGCTTCTGGATACATGTACCCCAATGTTTATTAGCAGCAGTATCAACAATAACCAAATTATGGAAAGAGCTCAAATGTCCACTGACTGAGGAATGGATAAAGAAGAGGTGAGAGAGATATATATACACATACATACACACACACACACACAATGGAATATTACTCACCATAAAAAATAATGAGATCTTGCCATTTGCAATGACGTGGAGAGAGCTAGAGTATTTGCTAAGTGAAATAAGTCAGTCAGAGAAATAAAAATACCATATGATTTCACTCATATGTGGAATTTAAGAAACAAAACAAATAGATGTTGGGGGTGGGGGGTGAGAAGAGAGGCAAATCAAGAAACAGACTCTAAAATAGAGAACAAACTGATGGTTACCAGAGGGGAGGTAGGTTGGGGGTTGGGTTGAATATATAATGGGGATTAAGGAGGGCAAATGTTGTGGTGAGCTCTACTTGTTGTATAGAAGTGTTGAATCCCTCAGTTCTACACCTGAAACTATTATATTATATGTTAGCTAACTGGAATTTAAATAAAAAGGAAGGAAGGAAGGAAGGAAGGAAGGAAGGAAGGAAGGAAGAGAAAGAAAGAAAGAAAGAAAGAAAGAAAGAAAGAAAGAAAGAAAGAAAGAAGGAAAGAAATCCCTTTCCAATAGAGGGCTTGGGGATTCTGGCATGACCACGAATTTATGAGTTACAGGATTTCCCCCATAATCAAGGTGGAGGTTGGGTGAAATATTTTGATTTTGGTTTTCCCTCTACCCCAATAATAGACCATGCTTTGGAGGACAGAGGTCTGGAATAGGAAGTAAGGACTGAAGATGTAGCTCCTGAGTCCATCAGAAATCTGACAGGCTTACCTGCTGCATCAAGTGTCACCCATGGTTCTCCCTCCAAAATGTTGGTGGTCTTTGTGAGAGCCTCTAGGAATCTTGGTCCCCATCAGTCACGTAGGGCCATAACTGGTGAGGGATCAGATCTTGGCTCCCTTCGAACCCTCTTTTAGTGCCCTTTCCACCCACGTTGGAGGCAGAGCGCCTTTGGTGACAGATGATTTGGGGGGAATTCTTGTTTCCCCTGGTCCAGCCTCCCACAGTAGAAATAAGCTTCTTTATCTTGTGGTCTTTTGGCAGTTGATTTTGGTGGCCCTGAGGTGTATCAGGTACCCTAATGGCAGCTAAATGGCTAGTCTGTCTTTGTCCTCTTATTCCTTCCTTTCCTCCTCAGCCTGATCTCAATTGTTGAAGACAGAGATAGCCACATCTATAAGCTGGTTGAAGGTAGTTTGGGGCTCTAAAGTCATCTTTTGGAGCTTTCTGTGAATATCTGGGGCAGATTGCCTTATGGAGTGGGTCCCCTGGGGATTAATTGTCCTTCTGCAGTGTCTGAGTCTACCTCAGTGAATTTTCACAGCCCTTTCACCAAATGAGACTGGAAGAGGGCAGGATTTTTGCCTGGATCTTAGGTGATTTCGTTAATCTTGTCATAATTCACCAGGTTGATGATAACATCTTTTCATGCCCTCCAAAAGGCATAGTATCATGTGGTCCCTAAAGGCTAGTCCCTGCTTCCCTAGCTAATAATCCCAACTGGGGTCTATCTGAGGTACTGCTGTCATCCTACCAGATACCTGTTAGGCTGGGTAGCACCATGAGGATCTGCATAGGTTTGCACTTCTGCTTAGAAGCAGAATCGCTCCTTTATGTTGCAGCAATGAGAGAAACCAGCCATAAGGACCTTCCATGTTAGATCAAAAGACTGAGTTAGGCTCCTGAAGTTCTTAGTAAATTTGCTGAGATCCTCAGAAAACTGCCTAAGTGCTCAGGGTGCTGCCTGAGATCTGACATTGAAAAGGAAAAAGGTACTCTTGTGGTCGCCTGAGGCCTACCCTCCACTTCCTGTAGGGGGCAGAGGAGTGCTTTCTCTTGACCTGACTGGTAAAGAAACATAGATTGTGGGAGGTGTGGGGGCGGGGGGGGGGGGGGTAGAATTCCTTTGGCTGGAATCCACAGCTTTAGGGTGTTGCTCTAGGTCTTGCGTTGTTCCCTGAAGGCCCAAAGTCTAAATGGACTCTACCTGCTGTGCATGTTTTATATTTGTTAGGGTCATCCCTGAGAACTGTAAAGACCTGGATATAAAGGATCTCTGCCCATTTTTCTAGTCTCTTGAAGAAGAGATCAAGTTGCAATATAGTGTTACAGTTAAGACTACTATTTTCTGGCCCTACTTGCCCATCCTGTAGCTTATATTGAGGCCAAACAGTGCTATAAAAGAAGGTAAACCTTTTCTTTTTTAGGCTTTTTAATGAGAGTTGATCCCAGTGTCTCAAAATGCATCCCAGGGGGGAGTCTTTGGGAATGGAGGTGAAACTTCTCATTGTCTTCAGGGAGAGAGAGCGTTGACTCCTGTAACCAAAAAAGGAGCAACTAAATAAGGTCTACATTGTTAGAAACCCAGAGTCCTATTTTCCTGTGGAGAGTTAGCTCCCTCCTTCTTTTAAGGAACCTGATAGGATGTCAGGTGGGAACTCCCCCGGAGAGTTCTTGATGGTGAGTGAAACTTGGGCATCCCCAACCTGCTGTACCTTTGTTGCTTTGATCGCAGCTGTGGCCAGCATGTTGGCCTTGATGGCCTGCTGGCCTTGGTGTCCTAGAGCACCATGGTTCATCCTGGTGTCTGCAGTCTTGGCAGCAGAAGCCTTCCTGAAGACCCCAATTATAGATGGTGCCTAATAATTAGCTCCGATGCCCTGACGTGAATCCCTCAGGAATGGGCATTGTCATGACTCCACGATCTCTGAATATCCCATTGTCTTTGTTCTGAAAGGCCTCTCAACAGTTGGTGACAAACAATGGCCACCAGGGCCAGAGGTCCCTTTGATTGTTTAAATATTTCTTGTCTGACCCATGGGTATCTGTTGCTCTCTCCCACTTTGCTATCAGTTCCGGTGAAACTAACCTCTTTTTTTTCCAGTCCTCTTTGTATCTTTGAATTGTTTGGGTTGAGTCCTATTTAATTAGGTGGTGAATAAGGCAGACCCACAGGGAGAAATCTCAATAGCTGGAGTCTTTTGCCAGAGAGTAAAATGGTTATAGTCTATTTTATGGTAGCTTGCACACATACAATAGTCTGAGTTGGCTGTCTTGCAGGACCTTTGCAATAATAGATGGCAAAACATCTCACAGGTCCTAGTGCCCCATCTCCAACAAAGAAATAGGATTGCTGAAATGGGAATGAGAGGAAGTGGCTGAAGCTAGGCTGGAGTGGGAGTTGCGGGGTGTGGGGGGGGCATCAGGTCCGAGTGTCCCATACCTAAGAAACAGATTTTGCAGAGATAGACACAGCTTGGGAATATCAGACAGTGCTGTCAGAAAAATGGCACTGTTAGGCCTGCCTGATGCAAGGTTGCCACAAACTTTGAATTTGTTAAAAAAACAAAAACAAAAACCCCTGCTATATCTGCAAAGTGCGGTAAAGCAAAGGGCAATAAAATGAGGTATGCCTGTAATTTCTAAGTGCTCTTTTTATTTTTTGTTCTTTTTATAGCATCATGTTCTTTTCTTAAAAATGGATATAGTGCCTCTAATGTTTGAAAACATAAAGTATAATTTTTTTAAGTGTTTTCTACATACCCCTGCATTGGTGTTGATTCTTTTCAGTCTTTTTGGTTGTTTGTTTATTTTATTTTATTTTTAAAGATTTTATTTATTAGAGAGAGAGAGAGCATTGAGTGGGGAGGGGATCAGAGGGAGAGGCAGGCTCCCTGCCGAGCAGGGAACCTGATAAGGGACTCGATCCTAGGACCCTGAGATCATGACCCGAGCTAAAGGCAGAGACTTAACCCACTGAGCCCCCCAGGTACCCCTGGTTGTTTATTTATATTTGGCTTCTGTCCTTTATACTAATGGTGTTCCTTGACTGTGGGGTGATCTTTGCTGTCAATTCTTATATAAAACCATGCTCTAAAAGTTGCTTTGGGACAAGAGCAGGGCTTATCAACTGCTGAGCAAATTCTAAGATGACGGGTCAAGGGCCCAGCTCTTTGTTTTCTTCCAGGGTGTAACCTTCTAGTTACTTGCTTTGGGAATCTACGGGTTTTCTTGGAGCACAACGGGGAAAGGAGGCTGGAAATTGTAATAATTTCAGAATACACACCTTCACCAAACCACTATTCCATTATGGTGGAATGGAATATGGATATGGAATATGGATACCAGCTGTGGCTGGTATCCCTGAATCCATGGTACTTCGATATGATATCTCCAAAAAAGTAATGATTCTGCAGGTTCCAGGTTGGGAATGAGTGATTGGAGAATGTTCCCCTGACCTTGTCTGGTGTGGTGAGGAATCCAGGAATCTAATTGCCTTCAGGACTTTTAACCTTCTTTTTTCCGCTCACACCATTTGGAATATTTAGTGCTTTCAATTTCTGAGCCTTTGTGAGGTTTTGCAGTGTCAGTCAGGTTGCTTCCAGGCCTTGCCTCTGAAAACACTTGGGTTTCAGTTTCATCTGGGCTGTGTGAGTGTTCACTAGTAATATGTCTAGCACTGTATTAATCTCCTAGGACTGTCATAACAAATTACCACAAACCGAGTGACTTAAAACATGGATATTTATCTCCCACAGTTTTGGATGCTAGAAATCTGAAGTCAAGGTATCAAAAGGTTGGTTCCTTCTAGGGGCTCTGAGGGCTCTGTGACTCTCTCTTAGCTTCTGGTGGCTGCTGACAGTACTTGGCATTCCTTGGCTTGTGCATGCATCACTCTTGTCTCTGCCTCCATCAGCACATGGCCTTCTCCTTGTGCCCAAATTTCCTTCTTTTCATAAGGATATTTGTTATTATGTTAGGGTCCGCTCTGATCCAATATGATCTCATTTTATCTTGATCATATCTGCACAGACCCTATTTCCAAATAAGGTCATCTTCACTGTATCTCAACACATGTCAGTCAGTTTCTAAAATTCTATGGGCATTTTTCTGTTGTCTCCTTTCCAGTTTTCTTTGTTCTTATGGGTCTATATTCCCTATTTATTTATTTATTTTCTCCTGTTTTTGTTTTAGCGAGGCTTTTATAAAAGAGGAGGAAAGTGGATATTTTCAATATGCTGTGTTAACTGGAGGGTTTATTATGCTATTTTTAGTTAAATTATACCAGATTGGCAAGTGAAACCCATAAAACTCCACTTAGTATGCATACTTTCAAGTTCACAACTAAAACTTTGCTTTGAATAATAGTTCAGATAATTTCATAATGATTTTTGATAGAATGTAAATGAAATTTCTATTTTAATTCCACATTTAATGTTTAGTGTCTTTCATTCAGTTTGCATATTTGTTCCACAATAATTTTATGGAATTGATAGATTTTACCAAATTTGGTGTACTTCTTCAGAGTATCAATGTCTACCACCCTGAAACAAAGCAATTATTGATAAGTGTTTTCATTTATTATTGTTTTATTTATATAAGCACTGATATAGCAATTTTTGACAGAATTCGATGAAATTTAGCACATCAGTGTTGTTGTATAATAACATAGTATTTACCATGCAATGGTACTGTTCTCTGTGCTTTACATATATTGACTCATTTAATCTTCATATCAATCCTTAGGGAAATTACTATTTTTATCCCCATTTTACAGATAAGGCAGCTAAGACTCAGAGCATGTGGGTTGTTCAAGGTCACACAGTAAGCTTGGGAGGTGGCATTCAAACCCAAATAGTTTGACAGTCCAGAATGCTCTCAACACTATGTAATATTGCCTTTTTGCAATCAGTGGGATTTAGAGAGCTGTGTAATTGCGCTGAATAAAGTCTATAGTCCAGAGAAACACTTGCATTTTTAAATCCTATTTGAATTAACATAGGAAATTTATATCTAAAGGATATATCATTTTGGCTATGTACTCTGAACATCCCCTTAATCAGGAGGGTAGACAGAGCTTTGGGTCCCTTGTTTTCCAGATGGTTAGTAAAAGAGCAAACGAGGAGATGCAACAGTTATTTCCAGCTGCCTTCTTAAAGTTGGTTGGCAGGTTTCTTTGTTTCTTACTTCTTTGCCTCCTTGGGTGTTGGAGAAGTTCATTGAAAGGACATGACCTCTATTTGATTCTTGAACTGGACCTGGGCAATCAGAGACTCCTTGTCCCTTTCTCTGTCCCTGGCCTGTGCATTATCCTTGCCTTCCTACACTAGAAGCTGAACCAAAGGCATAGCCTTAAGATAGTAATGTGGTGTTGAGACCATATGGATATACATGTGACTAAACCCATTTAAATCCTTTATATAAATTGCAAGATTCTGGAAGGCAGTTGCAGAGATCTACTTGTAGCCATGGAAAACAGCCTCATGTGCAAGTTCCCTTGCTTATTAAACCTGCAGCATACCAATTTGGAGTGGTTGTGGTGCATTCCAACTGGATGGGGACCAGGGGCATGGGTGGTGAGAGAATTCACCCAAGGCAGAACAAAAGAGAAGTTTATTAAATACACCACTAGGGAGCAGTGGGCAGGACAGCAAAAGAGAGATTACCACAAGGTGGTGGTGAAGGGCTATAGTAATAGGGTGGAGTGAGGAAGTATTGGAACCTGTGGAATTTTCCCTTTTTTTGGTAATCTTAGAAACTGTGTCTGGTTATAAGTAGCTGATTGGTTAGTTAGGGTCTATGGCTATTTCCAAATGGGTCACTTAATGAGCCTGTTTGAATTTAGCTTGGGGGTCACTGTGGGCCCTTTTGCCTTGGTCAGGTTCTCATTAATCAAGCCTGTCTCTACAGTGGTCTGCCTCTTATTATTTTTTTTTAGATAAAAATGTATTTGTGAAACAAAGCAAAGTTTCCCTCATATTAAGCTACAATATGTCCATAGATTTGAATAAGATTGCTGACCTTGCCAGGAGAGAAAACTATATTTATTTGGATTATTTTTCTTTTTTGCCAAATTGGTGATAATATAATTATCACCAACAGACTTTAAAATAGATGTTTTGTTGGTCTCGGTACTGGTGGACTATGAAAACACAAGTGATTGGTGATTGCCAGAACCTTTGATTTTCCATCAAAGAATTGTAATATGATATTTTAAGATATATGTTTTTAATTAGAAGTGTATGTAAAAGAAGGTACATGGACATGGCTCTGTAGAATTCTAAAGAATGAGAATTCAGATACAAGCTACCAGAACTATAGAGTGACAAGTAAAATAAATGAAATGTTAAGATGCCATAGTTTAAGGTTCTAAAGCCAAATAAAATGCTAAAAAAGGATTCTAACTACAGTACAGATTGAGAAAACACACACACTGCAACAATAGTAGTGATGAAATATATAACTATTTTAGAGCTAAACGTTGCTGGATTTACTATTTAGGTTGTACGTTGTTAGAGTTGCTGCAACTTAAAGACAAGACAGGATGCCACTTACGCATTCCAGGTCTTGGGATACAGCCATACTTGGCCTTGAAGCAGGATTCAAGGCATGATAGCCACACAAAGTGGCCCATATGTAGAATTACGTCCTTAGACAAGTTAGTTCATAAGGCTTTGAATGGTGGAACCCATTCATCTTAGCAATCAAGAATGAGATGAATCCTTGTGACTAAGGTCATTACCCACCCCTGGAGGATAACATCAGCTTTGAGAAGGCTCAGACCCCATAGGACATTCAGATACTCAGCCTAGCCTATTAAAAGGATTCCTTTTGGGAACTGTTGATCATTGGGAACTAATTAGGGAGATCCAGGTGACTTCTAAATTGCCAGATTAAAAGGCAGCACAAGCATCAGGCAGAGCTGATCCAGGCTCAGTTGATCCCAAGCTCAGTTGATACAAGTTTACTAGTTGATGTTACAGGGAGCATTTTCAAAAAGCAGTGGCCAAGATCAAGAATGAGGAAAACAGCTGAGAAATGGGAATGGAGGGGCACCTGGGTGGCTCAGTCAGCTAAGCAGTTTGCCTTTGGCTCGGGTCATGATCTCAGGGTTCTGGGATCAAGCCCCACATCAGGCTCCCTGCACAGCAGAGAGCCTACTTCTCCCTTTCCCTCTGCTGCTCCCCTTGCTTGTTCTCTCTCTTTCTCTCTGTCAAATAAATAAATAAAATATCTTAAAAAAGAAGAAACAGGAATGGAGCAGTTACTAAAAGGATCGAACCAAATTCTGCCAATAGAATTTATCTTGTATAAGGCTAAGTTAATTTTCTTCTGAATATAAGGTTATAATATACATTAATTTTAGAAATTTTGAGTAGTATGAAAAAATAAAAAGATAACTAATTATGATATCCTACCACCTGGGAGCAAACTCAGCAAATATTTAGTATAGTCAGTGTTTTTCTATGTTTCTTATATTTTTTACATAACTGAGATATACTGCACATATAATTCTGGAACTTGCTTTAAAAAATTAAGCATTTTGGATGCCTGTGTGACTTAGTCGGTTAAGTGTCTGCTTTTGGCTCAGGTCATGATTCTAGGGTCCTGGGATCTAGTTTTGCATCTGGCTCCTGCCCAGTGGGGAGTCTGCTTCTCCCTCTGCCTCTCCCCCTACTCTCTCACAAAAATAAATAAAATTTTTTTTAAAAAAAATTAAGCTTTCTAACAAACACTGTTAAAATGATTCATAAATATTTCAATGGCTATACATATATGCCATTGGACAAAGTTTGATAATGTTACTATTCTCTTAGTTACATGTTTTAACTATTTTTCCAAGTTTTTCGTTACTATAACTCTATGTCAACATCTTAATACACATAAAGCTTTAAAAATATTTTGGAATGTTATCTTAATATAGATTCCTTGAACTATCTCTGTATATGAAGACAGGAAAAACATAGTGCTGTTGCACATTGCCAAATTGCTTTCCAAAAAAAGCAGTTTGAAATTGGAACAAAACATGTTTTATCAGTTAGAAGCAGTATATGAGAGTGCTGTTTTGAAAATAGCATTGGGTATTCTCATTAAAAATAATCTTTGCTAATAGTTCTGTATTTCTTTTGAAGTTGACCAGAGATAGCTAGATAGTCACCAATACTTGGTGCCCACCTTTCCTTTTCATTAATCCGTCGGAGGTAGGAGGCACAAGTCCAGCCAGAGACTTCATTTCCCAGCCCACCCTGCATCTGGATATGGCCAGATGTTCAACTGTTGCTGATGGAATGTGAATAGAAGAGATGTCTGTCATGTCCAGGTCAGGTTTTCTCAGGAAGCATGTGTGCCTTTCTCCACTTTTTCTTCTTCCTCTGATAGCTGGATAAAGAGGGCTCTAAAGCCCCAGGGGGATATAACAGAGTCACATTGTAGAACAAACCTGTGTCTCCCAATCACCAAATGGAGGAAAACCACCCAGTTTTCCTGAATTGATTAGGACTAAATCAATTCAATTAGCTGAATTGATTGGACTGCTTCACAAGCAAGAATAAACTTGTATTATATTGACCCACTGAAATGTTGGCATTAATTTGTTATGGTAGCTAGCATTGTCCTCTCCAAATAGGTATCCACATAAAAGATTATCAAATACAGAAGTCACCAAGCTTTCCTTTTTTTATTTTTTAGCTGTAGAAGCCATATGTATGTCATAATGAACATTCATAATATTCTACTTTAAAATTAAGAATAGAATCTATGTTAACATGTATTGCATTTTTGTCTACCCATCTATCCAGCTAGCCAATCATTTAACAAATATTTATTGGGGGGGTCACTTGTGTGTGAGACACTGTGAACTGGTCTCCGTAAGTTTCTCAACATATCCACATGACCCCAAGGATAGTTTAGCCACTGTATACCACCCTACCTGGAATCAGTGGCTGTTCACCCCAAGTAGACTTACCAGGAGCTCTTTCCTCAGGAGGGAGGTGAGCTTTCATAAGTATTCCATTTATCCACTTTTATATAGGTTACATCAAGGTTGGAAAGGGTGGCGCTTGCACATGAGGGCAGTTTATGGGAAGAGAGTTCTGTAGCAGGAATGAACCTGTAATACCAGTAATACACTGGTTATCAGAGTGGTCCTTGGAAGCTTTGAGACAAGAGAGCTAAGAAAGCATCATTAGCAAGTTAGCAAAGACTGAGATGTGTGAAAAATGAGGTGAGAAGTAGGTCATTGCAGGTGTGCCACTGATGTAAGAGCAGATCTTCAAATAATCCTCAACAGGCAAGGTGTAAGAATCTTTCTTTGGTCCTTAACAAGGGAGCACCAGTAAATAAGTCAGGTTTAGAACGTTTTTTTTTTTTTTCTGTTATTACTTTTTGGTTTTGAGTTTGTATCTTGATAAGTTGAGGCCTGCTGTCTTAGTCTTTTTGCGTTGCTATAACAAAAGTTTGCTCTTGCCCCCTTCCACCCAAATTCATGTCCTTCTCATGTGTCATCAACTCCAAAAATCCAAGTCCGGAGTCTCATCTAAATAGCATCTAAATCAGATGGGGGTGACACTCAAGATATGATTCATCCTGAGGCAACTTCCTCTCCAGCTGTGAACCTGTGAAGTCAAACATATTATGTGCTTACAAAATACAATTACAGGCCAGGAATAGGATAAACATTCACATTCCAAAAAAGAAAAATAGGAAAGAAAGGGCTTGAGTTAAGTGAACTGCAACAGGGAAATTGTTATACCTTAAGATTTGAGAATAAGTTTTGACTCAATGTTCTGCCCGTTAGGCCCTTTGGGGTGGAGGTCCTGCCTTCCAGAAACCTTGGAGTGGGGATTCCACCTTTGCTGGATGGAGTTTGGGCCCTCAAAGTCCTGGGTGACCCTGCCCCCATGAGTTTTCTGGACACAGCTTATGTTGTAGCTCCCATCATTTGGCTCTCCTGATGGGAATTGCACAGCAGTGACTCTACTAATGGTCTGGGGTAATGGAGGTAGTATCATCTTCGTGGTTCTGCTGGGCATTGCCCTAGTTGGGGCTCTCTGTGGTGGCCCCACTCCCCTTGTGGTTCTCTGCCTGGACCTTGAGGCTCTTAGAGGCATTCTTGGAAATCTAGGAGGAGGCAGCCATGCCCCCACAGCTTTGTTGGGTACAACATATGCTTCACCAGGGCCTGCTCTAGCCCAGCCTGGGGTGGCAGAGGAATGGAATGTTGGAGTGGGGGGAAGCAGAGCCTATAATTTAAGATGGCCTCTCCTTTGAAATTATTCTGCCCCCTTGCACTCTGGGCCAGTCCAGGAGGGGCAGCTCTGATGATCTCTATGCCTTTGGAGTCATTCTTCCATTGTCTTCGAAATTGGTCTTGTACTCACAGAATAACGAGATAACAGAAAGATAACAGATAACAGAGGAACAGAAAAATAAATGTTAGTCTTTGACCCTGGATCCTAAGTGGGGCTCCTAAAATACTTGTAAATTCCTAAGTGATAAGATCACCAGAAGCATCTTTTGTTCTAATGAAGTGACTCAGGATGGGCCCCTGGATGTGAGCTGGTCACTAGAAGGACTAAGCCCTGACTAGAAGTTTAGAGCTTTCAGCCCTACCCCCCATCTTCCAGAGAGGAGAAGAGAGCTGGAAATTGATTTAATAATTGATCATGCCTAGTGTTAAAAGAACAGAAATTCAACTGAGTAAATGTGAAGCTTGAAGTGCTGATTGACTTTATTAAGTGACACATGAATCTGGGTAGAATCCTTTCTAGCAAGTGGAGGGAAACTCTCAGGAGTTGAACAAAATGGGAAGGTTTTTATAGGAAAGAGGGTGGGGCAAGAAAGTTATTAAAAGAAAGGGTTGTTCCAGGCAGGGCCATTTTCCCTTAGGGGTGAAGGCAGGGGGTCTTAAGCAGATTATCTGTCTTTGCTGGGGTGGGAAGGGGATAGGGAGGGCTCATGTGACAGATTACCTTGTTGGTGCTTATCAGAAAATTCCTGACTAAGCAGTTAGGATTTAATTTCTGGGGGAGGTTGAAACTGTAGTTAGGTTAGGTACTGAGCTCTGGTTTGGTGACTTGGCCTAAGTGATGCCATTTTGGGCCTGTGATTTTCTTTTTAACACTATGTAAGGAGGCCTCCATAAAATTCTAATAGTAGGGGATTCTGAGAGCTTCCAGGTTGGTGAGTAAGTACATACTAGGAGGATGACACACCCCAACTCCACAGAGACAGAAGCTTCTGCAATCAGGACCCTCCCAGACCTCAACCAATGCATTTTTTTTTTAAGATTTTATTTATTTATTTGAGAGAGAGAGAAAGAGAGAGGAGAAGGTCAGAGGGAGAAGCAGACTCCCCACAGAGCTGGGAGCGTGATATGGGACTCGATCCTGCGACTCCGGGATCATGACCTGAGCTGAAGGCAGTCGCTTAACCAACTAAGCCACCCAGATACCCCTAAGGCATCTTTTTATCTGACTGTTCATCTGTATCTTTTATCATACCCTTTAATAAACTGGTAGATGGTAAATAAGTGTTTCTCTGAGTTTTGTGAGATGTTCTGTCAGATTAATTGAACCTGAGGAGGGGATTGGGAGAACATCAGATTTATAGCTGGTTGGTCAGAAGTAAGGGTGACAATGGGGACTTGTGATTGGCATCTGAAGTGGGGTGGGAGCAATCTTGTAGGCATGAGTGTTTCCTCTGTGGGATTGGAGGCTATCTCCAGGTAGTGTCAGAATTGAGTTAAATTGTAGGACACGCAGCTGATGTCTGGAGAACTGCGTGGTAAGGGAAATCTCCTGTATACCTGGTGTCAGAAGTGTTGTGAGTGTGGTAGTAGTGTTAAGAGTAAGGGAGACACACAGGTGGGAAGACTAGTGTTTTCCCATAGGGCTTATGTTTAGATGGCTGACTCATCTCCCCGTTGTCTTGAAGAATAGCTTCTAACTTCTGTTGAGATCGCTGGTCCATATTAATCTCTTATCAAATTTGGCCAGACCCTATGTGTTTTTCCTATGTAGATGGGCGGATGATTTTCCAAATAAGTCCTGCTTTGCTTTTAATTCATAATTCCATCTTTAAGTCATTTCTCTCTCACATTTTACTATGAAGCAGTCACAAGGAATCAGGGCATTCCTTTTATACTTTTTTTAGATAGTTCCTTAGCCAAATATCCAATTTCATCACTTGCAAGTTCTACTTTTTACAAAACATATGAGCACAATTCAGCCAAGTCCTTTGCCACTTTAAAACAAGGATGGCCTTTGCTGCACTATCTAATATGTTCCTGATTTCCATCTGTGATCTCATCAGAATGGCTTTTCTTGTCCATATTTCTACCAACATTTTGTGCATGGTCATTAGGTATTCTCTTAGAAGACTGCAGCTTTCTTTATAGTTCTCTTCTTTTCTTTCTGGGCTTTTACCGGAATCACTCTTAATGGTCTGTTCGTGGCAGTATAGGCTTTTTCTAGCATGCACCTCAAAATTCTTCCAGCTTCTACCCCATTACTCAGTTTCAAAGCTGCTTCCACATTTGTGTGTGTGTGTGTGTGTGTGTGTGTGTGAAGTAGCATTCCACTCTTATTGCCAATTTTTATCTTAATCCATTTGGGCTGCTATAATAAAATACCACAGAGTGAATGGCTTATAAACAACACAAATTAATTTCTCATACTTCTGGAGGCTAGGAAGTCCAAAATCACTGATTGATTTGATGCCTGGTGAGAATCCGCTTCCTCACTGATAACCGTCTCTCATAATAATCTCACATGGGAGAAGAGGCAAGGGAGCTTGCTTAGGCCTCTTTTATAAGGGCACTCATTCCTAATCACTCATTCCTAATCACCTGCTAATACCATCATACTGCATAGTAGTTTTTCTTTTTCTTTTTTTTTTTTTTTTGAAGATTTTATTTATTTATTTGACAGATCACAAGTAGGCAGAGAGGCAGGCAGAGAGAGAGGAGGAAGCAGGCTCTCTGCTGAGCAGAGAGCCCAATGCGGGGCTCGATCCCAGGACCCTGAGATCATGACCTGAGCCAAAGGCAGAGGCTTTAACCCACTGAGCCACCCAGGCTCCCCCATAGTACTTTTTCAACATGTGAATTTTAGGGGAACACCAACATTCAATCTATAGCATCTTCCAGATAAATTATTTCTGGATAAATGGAAAATTCTGTTCTTATTTAACTTTTGAGAAATTTGAGTCATGGAAATAGGTGGTTTTCCTTTTTTAACACACCTATATTTTCTCAATGCTGCAATAATTCCTAAATTCCAGGCCTTGCTTTTGGTAAACTAAGCCATGAAATTGATAAAAATGACTTCAGATTTTGTCTGCAAAAATAAAGAGGTAAACTCTGTTCCTTCTATCTTTAGGCTTTATTTTCTCTTTCTAAGGGAATATATATTTGTTGTTGAGCTGTTTATTCCCAGGACTCTTAGACTCAAAGCACATTGTCATGGCTATAGCTACTGTGAAACTGCTTCTTTATATGCTTTTCTGCTTTTCAGGGAAAATTTTTTGGATTAAATTAGCCACAGGAGGGCTCCATTGCAGTTTCTGGGGGAAAAAAAATCTATAGTTATATCTTCCTGGCATATAATTGTATCTCTGTAGTTTTGAATGGGTCATACCCATTTGTAAAGGTGAAGAAGCCAGGGCATGTAGCCCAGGTACATTTAGAATGTTCATTACAAAATTTCAGGGAAATTTCTGGAAAACAAGGGTATAATTCTGTGGAAAAGAGCATAAAAATGAGACTTGAAATGATAAGCTCTGATTTATTTATTTTATTTTTATCTTGGGCACTTAAAATTCACAGCAACAATTCATATAAAGGATATGCAATTTATAGGTGTCTAATGCATGAATATACTTGCAGTTATGGATTGTCCACTATTTTTCTTCCTGTCAACCCAAAAGACTTTTATTATAATCCAGTCTGATAGGCCAGATGCTGCATGTCTTTATTTTCATCTATAACAGTGCTTCCTAACATGTGCCCACAGGATGATAATAGCTGTTTCAAGAAGAAGAATGAGAGGGCGCCTGGGTGGCTCAGTTGGTTAAGCAACTGCCTTCGGCTCAGGTCATGATCCCAGAGTCCTGGGATCGAGTCCCACATCGGGCTCCCAGCTCCACGGGGAGTCTGCTTCTCCCTCTGACCTTCTCCCCTCTCATGCTCTCTTTCACTGTCTCTATCTCAAATAAATAAATAAAAAATCTAAAAAAAAAAAAAAAAAAGAAGAAGAAGAATGAGAACTTCCAGGTGAAACAAAATTGAATGCAATTCCTTGCTGCAGAACTTCCCAGGACCTCTGAATCACCTAGAGAGGCATTTCATGTATATTTGCTGCTTTTCTTTAGGGACTAAAACCAAGGATTCAAAGTTATTATATTAAAAAAAAAAAAGGAAAGAAAGAGAGGAAAAAAAAAAAGCCTGAAAAGAGAACCCCAAATCTGAGACCATACTTAGAGAAATGGTGAAAAACACATGGGAAATATAAATTATTCTATGCCTGATGTTTTTGAAATTTCCTCCTGTATCTCATTCACAGGAAAAGACATAGCAAATCCTCTAGGAGTTTCAATATGGGGCCAAACCCAGCAAAAATCTGGACATTCTGAGTTTTGGGGTTTTTGTTTGTTTGTTTGTTTTTCAAGATTTTATTTATTTATTTGACAGAGAGAGGAAGTGAGACAGCTCAAGCAGGGGGAGCAGCAGGGGGAGACGGAGAAGCACACTCCCCACTGAGCAGAGAACTTAAAGTGGGGCTTCATCCCAGGACCCTGAAATCATGACCTGAGCCAAAGGCAGACACTTAACCAACTAAGCCACCAGGCATCCCCCGAGTTTTGAAGTTCTAACTCAATTCTCCTGCAGCTGTTAATGGCTGCACTTTACCATTTCATGTGTTTCTTTTTGTTTTGGAAAAAAAAAAAAGTAGTACCTAGGGGGTCTAGTAAAAGCAAAATCTCAGTGATATATCAGACTACGTTTGAGGATTGAAAGTATATGAGCAGAGATACTAGGTCTAGGGGGAGAAATGGTCATGTAGGAGAGATGAAGGAGCAGCACAATGAATTGCTGTATTTTGAAGAAAAATCGCTAGATCTTCTCACAAGGATATCAGTCTAAATCACCAAACATAACAATAGATAATATACTTAGAAAAAAATAAAAGGATACTTTTGTGGCTAAGTGGTGGTTTATATCACACTTTCTAAGAATTCATGGAAAATCATAATCCATTGTCTTTCTCTGAGCAGATAAACCAATTTTTCTTAGTTTTGATGAATCTATCCTTTAGGGCACACCCCACTATTTTAGTTCCCAGTATGATTTTATAAACCATTCTTTCCCTTCTCTCGAATGTCTCCCTGGTCACACTCTCACCCTCTAAACGCACTAGAATTAAACCAAAGGAGCTGGCCCTACTGAAGACTTTTTTTTTTTTTTTTAAAGATTTTATTTATTTGACAGAGAGAGACACAGTGAGAGAGGGGACACAAGCAGAGGGAGTGGGAGAGGGAGAAGCAGGCTCCCTGCCGAGCAGAGAGCCCGATGCAGGGCTCCATCTCAGGACTCCGGGATCATGACCTGAGCCGAAGGCAGCTGCTCAACAACTGAGCCACCCAGGCGCCCCTACTGAAGACTTTTGATTGACTTTTTTAATTATCCGGGTTGTGGAAAAGAAGAGCAATGAGGAGGAGTTACCGAGATACCTGAACAGAGGACTGTGCAAATAGAAACCCTCCTCCTATGGGGCTCCAGGGTGGCTCAGTCAGTTGAGCGTTGGACTCTTGGTTTCAGCTCAGATCATGATCTTGGTGTTGTGAGATCAAGCCTGTGATGGCCTCTGTGCTTGGTGGGAGTCTGCTACTCTCTCTTCCTCTACCTTTGCCCTTCCCCCTGCTCTCTTTCTCTCAAAAAGAAAAAAAAGAAACCTCCTCATATAGTAGTTGTCATATCAAATCCTGCTGCCATAATAAAGAAAGAGGTAAAATAAACATAGGCTTGAACTCAAGACAAACTTGTCATGTGGTTAGCACTAGGGGAGGTAGGAGAGCACAAAAGGGACAAGTAGCTGCCAGACATGCTCTTCTGTTAGAGCTTCTTCCTATAGGCTACTCAGATTTGGAGATAACTGAGTCCACTACTCCATCTAATACTTCTGTTGTCTTCCAGTATCTTCTACTGAGATTATTCCTTCTGTCAGAATGGGTTATCATATTAACCCATACTTTGGCCACCCTTTACCTTTTGTAACTTTGTTCCCTTATCTATGTTATTCTCCACCTCCACCTCCCATTTTGTAAAGTTCTCCTCAAGGTTCTGAAGTAGACAATGTTCTTTTGAATCCCTGATCCTTCATTTCCCAGCTATGTGAACTTGGACAAATTACTTGAAATCACTAGGCTTTAGTTTTTTATATGTTACTGCAGATAATAATACCTATTTTGTAAGGTTGTTGTAGGTTTAAGTAGTAATATGTGTATAAAACACCATATTGAGCTATTTTTATTATTATTCAAGCTTCAAGAATTCACATTCCACTTCCTCCTAACGTCTTCTCCGATAATCCATGTTGGAAAAGATAGTTTCCTTTGCTAATTTCTGGTAGCATTTACTGTTCTCATGACCATAGGGTCATGGTATACACAACCATGTGGTCTAGTTATTTGTGTACATTTCTTCTCATCTGAACTAGATAGAAAATTTCTGAATGGCAGGAAATATGTCTTATGCAGTATCTTTAGCACCGTGCTCTGCAAATAGCAGACATCCCATGAATTATAATTAAATAAAAAAGCCGAACAGATAATTAAATGAATTGGTTGTGTGAATCATGATTTAGGTGGTCAAAACCCAGTTTTGCAGCTTTTCATCCATCACTGGCATGGAAGGCATAAAAGTATCAGAGGAGTTAAAAGGATCTTTGGAGAATTCAGCTGGGGACCCAGAGACACCCAAGTAGGTGGGTGCTCGGGTGTGGTAGCGGGGATCCAGAAAGGAGAGAGAAGCACAAGCTCCATTTTTCCATGGCAGGCCTTAGCCAAGATGCAAGACTTTATCTTTTAATGAAGATTGAAATTTTAACTTATTGCGCCAGCCTGGACCTATTCAACACTAAATTAAGAATAATTTTTAATGACTTGACATTGCTGGAAGACTTTTTGTAATTTGAGAGTGACTATAAGAGTTTTTATCCAGATATAAGGGGAAGAGCTTTCCCCAAAGAGTAGATTTGAATGATCAAGTGGGAAAACAGTTGTTTTCTGATTTCATTCCAGGATTCCCACTGCTAATGGAATGGTTTCAAGGGGTAGACTTTGTGTCCAGTATGCTTTGTAGAACAGCAGTTAGAGGTAGAAGTGTTTGCAGGGAAGGGAATAAAAGCCATCAGAGGGAAGCAGAGGTCATCCTTTCATGACCTCTGCAAGGAGCAGGAAGAGAGAGATATGCTGCTGCATGGCCATCGACTGAATTCCACCCAATGGCCTTGATTGCTGCAGAGAATGTGGGATGGTTAATCTTTATTTTACTTTTCTCTCTCTACTCTGACACCGAAGGATGGGTCTTTCCCATCTCCTCCTGCACCCACTACCCTGAGACATTGCCCAGTGTTTGCTTCTTTGCTACAGCACAAGCCAGGAGCAAGAACTGTAACTTACTAGACTCTCAGGAAAGTTTTGATTCTCCCAAATCTTGATTAGATTGTTTTTAAAAAATGGTTCTATTGGGATGTAATTGTCAGTTGCCATAGTATTCTGTGCAAACATAAGCTCTTTTATTCTGTGGGATGCTTTTAGAGAAGTCATCACATCCTGTCTGTCACAGAATGAATTGCTATTAAAACCAGTTTATTTACAGGTTTTACCTCTAGTTGGCAAGCCCTTGAGATTTTATCATTTATATTAGCTGCACCTGAGATGCATTTGAGACCTGGGCTCACAAATTATCACATGTGAAATTGTAAACTCTCACTTAAGTGTTTATTGGGATGGGCTTGGGGAGGAAAAGATACATTTTGGGGAACTAGGTAGGCAAAGATAGGAACTAGGTAAACTTGTTTTCCTTTAATGTCTAGGGATTTGAGTTAGAATTACAGAAACAAGGTTTGATTGTAGCATCACAATAACCAGTGGTTTAGTGGCCAAAGGTAGAAACTAAGTTGACATTATGTGTTTTGTTATACCTCCAACTTCCTTTTTATTTTTGCCTTATTATAGCCTCTCTAGTTCCCTACTGCCTCCTATTAGTTCCCACTTTAGAGCCTTGATAGAGTTTGTAATTTCTGGGTAGTGGCCCCTATTCCAGATTTTTCTGTCCTTCTGTGGTAATTTAGCAATGCCAAAAGAGCAGCTAGGAAGTAGCAGCTCAGGCTATTAATGTCAGTGGCCAAATGCATGACATGTGCATTTGACATGACATGTCTCTCGAACAGTTGAGTGAACTGTTTCTGAATTGCAATGGGAAAAATAAACTTTGGAAAATAATAGTGTGGCGTGGGTCTCAGCTTGAGCCAGCGCCTAAGGAATTTATTCTCACTGGGTATCTGGCTGGAGGAGAGTGGTATCTGTAGTGAGGGAAAGATAGGAAGGGCAGAAAGATACCAAGGAAGCTTGATATTCATCAAGCAGTAGCATTTCAGAGCACAGATTCTACAGACAGAAGGCTTGGGGTCAGGTCCCAGTTCTAGCACTTAGTGGCTGGTGACAATCTTGAACAAGGTGCTTGATCTCCTATACTTTATTTGTAGAATGGGGATATTAGTCGTAAGTGCCTCTCAGGGGTGTTTTGAGGAAAGCTGTATAAACAACTTCAAGCAGTGCATGACACTTATTAGGTGCTTTGGAAGTGCCAGCTAATAATATTACTGTGTTTCTTCAGCCCTCTTTGGTAAATGCCTCTCTGAGCCAGGTGAGGAGAGGGGCTGCAGGAGGGACTCTGTGAGACCCAGGGACATTGGCAGCACTGTGCTTATTCCCAGTTCAAGAAGTGAACCTCAGGGAGGGAAAATGAACTTTCTGCCTTGAGGAACATAACATGAATTTTGGTGCATTGACAGCCCTAGGCTTTAGAACCCCCAGGGTTTCCTCTCTCTGGGAACCGTCGTCGTCAGGAGCCAGTACAGCTTTCACGGAGGGTCCAGCTGCTGGTAAAGCAGCCTGGGCTGGTGAGGGCTGCCCTATGTGCACACAGAAGCCATGCCTTAGGGCTCTCAGAGATACTTAAGGGAACTTTCCAGGCGGCTAAAGTCCTGGATTATTAAGGTAGGGATACAAAGCAGTTTAACCTGAATTATAACTTGATGCGACCCTTCAGTATGCAAAAGCTGGCAAACTCTTGGAAAACGCCGATTACGCTATAAAAGAAATGAAATCAACTATAACACTCAGCAAGTGTCTCTTGGAGACTTCTTCCTTTCTCGCTATCTTACTCCTTTTTTTTTAAGTGATAAGGAAAAAGTGATTAAAATTTGTCTCCTTTTTGTTTTAGATTTATTTTATTTTTTAAAGATTTTATTTATTTGACAGAGAGAGAGATCACAGGTAGGCAGAAAGGGAGGGGGAAGCAGGCTCCCTGCTGAGCAGAGAGCCCGAAGTGGGGCTTGATCCCAGGAACCTGAGAGCATGACCTGAGCCCAAGACAGAGGCTTTAACCCACTGAGCCACTCCTTGTTTATTTACTTAAAGAGAGAGCGCAGTGAGCAAGGGAAGGGGAAGAGGGAGAGAGAGAGAATCTCGAGGAAACTCTCCACTAACTGGGGAGCCCAATAATGGGTTCCATCTCATGACCTGTGAGATCATGACCTGAGCCAAAATCAAGAATCAGATGCTCAACCAACTGAGCCACCCAGGCTCCCCCTCCCCCCACTTTAGTGGTTCATGTGAAGTGTCGTATGAAAATAGCATTTTTTTTCTATCAAATGTGATCTCTTGCTATCTTATCTTTACCTGTTTCCCAGACCACAGGGTTGTTCTCTCACTGTCTGGGTTTTAAACGTATTATTGGTTTCATCTGTGGGAACCAGAAACCAAGCTAAGAGGGTTTTTACTTATTGCCTCCACACAGGGTTTAGGATTCTTTCTTGTCGATGCTGCCTCAAATCTACCATCCTTGCCCTCCATATTTAATATTACTCCATTAATAAAGTCATTGGAAATGCTGACACAAATATTGTTAGCAAAGCCAAGATAACATTGGAGCAATGATTGATGCCTCTGCACTTGCTGATGATGTAGTTTCACCAGGTGTCATCTTTTTTTTTTTTTTAATGATTTTATTCATTTACTTGACAGAGAGAGATAGGGATCACAAGTAGGCAGAGAGGCAGGCAGAGAGAGAAGGGGAAGCAGGCTCCCCGCCAAGCAGAGAGCCGGATGTGGACCCTAGGATTGTGACCTGAGCCGAAGGCAGAGGCTTTAACCCACTGAGCCACCCAGGCGCCCCTCACCAGGTGTCATCTTAATGCTGAGTAAACATGAACCTGGTCTAAGCATGAACCTTGGTGTGCTTCTGTCATGTGTTCCTTGTTGAATGAATGATCTGGCTGTTGGTGCTTGAGGATTGATCTCCACCTTTGCTATCCCAGTCAGGGAAGATCTGTGATCAGTATCTTAGAGTTAATTGCTTGATTGCTCTCTAAACACTTGCTTCTTATATTCTAAAGTTGTCTTTTACAGATAGATGATATCTTAGAGGCAATGGTCCTTTTACACATCATAGTTATTTTTGCAGTATTTAGCAGAGTCTAGAACATAATAAAGGCTTAATAAATATTTAACTGCTTCTGTAAGAAAAAATAGTGCAGTGAAGAAAAAGAGTACAGTGAAGCAAACATTTTCTTTCAGTTCATGCAGCATTTATAGTCTTCTTGCTCATATGTTATTTCCACTATAAGAAGGGATTAGTCCTGTATACCTCCCTTACAGAATTCTCCACACCTTCCTTTGGTGTGTGGCTGATACGGACTTTTTACACACTAGGAAAAACAATGCCCTTATGTCAATAACACTGAAACAAGGAGTGAGGATTTATAGGAAAGTTAATGGTAAGAAAGAAATCTTTTCATTGTTAAACTCAGATCTATTGTGAATCTGCAGTGAGGGTGGAAATACACAGAATCCAGTGGCAGTCCAGTGGTCTGAAGAGCATCACACTAATGCATAAAATGAACATGTGGTAGAACAGAATGCAGAAATGAGAAACAAGGTGGATCCTTATTAGTTTATACAATAAGTGTATCTCATTTTGTCCTCATTTTATTGGAGCAAATTTATGGTTTTGCTAACCATGCAAACATTGGACATTTACTTCCATGATTTCCCTTGTGTATTTTTACATACATTACATTTTGAAAATGCAATTGAGAATTGGATTTTTGCTCACAATAGCTCTCTTTTTACTGCCTTGACACAGAAATTATTGTTAATAGACTTCTCTATGAGGATTATGTCTTTCTTTCCAACTGTTGAACACAATGCTAAATTAAATGAGCAGGCGATGCAATTCCTTAAACACAAAAGCTATTCAGTCCTCCTCCTCCTTGACTTCCGTTCAAGAGCTCCTTCTCAATCCTTTTCCTTCTTTTTCCTTTGGACTTTTGCCACTTCTGCGCAGGAGATCTAGGCTTAAAGGGCAGGAATATCTCTTATCTCAATTCCCATCTAGGGTTGTGTATTTGTTCAGGTTGCCACAACAAAATGCCACAGACTGAGTGGCTTAAACAACAGAAATGTATTTTCTCACAGTTCTGGAGGCTGGAAGCCCAAGATCAGGTGCCCACAGGGTTAGTTTCTCCTGAACCCTCTGTCCTTGGCTTGCACTTGGCTGCCTTCGCACTATTTCCTCACATGGTTGTCCTTCTGCCTGTGTTTTCTGTGTCCTGATCTTCTTTTCTCACAAGGACACTAGTTATTTTGGATTAGGGTCAACCATAATGACCTCACTTTAACTGAATCACCTCTTTAAATAAGGCACAAGCTCCAGGGGCGCCTGGGTGGCTCAGTGGGTTAAAGCCTCTGTCTTTGGCTCAGGTCATGATCTCAGAGTCCTGGGATCGAGCCCCACATCAGGCTCCCTGCTACTCTCTGCCCCCTCTCTCTCTGCCTGCCTCTCTGCCTACTTGTGATCTCTCTCTCTGTCTGTGCCAAATAAATAAACAAAATCTTTAAAAAAAAATCCTTAAATAAGGCACAAGCTCCAAATACAGTCACATTCTAAGGTACTTTGAATTTTGGGGGGATACATTCAGCCCATAACAAGATGTTATTTGAAAATGTTGATCCTGTCTAATCTTATTCTATTTAGATATTCAGATATTCCTTTATTTTTACCATTGTGGAAATACTGAGAAAGGAGACATTTTAATAGTTGTGTATTGCAATTCATGTCTATTCAAAGCTATTAATTAAATAGAATTAAATGAGAATAAAAGTCACATGAGATTGGTCATAGAGGTAGGAGGTGAGACAGAAAATTTCATGTCTGGGGTCAGAGGAAGAGAGAATTTCAGGAGGGAGGGCAGTATTGCATGACTCAATTCTTTGTTTTTGTAGAGATTAATATATAGACTGAGAATTGTTTTGGTTTATAATTAAATGAAATTGATTCTGAATGTTTCCCTAAATGGAACCTTCTGTAATCCCAGTCCTTTGAATTCTCTGAAGTGAAGAAAGGTGAAAATGATCAGGAGTCAGGCTTAAGAACCTCCCATCCCTCACTCAACAAACAAATAAATAAAAACACTAGTATGGTGATTCCAGTGTCACAGTAATCCCAGTTCCCTGGGAAGCTGACTCTGAATTCAGCAGGTAGAAAGTTGATCAGGGAGTACTCTCAAGCTGTAGATGAGAAGGAAAGGTAGCAGGACTGTGCCAAGGAAGAAGTTGAACTGTAATGGAATCTTGGTGACGTTCTCAGTTGACCCCATGGGGAGCACTGAAACCAAAGCCTTATTGAATTTTTCTAAATTTTAGGGGTAGGGGTTAGACTTTTATATACCACCTTGACCAGTCACTGGGTACAGGCTGCCTCAGGAAAAGAGCATGGCCTTGAGTGAGCTGGCTTTTCTCAGGTGAGAATGATCTTCAGAGAGGGACTCAGGGAGCCCTGAGCCACCAGTATTCCCAGCAGCCGCAGGCTTGGGGGTTAGAGTCCTGAAGGGGCATTAGGCAGGCTCCTCACAGTGTCCATTTCACCTCAGATCTGCTTTCCTGGGATTCTGCTTAAAACCAGCAAGTGTACAAGAGATTCAAGCTTACAATGTTCAATGTTATAAGTAAAAGGGGGTTTTGATACAGTTAGTTTCTCCGATTTGTGAAATCTTCCCATCTTCTCTTTCTTTCTTTTCTTTCTTTCCTTCTTTTTCTTGAAGACCAGTGTGAAGAATGAGACAAATGTACCCAAATCTAAAAATGATCAACTTAATACCTCATCTAAAGTGGATGGAATAATATTTCTTTCCTGTCCTAATAAAGGTAATTTTTCTCTTTTAAGATAAAGATTTCTGATTCGGTGTGGGAACTGTTGGAACAGTAAAACGATTTTGCTTAAACACTTTCCTCCCATCCACCTTTGAAATGAATTACCAAACTAAGCCACCAAAACTCATGCTCAACTCTTGGTTCTCTTCACATTTTGTTACCTGGAAATTTTGTTTTCTCCCCACTTCTTGTCGGCTACTTCTATGGGAAATTCTCAAATAATGTCCTGAGATGATCTCCCACATTCAAATATGTTTTCTTCAGCTGAAAGATTTAGGTTACTTATTCGAACTAATTCTAGCTCTCAGATAATTTAAAAGGCTGGCATTTGTTTTCCTGACTAGAAGCTTTCTGCTTTGGGGCCAGAAAATCTATTTTGATTTCAATACCAGCAGCTGAAAAATTTGTGATACAATGGGGATAAAATAAGCAGGAAATTCAAAATAATATTTCTCATAGTTTCATTTGGCAAAGAAGGTCTTTCATCATATGCTCACACTAAGTGTTTCCATCTTTACAGAAAAACGTACGAATTCTCTCTTTTTTTACTTTCCTTAATTTGTAGACCAGAATGTTCAGATTATATTACACTAAAAGTAACGCTACAAAAGGCATGTCCCATTTGTATCCTGCTTGAGAGCTTAAGCAGTTTCACGAACATCCAAGGTGTTAAACAGAAATGTCTTCATTGGTTGGTTGTCTCTTACTATTGAAACCTTAGGCTTTGATTTTCATGTTGCTTCTCTTAATGGGACTTTGGAAGGCAGACAACCTTCGGGTTATAAGGTGACACAAAATAGGTCCCAGCAGTTTCAGAGAGAGGAGGCGGTGGAAGCTGCAGGCAGGTATTCTTCTGTTTGGCTCTTCCTCTGGCTCTTTACTTCAACATAATTTGTGAGATGCATCCAGATTTTTGCGTATAGGTGTAGATCATTCACTGTCTTTGCCGTGTTGGGGGGCTTCTTTAAACCTTCCTTTCCCCCAACTCGTACTCTTATTTCACCACCAAATCCTGTCTATGCAATCTTCCAGTATATTCCTAAAATCTTGTTCCCTCCTGCCATCTCCTCAGACACCACCCAGGCTCCAGCCGGCAGTACTTGCTTGACGGCTGCACTTGTATTTTGAGGAGTATCCTCGCTTTCACTCCAATCCTGTATATGCATGCAGTCAGCAGGACTCCCCCACCCCCCAAAATAAAGCAGATTGTAGTGCATTAGTCACAAACTTGAAACATTTTATGGATTCCCAGTGCATAGCCCAGTGAGGACTGCTCAAAGCCCACATGTAGTCTGCAGGGCCCTCCCGCATGACTGGCTTCTGCCTAACACGGCCACTCTACCCTCTCCTGCCACTTTCTGCAGCCTCGTTAGGTGCTTCCAGTTCCTCGAGAGTCAAGCACCTTCCTGTATGCTTTTTTTTTCTAATGTGTGTTATTTTTTCTACTTGAGATAGTTTTGCACCTTTCCTTAATCTGGCAAATTCCTACTCAGTCATTTCTCAGAGAGCTGCCTTCCCTGATGTACCTTGTTCTATTAAGTCTCCCTGTCATTTTCACAGTGAGTGCTGCCTCTGACATATTACACTGTGATTGCTTAAGGCTTCTCTTCCTACTAGGCTGTGGGCATTATGGGGGCATGTCTGTTCTGTTTACTGTGGTATCTGCTAGTGCACCGTGCCTGGTGCATAACGACAGCTGCCAACTATTTTTGGACTGAACAGCTGGTTAATAGGAAGTTTCAGGGACTATGACAAAGTTGACCAGAAAATGTGTTTAGGGGGACTTTTCATTTATACTTTTTGATCTGAAGCTTCTCAGCTGAGAATAGGTAAATTTGGTATCAGGATTTCTGAGCACCTTGAAGCTTAACCAGTCAGTGTAGGCAACCATTCGCTTAAAGAGCTGCACTGGCCAAAGATGAACCTTTCATTTTAGAGAAGTACAGCCCTTAAATTAGAAGCAGCACGCACACTGAGCCAGAGTTCCAGTTTGAAACTTTAAAGCTGCCTACAACCACATAAATCACATCCAAAGGCAACAACATCCATCCCAGCACCCTGTTTATGCTCTCCTTCTCCACTACTATAGCAGATAGACAATACATAATTTATTAAGTGAATGTGCGGTGAATAAAATGACAGGTAAGAAGTTGACCAGACTCTGGATTACCAATGGCTTTTTAGGCCACAAGAGGGAGCTGTTTAAATTCTTGTTAAACATAAACAATTGAAAGAAATTTGGCAATCATGAGGTTGGCCAGATGGACACCTATTTATATGATATTGACTCTGGAATTCCACTTATTTTTAAGCTACAAAAATTTCAATTCTTTTCATCTGCAAAGTAATTTGCATTTTAAATAGTGTTGTTAAAGGCAGAGAATTGTTTTTGCTTTTAAAATTAATTTTAAATCTAATTTAGTGTGAAAAAGTAGCAGTATTCAATTAAGTGACAAAGATGAACATACCTTTCAAAATTAATCTTATTTTCTAAATACTTAATAAACAGCCTTAAGAAGGTAATACCTTTTTCTTTAAAAAAAAAATCACGGGGGCACCTGGGTGGCTCAGTTGGTTAAGCAACTGCCTTCGGCTCAGGTCATGATCCCGGAGTCCCGGGATCGAGTCCCATATCAGACTCCCGGCTCTGCGGGAAGTCTGCTTCTCCCTCTGACCTTCTCCCCTTTCATTCTCAGTCTCTCGCTCTCTAATTAAAAAAAAAAAAAAAATCACGGTTTCTCTTGGTAATTAGTCTAGAGAGTTTAAATGTGTAAATATAAAAAAAAGTGTAAATATCTATGCAAATCATCAGATTTTTATTTTTAATTTTATTTTTTTTAAAGATTTTATTTATTTATTTGACAGAGAGATAGAGAGCCCAAGTAGGCAGAGCAGCAGACAGAAGGAGAGGGAGAAAGCAGGCTCTCTGCTGAGCAGGGAGCCAGATGGGGGGCTCAATCCCAGGATCCTGGGATCATGACCCGAGTCAAAGGTAGCAGCTCAACTGACTGAACCACCCAGGTGCCCCTAAATCATCAGTTAAAAGAAATGGAAAAATTGTGGCTTGAGAACTTATTTCTTAATAACACAAAAGTGTAATTATAGATATGTTTATGTATCATGGATTCAGTTATACAGTAGCTACACCTTCTAACACTCCTGGTCACCCTGAGAATGTAGTGAACTGTCAAAGGGACATGACCCATGAGCAGAAGTAGCTTCTTCTGGTGAGAAGCTAGTGAGAGGGCTAGTGAGAGGTGTATCATTTAGTGTCAAATGACAATAGTATTAACGGTACTAGTAACATTCATTGGGTGTTTATATAGGCTTTCAGGCATTGTGCTAAGTCCTTTATATAGGCTAGCTCATTAATTCCTCACAGCCCTGTGTGGTAGCCACTATTATCGTTTTTATTTTAGAGATGAGAAGACTTGAAGCTTAGAGACAAAGTGCCATATAAGATCACAAAGCTATTGGGGGTTGGGGGCATGATCTGAATCCCTTTCCAAGGTTAGTTTCCCTAAGTGAATTCTACCCAGCTGGCAAATCTGACTGTGGGTCAAATCATTGGTCCTCTGATTAAAATGCTCTACCTATAATGGGTTAAACCTGTACATCATTATCCTTACCTCGAACACTGGAATTTTGCCAAGATTCTCTTCTTCCTCCGAAATGTTTTGTCCTGAGAGGAGAGGAAAGCTTTTTTTTTTTTAAGGATTTTATTTATTTATTTGACAGAGAGAGATCACAAGTAGGCAGAGAGGCAGACAGAGAGAGAGAGGAGGAAGCAGGCTCCCTGCTGAGCAGAGAGCCGGATGCGGGGCTCGATCCCAGGACTCTTAGATCATGACCTGAGCCGAAGGCAGAGGCTTTAACCCACCCAGGCGCCCTGAGAGGAAAGCTTTTATAGTTGTTGTATAAAAGGCAGTTATATTTGGGATGTTTGTCACTAAATAGGAAATGTGATAAAGATGCTGGTTTTCTGCTGATTCACCCATATGATGTCAAGCCATGTAGAAACACCAACAAACTTACCTGAATCATGAGGAACACACACCATGTAATAATGCCAAAAGAGAAGACATCAAAAGTGTTCTGAGCAGATAACTGTTAAAAAAAAATCCTGGGGGCACCTGAGTGGCTCAGTGGGTTAAAGCCTCTGCCTTCAGCTCAGGTCATGATCTCAGGGTCCTGGGATCGAGTTCCGCATCGGGCTCTCTGCTCAGCGGGGAGCCTGCTTCCCCCTCTCTCTCTGCCTACTTGTGATCTCTCTGTCTCTGTCAAATAAATAAATAAAAATCTAAAAAAAAAAAAATCCTGTATTTTACTATAGGGATCTAGAGTCTCAGTATGTCTTTTTTTTTTTTTTTTTTTGAGATTTTATTTATTTATTTGACAGAGAGAGATCACAGTAGGAAGAGAGGCAGGCAGAGAGAAAAGGGGAAGCAGGCTCCCCACTGAGCAGAGAGCCCGGTGCAGGGCTCCATCCCAGGACCCTGAGATCATGACCTGAGCCAAAGGCAGAGGCCTTAACCCACTGAGCCACCCTGGCGCCCTGAGTCTAAGTGTGTCTTAAGTAAATAATAAAACATGTCCTATCAGTAGCAATCTAAATATTATCTTCCTGGCTCAAGGTGGGGTTATGGCCCATAAATTACAGGGGGAATAGGAAGGTCTGAATCCTCTTGCTAATGATTGTCTGTTATCTGTCTGCATTTTCTCTTTACCTCTACCCTCAACCCTATTTGTAACTGTATTTGTAAACCTATTTGAAACCCTAAGGGCTCTTTAAACGCTTAGAAAACATGCTGATTTTTCTTGTAAGAGTATTTATGAAAAAAATGGAATTTCTGAATATAAAAATAAATGAGCCATTCTTGTCCTTTAATTTTTTGTAGTGTCTTCTTAGGTCTCTATTTAAATTTTTCTTATGAACCAAGCACAGAATTTGAATGAGTTTTTAGGAAGGACTGAAAATCGTAGTGCCTTATTCTATATTTTCTGTTGTCAGTGGAGGGTCAAACCTGCTTCCTTTTTAATTTCAATGGTCAACCAAAGCTGGCACCAGTACTGAAACTGGGACATAATTTAAACCTTAGAAACATGTGTTCAACATGGTAGCAGATATGAGAAAGTTCTCTGGCAATAGGCTGAGGTTCACATCTTAGGCATCCCTTCCCACAGGGTTGCCAGTTTAATACAGACTGTTCAATTAAGTTTGAAATTTCAATAAACTATCAATTTTTTTAGTATATGTGCCAAATATTTCATAGAAGATAATTTTATTTAAAGTTATTTATTGTTTACCTGACATCCATATTTAACAGGGTATCTTATGTTTTTATTTGCTAAATCTGGCAATTCTACTTTTATTCTCCCTGCTTCACTGGGCAGTGAAGCGTCATGGTTCAGAGTACAGGTCCTGGAACAAGACTGCTGGGATGACTTGCTAGCTGTGTGATCGTCAACAAATTACTTAGCTTCTCTGTGCTTAGTTTTTCTCATCTGTAAAATGGGTATAAGAACAGAACCCCCCCACCTCAGAGTTCTGTCTTCAAGACTAAATGAATTAATGCATTAAAATACTTAATAAACAAGTCATTATTATTATTATTTTTTAAATTTTTTATTAACATATAATGTATTATTTGCCCCAGGGTACATGTCTGTGAATCATCAGGCTTACACATTTCACAGCATTCGCCATAACACATACCTTCCCCAATGTCCATAACCCTAACCCCCCCACCTCCCAGCCACCCTTAGTTTGCGTTGTGAGTTTAGGAGTCTCTTATGGTTTGTCTCCTTCCCCATCCCATCTTGTTTCATTTCTCTTCCCCACCCCCCCACGACCCCCTGCCCTGCCTCTCAAATTCTTCATATCAGAGCGATCATGTGATAATTATCTTTCTCTGACTACAAGTCATTATTATTATTATTATTATTATTATTATTATTACTTTTAGAGATGTTCCTTATCTCTAAAACCAGGATAATAGTAATTCCTTATAGTATCATGGTAGTTATTATGAGAAGTAAACTAGATAGAATATTGAAAACACTTGGCACAGAGCACTACTTCTTTTACCAAAACAGTTAGACTTCTCTCTCTTTTTTTTTAAATAACATATAATGTATTATTTGTTTCAGGGGGACAGGTCTGTGAATCATTGGTCTTACATAATTCACAGCACTCACCATAGTACTTACCCTCCCCAATGTCCATAACACAGCCACCCCATCCCTCCCACCCCTCTCCCCTCCAGCAACCCTCATTTTGTTTCTTGAGATTAGGAGTCTCTTATAGTTTGTCTCCCTCCCTGGTCCCATCTTGTTTCATTTTTCCCCTCCCTTACCACTATGGCCTCCCACCCTGCCTCTCAAATTCCTCATATCAGAGAGATCATATGATAAGTGTATTTCTCTGATTGACTTATTTCACTTAGCATAATACCCTTTATTCCATCCATGTCACTGCCAATGGCAAGATTTCATTTTTTTTAAAGATTTTATTTATTTATCAGAGAGAGACAGAACAAGTGAGCACAAGTATGGGAAGCAGCAAACAGAGGGAGAAGTGGGCTCCCCGCTGAGCAAGGAGCCTAATGAGGGACTCGATCCCAGGATGCTGGGATCATGACTGGAGTCAAAGGCATACACTTAACCGACTGAGCCACCCAGGCACCCCAAGATTTCATTTTTTTGATGGCTGAATAGTATTCCATTGTGTGTGTACGTATATATATATACCACATCTTTAACCGTTCATCTGTTGATGGGCATCTAGGTTCTTTCCATAGTTTGATTAATGTGGACATTGCTGCTGTAAACATTTGGGTGCACATGCCCCTTCAGACCACTACATTTGTATCTTTAGGGTAAACACCCAATAGTGTGATTGCTGGGTCGTAGGGTAGTTCTTTTTTCAACTTTTTTGAGGAACCTTTATACTATTTTCCAGAGTGGCTGCACAAGCTTGCATTCCCATCAACAGTGTAGGAGGATTCCCCTTTCTCTGCATCCTGGCCAACACCTGACGTTTCCTGACTTATTAATTTTAGCCATTCTGTCTAGTGTGAGGTGGTATCTCATTGGGGTTTTGATTTGTATTTCCCTGATGCTGAGTAATGTTGAACACTTTTTCATGTGTCTGTTGGCCATTTGGATGTCTTCTTTGCAGAAATGTTTGTTCATATCTTCTGCCCATCTCTTGATTGGATTATTTGTTCTTTGCGTGTTCGGTTTGAGAAGTTCTTTAAAGATTTTGGATACTAGCCCTTTATCTGATATGTCATTTGCGAATATCTTCTCCCATTCTGTCAGTTGTCTTTTGGTTTTGTTGACTGTTTTCCTTTACTGTGCAAAAGCTTTTGATCTTGATGAAGTCCCAATAGTTCAATTTTTGCCCTTGCTTCCCTTGCCTTTGGTGATATTTCTAGGAAGAAGTTGCTGTGGCTGAGGTCAAAGAGGTTGCTGCCTGTGTTCTCCTCAAGGATTTTGATAGATTTCTGTCTCATACTGAGGTCTTTCATCCATTTTGAGTCTCTTTCTGTGTGTGGTGTAAGGAAATGGTCCAGTTTCATTCTTCTGCATGTGGCTGTCCAATTTTCCCAACACCATTACTTGAAGAGACTGTCTTTTCCATTGGACATTCTTTCCTGCTTTGTTGAAGATTAGTTGACCATAGAGTTTAGGGTCTTTTTCTGGCCTCGCTATTCTTCTTCTTTTTTTTTTTTTTAGATTTTATTTATTCATGAGAGACAGAGAGACAGAGAGAGAGAGAGAGGCAGAGGATGAAATGCAGGCTCCCCGATAAGCAGGGAGCCGAATGCAGGACTCGATCCTAGGACCTCGGGACCATGACCTAAGCCGAAGGCAGACGCTTGTCCATCTGAGCCACCCAGGTGACCTGGGCTCTCTATTCTGTTCCATTGATCTATGTGTCTGTTTTTGTGCCAGTACCACACTGTCTTGATGATTACAGCTTTGTCATAGAGCTTGAAGTCTGAAATTGTGATGCCGCTAACCTTGGTTTTCTTTTTCAACATTCCTCTGGCTATTTGGGGTCTTTTCTGGTTCCATATAAATTTTAGGATTATTTGTTCCATTTCTTTGAAAAAAATTGATGAAATCTTGATAGGAATTGTATTAATTGTATAGATCGCTTTAGGTAGCATAGACATTTTCACACTATTTGTTCGTCCAATCCATGAGCATGGTACATTTTTGCATTTATTTGTAACTTCCTCAATTTCTTTCATGAACACTCTATAGTTCTCTGACTGCAGTTTCTTTGCCTCTTTGGTTAGGTTTATTCCTAGGTATCTTATAGTTTTGGGTGCAATTGTAAATGGGATCGACTCCTTAATTTCTCTTACTTCTGTCTTACTGTTGGTGTATAGAAATGCAACTGATTTCTGTGCATTGGCTTTATATCATGACACTTTACTGAATTCCTGTATGAGTTCTAGCAGTCTGGGAGTGGAGTCTTTTGGGTTTTCCACATAAAGTATCATATCATCTGCAAAGTGTGAGAGTTTGACTTCTTCTTTGCCAATTTGGATGCCTTCAATTTCTTTTTGTTGTCTGATTGCTGAGGCTGGGACTTCTAGTGCTATGTTGAATAGCAGTGGTGATAGTGGACATCCCTGCCGTGTTCTTGATCTTAGGGGAAAAGCTCTCAGTTTTTCCCCATTGAGAATGATATTTGCTGTGGGTTTTTCATAGATGGCTTTTATGATATTGAGGAATGTACCCTCTATGCTTACACTGTGAAGAGTTTTGATCAAGAAAGGATGCTGTAGTTTGTCAAATGCTTTTTCAGCATCAATTGAGAGTATCTTATGGTTCTTATTCTTTCTTTTATTAATGTATTGTATCACATTGATTGATTTGCACATTGATTTGAATAAATCCCACTTGGTCGTGGTGAATAATCCTTTTAATATACTGTTGGATCCATTATTGGCTAGTAATCTGTTGAGAATTTTTACATTCGTGTTCATCAAGGATATTGGTCTGTAATTCTCCTTTTTGAGGGGGTCTTTGTCTGGTTCTGGGATCAAGGTAATGCTGG
>CM052800.1:135920789-135954847 GCA_028533885.1 Nasua narica | reverse complement strand
CTCCTTTAGGTGTAGGGTTAGGTGGTGTACTTGAGACCTTTCTTGTTTCTTGAGAAAGGCTTGTATTGCTATATACTTTCCTCTCAGGACCGCGTTTGGTGTGTCCCAAAGATTTCGAACAGTTGTGTTTTCATTTTCATTTGTTTCCATGAATTTTTAAAATTCTTCTGTAATTTCCTGGTTAACTCATTCATTCTTTTTTTTTTTTTTTAAAGATTTTATTTATTTATTTATTAGGAAAGAGAGAGAGTGAGAGAGAGCAGGTCAGAGTGAGAAGCGGACTCCCCATGGAGCCGGGAGCCCGATGTGGGACTCGATCCCGGGACTCCGGGATCATGACCCGAGCCGAAGGCAGTCGCTCAACCAACTGCGCCACCCAGGGGCCCAACTCATTCATTCTTTAGTGGGATGCTCTTTAGCCTCCATGTATTTGAGTTCTTTCCAACTTTCCTCTTGTGACTGAGTTCTAGTTTCATGGCATTGTGGCCTGAAAATATGCAGGGAATGATCCCAATCTTTTGCTATTGGTTGAGACCTGATATGTAACCCAGGATGTGATCTCTTTTGGAGAATGTTCCATGTGCACTAGAGAAGGATGTGTATTCTGTTTCTTTGGGATGGAATGTTCTGAATATATCTGTGATGTCCCTCTGGTCCAGTGTGTCATTTAGAGCCTTTATTTATTTATTTATTTTTTTGACGGTTCAAGAGAGAGAATTATTTATTTGATAGACTATGTGTTTCAGAAATAATGGGAAGGGAAATGGGGAATGAAGGTCCAAATGAGACTGATTCTTATGGAGAATATGTATATCCTTTAATAGGTGTTTTTTTCCCGAGATCTGTGAGTGTTAAACTCTTTTAGTTAGAGCCTTTATTTCTTTGTTGATCTTTTGCTTAGAAGATCCGTCCATTTTGGTAAGGGGGGTATTAAAGTCCCCTAATGTTATTATGTTATTGTTGATGTGTTTCTTTGACTTTGTTATTAATTGGTTTATACAATTGGGTCCTCCCTTGTTAGGGGCCTAGATATTTACAATTGTTAGGCTTTCTTGTTGGGCGGTCCCTATAAATATGATACAATGTCCTTCTTCATCTCTTATTATAATCTTTGGCTTAAAATCTAATTTATCTGATGTAAGGGTTGCCACCCCAGCTTTCTCTTGATGTCCATTAGCATGGTAAATTGTTTTCCACCCCCTCACTTTAAATTTGGAGGTGTCTTTGGGTCTAAAGTGCTTTTCTTGCAGGCAGTATATTGATGGGTCTTTTTTTTTTTTTTATCTATTCTGATACTCTGTGTCTTTTGATTGGGTCATTTAGCCCATTTATATTCAGGTTAACTATTGGAAGACATGAATTCAGTGCCATTGTATTGCCTGTAAGGTGACTGTTACTGTATGTTGTCTCTGTTCCTTTCTGGTCTATGTTCCTTTTAGGCTCTCTCTTTGCTTAGAGGACCCTTTTCAATATTTCCTGTAGGGCTGTTTTGGTGTTTGCAATTTCGTTTAGTTTTTGTTTGTCCTGGAAGCTTTTTATTCTCCATGTATTTTCAATGACAGCCTAGCTGTATATAGTATTCCTGGCTGCATTTTTTTTTCTCATTTAGTGCTCCAGATGTATCCTGCCAGTCCTTTCTGCCTGCCAGGACTTTTTGGATAGGTCTGCTGCCAATCTAATATTTCTGCCTTTGTATGTTACAACCTTCTTGTCCCGAGCTGCTTTCAGGATTTTCTCTTTGTCACTAAGACTTGTAAGTTTTACTATTAGATGATAGGATGTAGATCTATTTTTATTGATTTTGAGGTGTGTTCTCTGTGCTGCTTGGATTTTGATGCTTTTACCCTTTGTCAAATTGGGGAAATACTCTACAGTAATTTGCTCCAATATACCTTCCACCTCTCTCTGTCTCTTTCTTCTTCTGGGATTCCAATTATTTTAATATTGTTGCATCTGATGGTATCACTTATCTCTTGAGTTCTCCCCTTGTGGTCCAGCAGTTTTTGTCTCTTTTTTCCTCAGCTTCTTTATTCTCTGTCATTTTGTCTTCTATATCACTAATTATCTCTTCTGTCCCATTTATCCTAGCAGCAAGAGCCTCCATTTTTTATTACACCTCATTAATAGCTTTTTAAAATTTCAGCGTGGTTAGATTTAGTTCTTTTATTTCTCTAGAAAGGAATTTGATTTCTCCAGAAAGTGTTTCTCTAATATCTTCCATGCTTTTTTTGAGCCCAGGCAGCACCTTAATAATTGTCATTTTGAACTCTATTTCTGACATATTACTAATGTCCATATTGCTTAGGTCCCTATCTGTCGGTACTACCTCTTGATCTTTTTTTTGTGGTGAGTTTTTCCACCTTGTCATTTTGTTGAGATAAGAGAAGATGAATGAGAGACCAAATCTTAAAAAGGTAGCAATGACCCCAGAGAAAGTGGGGGAAGGGAGAAGAAAAAAAAGGAGAAAAAAATAAAAGAAAAAAAAAGAGAAAAAGAAAAAAATATATATATATATCAGACTTGTGATTAGATCAGAGCCCAACACCTGATTTTGCGATTGTTTTTGTCTGTTAGAAGAAACTACCTCCCAAAATTTAGAGAAATAAAATTTGTAAGTATAGAAAAATAAGGGTAAACACTATGAAGGGATGGAATATGAGTGTAAAGATGAAAATTTAAAAAGATTCTAAAAAAGGTATTGATAAGAGGTTGTTTGAAAATAGAAAAAAAAAGAAACAAAGAGGAAAGAATGTGATCAGGCTGGAGACTAGATCCAAGCTGTGTGCTAGATTTAGGGTATATTTTGGTCTATTAGAAGAAATTGTGTCCTTAAAATTTTAAAGAATAAAACCCTATATGTACACAAAAAATAAGGTTTAATACAATGAGGAGATAAAATATGAATGTAACAGTGAAAATTAGAAAACATTTTTAAAAAGGTATTGATAAGATACTGGTTAAAAAATGTTAAAATAGGAAAGAGGAAAAATAAAAAAATAAAATTCAAGAAATTTAACTCTGAAAGACTGAAGGATCATGGGAAAAAAGCCATGAATTCTATGTGTTGCTTTTTCCCAATTCTGGAGTTCCGCGCTTCTCATTGATTGATAAACTTGGTCTTGTCTGGATACTCTTGCTGATCTTCTGGCGGAGGGGCCTGTTGCAGTGATTCTTGAATGTCTTTGCTGAGGCAGACTTGCACCGCCCTTGTCAGTGGCTGGGCTAAGCAGTGTTCTCGGGTTTGCTCTCAGGATCTTTTGTTCCCTGAAGGCTTTCCGTACAGCTTTGGAGGATGGGAATGAAAATGGCGGCCTCCCAATCTCTGGCCTGCAGGAGCTGAGAGCTTTGGGCCCCACTCCTCAGTGCGTCCTTGGAGAAAAGCAGTCAATCCCTCCTGTCTCCCTGGTTTCTGGCCGCAGTCTCAGCTCACCCAGCCTGTGACCAAGCACTTCTATCTCTGGAACATGGCCCTGTTTGGAGTTTCCAAACCCAGCACATTCCTGTAGCACACTCCTATGCCGCTCGTCCTGGAGGAGGAAGGTGCGTCTCCCCAGATCTGCTGTTTGTGGGGTCCCTGCTCAAAGAACTGTGGCCCGGCTGTGCCTCAGATCACAGTTTAATGTAAGCCCAAGCTGATAGCCCACTGCTTGGCTCCATCTCACAGTTGGCTTCCCCGCTCTAATACTGGGGAGCCCTGGCACCCTCAGACAACCCCAGTCTTTCTGCGACTCCACAGGTCCTGAAGCCACACTGTCCCCAAAAGGGTTAAACCCCCTGCTTAGCCTCTGGGGCTATGTCCTTCAGTGGAGCAGACTTCTAAAAGTTCTGATTTTGTGCTCCACTGCTATGTGGCTTGCCGGGACACCCCACGTCTATCTTCCCATCCCTTTGAATTCACTTTTCCACACATCATACCTCCGGAAAGTGGTCAATTTTTTGTTCCTAGAATTGCTTTTCTTTTTTTCTTCTATCTCCTGTTTAGTTTGTAGGTGTTTAGAATGGTTTGCTAACTATCTAGCTGAACTTGTGGGATCTGATGCTATCTCAGCCTCCTACTCTTCCACCATCTTGCTGCTCCTCCAGTATTTATCTTTTTCTATCTGATTTATTTCACATAGCATAATGTCCTCAAGGTCCATCCAAATTGTCACAAATGGCAAGATAGCCTTTATGACTGAATAATATTTCATTATATATGTATACACTGTATTTTCTTTATCCATTCATCCACTAATGAACACTTAGGCTACTTCCATGTCTTGGAGCTGCAATAAAGTTGGGGTACATATATCTTTTTGAATTATTGTTTTCATTTCCTTCCAATAAATTCCCAGAATTAAAATTGCTGGATCATATGGTATTTCTAAGGAATTTGGTATGGTATTTTTAAGGAACCTCCGTACAATTTTCCATAATTGCTGCACTAGTGTACATTCTCACCAATAGTGCACAAAGATTCCTTTTTCCCTACATCTTTGCCAGCACTTATTACTTCTTGTTTTTTGATAATAGCTGTTCTGATAGGTATGAGGTGATATCTCATTGTCATTTTGATTTACATTTCCCTGATGACTAATGATGTTGAGCACCTTTTCATGTACCTGTTGGTCATTTGTATGTCTTCTTAGGAAAAAGAAGATCCTCTGCCCACTTTTTAATTTGATTTTTTTTTTTTTTTACTGTTGAGCTTATGAGTTCTTTATGTATTTTGGATATTAGCCGCTTATCAGGTACATAATTTGCAAATATTTTCTTGCTCAGTAGGTTGCCTTTTCATTTTGCTGATTATTTCCTATCCTGTACAGAAGCTTTTTAGTTTGATGTAGTCCCACTTGTTTGTTTTTGCTTTTTTAGACTTTGCCTTTTTTTTGTTTTCAAATTCAGGAAATTATTACCAAGACCTATGTCAAAGTTTACTCATTATTTCTTGTAGGAGTTTATGGTCCAGTCTTACTTTTGACTTAATTTTTGTGGATAGTGTAAGATAGTGCATAGTTTCTTTCTTTTGCTTGTGTATGTTCAATTTTTACAACACTATTTATTGAAGAATCTGTTCCTTCCCCCATTGAATATTATTGGCTTCTTGGTCATAAATTAATTGACCATAATATGTAGGTTTATTTCTTGGCTCTCTATTCTGTTCCATTGATCTATGTGTCTATTTTTAATGCCAATACCATACTCTTTTGAACACAACAGCTTTGTAATATAGTTTGAAATCAGGGAACATCATATTTTCATTTTGGCTTTTTGGGATCTTTTGTGGCTTTCTACAATTGCTAGGATTATTTGTTCTATTCTGTGAAAAATACCATTGAAATTTTGATAGGGATTGCATTGAATCTGTAGATTGCTTTGCAGTATGGATATTTTACTTAATTTTTATTTGTTTTTAAGATTTTATTTATTTATTGAGAGAGAGAGAACAAGCAGTGGGGAAAGGCAGAGGGAGAGAGAGGGGGAGAAGCAGGCTCCTTGCTGAGTGGGGATCCCGATGTGGAGCTTGATCCCAGGACCCTGAGATCATGACTTGAGCTGAAGGCAAATGGTTAACTGAGCCACCCAGGTGCCTCATGGATATTTTGTTTTTATTTTGTTTTAGATTTTATTTATTTATTTGACACAGAGATCACAAGTAGGCAGAGAGGCAGACAGAGAGGGCGGGGGGAAGCAGACTCCCTGCTGAACAGAGAGCCTGATCCGGGGCTCGATCCCAGGACCCTAAGATCATGACCGGAGCCGAAGGCAGAGGCTTTAACACACTGAGCCGCCCAGGCGCCCCTCCCCATGGATATTTTAACAATACTAATTCTTCCAGTCCATGAGCATTGTACTAGCTTTCTATTTATTTGTGTCTTCTTTGATTTCTTTTATTAATGTTTTATAGTTTCCGATGTACAGGTCTTTCACTTTCTTGTTTAAATTTGTTCCTAGGCATGATACTCTTTTTAATGTATTAAATTTCTTAATTTCTCTTTCCATTAGTTTATTACTGTAAAGAGATGCAACAGATTTTTGTGTATTGGTTTTGTATCCTGCAGTTTTATTCGATTTATTAGTTCTAACAGTTTTTTGGTGGATTCTTTAGGATTTTCTGGGTATAATATGTCATCTGCAAATAGTGACAGTTTTATTTCTTCCTTTCCTCTTCCTTTCCAATTTCCTTCCTTCCCTTTTATTTATTTTTCTTGCCTAATTGCTCTGGCTAAGATTTCTGATACTATATTGAATAAAAGTGGCCAGAGTGGGCATCTTTGTCTTATTCTTGATCTTAGAGAAAAAGCTTTTAGTTTTTCACCATTAAGTATGATGTTAGCTGTGGGCTTGTGATAGATGGCCTTTATTATGTTGAAGTTCATTTTCTCTGTACCACTTTGTTGAGAATTTTTATGACAAATGCATGTTGAGTTTTGTCAAATGCATTTTCTGCATCTATTGAGATGATTATTTGATTTTTATCTTTTATTTTGTTAATGTGTGTCACATTGATTGATTTGTGGATGTTGAACCATTCTTGCCTATCTGGTATAAATCCCACTTTTCATGGTGTATTATCCTTTTAATGTAGTGTTGGATTTGGTTCACTGATATTTTGTTAAACATTTTTGGACCTATGTTCATCAGGGATATTGGCTTGTAATTTTGTTTTCCTGTGATGTCCTTGTCTGGTTTTGGTATCAGGGTGATGTTGGCTGAAAAGTAAACTTCTATTGTGTTAAGACTATGAAAATATGTTTTGTTTTAACAATGTTCACAAATAGTATAGGAAACCACAGACAACATAATTAGCTAGAAGTTCGTTAAGGGAGAATTATTCCTCTTTCTTTGAAGAAACTCAGAAAACCTCAAAGGATACAGTAAGATAAAATCATTTTAAAATAAATAAGAAAGAGTTGAGAAAAAAATGAAGTAGGAAGGTTAGATGGAGTAAATGTAGTATCCAGAGGGTTAGGTATTTGGGGCAGGTAGAATGGTGGTGGTAGGAATGGAGAAGAAAGAAATGGAGTGGATTCATGGCTATTCATAAGAAAGAATGGAAGAATGAGTGGCATCTTATATAAGTAAGTCAAAGCTGACACCATAGTTCTAGGAATTTGAAAGAGTGTTGGTAGCAGCAGTTTTAGTAGGATATATGCAGTAAAATAGATGCTTTTAGCATATAGTCCACTCAGACTGCTTCCGTGGAGCTAACCCAGTTCTTTTCGGTTAAATCCTACTTATGCTATTGGACACTATTTAAAATCTTTGGGCAAAATTTACATGCTATCTCTATCTCAATTCTCTTTTGATACTATTCTTTTCTGTTTTGTTTTTTTAATATTCTCCTGCTCAGCGTCCTTCAAAGATTCTGCTTTCTCTAACTCTCATTTAACTGTGGGTGTTTTGCCAGATTTGGACTTTGGTCCATTTTTTATTATTCCATCCCACAGGGGGTTGACATTTTTTTTTCTTTTGTAAAGGGCCAGATGATAAATATTTTAGGCTCTATTGCAATAATTCAACTTTGCTGTTATGGTGTGAAAGCAGCCATCGACACTATGTACACAAATGGGCATGGCTATATTCCTATAAAACTTTATCCCAAAACAGGCGGTGGGCCAGATTTGATCCAAGAATCTAAGTTTGATGACACCAAATTTACACTGTCCTCTTGGTAAGATATCAATTCCTGTGACTTCAAATACCATCCATGTGATATTGGCTCCTGTATTATATTTCTTTAGCACAAATTTATTTCCTAAACCTCAGAATACTATGTGCTGCGTCTTACTAAATACCTGAATCTGGAAGCTCTTATTTTCAGTTTGGAACACATACCTGTCTCTCTCATACTCTTCAGTGAAACAATGTATATATATTTTTCCTGAATTCAGAATCACAATGAATCACTCTCTCACCATCTAGTCTAAACAGAGACCTGTGAGTTATCTATCATTTCTTTTCAATCTAATTCATCAGCTTCCTCTTTGAACTCAACACTGCTATCCATTCTTGCTCCTTGAAACCTATTCTTTAGTCTGTTGCTAGAGTACTCTTTTTAACATGTAATATGATTAAGTTCCTCCTATATTAATAATTTTCCATGAAGCCTCAGAGTAAACTTCAAACTCCTTAGCATGGTATTCAAGGCCCTGCACCATCCAGCCCCTGCTTACTTTTGTAGTCTCACTTCAAGTTGTCATCTTGCAGCCCACACTACAGCTACAGTGAAATATGGGCATATCTCAGATCTCCCAACTATACCTTGTGCTGTCACATCTAGGCCTTTGTACATGCTGCCCTCTGTTCCAGGAATACCTTCCTCCATATGCCAATGCCCCTCTCTAATTTGCCTCTACCCACTCCTACTCCCATCTCTGGTATCCATTCTCTTCAAGATACAGCCTTGTGTTATCTTCTGGAATATTTCCATGGACTCTTAGGGGCAGATCCAGGTTTTGTGGGGCATAAAACTTATACAATGTCAAGATTCTTCTTTATGATCAAGAATATAAAAGTATCAAAAAAAAGAGAAATATTTTCATGGAAAAAAAAGAATATAAAAATATCTTTTTTCTTTTCAAAATTTACAAAGATGTATGACCATGTGCATATATTACCAATGAATATATTGCATTTACCTCTCCTGCTAGGGGCTTTACCTATATGTACTCAACAAGACCCTGGACATGTCACCATCACAACTCCTATCAGACAGCATTAAATACATGGTCTGTTCATTTCTCTGTGCTCCATGTTAGACTGAAATTCCTCAAGAATGAGTATGGTGTGCCCAGCACATAATAGGTCTTTAATAATTGTTAATACAGCGAGTGAAAGGGTCAATGATGCATGCAAGTTATACACAGATAGGTAGAATCCTGCCTTGACTTCAAGTTTTTTATAATGCAGTAGCGAAGTGAAGGGCAGTATCAAAGAGATGAATTCTAGTATATATAGTTGTTCAGAGTTTGATAAAATCCTTGCCTATTATAAAATCCTTTGCCTATTAATTCTTAAAGTGTATTGAACATACATTCTAAGTTTCCTTTTGATTATAACAGACCTTCAAGAAAATGCTATAGTTGCTATAAGTCTAATTTATTTTATTGCACCTCGAAATAACATCATGCTTGGAGGGCATCGTGAGAAGGAAGGGAAGGGCTAATGGGGGGAAATCGGAGGGGGTGAATGGTGATGAACCAGGAGAGACTGTGGACTCTGAGCAACAAACTGAGGATTTTGGAGGGGAGGGGGTGGGGGGGGGTGGGTGAGCCTGGTGGTGGGTATCGAGAAGGGCACATACTGCATGGAGCACTGGGTGTGGTGCATGAACAATCAATCTTGTAACACTGAAAAATTAAAATAAACAAATTTGGGGAGAAAAAAAAGCAATGACAATGTATTTGACAGATGATAAACTGACTGACTTGAAAAGAGAAAGCTAAGAGAAATAAACTTGCAGCTAGGAGTCTTACTTTTTCTTAACAAATATGACATTATAAAATTATTTAGATGTGAATGCCAAAAACACTGAGGCCTTGCAATTATAATTAAATTATATACTGTATTATTATTGGATCAAGAAATGTCTCTAATGTCAAATGACAAATGGCATGCTCTGTGGCTTTCAGATATGAAGTGCATTTTATAAATCAGGAATTATTAGAAATTCTTTGGGGAGATTAGTAAACCTAATAAAACCTGGGGATCTCATCTCTATATACATACTCTCACAAAAGCTCATGGTTTTAAAACTCATTAACATGCTAACATTTCACGTACTAATATTTCTTGGCCTGATTTCTTCACTGAGCTTTAGACATGTATACCCAACTGCCTACTTAACATGTCCACTTGGATAAATAAGAGGCATTTCAAACTTAATAGGTCCTATACAAAACCTCTGATTTTTCCCCCATTCTACCACTTTTCAGAAGATGGCACCACTTTCATCCAGTTACGCTGGCTCCAAATCAAGGAGAGGATCCTCTGTTTTTCTCTTTCTCTCATTCCCCACAGTCAACTCATCACCAGGTTTTATTAGTTTTGTCTTCAAAATATATTTCATTTCCGCACACTAGCAATTCCTGTTTAGATTTTTGCAACAACCTAATACCTATACTCATGTTTTGTCACTCTTGCCACTATAGTTCATTCTCTATATAGCAAAGTAATCTTCTTTTTTTTAATTGAAATACATTGTGGATGTCTTCTTTGGAAAGATGTCTGTTCATATCTTTTGCCCATTTCTTAACTGAATTATTTGTTTTTTGGGTGTTGAGTTTGATAAGTTCTTTATAGATTTTAGATACCAGCCTTTTTAGCCAAGATTTTTACAAATATCTTCTCCCATTCAGTAGGTTGGCTTTTAGTTTTGTTGATTGTTTCCTTCACTGTGCAGAAGCTTTTTATCTTGATGAAGTCCCAATAGTTCATTTTTGCCTTTGTTTGCTTGCCTTTGGAGACGTGTCTAGTAAGAAGTTGCTGTGGCTGAAATCTAAGAGGTTGCTGCCTGTGTTCTCCTCTAAGATTTTGATGGTTTCCTGTCTCACATTTAGGTCTTTCATCCATCTGAATTTACTATTGTGTATGGTGTAAGAAAGTGGTCCAGTTTCATTCTTTTGCATTTGTGGTCCAGTTTTCCTAATAGGATTTGTGGAAGAGACTGTCTTTCCCATTGGATATTCCTTCCTGCTTTGTTGAAGAATAGTTGACCACAGAATAATCTTTTAAAAATATAAATCAGATCACGTCCCTCCTTCTTGTGCTTAAAACTCTCCAATGGCTTCCCATTACAAACTCCTTTCCATGGCCTGTGAGACCTTACATTAACTGACCCTTGTCTACCTCTCTGACTACGGCTCCTTCCTCTCTCCCCTGCCTTTTTCCACCACATTCCTGCCACATGAGTCACACCAAGCCATCTCCAGGGCTTTTGTATTTAAATGTAGTTTTCTCTCCTCCACATCTTCACATTTTTGACTACCTCTTAATTCTTTAATAAATAATGAGAATGAAATGAATGCTACCCTTTCAGGTCTTTCCTGACCAACCTAAGGAATTTCAATCATATTATCTCTTTTTGTTTTCTTCAAGTACTTACCACTAATTGAAATTATTATGTTCATTTGTTTCCTAGTTTAGTGCCTAACAATCACCACTGAATTTAAGCTCCAGAGGATAAAATCTTCACCTATTATTTACCTTTTTATATCTAGTGCCTGCAATAGTGCCTGGCTGATGGTAGAATCTCATTAAAATTACTTGTTCAATGAATGAATGAGTAAATGAATAAATGAATGATGTACCTATCCTATGTATGATCTTTGCAGCAGGGCCTGACTTTTTACACAAATGAATAAAAGTATAATATATGCCATGGGTACTTCTATTGGAGAAGCAGTTTGGTAGGATGGGGAAGACAGGTGCTCTGGATGACAAACTAGAGTTCTGAGACTTGGTTCTATATATCTATATCTCTATCTCTATATCTATATCTATTTGAGCATACTATTGCTCAAAACAATGATTAATTCCTTAATTCTTTAAGGAATAACTTTCTATCATGAAACGGTCCTTAACAGCTCTATTTAATTGATATTAATAGGGTAAACTTACAGAACCCACATTAAAAAAAAAATTAGCTCCTCTTAGAGCTTTAACCCTGGGGAATAAGAACCAACAAGCTTGTTGTTCAAGAAGTTCCTAAAGTTTGTGATGAGCAAATAGGTCAAGGAGAAAGCCATGGGGGGACCCTTTCAAAGTATTCTTCCATCCCTCAAATGTCACTCAATAAATAGAATTGTCCAAATGAAGGCCATTTTCACTTAGAAGCCTGTTATTCATTTGCAATATCTTTTTCTCCCTTTTCTCCCAGAAGAGCTAACGAGATGTATTTCTCCAGCAGTAGCTTTCGGGGTTTTTTGTTTGTTTTTTGGGTTTGTTTGGTTTTTTTTGGCATTTGATAGGTAGGTTGAATCACAAAATTAGAATCACAAATTAAATTGTAAGATCTTGATATCATGTAGTTCAAACTCCCTTGTGCATCTTTCTCATAGATATGAAAATTATACCATCAATTTTTAATACCATTTTCAAGTCTTAGAAAGAAAGAATTATACTTTGCATAATTATATGCCATACCCACCAACATTGAAGAGTGTGAGCTCTTTGAGGGCAAGGACTGTCTCATTTATTTTATATACTCAGTATCTGGCATTGTTTTCACAATAAATGCTTAAAGAATAAATTATTCCTAATATAGTAACTTTGGTAATTAGACAAGCTTGTCAACCCTTAATTGTTTACAATAAAATAAATGGATAAAGTCATAGATAAGTAAAATAACAGGCAATTAATATGGTTTTATCAGGTTTGGGGAATTAGTGAGAAGCCAATATAAGTATACACTTTTCAAAGAACTTCACATTTCTATACTATGTTACTTAGTATTTCTGTTTGTGACTCCTGCTTAATTGTACAGTAAGAATATTCCTAAATTTCCTCAGATAATCTACAGAGCAAAAGGTCAACTTTATAACAAATATTTGACTGAAAATAGAAATCAGACTGTAAGATAATTGTTATATAATACATTTCATCTTCTAAAGAATTCAGTTTGGAAGGCATTGTTGTATCTCCTTATTCTATACCTGCAGATCTCCATTATATATCTCCGTATTATTTATAATATGGTTATATACCAGCATATTATTTGTGATGAAACTAATGGTACAGAGAGGTTTTATAACTTGCACAAAGTCATACAGCTAGTTACCTGGCAAAGCCTGAACTCAAAACTAAATTTGACTCTCTTCACTATATTTCATTGATTTTGCCAAGTCAGAGAGCTGAAAGGGATTTGAAGATGACTTAGTTATATGACTTCATGTTACTGATGAAGACCCTGAGGCTAGAGAGCGAGTGACACCGCTCTCAGTCACACATGGTTGGTTAGTGGCAGAATTGGAGCCAGAGTTGGCAGTCTCCTAACCATGGAGCATTGCTGCCTCATGAAATTGAATGGGGCCAGAACTAAGGAAATGGGAATGCAGGGTCCAGAAATAATGTGGGAAGTGATGTGGGAAAATAGTCCATACTTTATTTATTAGCAGTATGAGCAGCAAAGTAGTTGCAGTCAGATCTGCATTTTCCTTTTTAGATCTGCATTTTATTATTATTATTATTATTATTAGATTTTATTTATTTATTTGACAGAGAGAGATCACAAGTAGGCAGAGAGGCAGGCAGAGAGAGGGGGAAAGCAGGCTTCCCTCGGAGCAGAGAGCCCGATGCAGGGCTCGATCCGAGGATCCCGAGATCATGACCTGAGCTGAAGGCAGAGGTCCAACCCACTGAGCCACCCAGGTGCCCCTAAATTTGCATTTTAGAAATATCTCTCTGGCATAGCATAAATGATGGGTTGAAAGGACCAAACAGGTGAGGAATTATGAGGGCATAATTCCTGAGATTCCTGAATACATGAGGGCATGTCCTGAGATGGTAGTATGGGGGCAAAGGTAAAAGGGATGGACTAATGAGATATTTTAATATATTCTTTCAATGAGCAGAGAGCAGAATTGGTGGCCTAAGGCAGACCTGGGATTAAAAATAGGATTTTCTGGGGTGCTTTTGTGGCTCAGTTGTTAACCATCTGCCTTCGACTCATCAGGTCATGATCCTAGGTTCCTGGGATCGAGCCCTGCCTCAGTATCCCTGCTCAGCAGGAAGCCTGCTTCTCCCTCTCCCACTGCTTTCTGTTCCCTCTCTCACTGTCTCTCCCTCTCTGTGTCAAATAAATAAATTATATATATATATATATATATATGTATATATATATATAAAAATTTTTTTAATTGGATTTTCCTAGCCTGTGAGTAGCGGCATTTTCAGTGGCACTTTTTACACATTACTGCTATGTGTTCTTTAATTTTGTCTTCTCAGATGGACTGGAAGCTCCATCCATCTTACTCACAATTACAGCTTTTGTGTTTAACAGAATGCTCAACACACAGTAAGCACTTAAAGACTGTTCAGTGAATTAAGTGAATATTTCAGTCTTCTGAGATGTTTCAGGAATGAGGCAGTGTCTTAATGGATATTTAACTGTTTAATGTCAAAGCTTTATCCTTCAACTTGATAGTACCTAAAAATATGTTATTCAAATTCAAATTCAGTGTTATAAACAGTACGGTGACTATAAGTTTTCTTTTCCTTGATGATTCTTATATATCCAGTTGTTTGGTTACTTTAATTTTCTTGGGTTGTTAGAGCCTTGAGAGTAGCAAACTGCTATATTTGTCAGATAATCAAGATAATGCCACTTACTCCACCAAGACTATTGCCAACCTCCCAGTTAAGAATGGGATGTCATATAATTCCACTAGTCATGAAAGATGTAAAGAAATGTTTTTGCAGTCTGCAGACGTAAGCCTTATTTTTAGAATAATTCTAAGGAGCAGAGAGTTAAAATCTTTACATTTCATAGAAAGTTTTCAGCAATTCTGGGCAATCCAAAAGAAGTATAGAGGAAGAAATAGTCCTTATTCTCAAATACAATATTAATAGGTTCTTATCTGGAGTATATTTTTTGCTATTATGAAATCTGTGCTCTGAAAACAGATCAAATGATGCTGGCAAGAATAATTTACCAGATGAAAATAAGGGAAAGAGCAAGAAATGTTGATCAAAGAGAAAGTGTTACAAATAAAAGGTTTTCCCCCTGCATAATAATAATAATAAAGATGGCATTTGAACTGAGCAACCAGCTGATAATTTGGACTACTAGCAAACCTCTTATTTTCGAATGCATTCGATACTTAAACTGATCTTGGAAAAACATTGTTGTTATTTGCACATTTATTATAATTTAATTACTCCTTATATGCTCAAGAGTATTTTAGAAATTTCAGCTATTACAGAAAATTTATTATATCTCTTTGATTCAACGCAAGAACAGATGTATTTTATTTTTTGAAACATTACAGACAAGGAGCAGTAAAAGTAATATAAATACTATAATGAATCAGAGGAATGGAAGTAAGTATAGGATTAGGAAATCTACCTTATGTCCCTAACATTATGTAGACTGACTGCATCTGTACCGTCTCAGAGTGTTAAGTTAGAAAACTATGTTTAAAGTCTTAAAAGGGAAAAGATTGCCCTGTTTCCACAGTGTTTTCAGGTTAAATAAAACCAAAGGGATTATACAAGCCAGTTAGAGATTGCATGGCTCAAGTATGGCCTCAGGCTTAACCATGGTACCCTCTGTCTTAGTCCATTTGGGCTGTATAACAATGTCATACACTGGTTGGCTTATAAACAACAGAAACTTATTTCTCACAGTTTTGGAGCCTGGGAAGTTCAAGATCAAAGCACTAGTAGATTGGTGTCTGGTGAGAGCTCCCTGTGTTCTAACATGGCAAGGGAGAGGAGCAGGGAGCTCTCTGAGGCTCTTTTATAAGAGAACTAATCTCATTCATGAAGGCTCTACTACATGACCCAGTCACCTCTCAAAGATTCCACTACCAAATACTATTACATTGGGAGTTAGTTTCAGCATATGAATATTGAGGGGATTCAAACATTCAGTCTGTGACATTCCTGTAGGGAAGAAGGACATGTGTGAGTCTTCATGTGTGAGTGTATGTGTGTCTGAGAATATGTGTGTGTGGGGGGGAGGTGTGTGTGTGTGTGTGTGTGTGTGTGTGTTTGACTCAGACCAATGCTCCTGGCCAGAAACATCAATAATTGAGAGCTGACTATATTATGATTAATAGCATTATATCACAGAGTTACCATTAACAAAGGCTGAATCATAACAAGGACTTGGAAATCTCTAAAGTGAATAAATTAAAACTGCCCATATGGATGAGGATGCATGAATATCTTTTATAGGCAGAATAGTTGGCTATCACTGTGGGCTCGATACCATTCTGTGCAGTGAATGTGTAGTTTCCTATTTAATGCTTACAAGAACCTGAATGAAGTTGGTATCACCTGCCTATTGCAGATTGAGGGGGAAAAAAACTGAGGGAAAGATAAGTTAAATTGCTTTCCTGAAACACACTGTTTGTTAAGAATCAAGCCAGGGTTGGACCAGGATGGGCTGGCATTATTAGAGTTTTAAGATTCTGAAACGTGGTTATTTTCTATCTCCCAGGAACTCTTCGATGAATTAAACCAAAGATCATTTGTGAAACAATGGTGTGCAGAGCACCAGAAAGGTGTCATGATAATTTGGTAAGTGTCCTAGGATCCAGCAATAACTCCTGAAGCTAGCTAGAGGGGTGTTTCACTGACTTTGAGCATTCATAGCACTGATGGCACGTGAGGAAGACATCAGCCATGGGGAAGCTTATAGAGTTTATTTGAGCAGAAGCATATCGGTAATGAGATATAATATGTTTTAATATTACATGAGCATGGTAGGGGAATAAGACTTCACTAAAACAGCTATTTATATTTTTGTTCTTAGTTTAGAAAATGTATTTTATACCATGCAAGATTTAGTTGACTTTGCTAACTTAGCTGTGTAGCTTTCAATATGATCACTATATCATTTATGTTGTATCTCACCATAAGGAAGGTATTTTTCTAATTTTTAGTTTTGAAAAACATATTTCATCCATCATTTTAGATAGTCTGGCATTTTTTTCTCTCTTCTGTTCTTAAACCTTATGCTTTTTGAGATTACTCTTGCACAAAGGTAATTCATGACTTATAATTATCATTTGAATAACTAGTATCTCAGTTGTGAAGTAGTAGACAAGCTGGAGTTCTCCATTTAGCCAGCCCTCCAGGTCTCTCTCCACAGCTGTAGCTGAGTCCTACAACTCCATCCTCCCTACCCACACCCACACCACCCTGTAGCTCTCTGGTTATGCCTTCATGGTAGACAATGCGACCATCTATGACATCTATTGTAGAAACCTTGATATCGACCACCCAACCTACACTAACCTGAATAGGATGATAGGTCAAATTGTGTCCTCCATCACTGCTTCCCATTTTGTGGAGCCCTGACTGTTGATCTGACAGAATTCCAGACCAACATTGTGCCTTATCCCCACATCCACTTCCTTCTGGCCACGTATGCCGCTGTCATCTCTTCTGAGAAAGCCTACCATGAACAACTTTCTGTAGCAGAGATCACCAATGCATGCTTTGAGCCAGTCAACCAGATGGTGAAATGTGATCCTGGCCATGGTAAATACATGACTTGCTGCCTGTTGTACCATGGTTACATGGCTCCTAAATATGTCAGTGTTGCCACTGCCACCATCAAGACCAATCGTACCATCCAGTTTGTGGACTGGTACTCCACTGGCTTCAAGGTTGACATTAATACCAGCCTCCCAAAATGGTATCTGGTGGAGACCTGGCCAAATTCCAGCGAGCTGTGTGCATGCTGAACACCACCTCAGCCATTGCTGAGGCCTGGGCTCACCTGGACCACATGTTTGACCTGATGTATGTCAAGCGTGCCTTTGTTCACTGGCACATGCATGAGGGCATGGAGGAGAGGTTTTTTGAGGCCTCTGAGGACGTGATTGCCTTTGAGAAGGCTTATGAGGAGGTTGGTATGGATTCTTTTGAAGGAGAGAGTGAGGAAGAAGGAGAGCAGTACTAAAGGTAACGTGTCACAAAGGTGCTCCTTTTACAGGGAAGCTTATTCTATGTTAAACATTGAAAAGTTGTGTTCTGACTGGCTAAATGGTATGTAGCAGCATACAGTCTCACATAGATTTACTGACCTATGCTTTAAACACAATGCTTTCTTATAGACCTAAGCTGTCCATTTCTCTGATGAGTTTGAATAAAGTATTCCCTGTCCTAAGTGAGAAAAAAATAGATCCTCTACTTATAAGCTGTATTGTTTTCTGACATCTAAAACCATTTGAAAAATTATAAACATTATCTCTTACGGTCAGTGAAAGGGTTTTTGATCAGTCAACAACATATTCTGGTTACTGTTTACTCCATATTTTAAGTATGATTTAATATTTCTAACTATTAACAATACTAATAGTGTATTAGCTAATAGTTTATTGATAGTTTACATTTCTGTTCAAGGATTCTTACTTTCCTCATATTTCCTTCTATGTGGAGGAAGCTTCACTCATTTGTGTCTCTCCAGGGAAGACGAATGATTTAATCTGCTTGGTGAGTTTGGAAGGAGCAATTGAGCACATGTAACCCAGCTTCTTCCTCTCCCCTTTCCTCAGGGGAGAACTGCCCACGGGGAACCAACATTCTCCTCAGCTCTTCCATGCTGTCAGAACAGGCTTGAAGTGATGTAGTTTTGTCTGTGATTGGACTGGTGAGTGTCTCATTCCAGGGTTTGGTATTTAGGAAGTCTGTTTGCTTGCAGATGTAATTTGTGTCCATCAACCTAGGCTTTATCAGTAAAACAGAATATTTTGGCTCTCCATCACTGACTCTTTTGTATTATTTCTCAATTGATTCAGAGCTCAGGATGGAAGAGAGGTCTCAGTCATCAGACCACCTCACAGACCCAAACATCTCTGTGTCAGTGGGCCGAGTCTTAGGACATTAACAAGAAGTGCAGTTTGTGAGAACAAACTATTGTGTGAGGTTGGAGGTTTCTAGCTTCGTGTGTGCTTTTAGCATTGGTGAGTCTGTAGCAACTGCTGAACAGGTTTGATTTTCATCACGGAGGGTCGCTGAAACTTGTGGCAGTTTTGTCCACCATCAAGAGGCCACTTATACAGCTAATCATGTTTCTCTAGATGCAGGGGTGCTGGTGCCAGGATTTACGCTGAGGCATGGGCCTTTGGCAGATATATGGAGATCTTAGAAGGGAGGGAGACAGACTGCTGAGGGTGCAGGTTTATTCTATCAGGCAAGGCTGAGGCAAGCATTTGATTACAGAGAAGAGTCTTCCCCCTCTGACTTTTAGCTGTTAGGGAGCAAGACAATATTCACCATTTGAAAACTGTTAGTGCAGCTTTCAATAATGAGATTCTACCTTTAGCTAACATGTCAGATCTAGGTAGGTAGTATGGATCAGCTGTCCTAATTTCTGTTCTTTTCTTGTGTTGTTTTGACGGACTTCACAGCCAAGAGAGGAAATGACTGATCCTGAATTCACAGCAAAGGAAGCCAGGCACAAAAGAGTATATACTGTCTGATTCTATCGATAGGATGTTCAAAAGCCAGGCATAACTGATTTATGATGACAGATACCAGAATACCTGGTTTCTTTAGAGGGTTATCAACTGAACAGGAACTCAGAGGAGACTTCTGGGTGTTGAAAATGTTCAATACCTTGATCTAAGTATTTGTTACTCAGTTACATACATAGATAAGAATTGATTGAAGCATGTACTTAAAAGTTGTGTACTTTACTATATCTTAGTTTTTAAAATTTCATAGATATATTTGATCTATCCATTGCATAGATGCATATGGAGGACTTTTCATTGAAAACTTAGCAGCATGTTCACAGTCTAAAATATTTGCTTTTTTTTGGTCCCTTAATTCCCATAGGATATATACAGCCTATTGAGGGAAAGATCTTGTCAGACTCTATAATGTCTTACCATTTCCAAGTTTATTTTTAAATTTTAACTTATTTATATTCGGTGCATTCTTGGTCCCTTTCAGCTGCTCTGGAGACTCAGCTGGTGTAAGTGGTATAAGAGACTCATCAAGTATAGGGTGCTTGCCCTACTATATTCCTGAGTGTTTACCACACAGCTAGGTCAATCCAAGCTTGGTGCTTTAGGTGTCCCATCTACTAGTAGGAGGAACCCTCTGCCCCAGTCTATTTCTGTACCAAATATAAAATATATATGCTATGTTGCAAACTTCTGCTCATAGATAACTATCTAAACCAGAGGTTGGAAAACTTTTTCTTTATAGCACCAGATAGTCAATATTTTATGCTTTGTAGACCATATGGTCTTAACTTTCATGAAAGCAGCCATAGACAATGCATAAATAAACGAATGTGGCTGTGTTCCAATAAAACTTTATTTATAAAATCAAGTAGTGGACTAGATTTAACCCATGAGCCAGAATTGGTGGCCCAGCACCTGGTCCTCCTGAGAAATTGCAGTCATCTTGAAAAATTGACAGGGAAGAGATTATTCCATCTTTTTTTGTTTTGTTTCTGCAGATAAGGAGACTGAGGCTTGGTGAATTGCATGAGCTTCCTGGGTTATTCATGGAGTGATTTCCAACTAGAGCTCAGATGAAGAATTATATTCATGCCACTGACATTTTGTAGTTGTGTTTTAAGGCCCATAGAGTGAGGGCCATGTCAGGTAGTGCTTAGCATTCCATTATTTATATTCAATAAATATTTTCTTATTTGAACAATTTTCTATAACTTTGGTCTTGAAGCATCTTCCTAGTCAGGCTTCTTCATGAAGTTATAATCAGGCAATAGGAAATTTGTAGATAAATAGCAAATCAGAAATCAAAGCTTAGATTCTGGTCTTTTCCAAACTAGCTGTGTAACTCTAGCCACTTAACCACTTTGGATGAAGCTTCATGTAGGACTCATTCCTAGGTATCTAAATTTTAAAAGAGGCCTCCAAAGAAGGCAACATTCTAACTTAATTTTAATAGAACCAAACAGTACACAGATGAAGGAGACAATTCAGAAAAACATTTCAGATCAAACCATATCACTATCTTTACCTTGTTAATTAAGATGTCCATGTGACTATAACCACACTAAGTGATGTGAAAATCCCTATCACTCACATCCCATCCTTCTGAAGCCAATAACAGACCAAAGAGAGTGTTTTAAGATCAAGAGATAAGATTAGTCATTGTTAAATACTCTCCTATCAAAGGATACAAATGTATATTTCCTTCCTCTTGGTGCTTCTGAGCTCTACTCAAAAATTACTAGGCATTCATTTGTTCCATACTTACATAAAAGAACTGGCAGGCAATTGTTTAAATCGTTGCTTTATTGCCCTTATTTAGATTTTATTAATTAAGCCAGAATTCACGAAAAATGTATGACACACCATGCTACCTGGGGGCTGCATGTGAATCGTTTGTTGTTACTACATTGTTCTTGGGATGCCTCTGACCTTTTGGAGGATGTAAAATGTAGAATAGGTACTCAGGAAAAAGGAAGGAGAAAATGATGTTTTGTTGTGTAAATTATTGACTCCTTCCCTTGCTTCAAAAAATATTTTAAGGGAAAAGTATTTGTTATTACACTGTCCTTCATTTTAAGAGAAATGCAACATCATCTATGTTTTGAAGAAGAAGAAACTTGGCGAGTTTGAACATCACAGAGTCACTGAGGACCTCCATGAGGAAGTGAGACATAGGAAAGTAGGGTAGTAAAGGAGTGATGAAAATCCTCTTCTTTCTTCATGAGTTCATTTAGGGCCTCATAACTTTCACTTAGGGCCAGCTGTGCAAGACACAAATATTCCTCATTTGCATATTCTGAGGGCATCTTGCTGGAAACACATTCACTATCTTTGTTCTCCAAACTGTTCCCCATCTGAGGAATCCTCCTCATGTATGTCTGATCATATCCCTCAGCTGCTTTAAAATCTTTCGAGGGTCACCTGGATGGCTCATCGGTTAAACATTGGACTCTTGATCTCAGCTCAGGTCTTGAGCTCAGGGTCTTGAGTTCAAGCGTGGCATGGAGCCTACTTTAAAAAAAGAAAAAAAAAAAGGGGCACCTCGGCAGCTCAGTGTGTTAAAGCCTCTGCCTTCGGCTCAGGTCATGATCTCAGGGTCCTGGGATCGAGCCCCACATCGGGCGCTCTGCTCAGCGGGGAGCCTGCTTCACCCTCTCTCTCTGCCTGCCTCTCTGCCTACTTATGATCTCTTTCTCTCTGTCAAATAAATAAATAAAATCTTAAAAAAAAAAAAGGAGGAAAAATACTTCAAGTGCTCCTCATTGTCTAGAGAAAAAGGTATACGCTCCTTAGTTTGTCACATAGTCCTTTCATGACCTGGCTCTCCTCAACTTTCATTATGCTCTATGTCCACGTGCATCTTGAACTGCAGCCATTCCAAGTGGATTCTAGCTCTACAGCCAAACCAGTTCCAGCCTCTGTCTTTGCCCCTGCTGTGACTTTTAGAATACTTTTTCTCTGTGCATTTCCCTAAATAAGCAACCACTCTGGCTCAGACATCACCACCTTTGGGAAAGCTTGTTGACTTTCTTAGCCAAAGATAGGAATTTTCTCTCCACTGTGTAAGGATGTCTGCAGAAGGATACATTTTCTTGTTCCACTAGAGTTAGTGCCTCCTTAGCAAGGTCTGTTCACTTTTGTATCCTTAATGATTGACATAGTGTAGAATTTAATAAATGTATGTTAGAAAGCATGAGTGACTATTTTATACAGGAGAAGATAATTTTAGATTTCTAACATACTGCTTCATACTATCAATATTACAAACAAGGTTTTCATTTTCATTTTTTTCCTGATTTCTAGTTTCACTCTAAAAATTTGTTTTTTATTGAGGCACAATCGACATGTAACATATAATTCTTTAGATTATTCAATATTTGTATATATTGTGAAATGTTCACAGTAGGTCTACTTAATACTTATCATCATACATAGTTACAAAATTTTTTTTCTTGTTAAGAGAACTTTTTAGGGGTGCCTGGGTGGCTCAGTTGGTTGAGCGACTGCCTTCGGCTCAGGTCATGATCCTGGAGTTCCTGGATCGAGTCCCACATCGGGCTCCCGGCTCTGCGGGGAGTCTGCTTCTTCCTCTGACCTTCTCTCCTCTCATGCTCTCTCTCACTTTCTCTGTCTCTCAAATAAATAAATAAAATCTTTAAAAAAAAAAGAGAGAACTTTTTAAAGATCTGCTTTCTTAGCAACTTTCAAATATGGAATACAGTATTATTAACTGTCGCCATGCTGCACATTACATCTCATGACTTATTTATTTTATAGCTGGAAGTTTGTATCTTTGGTTCTCTTCACCCATTTTTGGCCCTCCATGTCCACATCTGGCAACTACCAGTCTGTTCTCTGTATACAAATAGGAGTTTTTAGAGTGTAGAGAGTATGTCTCATTCATTTTTGTATTTCTTATACTAACATAGTGCCTGGTAGTAACACTTAATAAATATTTGGTGGATGAATGGAGTGAGTGGTTAAGTGCATGATGTATTATTATGATCCAGTGGATGCCCAGGGCTCAATCTCCATTTATCACTCTATATGACAAGAGAAACCCGGAAGCTGTCAGCAATGCCAAAGACTCAGAGCTCCTCTCTCTTTAGACAACATTTGATGAGATGACAGAGGGAATCAGAACCGTTCCTCAAAAGCTAGCCTGGGGTTAGATAGTAAAACATGCACTCATGAAGTCCTTAGTTCATTTGTTTGTGTATTTAACAAATATTTATGGAACCATGAATTCTAATCTAAAGCTTATTAGGCCAGATGTGTATCAGAATTCAAATTTTTTTTCAGATTTTTGAATAGTAATGTACCATATAGCATGTAAAATGGGGTCTAGAGCAGCACTGTGTAATAAAACCCATTAATAGATCTGTGGAAAAGTGTATTTACATTTACAATACATTGTAGAATAAATGGAAACTGCAAATGGACTTATGCCTGTTCAGGTCAGAGTTTGACTTGAAATGAGTTCAGGCCAGATCAGTTCTTGTTGCCAACTGTGTTATGAAACACTTTCCATTTTGAGAGCTTTTTGGGTTTTGGAATTGTGGATGAGGGGTTGTAGAAATGTAATAGTGTTCCTCTGAAAAAAAAAAAAATTCCTTTAGAAGAAATTTAGAAAAGTATCCAACAAATATATACTCTATCAGTGATTCCCAATATGGTTTATCAAATAAAAGTCATCTCAAGGAATATTATTAAAATCCAAAGAAACAATTTAAATGTACTTTTTATTAAAAGATAAAGCTTGATATCCCATGTGTTATTCTTAGCCAGTAGCAAAGTAGATCTAATTACTAGGATAGAGGGTTTCTAATTCCAGAGCAGCTGTTTCTTGTGATCTTTACTATGGGAAAAAAATCAGTGAAGGGCAGGGCAAGGGGGCAGCAGTAAAGGAAAAAAAGGAAGTAGCTACAATTAGAGGTTGTACTCTTCCTGGGTCTGGTAATTAAATTTGCACTGTACCTATGAATGCTCCACAATTATTACTTTTTCCTGTCATTTAGCACTGGACTTCCCTTTATCTATACAGGGTCCAATTCTTCACAGAAAAACAAAACAAAACAAAAAACCACACACACACACACAAAACAAAGCCACAAAAAACCAAAAAACAAAAAATGTTCATACAAGGAATAACTATACTGTGTATACAGCAGAAATAATATCCTCTCAAAAAATTTAAGTCTAATTGTCCCTGTCCAGGTGGTGTCTAGTGTCGTACTACTAGGTGAAACCCTTATTAAAAGCTATTATGAAAAATACCTAATAGCTCCTAGCTCCTTCAATTGTCCTGGTTTCTAAAACTTTTTTTCTTTCTTTTTTTTTTGAGAGACCAAGGGAAAGAGCGGGAAGGGAGGGGCAGAGGGAGAGAGAGAGAGACAATCTTAAGCAGGCTCCATGCACAGCACGGAGCCCAATGCTTGAGCCAAATCAAGAGTCACTTTAACCAGCTGAGGCACTAAGGTGCTCCCTGGTTCCTAAAACTCTTTAAACTGTCCATCCCTAGTCTCCAACTCTTTTGGCTTTTGTGGGGAAATGAAGATTGTAGTTGAGCTACTTTTTTGAGGAGGTTTTTTAGACCTTACCAAGGCATCCTGTTAAAAGTTTCACAGAAGAGAGCTTGAGATACATATAAATCTTGCATCCTTACATGGATTGGGATTATGTGACAGTCAAATGGTGCAGAGTTTATTGGATCTCAGCAGTCTTTCCCTCCCATTTCCTTTTGTCCTTGTTTTCTCTGTCCCTGGTCACCCCATCCTGCCTTGCCTGCCCTGGCCTGCTCACTCCATCCTGTCAACCTCATGCTCCTTTACATTTAGTCTCTGCTTAGATCAATAATGATTCATTAACTGAGACCTTCAGGGTTGGCCTGGAGAATATCTTGGGTCTTTTACCAAAACAATATTTTCCTCCTTGTACCATCTGCATGGAATTGTCAGTCTCTCTTCTGAATTCTCATAAGACCAGACACAGCTGATTCTCTGTGTTCATATTTATGTTCATATGGAGTTAACTATGACAAGGGGAAGAGAAGGACCTTTTCCCACTATACTTACACTTAGAAGGGACAACAGGGAAGAGAGATAGTCCCATCTTTGAATATTCAGACAGATTGGAGTGACAACATATAATTTATAACCCCCCATCCCCACCCCTACCCTTGCACTTGGACTTCAATCTCTTAATTTGCTATGATGGTCCTGAGCTACTTTTAGGAAGAAAGAAAGGATCATCTGGGTTCAGAGTGCTAGGGCATAAGGCATGTACAGAAAGGGAACTTTTGAATTTAAGCATTATCTCCAGTTAAGGGATGAAGGACTTTGCCCTCGTATATGGATTTCAGGGGTCAAAATAGGTGGACGACTGACTTTCACAGGGTTGGGTGATCTTGATAGAACTAAAAACATTCATCTATGTGTGAGGCTGGCCCTTGAGAACAAATCTTTGTGGGGTTCAGCAAGAGCCCGCAGCAGAAAGTGTCATTGCACTGGAAACAAGCTCATACTCTAACTCTTTCTAGAAGGTGTCAGTTATTACTGAGCACGTATTAAAATCTAAGCACCACAACTCCCAGGCCACTTACGAGCAGAGACTTTAGAAAAAGGCCCTTCGGGACTAATGAGAGCAGCAGTCATTTATTGAGCACACACAATGCCAAGTATTGAGCTAAGCAGCTCACATGGATTCTTTAATCTCATCCTCACAATGCTTCTGTGAGAGAGGGACTATTAATATCACTCATTGTACTTATGAGGCCACTGAGGCCTAGAGGAGTTCCGTAGCTCTTACAAGGTCACATGGCTGCCCAGTGGGGGGCAGGCAGGCTGTCCACAAAGCCCTAGGCTCAGCCCTGTAGTGTGTGTGGTGGAGGAGAGCTCTGAATCACAGGCTTTCACCTGATTGTGCTAGTTGAAGATGGCAGGGGTAGTGGCGGCTGAAAGAGAAGATGACTTTGGTCTTTTGACTCATTGTGCTGGAAGGACAGGCTCTGTGTTCTTAGTCTGGATGAACAACTCTCTAACAAAAATGCACAGATCAGTGAAAGCAAAAATTTTAAATAACCCTGCAGAGTGAAGAGAGCAACGAAGGGAATGGATGACCTTCTTTATTTTTTTTCAAGGGACAAGATCATTTTATTTTTTTCCCCCAAATACATTTATTTTATTTTTTTTCAGTGTTACAAGATTAATTGTTCTTCTTTAGGTTTTGTTGATCACCATAGGCTGAGTTACTTGTTTTCTAGACAAAACAGAAAGCTGGGGCTAGGGTGGGATCTAAAGTCTGTCACATAAACTCTGACATTGTTTTCTTTCCACAACTTAAGTTTGAGAATGTAAATAGTTGAACAAGAAAAGCAGGATCTAGGTCCAAGTGAGATAGAAAGGGGTAAATGAAGGACATGGAGCAGAGGTGAGAGCTGAGGTCCTCCCAGGAAGGAGTCTCTGGGCTCTTTACCCACCTTAGGGGTATAGACAATTATGCTTTTTCTGTTTTATATAAAGTGCTATAATATGGGAGTTTCAGTTGTCTCTTTCAGTTAAAATTTCTGTTCCTGACACAGGAAACAACAGATGTTGGCAATGATGTGGAGAAAGGGAAACCCTCTTACACTATTGCTGGGAATGCAAGCTGGTGCAGCCACTTTGGAAAACAGTATGGAGGTTTCTCAAGATGTTAAAAATGGTACTACCCTACGACCCAGAAATTGCACTATTAGATATTTACCCCAAAGATGCGGATGTAGTGAAAAGAAGGGCCACCTTCACCCCCAATGTTCATAGCAGCAATGTCCACAATAGCCAAACTGTGGAAGGAGCTGAGATGTCCTTCAACAGATGAATGGATAAAGAATATGCGGATGCATATATATATGTGTGATACACACACACATACACACTGGAATATTACTCAACCATCAGGAAGGATAAATACCTACAATTTGCATGGGTATAGATGGAACTGGAGGGTATTATGCTAAGTGAAATAAGTCAAGCAGAGAAAGACAATTATCATATGGTTTCATTCATATGTGAAATATAAGAAATAGCACAGAGGACCATAGGGGAAGGGAAGGAAAACTGAATAGGAAGAAGTCAGAGACAGAGACAAACCATGAGAGACTCTGGATTCTGGGAAACAAACGGAGGGTTACAGAAGGTAGGGGGGTGAGGGGATGGGGTAACCGGGTGATGTGTATTAAGGAGGGCAAGTGATGTAATGAGCACTGGGTGTTATAGGCAACTAATAAATCGTTGTAACACTACATCAAAAACTAATGATGTACTATATATTGGGTAATTGAACATTTAAAAAAAAAAAGAGATTGCTGCTCCTGAGGAATAGAAATTCTGCCCCAAGCATGGGTGGAGAAAATTCTAGGGGAAACTAAAGTCTAGCAGAAACTTTGTAGAATAGCATCTATGAAGGCAGCTGGTCAACCTGAGCTGGAGACTTTTCTATGGCCAGAGGAGGAGGAAGGGATGAAAGATGACTGGCAAGGAAATCAAGTTATTGTCCTGATTCTGCTCACAAAAGACCAGCAGGAGAAAACCAGTTCCTCAGTTTCCATTCTTTCCAAGTTTTATGCATTTCACAAATGCAGTCTATTTACATATTTCTTGTGCAATTTTTATAACTTAAGACTGAAATCTCTTTTGAGTAGGAGTCTGTGTGTAGCTGATAGGAACTTACCTGTTGCATGTGTCCTGTCAGGAAGTCAGCATCACTCTGTGACCATAAAACAATACTGAGACACATTATAGTGGCTTACGACAGAGTTGAAAGTGCATAAACTTTAGCATCAACAGCCTGGGGCTCGAATCCTGGCTCCACAAGTTACTACTTCTTTGTCTTCAATCACTTTCCAAATCTCTCAGAGCCTTATTTTCCTCATTTTGTAAATGGACATAAGATCTACCTTGAGCCATAGGCATGGAGATGAAATGAGATGAATAGAAGTGCCAAGGCATTCAGTAACTCATGGGTGTTGGTATCAGTGAACAGATCTCTGACAGAAGCAGTATTTAGATACAGATTGGAAGCTCTCAACTTAGAGCTAGCCAAAGGAAACAGCACATGGATATTCTAAAAATCATTTATATTTGATGTAGAATGCATTGTACATCTTTCCTCAAGCCAATTTACCTTGCTAATTACCTGCCACTCTGGCTAATATGAAATTAGGTTCTTTCTCAGCCACTGTGATGGCTGGTTTGGTAGGGATGGTGGCCTGGAAGCATTCCGAGTAGTTTGCTAATAAATTTGTTCAGGGAGTTCAGCTACAGTGAGAGTGACCCCCAAATTAATTATCTATAAAGAAGAAATCCTATGGAAGGTATTTTTTTTCCCTTAGGTGTTCATTGCTAACTCTTAGTCTTTTTCTCACTTCTCATGTGCTCTGTATCTTGGCAGAACCAATACAAGTTTCTTTCCCCTGACTGCTCACAAATTGCACAATTTGTGTCTCTTTGATGTTATATAGGATGTCGTATCCTCTCCCGTATGCACCAGGAGATTCTGTTTGCTCAGATTTCACTTTATCTCTTCTATAACATCCAGGAGAAAAATGAAACCACAGCAGAGTGTTCTCATTGATCAATCCTTTTAATGTCTTCTCTTTTGCTTCTTGGCAATGTGACCTCTTATCTTGGCTCTGTGACCTTTAGGGTTTAGATCATCATTGTCCTAACCAAAGTAACACACTTATAGTGCTTTGGATATCAAACGGCACCTCATTTGTTTCCATTCTAGTTGGAAGAAATACTAGCTACATAATGCCCTTTCATCTTAATAAGCAGCAAACAAACGAATAAGAGCCTGGAATGTTGCCTTCATCACCCATTGCTTGCTTCCTACCTTATAATACTGGGGTCGTTAAGTTCTGTACAATACAGTTGAGACATCCTATAAATCAGTAATTACCATAGAATGAGCCTTCCTCTATCACTGGATTGGTAAACAGCTACACCCCAAATAGATTGGTTTTAAGTCTGTATTAGCCCTTTAGGCTCATGTTGAATAAGTAATTCACACAAAAAATGACAAACCTTAGCCATTACATCATCTTAGGATGCAAACAAGTGGCTTGTGTGGATATGAGTGGAAACAAATACCATCATTGTATGTGGTAACATACGTTAAGCTGAAGAGAGCCTGACAACTGGTTCTGCCACCCACTCTGTAACCAGATGCTAGTATTTTTTCTTAAACATCATCCTCGAAAGAGCCTTGAGAAGAAAAAAGTAAGGTCATGCATCAGTTGAGTCTTTGAATTTTCCCTGTGATGAGGCAGCTGCCTCCTATTTTATAGTAGTTACTTATAAAGAAAAGTCTGTTTTTTAAAGTAAGTATAGAAAATGAGTATATCCTGTATTAAATACAGATGCCCTGTTTGTAAACTACCTTGTCGTTCTGGTGTGGGGAGGACAGCTTTGCCCGATGAAGCCTGCCAGGCAGAGCCTTATTAATGACCCATAGTCAGGCCTGAAAGATCACACATAGGATTTTGACCTGGACTCAGACTCAATCAGTTACTGTGTGCTTTACAAAGAATAAGTCATCTGCTATCATGAATATGTCTTCAACCCTTTACAAGAAGAATCCAATGCCTTTGTTCTTACAGAAGGTATATTATTTCCATTATGTGTCATTGCATCCATCAGTATGAAATAGGTATTATCCCCAGTTTCACAGATGAAGAAATGGAGACAAAGAGTCCATAACCCATCCAGAGTCACATGGCTGATCAGTGGCTGGACCAGGATTTGAATTTGGATTGGTTTGACAGTGAAGCCCATGCTGTTTCCTCTGGGAAATGTTAACTGTGTGAAGTTCAGGGAGAAGAGTAAATTCATAAATTATTGTCTCCGTCATTAAAAAAGCTTATGCTCTCGTTGGTGAAATAAGATGTATAAATAAATTATAAAAAGAAGAGATTAAGTAAGTTTAATTGCATACAAAAATGTCAGTCAGCTGGTTTAGACTATCTACTGCACTTGGCAAGTTACCCTGTCCTGCCACACAATATGGTTTGTATTCTAGAGCAGAGAACTGGCAGACTACAGCCTGAGGCCAAATCTAGTCATGCTCATTCGTTTACATACCATCTATGGCTGCTTTCTTGTTACAGTGGCAGAGGTGAGTAATTGCAACCAAGGTTGTATGGCTCATAAAGCTGAAAATATTTACTGTCTGGCCCTTTATAGAAAAAGTTTACCAATCTCTGGTATAAAGTATAAAAATGAACAAATAGCAGTAATGAACACATAACGAATGAAGATAGCAGAACAAGCCATCTGCTTTCACAAATGTCTTTAGTTTACCCCTTTATAAGAATAATTAAATGTGTTACTTAGTTCTTACAAAAGGTACATTTATGGGACGCCTGGGTGGCTCGGTTGGTTAAGCGACTGCCTTTGGCTCAGGTCATGATCCCAGGGTCTTGGGATCGAGTCCCGCATCGGGCTCCTTGCTCCGCAGGGAGCCTGCTCCTCTCTCTGCCTCTGCCTGCCTCTCTGCCTGCTTGTGTTCTCACTCTGTTAAATGAATAAATAAAAAATCTTAAAAAAAAAAAAAAATCTAAAAAAAAAAAAAGGTGCATTTATTTCTATTACCTATTATCAAAATGATCAATAAATATGTACTTTAAGACTCTGGTAAAATTATATAAGTTTTAGATTTATTAATTGGATCAATTCATTTCTTTCTATTTCAAGTAGTAAGTTTTGTTGAAACACTAAAACCAAAAATGAACAGGAGAAACTTCAACATGCCTCACCCTTAACATGTCTAATTTTGATGAAACCAATAGCCAAATGCAAAATAAAGCAGGCTATTAAACCTAATAGCTGGAGTTCACATCTATTTACTTTACATAGGGGAAAATATTTTACATACCGATTGCATTCTCTTGGCTCTTTATCAACAACATCCTTGATTACCTGAAGACTTTACATTATTTAGCCTGATGACTGGTTTTCAGATTTCGTGTAATGATTAGCCAGAATGGAAAACAGGAAATAAGGCAACAGGGTGACACATAGGAAGTGGCTCAGGGAACCTGGAATTCTAATCTTGGCTATGCAGCTCACTGACTAAACCAGAAATTTAATCTCTCTCTGCCCTCATTTCCTGTGACCTGCATTTGGAGGCACACAGCTTGTTTGTGTGTGGGAGTAGGGCAAACTTTATTCCTACCTACCTTCTGTCTGAAAACCTATTGTACCTCTCCATATCCTTGGGATCTTTGACAGCCGGATGAACCCAGTTGAACTGTTAATTTCAGTATTTGATCAGAGACTGTTCTAAAAGCCTGTTGGCCTCACCCTGGCTAAAGGTGAAGTATTTTAGGAGGTTGGTTGGGCTGAACCAAGAAAGAGGGAGGCCATGGTGTGTTAAGAACTAAATTCTTCACCTTGCAGAAGCCTGTTGTTCCCTGTAAGCCTGACTAGAAAAAAGAAATGGGAAGGCCACCTTCACTCTGATCTACAGAACTTCTAAACTCTCCATTCCCAGGAGTGTCTGCTCTGTTCAGATGACCAATCAGCTTGGCTTGAGTGTCCAAATTACCCGCTACAGCCTAGTCCAACTTCTACCACATATAATTGGTCAACCTGAGACCACTGTCCTTTACCTGTACGCTGCCTGCTCCAGTGAGTTTAGAAGCTTAATTTCCTGGAGTCTATGGATACCTAGCTTGAGAATCCCCTTAAGTGCTGTCATCACTGTCCTTTCTCTCTAGTAATGAGCTGGGCTCTCTGCTTTCCTTTTAGGGTTGTTTCCTTAACCCCCAACAGTTTTTCTAGTCCTGATTTTTTCTTAGGCACAAGGGGAAACTGGCCTCGTATGGCTAGTTCTGTGAAGTCTGGTGGGTTTTCAGTTCTCTCTCAGGATAATTCTTTATGTGGCAGGGAGAGAACTTAGTGTATTTTCCATAAAGGATTATTTGGGAGTTGCTAGTTTAATGTTTTTCAGTTCTTATATATCAGAGACTTTATTGGCCTCTTATATTCTCTGTTGCTGAGGGAGGTATATAAAATTTATATGAGTTCATAGATTTGTCAGTTTCTTTTTGTAATTCTGTCAGTTTTTGCTTTGAAAAAAATTGAAGCTACAACTTAGATGCACACAGGTTTGGGATTGTTATATCTCCTGGTGCAATTTTCCTTTTTTTAATCTTTCCTTTCCTACAGAGTTTTTTTTTTATCCAAAAGTCTATGGTATTTAACACTTGCCTGGTATATCTATTTTTTCCCCTTAGCTTTAATTCACTTTATTTTGCTGGTATGAAAAACATGGGCTTGGTCAAAGAAGAATTCTGAGTTCTCTGCAATGACATTAAGTGTGGATCTTTAAGGTGATTGGGGAACTCCTGATCAGAAGACTAATTTTGTAGAGGTCAGAGTGAGAGATGGCATTAAAGTTGGCTTTTCCAGGTTACCCAGGGTGACACCAAAATACCATTGATCAGCATCAGCCAGTTGGAGAAAGGAACAGAAACAGTGCCACTATGGAAAGAAGGGGTCAGATGCACAAGCACAGAGTCACAGTGCCTAGCTACCTTGCAAGGAGAGAATAGTTTGCTGATTTATTTCTCCAGTAGTCTTCCCTCAGATAATGGATGCCTTGCTTAGATGATGACACCATTAATGGCAGTTCCTATTTCCTTGGAGCATTTGACATCTAGATCAATGAGTCATTATGGTTCTCAATGACCCCTTTTATTGTCTCTAAAAGATGGCCATCTTTAATATTTCATTCTCAAAAATGGCCTCAGAAGTAAGTCAACAAAGAAGAAGAAAGAGATCTCCTCTGAGGAACTTCATCATGTCTTTGACCAGATGGTCCAGTTTGTTGTCCAAGACCAGTTTCTGTTCCTATCCTTGTCCTCTCTGCCTGTCCTAAGCACCAGTATCATCTGCAATCTTTAGTGATTTCTTGGAGAAGCCATGGTATACGTGTACCTTTTCCATTAATTTATTTTCACCTTTCTGTATCATATGTTTTCAGTGTGTCTCTTTTAGCTCATAGCTGATTAGAAAAAAACTGAGGGCACCTGGGTGACTCAGTGGGTTAAAGCCTCTGCTTTGGGCTCAGGTCATGATCTCGGGGTCCTGGGATCAAGCCCCGCATCGGGCTCTCTGCTCAGCAGGGAGCCTGCTTCCTCCTCTCTCTCTGTCTGCCTCTCTGCCTACTTGTGATCTCTCTCTGTCAAATAAATAAATAAAATCTTTAAAAAAATAAAAAATAAAAAACCGATAAAAAATATCCTACTCTGAGCTATCTAACTTATACATTCATACTTACTATGATTATTAATGCATATGATTTTGTTTGTTCTACCCTCTGTGTCTTTATTTTACCATTCCCTTTTTCCCCAGATATGTTTATTTTATTTTTTCAGTGTTACAAGATTAATTGTTCATGAACCACACCCAGTTCTCCATGCAATATGTGCCCTCCTCAATACCCACCACCAGGCTCGCCCAGTCTTCCACCCACTCCCCTCCAAAACCCTCAGTTTGTTGCTCAGAGTCCACAATCTCTGATGGTTCATCTCCCCCCTCCAATTTCCCGCTATTCACCCTTCCCTTCCTTCTCACAATGCCCTCTGTGTTTTTCCTTATGCTCCACACGTGAGTGAGACCATAAGATAATTGACTCTCTCCGCTTGACTTATTTCACTCCACATAATCTCTTCTAGTCCTGTCCATGTTATGCAAAAGTTGGGTATTCATCCTTTCTGATGGAGGCATAATATTCCATTGTATATATGGACCATATCTTCTTTATCCATTCATCTGTTGAAGGGCATCTTGGCTCTTTCCACAGTTTGGTGGTTGTGGCCATTGCTGCTATGAACATTGGGGTACATGTGGCCCTTCTTTGTACTGCATCTACTTCTTTGGGGTAAAC
>CM052800.1:135909430-135920289 GCA_028533885.1 Nasua narica | reverse complement strand
AAAAAAAAAAAAAAAGAAACTTTTTGTCTTGATGAAGTTCCATAGTTCATTTTTGCTTTTGTTTCCCTTGCCTTTGGAGATGTGTCTAGTAAGAAATTGCTCTGGCCAAGGACCAAGAGGTTTGTCCTCTTTGGAGGTTTGTCCTAGGACATCCTCTAGATTGTCCTGGAGGATTTTGATGGTTTCCTGTCTCACATTTAGGTCTTTTATCCATTTGAATTTATTTTTGTGTATGGTATATGAAGGTGGTCCAGTTTCATTCTTCCACATGTTGCTGTCCAGTTTTCCCAGCACTATTTGTTGAAGAGACTGTCTTTTTTCTATTGGATATTCTTTCCTGCATTGTTGAAGATTAGTTGACCGTAGAGTTGAGGGTTCCTTTCTAGGTTCTCTATTCTATTCCACTGATTTATGTGTCTGTTTTTGTGCCAGTACCATACTGTCTTGATGATTAAAGCTTTGTAATACAGATTGAAGTCTAGAATTGTGATGCTTCCAGCTTTGGTTTTCTTTTTCAACACTACTTTGGCTATTTGTGGTCTCTTTTGGTTCCATACAAATTTTAAGATTGTTTGCTCCAGTTCTATTGAAAATGCTGATGGTATTTTGATAGGGATTGCATTGAATGTGTAGTTTGCTTTGGGTAACATAGCCCTTTTAATAATATTTGTTCTTCCAATCCATGAGCATGGAATGTTTTTCCATTTCTTTGTGTCTTCCTCAATTTTTTTCATAAGTGTTCTTATAGTTTTCAGAGTATAGATCTTTTCCCTCTTTGGTGAGGTTTATTCCTAAGTATCTTATGGTTTTTGGTGCAATTGTAAATGGAATTGTTTCCCTGATTTATCTTTTTTGCTGCTTCATTATTGGTGTATAAAATGCAAAAGATTTCTGTACCTTGATTTTTTTACTAAATTCATGTATCAGTTCTAGTAATTGTTTGGTGGAGTCTTTCAGGTTTTCTGCATAGAGGATCATGCATTCTGCAAATAGTGAAAGTTTCACTTCCCCCTTGCTGATTTGGATGCCTTGTATTTCTTTTTGTTGTCTGATTGCTGAGGCTAGGACTTCTAGTAGTACACCAAACAACATTGGTTCCCCTGTCTTGCTCCTAACCTTAGGAGAAAAGCTCTCAGTTTTTCTTTGAGGATGATATCTTTGTGGGTGTTCCTATATGGCCTTTATGATATTGAGGTATATTCCTGCTATCCCTACTTTATTGAGGTTTTTATCTAGAATGGATGCTGTACTTTGTCTAATACTTTTTCTGCATCTATTAAGAGGATCATATGGTTCTTATCCTTTTGTTAATGTGGTATATCATGTTGATTGATATTGAACCACTCCCCCAGCCCAGAAATAAATCCCATTTGATTGTGGTGAATAATTCTTTTACTATATTGTTGGATTTGATTTGCTAGTATTTTGTTGAGAATTTTTGCATCTATGTTAATCAGGGATATTGGCCTATAATTTTTCTTTTTAGTGGGGTCTTTGTCTGGTTTTGGAATCAAGGTAGTGTTGGCTTCATAGATGAGTCTGGAAGTTGTCCTCCCTCTTCTAATTTTTGGAATGTTTGAGAAGAATAGGTATTAACTCTGCTTTAAATGCTTGGTAGAGGGGTGCCTGGGTAGCTCAGTGGGTTGGGCCTCTGCCTTTGGCTCAGGTTATGATCTCAGGGTCCTGGGATTGAGCCCCGCATCGGGCTCTCTGCTCAGCAGGGAGCCTGCTTCCTCCTCTCTCTCTGCCTGCCTCTCTGCCTACTTGTGATCTCTCTCTCTCTATTTCTGTCAAATAAATAAATAAATAAATAAATAAATAAAATCTTTTTTAAGAATTCAAATAAATAAATAAATAAATAAATAAATGCTTGCTAGAATTCCCCTATGAAGCCATCTTGCCCTGGACTTTTGTTGGGAGATTTTTGATTATTGATTCAATTTCTTTGCTGGTTATGGGTCTGTTCAAATTTTCTATTTCTTCCTGTTTCACTTTTGGCATTTTGTATGTTTCTAGGAATTTATCCATTTCTTCTAGATTACCCAATTTGTTGGCATATAATTTTTCATAATATTCTCTTATAATTGTTTGTATTCTGGGGTGTTGGTTGTGATCTCTTTTTTCTCATTCATGATTTAATTTATTTGGATCCTTTCACTTTTAAATAAATCTGGCTAGGGGTTTATCAATTTTATTAATTTTTTCAAAATACTACTTCCTAGTTTCATCTATCTATTCTACTGGGGGGTTTTTGTTTGTTTCTATATCATTTATTTCTGCTCTAATTTTTATTATTTCCCTTTTTATACTGGCTTTAGGCTTTATTTGCTGTTCCTTCACTAGTTCCTTTAGGTGTAATGTTAGATTGTGTGTTTAGATTTTCCTTGCTTCTTGGGGTAGGCCTGTATTGCTGTATGCTTCCCTCTTATGACTACTTTTGTTGCATCCCAAAGGTTTTGGATCATTGTGTTCTCATTTTCATTGCCTTCCATATTTTTTTTTCCTTCTTCTTCTTTAAGTTCCTGGTTAACCCATTCATTCTTGAGTTGGATATTCTTTAACCTCAATGTATTTGTGGTCTTTCCAAATTTTTTCTTGTGGTTGACTTCAAGTTTCATAGTGCTGTGGCCTGAAAATATGCATGGTATGATCTCAATCTTTTTATACTTGTTGATGCCTTATTTGTAACCAGTATATGATTTATTCTGGAGAATGTTCCAAGTGCACTTGAAAAGAATGTGTATTTTGCTGTTTTAGGATGGAATGTTCTGAATATATCTGTTTTTTTTTAAAGATTTTAATTTATTTATTAGAGAGTGAGAGACTGAGAACGAGAGGGGAGAAGGTCAGAGGGAGAAGCAGACTTCCCGCAGAGCCGGGAGTCCGATATGGGACTCGATCCCAGGACTCTGGGATCATGACCTGAGCCGAAGGCAGTTGCTCAACCAACTGAGCCACCCAGGCACCCCTGAATATATCCGTTAAGTCCATCTGGTCCATCCATGTTGATCTTCTGCCTAGATGATCTATCCATTGCTGCAAATGGCATGTTGAAGTCCCCTGCTATTATTGTGTTATTATAAATGAGTTTCTTTAGTTTGTTATTAATTGGTTTGTATATATATATATATGTATGCTCCCAAGTTAGGGGGATAAATATTTATAATTGTTAGATCTTGTTAGATAGATGCCTTTATTATGATATAGTGCCTTTTGTCATGTCTTGTTACACTCATTGGTTTGAAATCTAGTATGTCATGTAAGTATGGGTACTCCAGCTATCTTTTTGTGTCCATTAGCGTGATAAATGGTTCTCCATGCCCTCACTTTCAATCTGGAAGTGACTTTAGGTCTGAAATGAGTCTCTTATAAGTAGCATATAGATTGGTCTTGTTTGTTTTTTTTTGTTTTTGTTTTTTATCCTTTCTGTAACTTATGTCTTTTGATTGGAGAATTTAGTCCATTAACATTCAGAATAATTATTGATAGATATAAAATTAGTGCCATTTTATTACCTGTTAAGTCATTGTTTCTGAAGATTTTCATTGTTCCTTTCTAGTCTTTGTCACTTTTGGGCTTTCTTTTTCACTCAGACAGTTCACTTTGATATTTCTTGCAGGGTTGGTTTAGTGTTCATAAGCTCCATTAGTTTTTGTTTGGCTGGGAAACACTATCTCTCCTATTCTAAATGATGGCTTAGCTGGATAGAATATTCTTGGATGCATATTTTTCCCATTTAGCATGTTGAATATATCATGACACTCCCTTCTAGTGTGCCAAGTTTCTTTGGAGAGTTCTGTTGTTAATTTATTGGTCTTCTCTTGTAAGTTAGGTATTTCTTTTCACCTGCTGCTTTCAGGGTTTTTTCCTTATCTCTATATTTTACAAATTTGACTATAGATATATCTTGGCATTGACCTGCTTTTATTGATTTTGATGGAAATTCTCTGGGCCTCCTGGACTTAGATGTCTGTTTCCTTCCCCAGATTAGGGAAGTTTTCAGGTATAATTTGCTCAAATAAATCTTCTGCCCCATATCCCTTTCTTCTTCTTCTGGGACTCCTATGATATGAATGCTATTGTGCTTTATGGAGTTGCTGATTTCCTTAAGTCTACATCTGCTATTCAATAATTTTCTTTCCCTCTTCTTTTCAGCTTTATTATTTTCCATGATTTTATCTTCTTTATCACTTATTCATTCCTCTGATTCTTCTATCCTTGTGGTCATTACATCCAGTTGGTTTCACATCTTCATTATAGCATTTTTTATTTTGATCTGACTAGTTTTTAGGACTTTTATCTCTATGGTAAGGAGCTCCCTGGTCCTTTTTATGCTTTTCTAAAGCCTTATTAGTACCTTATGATTGTTTTTTTAAATTCTGGATCAGGCATTTTTCTTATATCTGTTTCAGTTAGATCCCTGGCCATGACCTTTTCTTGTTCTTTCTTTTGGGATGAATTCCTCTGTCTTGGCATTTTGTGTAGTCCTCTGTTTTCTTCTTTGTGTCAGGAAGCCTGTTATGTTTCCTGCTCCTGGGAGTAATGGTTTTATTAAGAAGAGTCTAGTGCTTCAGGAATTGTTTCTCGTGTATGCTGTGTGCACTCTGCTGTTGTGTTTTGGTTGCTTTTTCCCTTGGGTCAGTCCCTTGCAGAGTTTCTTCTTGCCCCACAGTGGGGAGTGTTTGCACCTTATCCAGTGTGGGGGGGAATTTTAAATAGTTGTTCTCTGGTCTGTTTGTTAAAATAGGCCTGATCCTGTTTCCACTAGAGCTGAAGCTTTGCAGTACTCCATGGTCTTTAGACTTGGTGTGAGCAAGGAAGTTTGTGCTGGTCTTCTGAGGGAGGTGTTCACTGCTGCTGTGACTCTCAAGCATACTCACTCTAGTAGAAGCACCTGCAGGGCACAGAGGGGCATGACTTGGTACTCAGACCTCCTGTATGGGGTGCCTTGCTGCTCACTGAAGTCTGACCATGCTGATGGGTGGGAGTAAGAATAGCATCAGCCATCTCTCTCCCTCAGAGAGGGGAGTTCATACCTGCCACTGTCCAGGAAGCCCTCACAGAAGAGCGAACAGTCTCCCCTCATGTGTCCCAGGAATCCTTCAGATCCTTGCCTTCACCCTGTCTGTGTCTGGGCCATCTACCCAATTAGCAGTGCAGCACACCTGTGTTTTATTTCAGGCATGTGGCTGAGTTTCAAAACTCCAAATTTTGGGGACCTGGCACTGCTTGGACCTGGCTGATCCTCTGGAGGAAGGTCTCTCCATGCTGGGGCTGGTTCTGGTTTGTCACAGAAGGGTCTTCACACAAACGTGTGGTGCTGTTGGAATTTATAGTAAAGCGCAGCAAAAAGCCAGTGTCTAAGTTAGTGGCTCTCAGCAGATGTCTCTGCCCATATGCTAAGGAACTGGGCAGCGCAGTGGCATCCATGGGCTCTCCCAAGTGCACTGCAAGAAGGGGAACTGTCTCTCCCAGCATGACCCAGCGTCCTAGAGCACACTCTCCACTCCCAGACCTCTGCCTCCTCTACAAGAGCACCTTTTCACCTGCTGGGCCCCACACTGGCCACAGCATGGGTTTCTAAAACTTCAGTCTTTGAGCTCTGCTGCTTGAAAAAACTCAAGATAATCAGCCCTGCTTATTTTCCCAGTCAGTGGTTTTGGAGAAGTGTTTTTCTCATGAAATCCTTATGCACTACTTTCTCTTTCTCTCTTCTCTCTCCATGATCAGGGCTCCTTCCCCTGAGAGCACCCATGGTTCTTTTCTCCCTCAAATCATGTCTCTGATTTCTACCTTTGGAAGAAAGAAGGTACCTCCTACCTTCCACAATATGGGCATTTTTTTACCTCTAGTTGTGCAGTTTGTTCTCTCAGTCCTCAGATTGATTTCTTGGGTGTTCAGATTGATTTGATATTTATCTAGCTGTGTCCAAGGGAAAAGGAAAGTATAGGGTCCCTACTACTCTGCCATCTTAACTCCCTCCCTACCCTAAGATTATTTTTTTAATTGCCATATTTTTCCTCTTTTGTCATTTCATTTTTTGATGTTTAAACTGATGGTCTGAATAGAATTTACTTTGAAGTAATGGGTGAGGAAAAAATCCAATTGTTTCCCTGAGATGGCTATAGTAAATTGTAAAACATGATTTAATGAATCTATTATCTCAACTGACTTGAAATACTATTTTTTATTTCCATTTTTATTTTGATCCATGTATTGACTTTCTGGTCTGTTCTATTGATCTATCTTGTCATTACCAGTATCAAAGACTTTTAATTTCTCTAGATTTATAATATGTTTGAATATCTATATTTTCTACTGGTTTATGATCCTGACTTTATTATTATGTTTATTTCTACTTCCTTTCATTATGATTTTATACTATTTTTCTTCCATAATTATTGTGATTATCTTTGTGGCTTAAAATATAGTACATTTTTATAAATGTTCCATAAGTAGTTGAAAAAAAGTATGTTTGCTGATGAAAATTTTCATAGATAGCTTTGAGGTCTAAAATAATAATTGGATGTGTTTCTCTCTTCTGTATTCTTATTTGTGTCTTTTTTTTTTTCCTGAAAACTCATTCAAATTCTGAGAGAGTTATGTTAAAATCTCCAAATATGATGGTGGATATATCACACTTCATCATTTTTCTAGCTTTTCAATTTAAAGCAATGTCACATGGTGCAAAAATGTTTGTGATTGTTATGTTGGTGGGTTGTAATTCTTATTATTAACTGTTCTTTCAATCCAATTAATTTTTTTTTCTTGAAGTCACTTCTGTATTCTTTCTCCTTGCATTAGTTTGGTTAGATTCTAATTAATCCCTTATATATCTCATTTGACTTAGGTGTCTCTTATAGCTAGATTTCTTTGCTTCTATTATATATGCCTTTAACTGATCCACATTTGTTTTGACTGCTGGTATGATTGGTCTTGTTTCTGCCATCTTATTTTAGGCTTTTTGTTTTGTGTTTATAAAGTTTTCTTGATTTTTTTCTCTCAACTCTTCCCGGATTTATCGTGCTTTCTTTCTGTATTAGACTTTACATTTTTAGAGCATGGTTTATAGGAAAATTAAGCAGAAATCACAGAGAGCTCCTATTTACCCTTTCTCCTCCACCTCTCCACTCCCCACAGTTTCCCCAATTTTAACATCTTATACAAGTCTGGCACATTTGTTATAATTCATGAGTAAATATCAGTACATTATTATTAACTAAAGCCCGTAGTTTACATTAGAGTTCACTCTGTTGTATAGTTCTATAGGTTTTGGCCAATGCATGATATCATATATTTTCCATTATAGTACCCTACAGAATGGTTTTGCTGACCTAAAAATCTGCTATGCTCCATCTGTTCCTCCCTCCCCCTTCACTACACTCCTCTCCCCTCAACCTCAAGCCCCCACAACCACTGATCTTTTTATTGTCTCTATAGTTTGCCTTTTCCACATCGTCATATAATTGGAATCATATATTATGCTTTCATTTTTAAAGATTTATTTTTTCCTCTATTAAAAAATTAAGACTATATATTTTTAGAGCTATTTTAGGTTTACAGTGAAATTGAAGGGAAGATTCAGAGATTTTCCATGTATCCCCTGCTCCCATACATGCATAGCCTCTCCTTTTTATTATATTTTGTTTATTCCTCTTTTCCCCTCTCTAGATGTCTGGAAATTATATATCCTGAATTTGTTCTACTAGTGGATATGTCAACATTTTAGTAATCATCTTGTAACTATGTTTCTCAAGCAAAATAAAAATTTAAACTATATCTGAAACCTCCCCCATAACTGTAAAGATGAAAAGGTAAACATTCCTTACTTATATCTTCTTTTTCTGTTTTTTCCAATGTCTAGGTTTAGTTGAAATAATCTGTATTTTTAATTCCAGTTTGAAATTAAAATATTTAAACATGGTCTGTTGTAGTTAAGAATCTTTCCTTAACAATTGCTTTAAATATTAGAAGTACTTTATCACTTATACCCAACAGTAAGTTTTACTGGGTTCACAGCTAACTGCTTTTTCTTTTATACTACATCTTTCTATTTCTTGAAGGTTTTATTCTGATTCATTATAATTTCACCAGACTACTTCTTTGAGTAACTTTTTTTTAATAAAGGAGATGTGGAAGAGAAGTTTTCTGGGTCTTTCTGTGCTGAACCTGACTTTCCTTTGTCTTCACAGAGGAGTGATCCTTTTACCTCAGAATGCTGTCAGTGTCACCCCACTATCTATTAGCATTTATTTAGGAAATGGGAACTTCTGTGTCAGCCCCAGTATCTTTCCTGTGAGATACCTATTTGTTCTGAAGCTTATAAGATTTTCTGTTTATCCTTTGAATTCACATTTTTCACCAGGATATGAGTAGGTATGTGATTTCTTCCATCAGAATTTCCTTTAATATGCGAAGCTCATCCCTGCTTTAGAGGCTTTACACCAGCTCTTCCTTCCTGTCAGAGTGATCTTCAGCAAAGCTGCCTCCCTCCCATCATTAGGCCTCAATTCAAACCCCTCAAATCCTTCACTGATGACCATATCTAAAACATCTCCTAATCATAGTCATTCTTGGTCATATTTATTCTTCTGTTTTATTTTCTTTATAGTGTTTGTCATGGTCTGATATTCCTGTATTTATTTATATGGACTGATTGCCCCTACCTCCACCAACCAGAATATAAACTCCATGAGAGCAGAGACCTTTCTTATTTTATTTACTGTGTATCTTTGGTTCCCATAATAGTGTTTCACACAGAGGAGGTACTGGATGAATGACAGAAAAATATGAAATAATGGAAGCTGATTTTCCACTTTCTAGGATTTCCCAAAAGATTTTCCATGTAATCAGGGGCGCCTGGATGGCTCAGTGGGTTAAAGCCTCTGCCTTCGGGTCAGGTCATGATCTCAGGGTCCTGGGATCGAGCCCCACATCAGGCTTTCTGCTCAGCAGGGAGCCTGCTTCCCTGTCACTCTCTGCCTGCCTCTTCGCCTACTTGTGATCTCTCTCTCTCTCTGTCAAATACATAAATAAAATCTTTTAAAAAAAAGATTTTCCATGTAATCAATCCTCTTTCTTCAGTTTAATTTTCCAACCTCCTAAAGTTGCCATCATTGTTCTGGTCTACTTCAATGCGTTTGGTGAGAAATAAAGTAACAACACATGTGTGCATGTGCATACACACACATACCCTCACATACTTGCCAGAGGGCAAATACATGCACACAGAATGAAGTTAAAGAAACTCTAGTGTAGGAGAGAACTGAATTATTCAGTTGTTTAATAAAGTTCACAAAATCTCTGGAGTATATGGTAGAATTCCTGTTCTCTGTTTATATTATTTAAATTATCTGAAATATGATCCAGTGCTTATTTCTGTTTACTGCCTAGAAACAGCCAAAGAGTACTGAATGATGCTTTTGTTGTGTCTTCCAACTATGATTCAACAGATACCAGGATTATATTGTAAACTAATCTGTTAGAGATTTAGTTTAATATGATTTGGTTTGACCAACATAATTAGACTTTGGCAATGGAAGTTACTCTCAGAAATCTAATATTAATATTAAAACCATTTTTTTCAGCTACTATATCTGGAACAAGTGGTTATGATTAGAAATTTGGATTCCTCACACTAGTGTTTTTGGTTTACCACATCATTATCTTGTTTAAATTGAAATTCAGTTGAAATTATAAGCTGTTCTGAGTAATGTTTTACAATGACACAATTCTATTGGTAAATAGTAGGTGTGCTCTGAATATGTTGAATGTATAAATATAAATAAATACTAAAAAGGATTCAAACAAATGATTAGTTATTCTTCCTTTTTGTCATTAAATCTTTCTGGGATGATTAGGGATCCCACTGAAGAAGTAGAAGGAAGAAAGGTGAGAATTATGGGAAGAGGGGAAAATGCTTGTGCTTGGATAAATATGAATAATGACTTTATGTTGAATTTCTGTAAAATTCTCATGATTTGTTGTTACCCTATCAAACCCACTTGTGGTAGAGAGCAAGAAATGTAATAGGTGCATCAAAGCTAGTAATTGTGAATGCTGTTCACCACCATTACCAGTTCTCTGTCTGGCAGGCAGGTGGTAGAATCAAATTTCTTAGTGCCCCTAGCGGGGGTCCTGATAGTTGCTGATTAGCGTGGGTCCTAGAGTGAGGGTGATAGAGTTCTCAGCTGAGTACCATGAATCATTGATCATGTATTAACCATATATTGTGAATTAGAAATAAATCTTTCTTGTTTAAGACCCTGTGCACTGGGGTAGTTTGTTAGTGCAGCATAATCTGGCCCATCTGACCAATACACAGAACTCAAATAATCTGCTCTAATGGGAAACTTTTTTTTTCCTGTTTTATTTTTTATTTTTTTTTCCCCAAATATGTTTATTTTATTTTTGCAGTGTTACAAGATTGATTGTTCATGCACCACACTCAGTGCTCCATGAAATACGTGCCCTTCTCAATACCCATCACTAGGCTCGCCCAACCCCGTCCATGTTGATATAAAACTTGGATATTCATCCTTTCTGATGGAAGCATAATATTCCATGGTATAGATGTACCACATCTTCCTTATCCACTCATCAACATGGACGGGACTAGAAGAGATTATGCGGAGTGAAATAAGTCAAGCGGAGAGAGTCAATTTTTTTATGGTCTCACGTGTGGAGTATAAAGAAAATCATGGAGGGCATTGTGAGAAGGAAGGGAAGGGTGAATGGGGGGAAATTGGAGGGGGCGATGAACCAGGAGAGACTGTGGACTCTGAGCTACAAACTGAGGGTTTTGGAGGGGAAGGGGTGGGGGGGTTGGGCGAGCCTGGTGGTGGGTATTGAGAAGGGCA
>CM052800.1:135892690-135909330 GCA_028533885.1 Nasua narica | reverse complement strand
CAGGCAGAGGCAGAGAGAGAGGAGCAGGCTCCCTGCCAAGCAAGGAGCCCGATGCGGGACTCCATCCCAAGACACCGGGATCATGACCTGAGCCAAAGGCAGCTGCTCAACCAACTGAGCCACCCAGGCGTCCCGGGAACAATCATTCTTGTAATACTGAAAAAATAAAATAAACATATTTGGGTGAAAAAAAAAGAAAAGAAAAAAGAGGCTTTTTCAGGGCAGTAATTGACGTGGTAGTATGTACTTTTATGGCCACAATCATCTGGGTTGGTCATCTCAGATTAGTATTTGATTCAAATGCTTGGCCAAATTATACTCTTTAGAACTACAGTTCCTCTTTTTGTATCTGTGCTAATCATTGTCCCTGCAAAACCCTGTAGCAAACACATGGTAATAAAGTGAAAGAAAATCCATTTTAAATTGCACTTTCTGTTAAAACAAAAACCTTTCCCTTTTTAAAATAGTGATATATAATAAATACAGAAAATCACAAAAGATACAGGAAACCTAATAAAAAATGGAAATTACTCATGACTAATCGGTCACTGAGAATTAGTATTAACATTTTGGCAAATTTCCTATCATATATTTTTGGTTTTCATGTAGCAGTATTAACTATCTGTTGTGTGTAGCAAATTACCCTGAAATTTAGCTGCTTAAAACAATAAACACTATCTCACAAGAATCTTAGCTGAATGGTTTTGAATCAGAGTCTCTTATGAGATTATATAGTCTGGTGTCAGCTGGGGTAGTAGTCATTTACAGGGCTGGAGAACCCACTGGCTCCCAACCACTTTCACGTGGCTATTGGCAAAGAGGCTTTAGTTTTTCGCCAGGTAGACCTCTCCATAGAGCTACTGATGAGGCACGGAAGCTGGTCTTCCACAGTGAGTTCTGAGAAAGAGAGAGAAAGACAGAATCTTTCGTCTTTTATGATCTAATCTGGAGAGTGACATCATTTCTGCTGTATTCTCCTGGTCGTACAAACTAACCTTAGTACACTGTGGGATACAACTGTGCAAGGGTGTGAATACCGGGAGGTGGGAAACAGTGATGGGCCATCTTGGAGACTTGTTACCATACAACATTCTATCGCAAGCATGTTTCCACTATAGAATATTTCCTATGATATTCTTTTAATGGAAAATAATATTTAATTTACTATAATTTAATCAGTCAAATTATTGTATGAATAACAACCAATTAATAATATTTAATTGGGGAGGCTTAGGTGCCTCAGTTGGTTAAGCATCTGCCTTCGGCTCAGGTCATGATTCCAGGGTCCTGGGAATGAGTCCTGCATCAGGCTCCCTGCTCAGTGGGGAGCCTGCTTCTCCCTCTGCCTGCCACTCCCTCTGCTTGTGCTCTCTCTCTGACAAACAAATAAATAAAACCTTTAAAAATAATAATAATAATACTTAATTGTGTTATATTGCCTTAGACCTTCAAACTCATGTATAAAGGAACATTGTACAGTTGAGAGGCCATTATTTTTTTTTTAATTATACCAGAATTTATTCGTCTATCTACATCAATGCTGTCCTTTAAAGTGCTCACTTGGGAACCTTTGACCTTATTTCAGTGGTGTTGAGCTGTTGTCACAAACATGCTTGGGATTCTTTTGAAATTACGATTGGAATCTTGCAGCATATTACTTTCAGTAAACTCAAAGGTGATATGAGGCAGTTATGTTAACAAGTAGAACATATGTTGAATTTATTCTTGTTCTTCTGCTGTTCAGTTGCAATACTGAACCAGATGTATTAGTAAAAAAATGTTTTTGACACTTAGCTGCAGCTTAACAAGATGATATTTCTTTGCAAAATAAGTCACTATATGAATGAATTATATATGGAAAGAATATTGTTGATTCAAAGATTTCAGCTCTGTGGGTTCTGAATGTGCCCTACCCCCTGACCTTAACTTTCATGTACAGCCACTTGCCCAGTAAGTATCCTGAATATTTTTTTTCCTTAAGTGTAGTTCTTGGAATAAGTACTCTATTCATAGTATTTATATTTATATAAACTTACATCTGCCCAGGTATAATATTATATTTACATTAGCCATCAGTTTTGTTGGCAAAGTGAAATCATGGATTATCAAAGCAACATTAGAGCAGAATCAAGTCTTATTTGACTATTTTCCCATGGTACCTAGCACACAGTGGGTGCTTAATACATGCTGTTGACTAATGACACATTGAAATTCTGGTGCCATAGAAAATGACACTGAAGCTAATGATACTTACCTAGCAGTCTAAATCTTAAAAGCAATCATACTGATACTTGGTGCCACTGTTTCCTTTTTTTCAATCCTATGTTGTGACATAGAATTTCTTCCTTTTTTTTTTTTTTAGTCTTATGGTAACATTATTTGCGCTAAAATAGATAAAATGCTGAAAAACAGGGGCATTTCCCCATCTTCAAACTTCCTAAATAAAAAACAATCACCACCAAAACAAACCAAACATCCTTATTAATATTAGAATTTTGTAAAAGCTGGAATCATATTCTAACTTTCCTTGAAGTTGTATAGGTTTAGTTGTGACTTTCCCACCCTAAAAACTGGTGCAGTTATTGGTTTTCTCTAAGACATCCAGAAAGATGCATGTGTGTACTGTATATGTAATCATAGTCTTTTCAAACAACTACTCAGAGGATAGGATGAGGCAATGGGGAAATAAGCAAATTGCTACCATTCTCCCAGAAAGCCAATGTTATATTAGCAGTTCTATTTTGGAGGAGGAAAATAATCTAATTTCAGGGCTGGCATAAGTATTAGGCTCATCAGTCACTCACTTCCTTACATAGGTGGCAGAAAATTCTGCGATTTCATGCCAAGCCCTTCAACAAAGACACAGCATGGCTTTTTTCTTTACTTGGTTTCTTCCTATTTTAAAGTGAAAATATATACTTCCAAAAAGAATTACCAGCAGCTTGCAATATTAAAACATTGAGACCAGACCATTAAAAATAGAAACAGTACAAATCCTAATGAAAGGAATAGAAATTCTCTGTAGGAGTTCTATAATGAAAGAAGTCATTGGTGCCCAGAAAGTCTGAGTATTATGCATTTAATGAAGTTCTGGTGAAACTGGGGAAGTAGCCATTCCCTCAGTGTAAATGAGCAGTTCTGTCAGCATCATCCTCAATCATTGCCTATCTCTCTCTCTTTTAAAATTTACATCTATTGAAAATTAGACAGAATAGAATAAGAACTCCTGAATACCTTTTACCAAAATCTATAAAATTATTTATATGCTTCCCTACTTCCTTGCTTGATCATTCTCTCTCCCTCTGTCTCTCTGTCTCTCTGTCTCTGTCCTCTCTCTCACACACATAGACACACACACATATACCTTTTGGGAAACTATTTGAGAGTAAGTTTGAGAAATCATGCCTTTTAACATGAAATACTTTAGTGTTACATTTCTTTCAAGTAAGAAAAGGACATTCTTTTATGTAATCAGTACAATTATCAAAATCAGAAAAATTAACAATGATATTGCACTTACCTAATCTATAGATCTTACTTAAATTTTGTCAATTTTCTGACTAATGTCCTGTAGAGTTTCTGACCTAGGGTCCAATCCGGAAGGCCATATTACCTGTAGTTTTCATGTCTCTTTTGTCTACTTGAATGCAGAATACTTTCTCTGTCTTTCTTCATTTTCATGATCCTAAATTTTTTGAAGAACATTTTACAGAATGCCCCTCAAGTTGAATTTGTGTGATCATATTTAGGTTATGATTTTTGGTGGGGATATCAGAGATGTGATGTGATGCTGTGTCTTCCTTCGTGCAGCATGTCAGGGGGCACATGATGTTGGATTGTTCTAATGTTGACTAGTCTTTTGAAATTCTATCTTTTACTCTGTGATGTAAGACAAAATGATAACTTCTGAGACCCTTGGACTCACAAGTTGAAGGTGGCCCTGTACTAGTTATTCTCTAGTTGTCTCGATCCTACATCCATTCTTTTCCCTTTATTGCTCTGCTCCATACCCTGGAGGCTGATTCCTGGGGACTGCATCACCTGGGCTCCTCTGCTTCTGGTTTTGAACAGATTCAACCAATGGGGAATGCCAACAAGAGATCAGAGTATGGGGTTGAGGAATTTATTACCCTAGAACCTTCACTGCTTTGCTTTAGCCGCATATCTTTAGCAGTAGCTTACACCCCTCCATAACCATAGTTCCTGCTTTCTTCCAGCTTAACTTGCCCTCTCAGCCCAGTATTGATAGTGGTAATCTTTAGGTGCTTCAACACGCCTTGTTGGTTGTCTTAACTCCCTGTACCTCTAAAAGTAGTCCTTTGTTGAAGATTTTTCTTTTTTCTTTTTTTTTTAGATTTTTCATTTTTTAAGATCTGAGTTGAATTCTGTTTTCTGCTAGTTGATGAAAATATTCTGAATAAAACAATCCACCATTTTCCCAAACATTTAATTAGAAAAAGAAAATGTTTAGATGAGAAATAGTTAAATGTTTTATCTTCATATATCCCAAGTTGATAACAAATTAAAATTTAATTCAAAGGATTATGTCCTATAATTATTCATTTGACTGTATAAACAATAAGTATTTAGATTTACATGGTATCTTTCCTCTGAAGAGTTAGAAGTTAGCAATCAAAGGCAGGTAAAATAATTCTAAGTGGCAGAGCAAGTGCCAGTCTTAGAATTAAACATAAATAAATCAATATAGATACAGCATTTTATAATTCAAAGTGCTTAAAATATGCATTATCCCATTCCTTTTTCACAAGGATTCTGTAAGATGAGTGCTGTTAACATTTTTACCATCTAGGGATACCTGCGTGGCTCAGCTGGTTGAGCATCTGCCTTCGGCTTATGTCATGATCCCAGAGTCCTGGGATAGAGTCCAACATCTGGCTGCTTGCTCAGCAGGGAGTCTGTTTCTCCCTCTCCCTCTGCTGCTCCCCCTGCTTGTGCTTGCATGCTCTCTCTCTCTCTCTCTCTGACAACTAAATAAAATCTTAAAAAAAATACCAAACATTGTCACTATTTTACAGTTGTCCAGCTCTGAGTTACTCCTCATTAAATGGTCAGAATCTGTCTCCCATGCTCTTCGTTTGGGCCTTTTGTTTCTCTAGGCTCCTTCACTCTCCTCCAAGGTACTTTCTTCACTTTCTAACACCTTTCACCTTGTCAGAGTCTCTTACTTTAGGTCTTTCCTTTCTGATGTGTTAACTTATAATTTAAGGTAATAGCGAATAGTAATTTAAGATATCACCTATCCTGGGTGAGGGTTGGGGGGGGGCTCTAAGTTCAGAGTTTTCTGTTCAAAAAAGGAAGCTTAAATGGTGCCATCACATTTGATAATTTGCTATCACATTCTGGACTAAGGAAATCTTATATGCCACCTATTTGTAAGGAAAGCTTGGGCATGGCCATCAGATGTAGAGAATGTGCATAGACCTTTTATGAGGTAGAGAAGATGGAGAGGAAATGCTTTGGGTTTGCTTCTTTCTTTTTTCCCCCACAGACTTACTTGCTTTTTTGTGAAGATGTAAGGGATTTGGAGAGGTGTTCTCTTGAGGCTGGTTGTGTGATAGTCTTGGTCTTAGCATCCCATACGCCTTTATCTTCTTAATGGGACAACAGGAAAGGTGACAAATGGATGGCTCCCATCATTAGATCATTAGAATAGAGAACCGTTACTCTACTTACTGTTCCCAAAGAGTGACGGATAAGTGAAAACCTGGAAAGCCACCTCCAAAATCCTGCTGGCATCTGGCTATCCCACAAAACTGTCATGAGGAAGAAAGATTTGGGTTTTTTAAAGCACGTGTTTTATAATATGTAGCTGTCCTCTTGGTTACAACAGGTAATTTCTCCCAGGTTAGGAGCATAATGTTAAGTCATTAGGTTTAGTCATTGATTTATTCGTGGAATGGACAGAGAAAAAAATTGAGATGTTAGGTTTTCTTTTCTTCTTTATTTGTTAGGAATAGCACCCAAAGGTCTTAGGAATAATGATGGTAATTCTCTCCTGTCTTTGCAGACCCAAGCAAACAAAGACAGTGTGGAGATGATCTCTGTCCTTAGCTTCCAAGAACCTTAAACTGTGATTTGCTCTTGGACATTGCATGAGGCAAAAAGCCATTTCTATGGAAGGAAAGCAAGTCGTAACAAAAAGGAGATCTAGGTTGTGCCTGAGAAGCATGGGGAAGACTGGTTATCAATGAGCACACTTACTGGACAATTCCTTCCATTCCTAGCCTGGACTATTTGAAATTGATACCTTTCCAGAAAATCTGAACCATATTGTCCCAGAACTTATATGAAGACCAAACTTTTGAGAAGTATCTCTTTTCACACATAGGAGAATGAGGTAGCTTTCTTTCACCCAACAGTGGTAAAGGCATAAACAACTTCCCATAGGAGTTTGTAGATAGGATCAATAGTTTGTTTCTTTTCCCCTTACTTGACAAGAGGGTAAGTTTCTACAATAATTTTATTTCTTACTGCTGAAATCTTAGTATATGTTGCTTTCATCCTTCATTCTTCAGCATCATGACTGAACATTCATTCTTTTGACATTGGTCAATCCAATCTCAATTCCAACCCTCGGCAGTCTGTATTCCCAATCAATGTTTCTACATCTTATATTTAGCAGTGACCCAGAAACTGCTGTATTCCAAATTCAGTCTGTACAAAGTTTTAGTCCTTCCTTTCCATGTTGAAGTTAAAATTTAAAAAACAGTAAATGGTAAGGAAAGATTAATTTAATATAAACCAAACAGAGGCAATACTGCTCATAGCTTTGCCATCTGGGGTTTTGGTAAATTAGATTTATATTATCTTTTACAAACAATAGTTCACCTTCAAAGAGGCCAAATGCTATTTCCTGTCAGTTTTCTTAATTACCTGTCAAGTATAATTCCTCCTCTCTCAGCCTAGAACTGATTATAGTGAGAGAGGCATAAGCCACAGTTGATCCTGCCATCATTTACTAGCAAAACAAAGTGGCTAAAATCAATGTGTTGCTGCCATCAGCCAAATTTTAGAATAAAATATTTAAGGGGAAAGTGTTTTCTTCTTCAGATAACTATTGCTTTAGAGGTTCCTTATTATCTGATTTCCAGATCCACCCCCCATCCCACCCCCACCCCCGTTAAAAAATCCCTTAAAAATGAAAAAACTACACCTATCTCTACACAAGGACTGGTGAATCATGGAGCCCAGAGAAGCACAATAGTCCATTATTAGGGTGAGAAGCTGTAGGTGTTAAACAGGATCACGAAAGAACCCCAGTCCTCACTTCATCCAGCCTACATATCCTGGCTGTGAATCTCCATGGCATATTCAGGGTTCTTGGAATGGTGTTCATTTTAGTCTTATGATTCAGAGTTTATGCATATTCATTAAAATGCTATAGGAATAGATGGTATACAAAAGCAGAAACCAAGAGCTGAAAGAGCAAACATCTCCAGAGGAGATAGGGGAAAGAGAGGAGAGAAGAAGAAATAATACCATCTTGAGAGTTCCTCTTGCTGCTTTATGGGTAGAGTGACATCCACTTCTGGTTCAATTAATCTCTCACTTTGAGGAGTATTTGTGATTTTTCACTGGGGCAGTGATAGTACTGGTTTGGGATATATCCCTATATTTAATTATGCCAAGTCCTTGACAAATTATAAATCATTCTGCCTTGTGTGCTTCCGTTCACCTACCCTTGAGAGAGAGGAGTAAAGAAGAATAATACGTAGGCAATAAAAATTGGGTACACACACATATGAACATTGATGCTGTGACTTCTGATGGAAACATACAAATCTTTTCACTGACCTTCCCATTCATCTTGCTCATGCCCACCTCTTACTTCACTGGGAATGGCCTTTGAACCATTCCCGTACACAAATGCCATTGACACTTCCAAGTTCAGCTTAGGTATCTATGATCCAGGATGCCTTCCAACCAACACTCCTGGGCTCTTTTGAACCATTATTGTGAGATTCTGTATATATTTCATGTTTTTGTTTTCCATCTAGAATATAAACAATTCTGGGACCATATCATTGGTAAATGCCTTTTATAGTCACGTAGCAGCAAACACAGAGGACATTTTGGATTCCTCAGTAAATACTGATAAAAAGTGTGAGTTGTAGAGAACAATTAGGGCTAGGAATTTATAACCAGAAAAATGGGGAGGGATAAGAAGGGGTAGAAGGAGTGGGAAACTCAACCTAAAGCCACCCAGCTGACCATTTGCTTATGAAATGCCTTCATCTGTTCTTGGAGAGAGTGGAATGTGTATTTGTTTTCCATTTCCAACAGCTGAAAGATAAAAATGTCCCAGTTTAAATCTATTTCTCAGGCATCAATCCGGTCTTTAACTTTTTGGATTGCTTTCCTCTTGGGCTTAGTTCTCCAGGGAGAAGGCTGGGGGACATTTGTGCTCCTGGGCCCAGGAAAACCCAGTGGGGGAAGTATTGAGAAGACAGTATCAATGTCAGTGTGGATAAGGTGGTTCTCCACAACTACCCATCTGAAAGTGGGTCAAAATGTCCCCCACTTTACCACCTTTACCTCAACTCCTTCCGGGGATTTTAATGACTGGGAGGTTTTCCTTGCAATGTTTTGTTTCTGAAAGGATGAAAGAAAGAAGCATTGGGGGTCAATACCAGAAAACACCCTGTCACCCTAGAGAAGCAATGGTCTGAGCATTGTCTTTTGTCCTGGAAGATGTAGCTATGATTGTGATTCTGAATTAATCTTGCTTCATGATGAAAAAAAAAAAAGTCAAGGCACAAAATCTGTTGGGGTAATGGCCATGAGCAATGTTAGAAGCTAAAGGAGAATTTTAGCTCTGATGAAAAAAAAAGTCTTATGCTGATAAAAATAAGCAGTTACCAAATATAAGATTTATTTATATAAATGTGGACACACATATATAATATGTATATATTTATATATACATGTATAATTGATATGTATGTATGTTATATGATGTATCACAGACACGGGCCTACAGGCAGTTGACGACTAGGAGATGAGAAAATGAATTGGTCAATAATTTTGAGGCTCTGGTGTGGGACCTGCACTGTGCTGTGTGCTTGAAGAAGTATAAAAGAGCCAGGTGTCTAGATTGCTCTAACCTTAGAATTTTTAATAAAGAGAAGAGGCAAAATATAGCTTCATAAGAATGTCTAATTCTTGGCTAGGGAAGTACCTCAAGGCAACACGAGTAAGAATGGAAGATGTAAACCACTGAGTTGGGGGTACACAGAGTCCTATGTTTGAATGGTGCCAGCCGTTGCGTATGGGAAGTAGCTAGTGAGTGATTCGAGGAGATTCTGCTTCCCTCAAGTAATCTCCCCTAGGGGATTTTATGGCAGTTCCCCTGTTTTATCATTTGAAATTCCTGCTTTAGAGTTACTATTTCATTTTTTAATGAAATGTAAATAAAATCAAATAAAATCTTTATCTTGCAAATAAAAATTTGAAAGATAAGATATTTAGTTATTTGAAAGATATTTGTTATCTTTATTTATTTGAAACAGAGAGAGAGAGATCACAAGTAGACAGAGGCAGGCAGAGAGAGAGGGGGAAGCAGGCTCCCCACTGAGCAGAGCCCGATGCGGGGCTCGATCCCAGGACCCTGAGATCATGACCTGCCTGAGCTGAAGGCAGAGGCCCAACTCACTGAGCCACCCAGGCACCCCTACTATTTCAGTTTACATAACAAAAATAAGGGTTTTACCACTGAAGTCCTCTGTTCTACTATTTTTAGCCCTTTAAAGCCTATTTTCTCTAGGTATACACAAAGCATGCCCTCCTTTAAACTTGTGTCCTATTTTAAAATAAACAAAATATTGTGACTAAAAACAAACCAAATATTTTATTTCAATTACTTCTTTGAACTACAAAGGTCCTCTCACCCTTTCCTGATTGATAATCACTATATAGATGCACATGGACTGTAAACTCTTTGTGGAGAGGACTTTGTAGTTGCTGTTCTTTCTCCAGCTCCTAGAAGTATCCAGAACACAACAGGGGTTCCTATTTGTCCTCTGTCCTGGAAGATGTCTTTGGGACTATGAAACTGAATTAATCATGCTCCATGATGACAAAGATCAAGGCACAATATTGGTGGGGATGTTGTATTCACAGAGAAGTGGGAGCCATGAGAATGTGTCTTGGAATGTCTGTTTAGTCTTCTTTAGTCAACTCAGGGTAGTGATTTCCAGGGGGGACTCAGAAAGCTGCCCTTTGCAGAGGAGATATAAGGCTCATACATTTCCATAGAGAGAGAAGGAAGGATAACAGTAACAAGCCATCAATGGCCATGTAGCTATAAGATTGTTGTCAGGGAAACAGGCTAGGGCACTTTGGGTCCAAGGACAGAAGCAGGGTCTGGGCAAGTGAGAGGGGAAATTGTCTCCTTGGGGGATAGAAGTGAAGCAGAAGGGACATTGGCTTTGGAGTGAAACAGAAGACCTCATCCACTGCTCAAAAATCCCCAGCTTCTCATTTCTTTACAGTAGGATCCAGAGTTCTTTCCATTGGTTGCGCCTCCAGCCTCATCTCTTGTCCTGCTCCCTCTTGCTCACTATTTCACCCCACATCTCTACTATTGTTGCTCTAACACGCTGCACTCATCCCCCCCACCTCACCGCTTTCACTCTCACTTTTCCATTTGCTTGGAAGGCTCCTTACCTTAAAGGCGTTTTTAAGCTTATGGCATTCTGGCCTGCTCAGGCCTTACCTTCCCTGAGAGGCCTTCCCAGTGTACCTCATCTAAAAATGGCACCCCTTATTCTGTCACTGTCCTCTCAGTCTGCTTCATTTTCCTTTGTGATAATCTTTATTCCCTGACTACATGGTGTATCTATATTTATTTATATATACATACATACTTATTTGTCTATTGTCTTTTTCTCCTACCTGAATATAACCTCCCTGCTATATTACCAGACCTGAGAGCAGTGCCTGGCTCATAGCAGGTGCTTATCAAATGTTTGTGGAATAAATGACTGAAGAGGATATGACTTTGAACCCAGGTCTGGCTATTTAGTGGTTGTGTTATCTTGGGAAAATTACTCCTTTAACCTGACTTTTATTATCTGTAAGCCATGTGGCTTACACCTATTTTAGTAGATTGTGATAAGCCTTTATAGACAAGCCCCTAGTACAGTGCCTGGTACATAGCAAATGCCCAATAAATGATGAATATGATGGTCAGCTTGGTTTAGGATTTTAAATAATCTGCACTTTCCTTTCTATAGCTCAGAAGTTTCATGTAGCCTAAATCCTGTTCTGTGACTTTTCTTGAACTAGGAGTGTAAGTGTAAATCTCCTATTTATAAGTGAAATGGAAATGCCAGTTTTAGTGATATGCTCAAAGGAAAAAAAATTACAAACTTTAGTTTTTCTTAAAAATAACACACCATTTTTTCCCAGTGCAGGAGAAATGTTTTGACCTTCTTCTTTATTGTTTCAGTTTATGGGAAGAACATGTGAGTGAGTCTGCTTGTACATGTGTCTTGTAAGCTCATTTCCAATCAGCCCCTGGGAAATGCTGGATCTATGAAACACTTTGTCCTTCAGAAAACAAAACCCTTCCCAAGTAAATGCCCTTGGAACATGTATTTATTTGTTTTGTTTGATTCTTGGTTGTGTTGAAGGATGGTGACAGTTGGGAAGTATAAAAAAAAGAAATCTAACAATAGAACTAGATCAGTCTTTGTCAGCACACTCTTTCTAAAAAGACAGATGATATTTGAAATTGTGGTTATGGAGACCTGGTTTATTTATTTAACCACTATGTGTCTATTTTAAAAAAGAGGCTCATGAAGAAAATCTAATGGATGAGTAAAGCGTAATTTATGGCCCCAAATATATCAGGAGGTGCCAGATAAGATTAATATTTTATTCCTGGAAAAATGTTTTATGTCGTGCAGTGTTACACAGTTTGTGTTTATTTGAGAGTTTATATCTTGGGACATTAGTCACAAGAGTTACTACTTTCTTTTAGCATAAAAGATAAAAAGAAAATCTGAGAGACATGATCCTAGGAAAAATAAAGTAAAGAGGGGTGGGTTTACTGTAGAACACATTGCTTTATAAATAATTGGTGTACTAAATTTCTTTTCTTTTTTTCTAAATTTGTTGAAACTAGAAAAATATTGTATATGTAATTTCATGTTTTATGAAACATCAGTGAACATTATTTGCTAAAAGTGAGCATAAAACTATAATGTTTTGGCTTCGATGGTTAAAATTTTTACTTATTTTTCACTTTTCAGATTATTTAATTTTAACATTTATTTTCTTTTTTATTCTACTTTCCTAGCTCCCAAAAGATAGGATTGGCTTAACTTTTGTTTATGAAAACAATATCTGGTGGAGTCCTGGATTGAAATTCAAGATCTCACTGAACATCTGCTAATTAATTGTACTAGCTGTAATATTGAGTATAAGGTCAACTGGGATGCTGATTAACTGAGTAGCTTTGGGTAGGCTTCTGTTCTGCTCCATGCTTCCCTTATTTATTCAATAGGAATAAGATTTTAGCTAACAAAATTATTCATTAAAAAGCATTTAAATAGCCCAAAAAAGAAATAACGTTTATGCAGCATATTTCTGAAGAGGTAATTCCTTGATTCTGTACTTGCTTTAGGGAAAGGAGGACAAAAGAAAGACATGGCAATTGGATTGTGTTCTGTAATAGGGCAGCTATCAGGCTGATCCCTGGTGACCCCAGAAGATAAAAATGGACCAACAATGGTTCTTTCTGACAGAGGTATTTGACCCCTCTAGTCCCTCACTCTGAGCCCCGTGGAGGTATGCCTGATTCTTGGAGCCTCGGGTCCAGGTCCTGGGAGTTTAGGGATAGAGGAAGGTGCTATGGTGTAATAATTTTCAGTTTTCAATGCTGAACTTTATTCTAGGGTAATCATTGTGGAAAGTCAAAGCAATTCATGATCATAAAACAAGATAAATTAATAGATGACATTTGCTCATATGTTTCTGTCTGACATGTGGAAACCTAAGTGTTTATGCCCATGCAACAAACATTACTTTTTGATACTACACAAGTCACACGTTAATAGAATAAACTAAAAAGCAGACAGTTGCTGACTATAGTATTTTGGAGGTGTGATGACCATTGAAGATCCTTTGTTACAATTTCTGCAGTTGTTGCCTTTGGTTTTGTCATTTTTATTTCTTGTCTGGCTAATTGAATTAGCCTTGCACTTGGGCCTCTTTCTCAACAGCCACTCTCATCTGTCCTCCACACTGCTGCCAGGGTGAACTTCTCAAAACACAAGCTCTATCAAATCACACTTCATTTAAAATTCTGCACTGGCTCCTCATTGCTATTAGACTGATGTCTGAAATTCTTTAACAAGGTGTTCAGTGAGATCTGGTTTTTAAAAATTTGTTTGAATTTGGAAAATGTTATTGGGAGGGTTACCAGCAGTTTGAGTGTATGTTTGTGTGTGTGTGTGTGTTTATTTTTGCCTTCTGGGGACAGAGATTGGAATTTATCTTTGGGAGATCCCCTTTTTTTCAGAGAGACCATTCCAATAGTCACTTTAATTATGCAGAATAATAAAAGTAATAAGGGCTTAAATATTATTCTTCTGAATGGGTGAAATTGATGAGATATTCCAAGTGAAAGTATTACAGAGTGAGATATTGTATACCCTATGTAAAAATATAATACTTATAATGAAAGTTTATTGAGCCAGATCCTAGGTGCCAGATACTCTTCTATGATTTTTGTGTATATTAATTGATTTAACACTCATAATAACTCTTTTATGGTCCCTTACTATTGACAAAATCGACACAGAAAGTTTCAATAACATGCCCAAGGACACATAGATAAGTAAATGGTAAAATTGGGATTTCAATCCAAGTAGTCTAATTCCAAAGCCACATTCTAAAGCACTGTGCTTTATAGCTTCCATTATGTCAGCAGGGCTAGGCTCCTGTAGAGTTCAAGATATTCCTCCTACCCAGCAATCTGGATATCTGGTGAGTTATTTTTCTAAACATTTGTATAAGAGAAGTAAGATCTGCAGCTAGATCATGGCTGGAGAAATATGCTGCTTTAATCTCTTCAAGCCACTTTGGAGGAAGGACTGGAAAGGTACAGTGCAGCCAGAACCAAGTTGTCAATGTCCCTGTTGGTGTTACTTAAGAATGAATCACTCAAATATTGAGAAGTATCCTGTGAACACTTGTTTTTATCTTATTTGATCCATCTTATTTTATACTTTTGAGAGTAAAAGATGGTATTTCATTTGGAAAGATTGACTGTTCCTACTGTCAATCATTCTGGGGAAGATAAACCGAAGATAGGCAGTTGAGAACATTTTCATCTTCGAAGTTCTCAGAGAATTGGACCTAGACTGATATGCAGGAATTTGGCACAACCCACTGCACCACCCAGGCACTCCTGATATGTGGGAATTTGGGTGGGTATCTCTCAGGTAAAGATTGAACTAGCCTGAGAACTTGGTAGGAATTTAAGGATTAGGTTGGACCTCTGGGCTCTGAGATCAGTCCCTTCTATTAGCAGTTGTAAATAAATCTATTTCTTATACTTTTTTTTCTGAACTTCCAAATTTTCATTAAAGTTTTGGTAAGGGTCATATTTAGGTATGGTAACTCTTCAAGGCCAGAGAGGCTTGAAAGGCCTTGAATGGGCTTTTCAAAGGCCCCATCTGTCCATCCTACTCTTTTCCTGTTCTCCATATGGAACAATTGAATTTTCACCTAACACCACACATTCTTTCAGGCCTTCATGCTTGTTTTCATGTTAGACTTGGAGGCTGTAATGGTAAATTCTGTGTGTCAAGTTGGCTAAGTCACAGTACCCAGATATTTGGTCAAATACCAGTCTAGATGTTACTGTGATGGTATTTTTAAAAATTATGTTAACATTTAAATGAGTATACTTTGAGTAAAGCCAATTACCTTCATATCTTGAGTAAAGCAGGTGGGCCTTATATAATCAGTTGAAGCCCATAAGAGAAAAGACTAAGGTCCCATGAGGAAATAGAAATTCTGCCTTTAGACTTCCTTCAAACTGGGGCTGCAATATACCAACTCTTCCTTGGGTCTCCAACCTGCCAGCCTTCTCTGCAAATTTCTGACCTGTCAACTCCTACAATAACATGAGGCAATTTCTTAAAATAAATCTCTCTATATACATGCATTCTCTTGGTTCAGTTTCTTTGAAGAACCCTGACTAATACAGAGGCCTTGCATCCAGCTCCCAATCCAGTTCTCCTTCCATTATACCTTGCTTCCAATAGTTGGACCTTACAAATTGCTAAAAGTATAAAGAATGATGCTGTGTTCATTACAATGGAACTAACAACTCATAGAAATTCTACTTTCAAGTAGCCTTTCCACATAAAGAGTACTTGAATATATGCCTCTAAACAAGTGATTTCAGAAGAATATTTAGGTTATCTTGCCAGTATCTCCCCCCCACCCAAGGGTTGTGGGGATGTGGTTGTTTTGTTCTTTGGACATTTTTATCAACATTCATTGATTACTTATTATGTACCAGGCATTGTTTAGGTAATGGGGATACAACAATGAATAAGACACAAAAATCCCTCTCCTTACAAATATTGAATTTTAGTGGGGGAAAAGACAATAAACAAGATAAACAGATGAAAGTATGATATCCCAAGAACCAAGGAATCTTGTACAATTATGTAGACTGAGTAAAGCACAAGTGTGCCACATCTAAGGGAGGGCCATGACATTGTACACATCCTGGTGTATATACTTATTTCTACAGTGTTCTGGAAAATGGAATATGTGTCTTGGAGAAGGACATTTTCTTCTAATTTACACAAAGATACCATAGGGCTAGTGGAAGCCCTATTAGTAGGAGTGAGCATGTTAGGAGGCTATTGCAGACATTTGGATAAGATTTGATCACCATCAATGAATAAATTAGCAAGGTGACAATAGATATGGTAGAAATTGTGTAGTCAAATTCTATAAATGTTTGAAAGTAGAGCTTAAAGAATTCGTGGGGTGTGAAGGAAGGAGTAGAGTTAAGATTGCCACCAGGTTTTTTGACGTAAGCCACCAGAAGAATTAAGTTGTCCTTAACTGAGGTGGGGAAGCCTTCAAAAGGAACTGGTTTGTGTGCAAAGACCAGCAGCTGTGCTTTGGACATGTGAAGGTTGGGATGTCTGTTAGACATCATGTGGAATGTCACATAGACATTTGAATAGATGGGTACAAGATGGGACTGGAAGTACAAGAAAGAGGCCCAAACAAAAGATATAAATTATAAATTGTGTTTTTTCCCCAAATATGTTTATTTTATTTTTTCAGTGTTACAAGAATGATTGTTCCTGCACCATACCCAGTGCTCCATGCAATATGTGCCCCTCTCAATACGACCACCAGGCTCACCCAATCCCCCTCCTCATCCCCTCCAAAACCCTCAGTTTGTTGCTCAGAGTCCACAGTCTCTCCTGGTTCATCACCTCCTCCGATTTCCCCCCATTCGCCCTTCCCTTCCTTCTCACGATGCCCTCCATGATTTTCTTTATACTCCACACGTAAGTGAGACCATAAGATAATTGACTCTCTCCGCTTGACTTATTTCACTCCGCATAATCTCTTCT
>CM052800.1:135843901-135892190 GCA_028533885.1 Nasua narica | reverse complement strand
GTTTTGGTAGATTCCTGCCTCACGTTGAGGTCTTTTACCCATTTCAAGTTTATCTTCGTGTATGGTGTAAGAGAATGGTCAAGTTTCATTCTTCTACATGTAGCTGTCCAGTTTTCCCAGCACCATTTATTGAAGAGACTGTCTTTTTTCCATTGGATATTTTTGCCTGTTTTGTCAAAGATGATTTGACCATAGAGTTGTGGGTCCATCTCTGGGCTCTCTATTCTGTTCCACTGGTCTATGTGTCTGTTTCTGTGCCAGGACCATGCTGTCTTGGTGATCACAGCTTTGTAGTAAAGTTTGAAATCAGGCAATGTGATGCCCCCAGCTTTGTTTTTCTTTTTCAACACTTCTTTAGAAATTCAGGGTCTTTTCTGGTTCCATACAAATTTTAGGATTGTTTGTTCCAGCTCTTTGAAAAAAACTGGTGGAATTTTGATCGGGATAGCGTTGAACGTATAGATTGCTCTGGGCAATATAGACATTTTAACAATGTGTATTCTTCTGATCCATGAGCATGGAATGCTTTTCCACCTTTTTGTGTCTTCTTCAATTTCTTTCATGAGTGTTCTGTAGTTCCTCGAGTACAGATAAATTATGTTTTTATGAGAGTTGCTATGAATCATTATTTGTCTTTTAATGGTTTATGTTATTAGTAAGTATATAATTTCTACCTAACATTTGTAACATGTTCCTCCCCATTTCACACTTCCCTACCTTTTAATATGAACTGAATAGATACATTTGTTTTAGTTTGCAATTCTGCCTCTGAAAAGCTTGCAAAATACTTTGAGCAAAAATTATTATTGGAAGTATCTACTTTTATAAAATTGTGAAATTAAGACTGAGTCAGGTTTTTAAAAATTTAGAGAGAAGAGTATCTAGCCACCAAATTTTCTTATAGGAAATTTTATTTTGACCTTATATGATAACTCATTTGGAAATTATTTTATGTGGCAAGAGTAAAAGTCATTGTGGTCAGTATATGCTATGATTAGCAGTTATCCTGATTTTAGGAGCTTATAAAATTGGCAAAAAAGACTATATAAAGTAAAAAAGTAGGAATATTTTACAACAGAAAAGAAATTGCTCATCCTTGTCAGAAAAACAATTTGTGAAAAGTGGAAGGTAATTTATAGGAATCAGGTATATATATGCATGCTGCCAAAACTCTCCACTATCCTCTAGTAGATTACCTATTTGCAGATTTTCTGCAGTTCCATGACCTGTGACTTGTGTGTACAGGCAAAAGGGAATTGTAGTCATGGCACACAAACATTTAGTATCCGTGTGTATCAGTGCTTCCTAAAGGCCATTCTTATTGATTTCAGGACGATTTATAGTTTCATAATGTTTTCACCTCTAGTTCACCAACTTGCATACCAAGGGCAGTTAGGGGAGAAGATCACTGCAGGCAACTTGATGTGTTTCAAAATAACTAATTCCATGGAGGTCATACTTTCTCAACCTAATAAGTAAAAATCCAAACTAAATTTTTTGTAACAAAAGATGTCCTGGTTTCCATTTTTACAAATCCAAGTGTTCATACATTGACATTATTAATCTTTGATTTTAAGTGGCAGTTAATCTAACTTAAACTACAATACAATGTTTAAGTAGCCCTTTTAAGTCCACAGTTTAAAAAATTCAATGGTTAAGGTATAAAATTCAGTGGTATTTAATACATTCATAGGGTTATGCAACTATCGCCACAATTTAATTTTAGAATATTTTTATCCTTCCTAAAGGAAACTCAATACCCACTAGCAGTCAGTACCCATCTGCCTTCTCCAATCAGCCCTAGGCCACCATTAGTCTCCTTTCTCTGTTTCTATGAATTTGTCTACTATGGATGTTTTATAAAAATGAAACCATACAATATGTGGTCTGTTGTTATGAGCTTTTTTCACTTACCATAGTGTTTTCAAGTTTCATCCATGTTGTAGCATATCTCAGTACTTTATTTCGTTGTATGGCCTAAAAATAGTCTATTACATGAATATACTACATTTTATTCATCTCTTCATCAGTTGAGGGACAATTGAATTGTTCTCAATTTTTGGCTACTATGGGCAATGTTACTGTAAACATTTGTGTACAAATTGTATGTGGATGTGTAGCTTCATTTCTCCTGGGTGTATACCTAGCAGAATTACTGGGTCATATGGCCGTTTAGACTTTTTGAGGTACTGCCAAATCATTTTCCAAAGTGTAACTTGACTTTAAAAATGCTGCCTATACTTTCATTCTCTGTTACACTAAGTTTTTTTCATTAATTTATATATTTTCTAGGTATCATATTGTTGTTACATGTATAAACATACTTTTCAAAGTTGTCACCTCAATCATGTTTTGAAAATATTGGAATGGCAAATTGCCATGTTTCTCTAGTCAAACGAGTTTTTAGAGAATTGTTTCATTTTTCTGCACACAACTAATGCAGTTAAAAAAATTTCAATTTGAATTTAATTTTATTTACTTGATTTTTGAATAAGTACTAGAGCTCCATGGTTCAAAGTCTGGAAGTACGGTGAGATAGGTGGTGTACTGTCTCCCTTCTACCTCTCTGCTCCAGACTACTAGTTTCCCTCCCTACAGGCAACAGTGTTATTTATTTCTTATGTAGCCTTCCAAGGAAGGCATTTTAATTTGAAAAGAATAAACTTAAAAATGAGTATGTGGGAAAAAAAATGAGTATGTGGGGGGACGCCTGGGTGGCTCAGTGGGTTAAAGCCTCTGCCTTCGGCTCAGGTCATGATCTCAGGCTTCTGAGATGGAGCCCCACATCGGGCTCTCTGCTTGGCGGGGAGCCTGCTTCCTCCTCTCTCTCTGCCGGCTTCTCTGCCTACTTGTGATCTCTCTGTCAAATAAATAAATAAAAATCTTTTAAAAAAATGTGTATGTGGGAATATAAGAGTTTTGTTCTAAACTTGGTTTAGTTAATGAAAGAACAGCATATGCCTCAGTGATGACTTTATTTCAGGGTTGAATAGGAATAAAGAATTTACAAGTTTAATAATTGTCTTAAATAGCTTGAGGACATAATCCAAGCAGTCTACTTCTCTTTAACTTTAGCTCTGCCTTAGGAGCCAATCCTTGACCCATGACCTTCTGGTTATTATTTCATTTTGTCTATATTCCCGAGACATATAATCTGCTGATTTTATCCTTTCTAACTGAATTTCTGCTTCAAATGTTTTGCTTTATAAAAATCATTTTCAAAAGTCTCCAAAGCTGGCTCCTGCCAGACTCCCAAAGCACATCTCATACCTTGCTGTTTTCTCGCTCACAAGTCCCAGGCACAGACTTCCTTTCAGTCCTTGAACAAGCAGGCCTTTACCACCTCAGTACCTTGTACTTACAGGCTCTTCCCTTTGCAGGGAAGGTTTTGTTTTGCTCCTCTGTGACTGACACCTTCCTAGTGTTCAGATCTCAGCTTAAACATGGCTTTCTCGGACCATCTTAGCCCAAACTGACCTCTTTTCCTTTTCTCTCCATTGCATTTGGCAGTTGATTTCATTCCTAATAATTACCCTGGTACTTGTTTTTTTACTAGTTAATTGTCTGGAATCATAGAATAGTCTATGGTCTGAAATAGATTTGGCAAACTACAGTCCAAGTCCTGTTTTTATATGGCCCCGGAGCTAAGAAGTGCTTTACATTTTTAAAGCATTGTCTATTTTTTTTTTTAATGCAATGGAGACTTTGTGTCGTGTGCAAAACCTTAAATCTTTACTCTCTGGGCCTCTACAGAAAATTTTGCTGAATCTTAGTCTAAAACAATGGTTTCCAGAATTAACTCTGTACATTCCAAAGAATGTACAAGATAATGGGATTTTTTTTTAAGATTTATTTATTTGAGAGAGAGGGAGAGAGAGAGAGAAAGAGGGAGACCACATGAGCTTGGGGCTGGGGGCGTAAAGGGAAAGGGAGAGAGAGAATCCTCACTGAGCACCAAGCCCAAAATGGGGCTCAATCTAAGGACCCTGAGAATCCAAGGGGCTCAATCTAAGGTCCAAGAGTTGGACGCTTAACTGACTGAGCCACTCAGGCACCCCAATCCAGGGGGACCTTAATTGTTTATTCTTTTGTTCTTTTGAAGTTTTTTATTTTGTATATTTTATAAAGTGCATAATTTTTATATTATAGTACATGCATATAACTTATAAATTAATATATACATATAGGGGTTATTGCTCAGAAATTTTTTCATAATGAGCTTATGATAAAAATTCTAGAGGCAACTAATACTAAAATATAATGTTTATGAGGACAAAATCACATTCTCTCCTCCCATATTCCCATCACCTAATACACAATTTATTTTTTGAAAGAATAATGGCAGCAGACTTACTATTCATTGAGCACATATTAAGTTCTAGGCATTAACTAAGCTTTTGATATACAATATCTTCTTTAATGATCACAACTATGCTATGACCTAGGTCCTGTTACCCATATTTTACAAAAGAGGAAATTGAAGCCCAGAGAGATTGAACAACTTCCTGAAGGTCTTATTTGCTAATAAAAGATGGAAGTCAAGTTTAGCTGCCTGTCTGAATCTAAAGCCAGTGGTTTTCTCTAATTTCATTCCTTTGGACTCTGCATCGGAATGCAGTCACATTTTTGAACACTTTATGCCTTGAATATTGGCTTAGAAGGATTAACCAAGTTTTCCACAGCAGTTAGTAGATATGAAGAAGAGACATGCATATTTCTAATAGGAGAGATCACCCATAATGGTTTGTTGTAAGCTCTTTAAGTTAGAATTCAGATACATGAATTTAAGTATGATTCTGCAATTTACTAGATAAATCATTTAACTTTTATGAGCTAATTTCTCATCTATAAATTGGAGCTAATAGTAACATTTACCAGAGGTAGTTTCAAGGATTAAATGCATGTGAAAATGATTGCATACGAAGGTCAATAAAATAATTAGTTCTTCTTCTTTAGCCATATATAACTGTGTAGTGGCACACTTTTTCCTGCCCTCATAGTTTTGGCTATAAACTGGTTTGCTTAACAAACCACCAAGGTAACTATTTGAAGGAAGAAGCACTATTCTGTCATAAGAAAGAATAAGAGCACAGGTCTAAATTTGGCATTCTGTTTCTAGGCTTTTTATAAACCCAAATTTATTTGATCTTAGTTGAAAATGCACATGGCTACTATCTGTGGTGCAGATTTAAGAGAGAAACTGTAGTATTATTATTATTATTTTTTCTCCCTTATTGTTATTTTTTTAAAGATTGTATTTATTTATTTGAGAGACAGAGAAAGTGAGAGAGAGCATGAGAGGAGAGAAGGTCAGAGGAAGAAGCAGACTCCCCGCGGAGCTGGAGCCCGATGTGGGACTCGATCCCAGAACTCAAGGATCATGACCTGAGCTGAAGGCAGTTGGTCAACCAACTGAGCCACCCAGGTGCCCGAAACTGTAGTATTATTAATCAGCTTCTCCTTTGCCCACATATTGGAACTTGGAAGAATATGCTTTCATTGTCTCACTGAGTAACATTAGAACTACATTGGAAGTTATTATTTAATTTAGATTTTTTTCCAGTGTAGCTCCTTTTTATCAGTTTTAAACTTAAAATTCTTCCAGATTCCTTTTTAAAAACCACAGTTCTTTCAGGTAATTTTATAATAAATTATAAAATAAAAACCAAAGAATATACCACATTTCACACTTTTCAAGTACTGAACTCCCATGGCCATAAGCTAAATCTGAAATAAAAATTTTCAAAAGGAAAACGAATCACATCCAGCCATTCTCACAGAGTTCTGAAATTTTTTCCATGGACCCTTTATCTTCTTCCTTTCTACAACTAAGTATCTTCTGGCTTTTCTTTCTCAACATCCTTTTGCATTAGATACAAGGACATAATTTTCTCTTAAAAAACTGTGTTTGTCCTATCTTTAGTTTTTGAGACTTGTTTAGGAACTCCCAACGCATGGATTATGTTAGCAAAGCTTGTGAATACTATATATATATATATATATATATATATATATATATATATATATATATATATATTGATTGTGAATACTACATATATATATATATATGTAGTATCTCATCCTATGTCACTTCAAGTGGCTCCCAAGATATGTATGTCACTTCAAGTGGCTCCCAAGATATATATATCTCTTTCCTCTAAATGGTTGTACCAATTACTGCCTGATGGTCTATTTAGCAATTAATCATGTACTGCTTGTGACAAATTTTCTCTTTTAACTTAAACTATTATTTCATTGCTATTTAATTTTACATGATTCTGTCTTATTTTCTCTAATGCGTTTCAGAATGCTTAAAGACCAGATCCACTTGCTTGTTTTTGAACCCCACAGTGTGGAGCAGAATACCTAACAATAGCATGCCCATTTCATATCTGACCTGAACTGAACTTTAAACTCAGCTCTTCTTTTATTACTTGTGTGACTCTGGTCAATCCTGTTACCTTGATGAGCCAGTTTTGTCATCTGTAAATGGCAATGATAATACCACCTTGTGTGGTTATTAATTTGATTAAATTGTATGCTCCAGGGCTGCCATCCATGTGGACTGTAATGTGCATGGCACTGCCTAATACATATTAGACACCCAATACATGCCAGTTATTATTGCTATCATTAAATGCCATTCACCTGTTTGGTTTTTTTTATTATTATTTTGTTTTGTTTTGTTAAGATTTTACTTCTTTGGGCGTCTGGGTGGCTCAGTTGTTAAGCGGGAAGTCTGCCTCCCCATCTGACCTCTCCCTCTCATGCTTCCTCTCTCTCTCTCAAATAAATAAATAAATAAATAAAATCTTTAAAAAAAAAAAAAGATTTTACTTCTTTGAGAGAGAGATAGAGAGTGCGCATGTGCTGGGAGGAGGGGCAGAGGAAGAGGAGAAACAGACTCCCCCCTGAGGTCAGGACCTGAGCCAAAGGCAGACTTAACCCACTGAGCCACCCAGCGCCCCACCATTCACTTGATTTTTAAAGTATAGAGAAGACAAACCCAGCAGAGGCAAAGTTGAACGGTGTGTAAGTTGGCAGTGAAAGAGCTACCTTTGCCTCAGGCTTCAAGGCTCCATACAGATTTTAATTCTGCTTAGGGATAAATCAGCTGCTTTGTGAAGCTGCACTATTTGTTGTCTCAGTAAGTTCCCTGTAAATAATCAGTTCTATCTCTCTTTCATATGATATGAGGTTGGGAGATGGAGGAGAAAGGAAATACTGAGATCCTGATCCTCTGACCATGATCTCTTCTCTAGTCTGTCTTCATAGGTTTGGTGATATCAGCCTGTGCCATTGAGGAAAGATAGGCGAAGGCTTATAGTGAGGTTTGGGCATTTTCACACATTTGGAATGTGATGACACTCCGATTCTTGATCCAGTTTATATGGTTAGCAATTGGTTTAGTTCATTACAGCAAAGAGAATATAATTTGGATGGGATTTAAGACCTGGTGAATGAAATATCTGAAGTTTACTACAGGTAGATTTTTAATAAGTATTGAGGAGATGATAGAAATTGGTTTAAAGTGCTAAGGATAGTCTTTATTTAGTTGAAGAAAAGGAAAGAAGATGTCTTTGAATAATTCTTCAGACATGTAGAGTAAGTGACATTGGTGGAGCAGGCAGAGGGGTTACATGGAATTAGATTGATGTCATCAGTGTGTCATATAAAAGAAAGTGTAATGCTATTAAGCAGTTGCTAAGAGCAAATTACAGGAAAATATTAACTGGTTAATAGAATCATAGGATAATAGAGCTAAAGGCACACCCAGAGATGATCTAGCCCAGGCTCCATCTTCAAGCAAAGAATGTCTAAATTATCCAGGACAGAGCTTATTCACACCTCAAATTGCTCACAAAGGATAGAGAGGCCTCCACTTTTTTTGGTAACCCATATGATTATTTCATCACCCTGAGAGTAAACAAAAAAATCTCATCCATTCCCAACTTAAAATTCAGATGGCTTAATTTGTGTTTGTATTTTCTTTTCCACAAACAACCACAGACTGATGCTTTCAGTAATGGTGTCGTGTAGGTGGACAACAAAAAGCAAGCCCAACTTTTCTTCTCTCACTATGCATGTTCTTTGTCTAGAAAAAGCAGCGAATTTCATTCCTTCAACAGATATTTATTGAGCATGAAGCTCTGTGCCAGGAGCCAAGGATGAAACAGTGAGAAAAATGGGATCCCTGCCCTTAAACCATATGCAGTCTGCTAGGAGGGGGACAGACCAGGAGAGAGGTAATATTTACTAGGTGGTGTGACAAGTGCAGTCATACTTATTATAAACATGTGGGTATTTCATATGTCAGAAATTGTGCTAAATGCTGCAGGCAGTTCAAGTCATTCATTCTTACAACTACTGCATCATAAACGTGTAATTGTAAAACAACACTTTAAGTGCAAACTTTTCTCTCTGGCTGGAACCTTCTTTATGGCACATCTTAAGTTCTTCCTGCTGATGGCTTAGCGTAAATTTATGATCAGTCCTGCAGGTTTTATATTTGCGAGCTATAAAGGAGGTATTTCAGATTTCAGAAAAAATTTTTCTCTCTCCTACTTTTAGACTTTCAAGACTATTATGTTTCTGTGGGTTTCAAAATTCTGTTCTCAGAGTCAAACTTTCTTTCTCTCTGCATTTGTATAGAAACAATTCTATCTCCCCAAGGCAGATGGAATCTTCTGGTTGAAGAGATAAAATATCCTATGCTAGAAAGTGAGGTAGAAAAAGGAATAAGAACAACGTGTCATATCTCTTTCATACTATATATGTACACACATAGTTACTTAGATAGTTATTGACTCCAGGATTCAATGCACAACTTCATCTAAAGATACTTATATTTTAACTGGAGATAACTCTTAAATCTCCATAATATAGATTGCTTATAAGTATGGAATTTCAAACATCAGTGTACTAGGTAGTTTTTAAATTTTTAAATCAATTTTTCTCTTTTGCAGAGTCCACTGAGCTAATGATATTCTATATAGAATTGTTCCTTTGTGTAAATTAGTTAATTTTCAACATTTATTACAGCTTCTGTAAAATCCTTATGGTCTCTTCTTGCTCTTCTACATTTCTGCATTTGACTCTGCATATCTGTACTACACATATATATGATTATAGTTCTCTAAAGTAATCATTATACTGATGATAATGATCCAGAACAGTCATAAAGATTGTCTCTAATTACATTTAACAGCCAATACAAAGACACACTTCTTCCTGCTTCCTTCCGGCATATTAAAGGTAAATGGTATGATAATGAAGTAGACAGTCATGATCACCAATTTGGTCAGTCTGTTACCTGAGTAGAATAGAAATTAACCAATGGGGACAGAAACGCTTCCCCATTGCCTTTATTATGTTATTGGTCCATCCCATACGGCCCAGGCTCCTAAATAGTGGACTTAGTAATCAAAAGAATGAGTTTGGATCCCAAAGCTCACATTATTATAATGCAAATGCATTTGCAGGGTGCACTAGTTAACAGGCTGTCTGTCTGGTTGGACCCTCTGTATCCTGTGCTCTCCCCTTTCCTCCCACCATGGCTTTGAATGGAACTTGTGTGGGTTATTTAAGTCCCAGAATACATTCTGTTCCAGAGCTCAGACAGTGGGAAGGGGGCCTGGGTGAAAGTGTATTGTAATATGTTCTTTGGAAGTACACTCCTTGATGTCTCTCATTCTTTGGTGGGATTATCTCTGAATAGGAACAACCTTGGGAGCTACTTGAAGTGACATAGGATGAAAACTGTGGAAGCTGCTTGTGTGCCTGGGCACTTTAGAGAATGTGCTAGGGAGAGCCTGATTAGGCAGTGTCTGTCTTCTTCCTGAAGTCCAGGTTATATCTGTAAACACACATTTCTCTGCTTCTCTGCACCTTTCTATCTTTCTGTATATATTTCTCCCTTTTTTGTCCCCTTCTCCAATACCCCATAGCCATGTTACAGGGTAGAGTGAATTTGTGTTTGCTCTGCAGTCAGTATGGGCAACAGCAGATGTGCTGCAGGATCAGGGAAGAGAGCTATAGTGCACACTGCACTATACTAAGAATAAACAGGGAAATTTAACTATCATTATTAAGCTTTTATTTTAATTCCAGTTTTTAACATACAGTGTTACATTAGTTTCAGGTGTACAATCTAGTGATTCAACAATGCTGTACATCACCCTGTGCTCATCGTGACAAGTGTACTCCTTAATCCCTATCACCTGCTCATCCCTCAACCCCACTCCCCTCTAGAAACCATCAGTTTGTTTTCTAGTTAAAAGTCTGTTTCTTGGTTTTCTTTCTCTCTCTCTTTTTCCCTTCGCTCATTTGTTTTGTTTCTTAATTCTACCCATGAGCGAAATCATGTGGTATTTGTCTTGTTTTGACTGACTTATTTTGCTTAGCATATAGCTGCATTCATGTTATGGCAAATAGCAAGGTTTTGTTCATTTTTATGGCTGAATAATACTCTTTTTTTTATTTACTCCATTTTTTAAAAGATTTCTTCTTTTAAAGATTTATTTATTTTAAAGACTTCTTTTTTAGAAAAGTTAATTTTTTAAAAAGATTTTTTTAAAGATTCAATTTTTAAAAAAGATTTACTTTTTTTATATTTATTTCTACATCTTTATTGGTACATATGTAGTATGTATATATATATACCCACAGTAATAATTAGGTATAGTGTATATATAAATAATCTAAAAACTATATGTTTATATACTATATAGTGTATGCACACACACACAAACAGACACTAAAATTATAAGTTCATAGCTCCATTCCAACTCAAATCCAATACTACAGGGTTTATTCTTTCTCCGGCAGAAACCTGGCTTTCAGAGTTTATATTTCTTTTCTTTTTTTTTTAATTAAAATTTTAGTTAACATACAGTGCAATATTGATTTCTGGAGGGGAATTCAGTGATTCATCACTTACATACAATACACAGTACTCATCACAACAAGGACCCTCTTTAATACCCATCACCCATCTAGCCCATCCCCCACCCACCTCCCTCCAGCAACCCTCCATTGGTTCTCTATTGTTAAGGGTCTCTTGGGGCACCTGGGTGGCTAAGTTGGTTAAACGTTTGCCTTCAGCTCAGGCCGTGGTCCTGGGATTCAGTCCCACATCAGTTTCCCTATTCATCTGGGAGTCTTCTTTTCTCTTTCCCCCTGCCCCTCCACCCTGTGCATACCCTCTCTCTTGCTCACTCTCTCTCCAATAAATAAAATCTTTTTTTATTTTTATTTTTTTAACATCTTAATTTAATTTTATTTTTTTCGGTATTCCAAGATTCATTGTTTATGCACCACACCCAGTGTTCCATGCAATAGGTGCTCTCCTTAATGCCCACCAAAGAGTCTCTTATGTTTTTTTCCCCTCTCCTTTCCCCACCTCCTTCCTATATGTTCACCTGTTTTCTTTCTTAAGGTCTACATATGAGTGAAATCATATGGTGTTTATCCTTTTCTGACTGAATTATTTCACTTAGCACAATAGGCTCTAGCTCTATCCATGTCATTGCAAATGGCAAGATTTCATTCTTCTTGATAGCTGAGTAATATTCCATTGTGTGTGTAGGTACGTGTGTGTGTGTGTGTATACCACATCTTTTTTTTTTTAAGATTTTATTTATTTATCTGACAGAGAGAGCAATCGCAGGCAGACAGAGAGGCAGGTAGAGAGAGGGGGGAAGCAGGCTCCCTGCTGAGCAGAGAACCCGGACCCTGAGCTCATGACCCGAGCCGAAGGCAGAGGCTTTAATCCACTGAGCCACCCAGGCGCCCCTGTATACCACATCTTTATCCATTCATCAGTCAATGGACATGTGGGCTCTCTCTATAGTTTGGCAATTGTTGATAATGCTGCTGTCAACATCGGGGGTACATGTACCCCTTCAGATCTGTATTTGTGTATTCTTTAGGTAATACCTAGTAGGACAATTGCTGGATCATAGGGTAAGTCTATTTTTAATTTCTTGAGGAATCTCCATACTGTTCTCCAGAGCGGCTGCACCAATTTGCATTCCCACTGACAGTGCAAGGTGGTTCCCCTTTCTCTGCACCCTCACAACACCTGTTGTTTCTTTTTTTCTTTTTGTTTAACTTCTTTTTTTAAAGATTTTTTTTAAGATTTACTTTTTTTAAGATTTTTTTTTTTTAGATTTACCTATTTTGGGGGTGCCTGGATGGCTCAGTGGGTTAAAGCCTCTGCCTTAAGCTCAGGTCATGATCTCAGGATCCTGGGATCGAGCCCCACATCGGGCTCTCTGCTCGGCGGGGAGCCTGCTTCCCCCTCTCTCTGCCTGCCTCTCTTCCTACTTGTAGCCTCTCTCTGTCAAATAAATAAATAAAATCTTAAAAAAAAAAGATTTTATTTATTTATTTGACAGAGAGAGATAGATCACAAGTAGGCAGAGAGGCAGGCAGAGAGAGAGGGAAGCAGACTCCCCGCTGAGCAGAGAGCCCAATGTGGGGCTCGATCCCAGGACCCTGAGATCATGACCTGAGCCGAAGAAAGAAGCTTTAACCCCCTGAGCTACCCAGGCACCCCAATAAATAAAATCTTAAAAAAAAAAAGATTTACTTATTTTTGGTGGAATCTTTCAGATTTTCTATATGTGGTATCAAGTTATCTGCAAGTACTGAAAGTTTTACTTCTTCCTTACCATTTGAATTCCTTCTATTTCTTTTTGTTTCTGATTTTTGTAGCTTGGACTTCTAATACTATGTTGAATAAAAGTGCTGAGAGTGGACATTCTTGTCTTTTCCTGACCTTTAGGGGAAAACTCTGTTTTTCCCCATTGAGGATGATGTTAGTTGTGGGTTTTCATATATGGCCTTTATTATGTTAAGGTATGTTCCCTCTAAACCTACTTTGTTGAGGGTTTTGGATGCTGTTCTTTGTCAAATGCTCTTTCTGTGTCTATTGAAATGATCATATGGTTCTTATCCTTTCTCTTACTGATATGATGTATCACACTGATCAATTTATGAATATTGAAGCACACTTGGAACCCAGGAATAAATTCCACTTGATCATGGTGAATGATTTTTTAATGTATCGTCGGATACAATTTGCTAATATTTTATTGGGGATTTTCACATCTATGTCTTTCAGGAATATTGGCCTGTGCTCTCCTCTTTTGTAGTGGTGTCTTTATCTGAATTTGGTATCAGGATAATGCTGGCCTCATAGAATGAATTTGGAACTTTTCCTTCCTGTTCTGTTTTTTGGAATATTTTAAGAAGAACAGATCTTAACTCATCTTTAAATGTTTGGTAGAATTGAGTGTGAAGCCATCTGGTCCTGAACTTTTATTTGTTGGGAGTTTTTTTTTTTTTTGATTACTGATTCTATTTCTCTGCAGGTTATTAGTTTATTCCTAGATATGAAATTTTCTATCTCTTCCTCTTTTTTCAGTTTTGATAGTTTATGTGTTCCTAGGAATTTCTTCTTATAGGTTGTCTAGTTTTGGCATAGGGTTTTTCATAATATTCTTTTTTTTAAAGATTTTATTTATTTGGACTCTGAGCAACAAACTGAGTGGTTTGGAGGGGAGGAGGTGGGGGGTTGGGCTAGCCTGGTGGTGGGTATTGAGAAGGGCACGTATTGCATGGAGCACTGGGTGTGGTGCATGAACAATCAATCTTATAACACTGAAAAAATGAAATAAACATATCAGGGGGAAAATATTTTATTTATTTATTTGACAGAGAGAGAGAGAGATCACAAGTAGGCAGAGAGGCAGGCAGAGAGAGAGGGGGAAGCAGGCTCCCTGCTGAGCAGAGAGCCTGATGCAGGGCTCGATTCCAGGAACCTGAGATCATGATCTGAGCTGAAGGCAGAGGCTTTAACCCACTGAGCCACCCAGGCACCCCTCATAATATTCTTTTATAATTGTTTGTGTTTCTTGGTGCTTGTTGTTATTTCTCATTTTTCGTTTATGATTTTATTAATGAATCTTTTTTTTTAGCATGTCTGGCTAGAGGTTTATCAATTTTATTGATTTTTTTTTTTCATAAAACCAGCTCCTGGTTTCATTGATCTGTTGTTTTTTTAGTTTCTATATCATTTATTTTTACTTTAATATTATTATTTCCTTCCTTTTGCTGGTTTTAGGTTTTGTTTGTTGTTCTTTTTCTAGCTCCTTTAGGTGTAAGGTTAGGTTGTTTCAGATTTTTTTTTGCTTCCTGGGGTAAGTCTGTATTGCTATAAACTTCCCTCTTAGAACTACTTTTGCTGCATCCTAAGGATTTTGGACTACTGTGTTCTCATTTTCATTTGTTTCTATGTACTTTTTAAATTTAATCTTTTTTTTACTGGTTGACCCAGTCATTGTTTAGTAGCATGTTATTTAATTGCCATGTATTTGTGGTCATTCCAGATTCTTTCTTATGGTTGATTTCTACTTTCATAGTGTTGTGGTCAGAAAAGAAAAATGATATGACTTCAATCTTCTTGAATTTGTTGAGGCTGGTTTTGTGACCTAAAATGTGATCTATTCTAGAGAATGTTCCATGTGTACTTGAAGAGGATGTGTATTCTGCTGTTTTAGGATGGAATGTTCTGAATATATCTGTTAAGTCCATCTGGTTCAGTGTGTCATTCAAAGCTATTGTTTTCTTATCAATTTTCTGTTTACATGATCCATTGATGTAAGTGGGATATTAATGTCTCCTACTATTATTGTATTACTATTGATGACTTCCTTTTTGTTTATTATCAACCATTTTATATATTGGGGTGGTCCCATGTTGGGTGCATAAATATTTTGAATTATTTGATCTTCTTGCTAGATTGTCCCCTTTATTATTAGATAGACTTCGTTGCTCTTGTTGCAGTCTTTACTTTAAAGTTAATTTGTCTGATTGTTACTTTATTGCTCCTTTTGCTTTAAAGTTAATTTGCCTGATTGCCACTTTATTGCTATTCTTGCTTTAAAGTTAATTTGTCTGATTGCTACTCTGGCTTTCTTTTGGCATCCATTTGCATGATAGATGTTTCTTCATCCCCTCACTTTCAATCTTCAGGTGTCTAGGTCTAGAATGAGTGTCTTATACACAGTATATAGATGGATCTTGGTTTTTTTATACATTCTGTTACCCTATGGCTTTTGATTGGAACATTTAGTCTATTTACATTCAAAATAATTACTGATAGATGTATACTTATTGCCATTTTATTACTTTTTTTCTGGTTGTTTCTGAACATTTTCTCTGATCCTTTCTTGTCTTTCTTTCATGGTTTATTGAAATTCTTTAGTGATTATTTAGATTTCTTTCTCTTTATTCTTTGCATGTTTATTAGTGGTTTTTGCTTTGTGATTGCCATTAGGTTTGTATATAATCTCTTTTGCATATTGTAGTCAATATTAAGTTGATGGTCGTTTAAATTTGAACCCATTTCTTTTCTCCTCAAATCCCCATATTTTAGGTTTTGTTTTGTTTTAGTTTGTTTTTTTTTAATATTTCATATCCTTTTTTGGGTTAGATTCTTTTTCTTTTTTTCCTGTGCTTTTCTGTTTTTATTTTTATTTATTTTTTCAGTGTTCCATGATTCATTGTGCTATGATAAGATCCTTGCCTGATTTTTCTCAGAAATATTTATTTTTACTACTTTTGTGTTTCCTACTTTTATACTGTGATTTTTGGTCTTTCCATTCCATTCGAAGAAGTATTCTTAATATTTCTTCCAGGGGTGATTTAGTGGGTCACAGGCTCCTTTAGTTTTTGTTTGTCAAGGAAACTCTTTATTTCTCCTTCTATTTTGAATGTTAGCCTTGCTAGATAGAGTATTCTTGGCTGCAGACTTTTCCCATTCAGTACTTTGAATATATCATACCACTCTCTTCTGGGTTGCAAAGTTGCTGTTGAAAAATCTGCTAGCCTTATGAGTTTTCCCTTGTAAGTTACTGACTTTGTTTGTCTTGCTGTTTTTAAGATTTTTTCTTTATCACTATATTTTGCAAATTTAATTACAATATGTTTTGGTGTGTCTGCTTTTGTTGATTTTGGTGGGAGTTCTCTGTGTCTCCTAGATCTGGATCCTAGATCCTCCTAGATCTGTTTCCTTCCACAGATTAGTTTTCTGCTATTATTTCTTCAAATATTATCTCTGCCACCTATATTCTCTCTCTTCTTCTGGGACTTCTATATTATGAATGTTATTGTGTTTGATGGAGTCACTGAGTTCTCTAGGTCTATTCTCATTTTGTGTAATTCTTTTTTCTCTCTTTTGTTCAGCATGATCACTTTCCACTACTCTGTCTTCTTAGTCATTAATTCACACCTACTTCTTCCATCCTCTTATTTATTCCATCAAGTGTGTTTCTCATTTCATTTATTTAGCCTTTTATCTATGTTATGTTATTCCTTATCTCTGTGTTAAGGGTGTCACTCATGTCTTCCACTCTTCTCTCAAGTCCAATGAGTATCCTTATGATCATTCCTTTAAATTCTCTATCATTCTTGTTACTTTTATCTGTTTCACTTAGATCTCTGGCTATGGCCTTGTCCTGTTTTTCATTTGGGACAAATTGCTCTGTCTCCTCATTTTCTCTGTCTCTCTGTGTTTGTGTCTCTATGTTAAGAAAGTCAGCTATGTTCTGCTCTTGAACATAGTGACTTTATGAAGAAGAAGTCCTGTAGTGCCCTATAGTGTGGTGTCCCCTGTTCACCAGAACCTTGAGCTTCAGGAGAGTAAACTAGATGTGTTGCTTCTGTCCTGCTGTTGTGTCTGAGTCACTTTTCCTTTCAGTACAGTCTTCTGTACTGACTCGCAGCCTGTTGTGGGCTGTGCTCACTCTCTGGTTAATGGGACCCAGGCTGGGCAGCTCATAGGGGGCTTGCCCTCCAGGAACTCAGGAGTAGAACAGGTGTGTTAATAAAATTTGCATTGAACTACTAGCCTGGGCCAAATCCCCTGAAGCACTGCTGTGGCTGGGTGTAGTGCGGAGGCTGGGAGCTGTGCACCTGGTGTCTGGGTGCCGTGCATGATGGTGGCTGGGAGCACATGGCTGGGCCCTGCACTGTGGCTGGGAAGGGCTTGCGTGTAGCTCTTAAAAAATTTGCCCTGAGACCTGGGCTGAGGCTGTAAGTGTCTGTGCAACCCCACTTCCCACAGGTGGCTCTGTGTTTATGCAGGGGATAGGAGAAGAAAATGGAGACTGCCTGCTTCCTCATTTTCAAAGAGGTCTGCTATCCAGTCTGAACAGATTTTTCTCCCATTTGCCATCCCCACACTTATGCAAACTGCCGTTTTTACATTGCCTCTCTGCAGGCTGCTATCTCTTTAAGGGCAAAGACCCAGCTCTAACTCTCTCTCCAGGCTCAACCAGTGCTGAGTCAGCTGACCTTTAAAGCTCCAGGTCCAAGTCCCACTGGTTTTACAAACTCAGGGAATTTAGCCCCTCTGGATTTTAAAGCTAAATGTAATGGGGATTTGTCTTCTTCATGTGAGCTTCCTGGTAGAAGGGCCCATTTCTCTGCCCTCTCTACCCATGCATCTTCCTCCCTCCTGTGGGCAGCCTCCCTCAGCATTTCTGACTTTCCTAACTTTTCAGCTGCAGCTTCTTCTCTATATTCAGTTGTGGAGTTTGTTCTGCCAGTCTTTGGATTGCCCTCTGGTTTATTGACTTGGATATGGATAACATCTAGTTGAAAATGTGAGACAGGGTGAGCTCAGGGTCCTCCTATTCTGCCCTCTTCCCAAGCTCAAAAAACATTGATCTACCATCATTATTATTTATTATAAGTGTCCTAACTATATTTTCATTGATCTGATGATTTAATATTTGAATGGGACAGACAAGACATCTTAAACCTAAAATATCAAGCACTTAAGAAGATTATGATTTAGATACTATTCAGAACCCTAGGATAAAAACAAAAAGAAAATCTTTTAATTTTCCCTCTGACTGTTCCTGAATTCATTCTTTTTCTTTGGTGGGAAGTGGTGGTACTGCATACAAATAACTCTGGTTGACTCTTAGTGGTGCTTTGAGACTCTTTAACTATTTACTTGGATTTTTGAGGTCCAGGGAGCCTGCAGTCCTGTTGTTAATTGTATTGGGAAGAGAGTAGAGCTAGAGATGGAGACAGAGAGTGATGGAGAGAAATGGAGAGAGGGGGAGAGAAGGGAGTGAGGGAGGGACTGCAAAGTGTAGGGTGATGGGAAAGAAAGTAGAGAAGGAATTGAAATCGTCTGGAATCAGAATGTACAGCTTTTCCAGTCTATAGCATGTTTCCACTTTAGCAAGGTGGTCACTGTGCTGACACATGCTGTAATTTCTGTTTTAAAGCCCCCAAAGAAAGGAAGGCTTTAACAATACTGTGAGGCTGTGAGTTAGGAAATGGGAAATAAGATGCTCCTGCTGCTGCTGGGGCCTCACGTTGTTCCTGAAATGTAACTGTGACATCCCCTGAGGACATGGTGTGCTACAGAATAGTACAGTCTAGGTGCTGGTATTTCAGTTGGCAAAACTCCCACCTCTGCCTCACACTCTTTCTCCTGCCACCTAGGCTCCAGACAGTGATGACTAAATATTGCTCTGCATGGTCATTTGTCTGGAAAAAACAGCTTTAGAACTGTACCTACTTTATGGTTCAGCAATTGTCTAGGCATCAAGAGATCTACTATGAAAAAAATTACTTAACAAAATCAAATTTCAATTCAGCATCATTCACCATAAAGAAAACCACAAAGTCAGCAAAAGGGAAAGCAAAACTGAAATTCATCTTGAAAGCTAAATATTGTACCTTACGCCAGTTGTAACCTCTAATTCATTGGGAGTTTAACAATCTCTTTTATGTCTCATTAAATCTGAAGTCAAGTGGTTAGCAAAAGATCTTGGCTTGTTAGATTTTTCTTTCCTTACAGATTAAATTCTTGTAAATAGAAATGAGTTACTGGTTTAAATGTTTCCCACAGCTGGATTCGGAAAACCACTGTTTTATTAGTCCTAGACTGGAAAAACTAAGTTTTTGTGAGAGGGAGAGGGAAGTCATCCTCACAGTGGGTGGGGTGGGGAGAGCCCCAGGGATGAGTGGTGAGAAGGATGTGGCTGGATAAGAGCAGCCAGATAGCCTAAACCCCAAAGCAGAGGCATGGGAAGGAAGTACGCAGCCAGACTTTGAATTTCCCTATTGGTTCCACCTAACAGTTTCATTTTGCCTTGGGGAGGCACAAGCTTTCAGAAACAAATATTTATTGAGCATTTCCTACATACAAAATAGAGAGACGAAGAGAGGCAACAAAAATAAGAAAGAAAATATGTCCATAATGAGAGTGACCACATAGAAGGCCATGATTGTGACAGAAATGGGACTAAAGCCAATCTTTTTTATTTCTCTTGAGTGTAACCTTATTAAGTTAATTAGTTTTAATTAATAAAGTTAAATTTTATATGTATATATATGTATTTTTTAACAAGCCATTAATTTGAACTAGCTTTTATATGATATCATTTCATATACCACAGAGTGCAATTATTATGAAAAATGGTTCTGGACTTAGCTTCAAATTAATCCCATTACTAAAGCCATAGCCAGGTGCTGCTAAGAAAATTACATCTGTCATGGCCCTCTTTGGGTCCTCTATTCTTTGTGTCTAGCTGGTACCATGACATTTGCTGATCTATATTATTCCCTGTCACATGTTATCTTGAGTGGCTCCTTTTTAACATTAAACATTTGGTGGAATCATGTAATACTTATTTGAATTATTTGTTGACTGAAGAGATATATATTTATGTAAAGCCATGGTGAAATCAGAATGCTTTCCTTGATCACAACAGTGACATATATTTGAAAGTACATATGGGTGAGACATATTATTGACTTGGCTTAATGATCAGATTGGAGAGCATGTAGACTCACAGACCACTTTACAGTAATGTCAGGCTCCAGGGGTGACCACTGCAAGGTTTTGAGGTAGAGAGTACATTAGCTGGGTGCCTGGGGAAGATTTCATTGGTGAGGCTGCATTTGAACACTGTGTTGCCAGTTCTTCCTGTTTCTTTGTACCATGAGAATGTAGCTGAAGGTGTCATATTGTCAATTGCTGAGCAGGTTCTAGAAGCTGTCACTTCTCTCTCTATAGTGGTGCTTGGGAAAAGGATGGCTATTCGTTCTACTGGCTAAATGTGACTTTAGCTGGCATTAGAATTTGAGTGACCAGAGGAGTTTCTCCCTCTGGAACTCTAGAATGTTTATACTAATCTTTTTCTAAACAGAATTTGCACCCAAATTGGCTTATATTCTTTAAAGCAGAACCTCCTACCCCCATTATATTCATATTTAGCCTGCAAGAAAGGTCTACTAAAAATAATCCAATATAAACTGTGTTGCTCAGGATGTGATGGAGCTCTTTCACTGAGGCTGAGAGTGGTAGATTCCTTGAGGTCATTGTCTAGCTCACACTGAGGACCTTTCAGCATCCCTGGACGTTCCATGTGACACTGGTCCCCTGCCACAAGCTGGTCGGTACAAGGCGCATGTGTGACCTCAAGTAAATTGTTTTGATTTTTTTACCTGGAAATTTAAATTTTGGATCTGGGAGAGACACGGAGCTGACACGTTGATGATGGCTTTCTGAAGAGGAGGCCATGGACTTTAATTCATCCTTGAACTCCATGGGCTACTCCAATATCTTCCCAATAACTGCCTACCCTTTAAAATTTTCTTAAGCTAAGCAGAAGTGGGTTCTATTATTTGCAACCCAAAGAACTTTAGTTATATAAGTGTTTGGGATCAGGGAAGTAGATTTTCTTGTGTTGGGCTCTATGTTAAATCCACTGAAAAGTTTAAGGATTCTTAAAATTGAGAGTTACTGCCTATCTATGCATTATGAAATAATGGGATTTAGATTAACCCAGTGGGAATCCGAATAAATAATAATTTATGACCAATCTTGTGTTTTTTAGAGGTGGATGGGGAATAACTGTTCTTCCTTTTGCCACTCCTGCTACATAAAACTTTCCCATGTGCAGAAAGTTCTTTTCACTGACCCCATGGAAAGTTCATTTCATGGTTTGGCATCATTAGACTCCACCAAGCTTGTCTGGCTTAATACCACTTGTAAAGGAGCAGCGCTTTCTATTTCCTTCCCTAACGCATCAGGACTATTTTTAGAAGGACTGAAAAAATGCCTTATTTAAAGCACTAATTTTATGTTGGTAAATGTAAAAAATAGAAATGTTACTTTTTAAAAAGGAATATATATTCGCATATTATAATTATACCAATAAGGTAAAAATAAAAACAAGTATTTATGTTAGAAGATTTAAAAGGAAATAGAACAAAGTGCTAGTAGCTATTTGAGACAGCAGTAGAATTACAGATGCTCCCTTCCCCGTCATTTTCTCCAGTTTCCAGACTTTCCAGAATGTGATATCATGGTATCTATAATAATTTTTTTAAAGATTTTATTTATTTATTTGAGAGACATAGAAAGCGAGAGAGAGCATGAGAGGAGAGAAGGTTGGAGGAAGAAGCAGATTCCCCATGGAGCTGGGAACCCAATGCGGGACTCAGTCCCGGAACTCAAGGATCATGACCTGAGCCGAAGGCAGTTGCTCCACCAACTGAGCCACCCAGGAGCCCCAGCAGTGTATAATAATTTTTAAAAACATAGGAACATAGGGAGAATAAACAAATACACCTAATCCACTCTAAGATTAAAAAATTAAGGGAGAGAAGGAGAAAAAAAGGGAGGAAGGGCGGCAAGACGAGAGGTGGGGAGAGAGAAAGAGGGGAGGAAAGAGGAAGGGAAGGAAGGAATGAATGAAGGAAGGAAGAAAGGAAGGAGTCAAATTAGACATTTTCAAGTATTGTCACATTGTCAGAGAAAAAAAACAACAACCTGGTAAAACAGTCTTGAGAAACTTTAAACTTGGACTTCTGGTCTTGAAACATTGGGAGATTTTCGTGTTTATTTTCAGTTTATGAATAACTAAGTCATGTTTGTATCAACATTAGAAAAATAGAATATAAACTAATGCATCTTTTTCTTCAATGTAACTGTTTTCAAAGCTTGATCCCCCCTAGGGATGAAGCAGCCACTGGCTGCTCAGCTGCTACAGGTTTTAAATTTCAAGGTTATTGGACAGGGTTGTTCACTTTATCTATTTGTCTAAAATAAGTTATATGAACCACAAAGATACATAAGAGTAACCCCTTCTAGATTAAAAAAATTGGTATTAATAAGGAACCTTTTTTTTTTTTAATAAGGAACCTTTTAAAAGTATAGTTGACATACAATATTACATTAGTTCAGGCGCAATTTATAACATAGTAATTCAAGATTACATGCTATGCTATCCTTACCACAAGTGTAGCTACCATCTGTCACCATATGATGCTATTGCAGTACCATTGACTATATTCTGTTTGCTATACCTTTCATCCCTGAGACTTATTTATTTCGTGACTGGAAGCCCGTATATCATTCTCCTCTTCACCCATTTTGTCCATCCCCCGTCCCCTCCAGCAACCCTCAATTTGTTGAAAACAGCAACTGAAAGCTTATCATTAGAATCCACAGATTTCCTCCCTAATGGTCAGCACCAGTATGGGAAAAGAATACCCAAATCATGTAGCTCTTACATATAAAAAAGGGGAGAGTTGAAGACCAATATTTAAAGTTAAAATGGAATGCACACAGTAACCTGCTGCACTATCTGGAGAGAAGAAATACATAACACTAGGAAACTATAAAAGCACCGTCCTGGGAGGTAAATCTCTGGTCTGTAATCTGGGTGAGCATAAATTGTTCCAATTCCATTAATTACCATCCTTTTAAGAGCACTCCAAATCAGTACATCCTCCCTGTGGATGAATCAAATGGACAGAATGGTTGTAAAATACTTCTTCAGCTAATATGGATGATGACAAGAGGAGGCTGTAGTACCATTAGGCCCCAATGTCCACAGAATAGAACAAATATTTAATAATTACTATTATCAGTGGGGTGCCATGTGTCTCTATTTTGGCCAGAGCTCATTTTTTTTTGTTGAAGTTTGCATCATAGCAAGAGTGTTTATATAGCTATCTATATCTATATCTATATCTATATCTATATCTATATCAAGCTCTTTCAGCAATTGGAAAAAATATTCTGATTTAAGTATGGTGCTAGTGTAACTCAAGATCACAATTTTGATCTCCACATAGGCCAATTAAATAAAACAATCTAGTTCACATTTATAAACTGAACCCCCAACTGGGACTGGCCTTTTATGTGCATCACCAGACATAAGATGACTGGACTACAGAATTTTTTGCCATGTTTACCTGTCACAATTGCTGCCACAATGACACAAAGACCTTGGCCTTATATTTGAAGGACATCACGTTATTAACATTACATTGAGAAAGTGATAGACCTAGGTTCAAGCCTAGGCCACTTGCTAGCCATATGACTGTGGGCCCTTGAACCATCATTATTCCATCTGAAAAATAGAAAAAAAAATAGCTTTCTTCCTTTATTACAAGGGTGTTGTGGAGAATAAATGAAACAATGAATAAGAAAGTGTTTATACAAGTAGAAGACACTATTAATATTTATAGCCTAAATGCCCAGAGATTTTTTAAGAGTTGCTGTTACATGTTTGTTTTGTTTTCCCCTGGGGTAACTTTTAAAAACGTGGCCTGAATTTCTCTTATGATGGCATTTAGACCCCTGCTTCATCAAAGTCAGGGACAAACTTTCATAAATCCTTCTTCTTTATTGGAACAGAAACCCCATATGTCTCCATTGGCACATTATCACCAACAAATACTCAGCAATGATGAATGATCGTGAGGCAAAGTTGATGGCCACTGCATAATTATTCTTCCACATAAATTACATTAAAAACAACATTGTGTAACAGCTGCAAGACAAGGCTGGCTTTTAGGAAAGTTATTTGTAGTTAGGAGAGTGGAAAGTAAAAGAGATGGGCTCGCACACACATTGCCAACGAGCTGTAGAACACCGAGGAAAAGTAGGGGTGAGGATTCCTTTGCTTTCTGTCTTATACCCATCCTTCATCCTGCATAGCTGAGATGTAAATATTAAAACTACAAACACGCAGAAGCTCTTAAGTCCTTCTTCCACTGAAGTAGGCTTTAGTTTGAAGTCACACAAGATCTCAGAAATTATCTTTTTAAAAACTTAGTCCAGAGAAAAGCACTTCAGTGACCTGTGGGGAAGGTGGGAGGGAGCAGTGTGTATCGTCTTGTATATCCATACCTTAAACTTTGATGCTATTGAGTGAATTCCTCAACAGTTTAAATACGGAGGGGGAAATGCCACGTTTAGCGAGAAATAAAGGATACAACATATTTTGACCAATGACTGATATTAGAAAAAGGAGAAAAATCTCAGTGGACTGGGAAAGGTAAAGTTCAAAATCAGGCTGGGTTAAGGCTACGCCACAAAGACTAACCTTCAAAGGTCTTAAATCTTTGCAGAACCTCAGGGTACCAGGTTGGAGTATCAGCATCCAGGTCACAACAAAAGTGCTGCCTTGTGTTCTGAGCAGGTCTGAGATATGTCAGGAAGAGGGAAAGCAGATAAGGAAGGCCAAGCAGGACACTTCTCACTCCTATAAGGATTCTTGCCAAGTAGATCTTCCTCAGGCTTTTAAATAGAAAATGGCTGTAGTTTCTTGAGATACAATGCAGAATTCCTGCACAACTGCCAATGTGAGGAAAAGAATGGGATTCTTGTTGAGGAAGGCACTGCATCTCCTTTGGGGAAGGCTTCAGTTTTGATCCATTTCTCATGGGGGAGAAAAGGAGACCCTTGCCTATTTTTTTTTCTGGATACTATTCTCATTAAATCATCTGGTAGAGCCTGGGGAAAGATAAAGTGGATATTAAAAATATTGATATAGGGGAGCCTTGGTGGCTCAGTCAGTTAACATCTGCCTTCGGCTTGGGTCATGATCTCAGGGTCCTGGAATCGAGCCCCACATCTAGGTCTCTGGTCAGCAGTGAGTCTTCTTCTCCCCTCTCCCTCTGCTTCTGTGATCTCTCTCTCTCTCAAATAAATAAATAAAATCTTTTTAAAAATATTGATATAGGTACTTATTTAAGGCTATACATTTATGGGATCCATGAGAATGCCTGCTAACATCTAATGTCCATCAATAACCAAGAAAATATTGTATATGCTTGATTTGGCATTTTCTGTTCTCAGGGGTTTTTTTTGTCTTAGTGAATTAATGGTTGATATTTTTACAAAGGGTTGTTAGGCTATCTCACAATGACAATTATGCTTGTGGTTATTTTCCACAGCCTAGATTGATAGCAAATCATTAAAAAAATCATAAAGCTCTTTTAAAATCATTTTGCAGATAGCTCCACTATAAGCACAATTTAATACCTTGTTTTTTGATTGCTTTTAGCTATTATATATGTTAATGAAAATAGTGTAATATTATATTAAAGTAGTATTGGGTTTTTTTTTTCTAGAATGAGGTTAGGAGCTGGATATTTGATGGTATTTAGCTAGAGGATGCTTCCTCCCATGTGGTTCTCAAGGGAATCATTCACAAAAAGGATAACATTAAATAAGAAATGGCATATTTGCTTTTTTAAAAGCTTTTTGAGTCTGATCTAAGCATGATACCACCATCTACTCTCTTTAAACATGAAAGAGGTTTAGCAGTGTAGTACAAAGGATTCAGGTAACTTCAGAGATTCTAATAAAAGAATTAGTTTATTACTGACAGTTCCCAAGGTCATGGTCCCAGAGAGTAAGACAATATTAAAACAAGCCTCAAGATAGACTTGTGTGACCAACTTTCCAGCTTCTTCCTATGTATGCTGTGTATAGGTAAGGGTGGAAATATAATTAAAATAAATTGTATAGTAAATGGCTATGATAGAGGAGTAAAAACCTAGACTCTAGGATCATATGCTTTTGATCCCAACCAAAGTAACATTCCTTGTTACGAGATGTCCACGCTTCTAAGATGGAGTACGTGGCTTACACTAGAGGCCAAAGTGCAGCTTTTACTTCTGCAGAATCCTAAAAATTGAAGGTCTGCCCTCTTCACCTCTGGATAGCTATGTGATACAGAACCTCCCATGGCATCCCTGAAGCAATGATCAAGCCAGTCTCGGTAGCATGCAAAAAGAAATGGCTGCTGGTTTCTAAGACAAGCCATGATGACTTAATTGATCTTTCTACATGGGCTTAACTGAATGTTTAAAAGTAACCTTAACAGTAACATGTCCAAAACAGAGGTCTTCATATCCAGCCCCCACTTTTATTTGTTTGTTTGTTCGTTCGTTCATTCATTCATTCATTCATTCATTTGGTTATTTTTATTTTTAAAGATTTTTATTTACTTATTTGTCAGAGATACAGGGAGAGAGAGAGAGAGCGTGCGCGCACAAGCAGGGGGAGGAGCAGGCAGATGGAGACACAGGCTCCCAACTGAGCAAGAGCCCGATATGGGACTCGATCCCTGACCCTAGGATCATGACCTGAGCCAAAGGCAGACACTTAACTGACTAAGCCACCCAGGTATCGTATTTATTTTTTTTAAGATTTATTTATTAGAGAGAGAGCTGGGGGAGGGGCAGAGGGAGAAGGAGAGGTGGAGAATCTCGAGGAGACTCCATGCTGAGCATGGAGCCTGACCCAGGGCTTGATCTCACAACCCTTAGATCATGACTTGAGCTGAAACCAAGAGTCAGAGGCTTAACCAACTAAACCACCTAAGTGTCCTTCCAACCCCTATTTTAAACCTCCATATCCCCAAGTCTTTCCTATATGGGTTAAGAGTAACCAATTGCTTAGGCTAAAAATCTGATTCACCCTAAATTTCTCCTTTTTCCTACTCCCATCCACAATATCTGGTCTTTTAAGAAGGCCTCTTGATTTTACTGCCAAAATCTCCTGAATCCATACCCTTCTCACTGTTCTTATGCTACTATAGTAGTCCAGGCCTCTACAGTTTCTGCCTGGATTACTGGGACAGTGTTGTAACTTTGCCCCTGTTTCTGTTCTTGCTTTACTGCAGTCATTCCCAGCACCAAAACAAGAGTCAGGGTTTAAAATCTCAATCGATTTCTATCCTTTTCTGTAGAAAATTTTCTTGGGGCTTCCCACTGCATACAGAATAAAATCTCAACCTTCGAACCAACCTGGCCATCATGGTCCTAATGGTTCTTCACAGTGGCTGTCTGCTTCTTGCACGTATTCTTGACCACTCCCCTGCACCCTACCCTCTCTCTGCTCCAGTCTCCTTGGCCTTGCTTTATCTGATCTTGTGTAACTAGTTCCTTTTTATTTAGGCTAAATTGACACCTCCTTAAAGAGGCCTTTGCTGACACCTTAAACTAAATAAGCCACCTCCACCTCAGGCCCATTACTCCATTCTATTTTATTCTTAGCATCTTGAATCTAAGGTGATCTCATTTGTTGAGATGTACTTATTATTACCTCCTGCTGCAATGGAAGTTCTTTTTTTTTAAAGATTTTATTTATTCATTTAACAGAGAGAACACAAGCAGGCAGAGAGGCAGGCAGAGGCAGAGAGAGGAGCAGCCTGATGCGGGACCCGATCCCAATCAGCAGCCCGATGCGGGACCCGATCCCAAGACGCTGGGATCATGACCTGAGCCGAAGGCAGTTGCTTAACCAACTGAGCCACCCAGGCGTCCCTGCAATGGAAGTTCTAAGTCTAGTCATTGCTGGATCCCCAGGGACTAAAAGAGTGTCTGGCTTGCTCACTAAATCAAGCATTGTTTATTGAGGTTTTCAGTAAATAATGGTTTAATAAATTAGTAATTTTGAAAAGTCATCTCTCCAAAGTCAATGTTGCCCAATCAGTGTTCTACAATAGGACCAGTGGATTTGGCATCTCTGTCTTTTGGGAAGAATCAAGAAGGAAGGTGAGAGAGATATGAGTACATGGGTGAATGTTTTCCTCTCACTTTAGACAAAGCAGTTAAAAAGCAAGTATTGAGTTCCTGCTGTGTGTTAAGTAGCATGTGTTAGGTGTTGTTACTGACATGTGAGTTACTGAGCATATTCTATAGTGGGATGTGTGTGTGAACAAGACAAATCAACAAAAGGAGAATTATAAGCTAATAAATACAATAGGAATTGAGAGGAAAAGGTCAGTGTGAAATGCAATAGTTGGGCTAGGCTTGATGGAAAAAAAGAGGATTGTTCTGTGACACATGGAAGCAGAGAATCTGAAAAGGCAGAGAAGAGGAGAAGTTCTTCCCAGGCAGAGGGTGGGTCATAAATGAAGGAAGAGAGGAGGAAACAAATATTGGTTTGGGCCAGATTTTGCCATTAGAAAGCCAGGAAGAGACTAAATTTGATTCTGCTCAAAGTGTGCATATTTAGAATTCTCAAATATTTATAGAGTCCAAGAGAATTCAGACTGGGATTCTCTTGAAACAAATAAGTGGGATGGAAGGTAATTTATTAGAGCATTCCTTTCCTTTGTAAGGCTCTGGTGAAATTTTTCTTGGGAACTGGATTTCATTCATTAAGCAAGTATTTATTACCTGCCTCCTCTGTACCAGGCACTGTGCTTGTCACTGGGGTTCAACAGTAAACAAGAGATCACAGTTCTTGTTCCCAGGAGCTTATAATCTCTCCAAGGAGATAAACAGTATGTGAATAAATTCAGTATAATGACTTGAGCATAATTTAGAAATTTTACATTCAGGCAAATTCTTTGTACTAATAGTGTGGGAAGAGATAGAGAAAGAGGATGGTTTGGAGAGGAAAATATACTATTAATAGGTCATTTGCAAGGCTGTTTGTACCAGTATGTTAGAAAGGACAGCAACATGGCTGCCCTCTTTGGTAGTTTGTGATAAAACATGAAACAGCAGGGGCCCTCAGGTGGATTAGTCAGCTAAATGTCTGACTTGGTTTCAGCTCAGGTCACGATCTCAGGGTGGTGGGATGGAGCCTTGTGTCAGGCTGTATGCTTAGTGCTGAATCTGCTTGAGATTCTTAACCGCTCCCTCTTCCTCCTTTTCTCCTCCTCCCCCTCTGCTCCACCCCTACTAGCATGCACGCTCGCTCTCTCTTGCAAATTAATAAATAAATAAATAAATAAAATCTTTTAAAAATCCCTGTAAAACTGCAGCTGTGAAAGCACAATAACAGTGGTTCCAGGTGAAGTCTTTTCTCTCTTTTTTTCTTTCATTTCCTCCCTCCCACCTTTAAACATTGCTGTCAATTTAATCAAAATGAAAAAAGTATAGGAACTATGAACAATACATGATAAACATATGCTAATAACAATGCATGCTATTGGGAAGAAACTGGTGAACATGATTGTAAACATGTTAGAGGGCAAATGTCAGGTGGGAGCTCTTCATTCACCATATGGAGAGGTAGGAGGGACCATTCACTAATTGTCATTTTTAAAACAATAGAGCTCTTCCTGCAGGAACACACATAGCCTCCTCCAAGATATTGCCGGTCGTGGGCAATTACTAAATGATCAATGATCTGGTTCTGATAGGAAGGGATTTCTTAGAGAATTGTGGAATATCTCAGCTTTAATTTAGTGTCCTTTCTCTTGCATTTTGGACTAGGATTCGATTTTGCAAAGGGAGTGATTTATTTATTTATTTATTTATTTTTAAAGTATTTTTTTTTTTTTTAGATTTTATTTATTTATTTATTTATTAGGAAAGAGAGAGAGTGAGAGAGAGAAGGTCAGAGTGAGAAGCGGACTCCCCATGGAGCTGGGAGCCCGATGTGGGACTCGATCCCGGGACTCCGGGATCATGACCTGAGCCGAAGGCAGTCGCTCAACCAACTGCACCACCCAGGGGCCCAAAGGGAGTGATTTAAACACTCCTCGAGGGACGCCTGGGTGGCTCAGTTGGTTAAAGTGACTGCCTTCGGCTCAGGTCACGATCCCAGGGTCCTGGGATTGAGTCCCACATCGGGCTCCTTGCTCAGCAGGGAGCCAGCTTCTCCCTCTGCCTCCGCCTGCCACTCTGCGTGCTTGTGCTCTCTCTCTCTCTCTGACAAATAAATAAATAAAATCTTTAAAAAATAAAAAAATAAATAAACAATCCTTGATTATGTAGATTCATGTTTTATCCTGGAGTTTTACTCTAAAATCTTAATGATGGAACTTGAAGATCTATTTTCATAATATACATAGTATATTTTAAAATGTAATTTCTCAAATGTAAAATTAATTCTAAACAAAGCCAAAAACACTTGGCCATGATTCAATAGTTACCAATTATCATTGCACAGTTTTATTCTTCCTGTGTTAGTCTGCTAGGGCTGTCATAACAAAATACCACAGACTGGATGGTTTAAACAACAGAAATGTATTTCTCATGGTTCTGGAGGCTAGAAATCCAAGATCAGGGTGTTGGTGGATTTGCTTTCTTCTGGGGCTTCTCTCTGCAGGTGGTTGTCTTCTCCCTGTGAGGACATAGTCTCCTCTGTGCGTGCATCCTGGTGTCTCATTCTTTGTGTGTACAAATTTCCTCTTCTCACAAGAACATCATGCAGATTGGATTAGGGCCATCCCTAATGGCCTTATTTTAATTAGTCTTCACTTTAAAGACCCTGTCTTCAAATACAGCCACATTCTGAGGTACTAGAGGTTAAGGCTTCGATATATGAATTTTGAGGGAACACAGTTCAGTCCACAGCACTTCCCAATCCTAGTATACAGTTTTGGTCCTGGGAGGCAATGAGTGGGATTCAGACAATTGGTAGAGTACTTTCTTTAGGGCAGTGGGTGGCATCTCACCCATGCTCTCAGAGCTGTCATGAAAGGAAAGAGTGCTAATAGGAACTTTTAAAGTTATGCATTTCCTTCCTGTTATGTCCTGAGAGTCTACAGAAAGAAGACTGAGCCCTAATTTTGTTCTGACCGAGAGAGATAAAGATGGTGTACTACAAGATTTCATTCAAGAGAAGGACATTACCTGTAGTTGGTGAATGACAGCTTTGTGTGAGAGGTGACATTACAGCAGGACCTTGGAGAACAGGCAGCCATTAGATGTGAAGAAATCAGAGTGTAAGAGGCAAGACAAAGGCCTTGTCTTGTGGGAAAGTGTATGTGTGAGGATGTTATTTCTTGCAAATCTTGCAAATATATGAGGCATTTTATATAAATTATTACATTGAATTCCCCCCAGAACTCACAGTCCTGTTCCAATGATGAGAAAACAAAAGCTCAGAGAGGTTAAATAGCTAATAAATAAGAAAGATAGGATTGAACACACCTGTCTGACTGCAGAGTTCTTCCCACTAAGAGGGAATTTTCTATTGTTGCTGTCATAAATTAGCGCAAATTTTATTTTACACAACCACAATTTATTATCTCACGGTTTTTTAGGTCAGAAATCTGAGTGTGCTCGATGGATTTTTCAGCTCTGGGTTTCACAAGACCAAAATCAAGGAGCTGCCTGGTCTGGGCCCTGATCTGGAGGCTCTGGGGGAGAATCTGCTTATAGCCTCATTTGGGTCATTGGTAGAATTTGGCTCCATGTATTTATATGATTGAGGTCCCTGTTTCCTGGCTGACTATTGTCAGCCGAAGGTCAGTTCCAGCTTCTAGAGGCTGCTCACATTCCTTGTTCATGGTCCTTTTTATTGGGCAAAGCTGGCAGTGAAGGGTTGAGTCCTTGTTACACTTGCTCTTTCACCTCCCTTTCCACTTACCTCTCTTGCCTCTAGTTGGAGAAAGTTCTCTATTTTTAAGGCTCATGTAATAAGTTTGGGGCTACCAGATAATCTCTGATAATCTCCTTACCTAAGGTTCATACCTCAGATCACATCTGCAAAGTCCCAGTTACCATGGAAGACAATATATTCACAAGCTCTAGAGATTGGGGCGTGGACATGGTTGGGGGGCTGTTCTGACTACCAACAGCACAGTTGGGAAGGAGGATATCACTTGAGACTGGAATTCCAAAGGCTGAGCTGAGGCATGTAGACTTTCTTTTACTAAGTAATGAAGTCCTGTTGGAACTGTTCGGCAGCTGGACAGCTGAGGGAGAGGATGGGGTAGAGGAGAGGGCTGTGGCTTATTAAGAAATTTGTTCTGAAGAGGTTAATATGGAAACAGTGGGTAAAATGGGTTGGATTTGTAAGATTAGAGATTGAGAGATGAGTTTGGAGGCTTTCAAACTATCCCAGATGAGAGTAACAAGGAATTGATGTGGGGCCTCTAAATCAATTTGCCAAAAATTCAGTTCTCTCAAAGTTAATTGACCTGTCAGTTTGTCTTGACATTTAATATTTTCTCTTTCTCGTAGAATGGCAGAGTAGATAACCCTGACTGACACTGCTGTGAAAATAGCCAGGAAAGAAGGAAAAAAAATTTATAAAAAATTTAACTGGCAAGAAGGTAGACTAAGGTAAGTACCTAGATGGGTAAGCAGACCACTGACATTGGCTTTCATGTGAAGAACATTTGCAAAATTACAGGAGCCTCCTGAGGCATAGAAGACAAGAACACAACTCAGGCCCTCTAAAGGCAGGGGTTCCATAAAGAGATAATTCTATCATTTGCACAAAACTAAGATCCCGAAGGACCACAGCCTTAGTTTAAGAGGGTACTATAAATAAACCTGCCCTCTCCTTCCTCTACTCCCAGGCCCTAGGGGAACGCAGAGGAAACTTTCTCATTTTTTGCTGTGGAGTGAAGATCCAGAAACAGAACTAAAAATATATGGATACTTAATACATGAAAGAGATGGCTTAGCAGATCACTAGGGGGAAGAATAGACTTTTCAATAAATAGTCTTAGGACAATTGGATATTCATGTTCAAAAACGATATTGGACCTCTACCTAACATCAGTCACATAAATCAAATTCCAGGTGGATGAAAAACTTAAATATGAAAGGCAAAAGTAAAATTTTAGGGAACTGTGTTAGTCATCTCTAAGACTTTGGGGTAAAGAATAATTTCTTAAATAGATTACAAAAAGTACAAACTAAAAGGGTAAGAGTGAAAAATCTGACCAAATTAAAATTTAAAATTTATGTTCATCCAAAGATACTGAAGACACAAAAGACAAACTAAAAACTGGGAGATATTTGTAACCTATTATACTGACAAAAGAGTAGGATTCTGAATTTATAAAGAATTCCTATGAATCAAAATGAAAAAAAGTAAATGACCAAAAAGATCAACAGGCAAAAACATTTCAGAGAAGAGAAAACCTCAATTGCCTATACACAAATGAAAAGATGTATAACTTGAGTTTTCAGAGCAATCCATCTTAAAAGTACAGTGAGAGTTTACACAAAAACCTATGCATCAATATTAATAGCAGCTCTATTTATAATAACCCCAAACTGGAAACAACCCAGATCTCCTAAAATGGGTAAATGGTTAAACAAACCATGGTACAGCCATACTGTGGACTACTACTCAGCCATAAAATGAACAAACTTGATATGCAATAACCTGGGTGGGTGTCAAGGGAATTATGCTGAGCAAAAAATAACAAATCCAAAAAGACAGTATACTGTGTTATCCATTTATATAACATTCTTGAAATGAGAAACAATTATAGAAATTGATAATAGATTGGCGGCTGTCAGGAGTTAGGGATGGGAGTGGGAATGGTAAAGGAGAAGTTGGGAGGTATGAGGTAAGTGGGTATGGCTAAATATGGCAGCATGGGATCCTTGTGATGGTGGAAACATTCTTTAACTTTTCTGTGGTAGTGGATATACAAACTTACATACATGAAAAAATTATACAGAACTAAATACACACACACAAATGAGAACAAGTAAAATTGGGGAAATATGAATAGGATCAATGGATTGTATCTGTGTCTGTGTCCTGGTTGTGATGGTGTACTGAAGTTTTTCAGAATGTTGTCTTGGGAAGCCTGAGTGGAGGGCTCAAGTGATTTCTCTATACTGTTTCTAACAACTGCATGTGAATCTACGATTATCTCAAAATAAAAAGTCTAATTAAAAATAATACAATGAAATGCTTCTTATGCCCATCATACTGACAAAAATTAAAATATTTGGCAGTAAGTGTGGGCAAGGAAACATGAACTTTTCTCCACAGCTGATGGGAATGTAAATATGTTTAACACCTTTGGAAAACCATTTGCCTATTTAACAGTGCCGATAGTCTACCAAACTTGACACTGTAACTGAAAAAGTCAGCTCTAGGTATAGGACCAAGGACATTTTTGTGAGACTCAGTGCAGAATGAAAATGAAGAGCCCCTTATTCAGAAATTAAGAATTCAAGATGGAGATGGTAGAGATTTAAACCAAGTGCAGGGTCTTTCTGTGTCCAGGGCCCTATGTAACTGCCCAGGTTTCATACCATAAGCTGTCCCTGCCTAGATATACACCTTAGAGAATCTCTTGGATCATGAAGCCCAAGACATATACAGAGCAGCACTGTTCGTAATAGCAAATGACTGGAACAGCCCAAATGTAGATGAATAAATTTGGTACAGATGCACTGAGAGACTAAACATAGCAGGGGAAATGAATGACTTTCAGTTACTGATAATGAGGTTTAGGACATGCTACCTCCAAATATGGCACCTTGACATATTGAATATTTTAATATTCAATTTTAGGCTGAATATTTTAGGCTGATGGAGTTTGAGAAAACAGTAGAAGCAGGAAGGTCACTCTGTCTTCCTCCTGCCTCACCTTTCTTCCCTTAAACAGGTACCCTAGAGGTACCCTGCCTACCTATACATGGAGAAAAGCCACATCTTACCTCTAAAGATAGAGGTTTGCCAAGAAGAATCCAAAAATACAAGCCTTACTAAGTTTCCCCTAGTTTACTACTCTGATGTCATATTCATCAACCTGCCTTATTCCTCCATGACTAAACACTCTTCATCAAACCAAGCATAAAAATACACAAGTCTGTTCCTTTGGGTCTCCATTTTCTTATGAAGGCTCACATGTCAGATAAAACTTATATTAAATAAATGTATGCATTTCTCCTGCAATCTGTCTTTGTCAATGTAATTTTCAGACTTAGGCAGGGACCCTATGAGGGTAAGGAAAACTTTTTCTTCCTCAACACTTACAAGTTCATGGAAGCATTTAAACAAAATGCTGACCCAAAAAAAGTCCCCCGAAGAATACATATAACTCTGTACCTATATAAAGTTTTAAAAAAAACTGCAAAACTGAACTATGTATTATTAAACAAACATGTGGTAAAACTATTAAGAAAAACAAAGGAATGATGAATGCAGAACCCGGAACCCTTGTTCCTTGTAGGGGGAGCAAGGGAGGTGGGACTAGGGAAGGATGGCTATGTGGGTCATCAGAGTTATGGGGGTGTCCTTTTTTTATAAATAGGCCCATGGGCAAGTATGGCAAGAAAGGTGAATCCCCTTACACTGTTGGTGGGAGTGCAAACTTTTGCAGTCATTCTGGAAAACAGTATGGAGGTTCCTCAAAAAGTTAGATATAGAGCTACCCTATGACCAAGCAATTCACTACTAGGTATTTATCCCAAAGATACAAACAGTGATTTGAAGGAGCACGTACATCTCAATGTTTATAGCAGCAATGTCCACAATAGCCAAACTATGGAAAGAGCCCAAGTGTCCATCATCTTATGAATGGATAAAGGGGCTGTAGTATGTCTGTCTGTCTGTCTGTCTATCTATCTATCTATCTGGAATGGAATATTACTCAGCCATCAAAATATGAAATCTTCCCATTTGCAATGACATACGTAGAGCTAGAGTGTATTATGCTAAGTAAAATAAGTTGACCACAGAAAGATAAATACCATATTATTTCACTCACCTGTGGAATTTAAGAAACAAAATAGATAAACATAGGGGGATAAAAGAGAGAGAGACAAACCATAAAAGAGACTCTTAACCATAGAAAACAAACTGAGGGTTGCTGGAGGGGAGGTGGGTTGGGGGAAGGGATAGTTGGGTGATGGGCATTAAGGAGGGCACTTGATGTAATGAGCACTGGATGTTGTATGCAACTGATGAATCACTAAATTCTACCCCTGAAACTAATAAAAAAAAATAGGCCCATGGGTATATGGGTTTTGTTGAATCACTATTTTCCATACATTACACATATTTTATAAGTATTAGTTTTTATTTATTAAATTACTTATATGATTATTTATATAAATATATGTAAATAATTTATTGATTATTTGATAAATAGAAACTAATTTAAGCACAGTTAGCACCATTTTATGGAGATAAAATGGACAGTTCATTTATGGTAGGAAGTTTCCAGACCTTTCTGTATTTTTACAAGTTTTTAGATGCATATTCTACTTTTATTATGTAAAGGGAGTTGCCAATTTACACATACTTATCAGATGTGCAAAGAAAATACAGTTCTTTATTTTCTGTAATCTATTTTTCCCCATCAACCCTCAGGCTGCTGGGTGGTGATAGGCAGGGGAAGTAGGGGGCACAGCTAGCCCTTTTAATCATCCCCTCTGTGATTGTAGGTTTCAGTGGGCTTTTTCAGGTGACTCACTCTCTTGGGAAATGTTCAGTCTTTCAGATGTCTTCTTTCTTCCTCTTATCCTCCTGGGATATATAGGGTCCGGGGATGTGACATGGTGGCAAAGGGGAAGGGGTTTCTAGTCTAGACTCTCTTGTTGTCCTCTGGAGCCTTGCTGGTATTCATGGGGGACTACAGGCCTTGCCTACTCCAGGGCCTTCTGCCAGTGCCCATGAGGAAAAGGGAGGAACTTCTGGTTTCCTCTTGGCTCCATCAAGTCCTGGCAATCCTGCCGATCCTTCCCCTGCTGATTCTGGGAGCACTAGTGGCTGTTCAGAGTCCAGCAAGCCATCTGAAGCCTCTTCAGCAGGGTTACCTTTCCCCTTGCCATGACAGCTCCCAGCTCAGGCCTACTGCTCCCAATTCAGTAGCCTTCCTCTCCATCCTGGGATATGAAAGAACTTTCCCTCGTGTCACACAGGAGCTGAGGGCAGCTCACGGGTGGTGACTCAGGCTCTCCTCATCAAACCAGGTGGCCCTGCTCCTTTCATTCAGGTGCAGCTGTGCATGTTGCCTGGGACCACTCTGCACTGCTCTGGTTTTAGCTTTCCCCGCTCTTTGTGTGATACTGCTCCCCTTCAGGGAATCATCTGGAAGGGAGCAGTCATCCCACGTTTGTCTGACCCTTGTTTCCCCAATCCCTGCTTCCTCCTTTATACAATCTATCCGGGAAGAAGGGGCAAGCCTGGCATTTCCTCTTGTAGTGACTTCTACTCCACCCCCTTTTTTTCCCTACCTCCTTCCCTGGGCCAGGGAGAGAAACTGCCTCAGAGAAAGGGAAGATGCAGAAGTTTTAACTTCCTAACTAATTTCTGAGCACTTAAGGATTTTCAAGCTAATTTGTCCAAGGACACTTCTGCCTAAGTTTCTAGTAAATAAGCCCACTGTAAGCCACTAATAAGAAAGGAAGGTCCTTCAGGGAAAGTCAGTCAAATGTAGAAAGTGGGACAACCACTCACTTGTGAAACAGCAACCACAGCAGTTTATACATCCTGGTTATCTTCTTTGATCTTTATACTTGGCCTAGAAGGTAATAAAATATAAGTGGCTAAGAACTCAAACTTTTAAATGAGGAGCCTTGCCCTTTTGTGCAGTAAGTGGGCAGGTAATTTGACCTTCACTTTATACCAAAATCCAAAACACACTCCAGACAATTCGAGTTACATGTGAGAAAAGTAAAATGTAGAAGAACTAGAAAAATTGAATTTAATATTTATCAAACATTGGGAGAGGACACAGTAAACTTATAAGTGGCAGTAGAAGTCATGAAGAAAAGAATGGGCAGGGACCCCTGGGTGGCTCAGTTGGTTAAGCATCTGCCTTTGGCTCAAGGCATGATTCCAGGGTCCTGGGATCAAGCCCTACAGTGGGCTCCTTGCTTAGCTGGGAGTCTGCTTCTCCCTCTGCCCCCACCCTGCTTGTTCTCTCTGGCAAATAAAAAAATAAAATCTTTTTTTAAAAATTGGGCAGATTTGATTATATGAAATTAATTTTTAAATTAAAATTAATTTTTACTTAATATTTTACCTATGATTTTAAAATGTTAATATATAATCATTTATATTTTAGTATTTTCATTAATATTTATTAAATATTAATTTAATTTTAATGTAATTTTTAAATTAAATTTGTGTTATCCTAACTGGCTATTCATGAAATTAGTCAAGGGAAATTGGATTTTAAGTGAATTGGTTTGGGGGAAATTGGCCAGCTCCACCTCAGAGGGGCATGGTGATAGAAGCAGAGAGGAGAAAGAGATGCAAATTATGTTACCAGAGGCAAAGACAGAATTAGTGACCAGCTAGATATAGAAGGCAGAAAGGGGCGCCAGGGTGACTCAGTTGGTTGGGCAACTGCCTTCAGCTCAGATCATGATCCCAGAGTCCCAGGATTGAGTCCCGCATTGGGATCCCAGCTCCACGGGGAGTCTGCTTCTCCCTCTGACCTTCTCCCCTCCTCTCATGCTCTCTCTCACTCTCTCTCTTTCTCAAATAAATGAAATCTAAAAAAAAAAAAGGGCAGAGTGGGGTGAAGGAGTCAAGAATGAATCTGAAGTTTTGGATCCAGGTCACTGAGAGGGCAGTGGAACTAATCACCCAAATTGGGAGCCAAGGGAGAGGTGTAGGTTTGGCTACTCCACGTTGAAATCACTACAAGTCATTTGTTCTCAAACTTCAGTCTGTATCAGAATCAGAATCACTGTAGAATTTGTTAAAATACACATTGCTGGGTCCATTCCCAGAATTGCTGATTCAGTGGGTATGGGTTGGGTTAGAAATTTGCATTTCTTTTTTTTTTTTTTTTATAATGTCAAATTTAATCTGCCAAATATACAAGTTGGACTTCTGGAGTATGTTTTGCCTGGGTACTGCACAGTTAACAGAGATTTCTTGAAATGATCAATGGGGAGGGTTAAGAATGGGCCCTAGCGCTGACCAAAAGGGTGAGGATGGGGCAGGGAAGGGCAGAGGGGACTCGTTGGGGATGAATTACCCTCAGGGACCCCAGGGCAGGGCTCCCAGACAGCCCCTCTGGGGGAGCACCCAGGCAACACAGATCGGGGCTGGTTGTTGCAAATTCGTCAACAGCTGCCCCCTACACAATCAGCCCCTACCGTGCAACCTATGGAACAAATGGAAGCTCTTCTTACCCCACCTCCCAGGCACCCCCAACAAGAGTTCTGAATTCTAAAAACAGCAAAAACATTCGAATGGTTACATATGAAATGCTGTCTCGAATCTTTCTGTCTCAAAGATAGCAGCCGCCCCATCCCCCCAGCCCTCCCCTCCATCCCCCCAGCCCTTCCCTCCATCCCCCCAAACGATTTCTGTGCCGAGATGAAGAGGAGGCCCAGGCTGCGGGGGCTCCTTGCCGTGAGGGGCTGCTGCGGCGCCGCCAGGACGGGGCAGGCGAGACTCGGCAGAGGTGCTTTGCAAATCGGCTTCGGCTTTGCAAACCGGATCCCTGATGCCTCCTCCCGCGGGCCGCGCTACTTATTCAGGGACAGCGACTGCATCCGTTTTCCCGACAAAGTCGCGTCATCCTTTGCTTTCCTCTCTTTTTCCTTCTTTCTGGCGGCCTCTTCCCGCTGTTTCCGGATGACCGCCAGCCTGGCAAGGTCAGCTTTGGCTTGCTCTTTCTTCCCAGCTAAATGCATCTTCATGTAACGTTCTTTTGCTTTCTGCTTCTCGATTTCTTCTCATTCTCTCCTTGAAAGCTCCTTGGGCCCATCCAGGTCCAGTTGTGTGACCTTTTTGGTTGTCTGTGCCACCCAGTTAGGGTTCTCGATGTCAATGAGCCCTTCCACGCCTTTGCGCTTTTGCTGGTAATCGTCTTCTTCATCTTCACTCTCATCTGAGTCTAGGGATTTCTTCTCCTTTTTGAGGTCACCTGCAGCCCCATCTCCACCTTCTTCTCCTTGCTCCTCTTCTTCCCTGGCCCTCTGTTTCTCAGCCTGGAGCTGTGCGTTGATCTCCTCAGGGCTTGTGTACTGCCTTGCCCGGCCTTTGTGGCCTCCCTTTCTCCCTTTAGGCAACACGGCTCCAGTGGCTGTGGCCAGAAATTTGCATTTCTAACAAGTTCCCAGGTGATTTTATGCTGCTGACCAGAGGACCTCACTTTGAGAACCACCATCTGGTTTTTGGAGTGGAGGTGGTGGGAGGAATCCAGTAGAAAGGGCCTGGAGAGAGATCATGCCCAGACAGAAGGATAATAATTGCTCCCATTTACTGTAAAGCTTCCCATTTGTGTGCCAATAATGGGCCCAAGTATTGATTATCTCCTGGGGAAGAGCTACAGGGTGGGGCAGCGTTGAGGGGATGGAGAGGCCAGAGTCCTTGAACCAATTGTCTTTGACCTGAGCAGCTGTCTCCGTTTACCCCAGGGTGCATACATTATCATTTTGCTTATGTCTGCAGTGGTATGAAAAACTGTAAAATATTGGAAAACACTCATTTGCTGAGTGCTTATTCTGTGGCCGGCCCAAGTGGTATCCCTATGAGCAAGATGCTATTGTTATACAAAATTAAGAGGGGAGAAAATGGAGGTTTAGAGATGTTAAACCACTTCAGTGGTTCACTTCAATGTCACATGGCTAGTAATTGGCAGATTCAGGATTAAAGCCCCATCTGGCCCGTTTCCAAACCTTGAGCTTTTAATCATTATGCCCTTTACAGGATTTGAACATTATCTGCATAGAGGTGATATTAAAAACAATGAGATTGGATGAAACTACCAGAGAAGAGAGTTTAGAGAGAAATATTCAAGTATAGTACCTTGGGGATGGTACTATAGTACCCTAAACATCTATGTTTAGGGCATATGGAGAAGAAATTGAGTCCTGGGGTATATCACAGAAATGAAAAGAGAAGAAGGCATTTAGAGAAAGAACTTCATTAGAATTTCATTCCCTTGGAGCTGTCAAGAAGGGAAAAGATGAAGGAATGGTTATTGAACTTTGAGGTCACTGTTGATCTTAAAGGAACTACTTCACCAGAGAAGTAAAGATGAAAAGCTCTGTGTTGATCTGTTGCTGATTAACAAAAACCCCAGACACAAGGTCTTAAAAATAATAGCATCCTTTATTGTTTCCAACATTTCTGTGTATTGATTTGGCTCAGCTGGGTGGTTCTTCAGCTCCACCTGGTGTTGACTGGGGCCTGGGAGGCTGCAGTTTTCAGAGGTTTGATTGGCCAGAAATCTCCAAAGTGGCTCACTCATGTGACAGTGAGTGGTAGTGAGTGCTGGCTGTTGACCAAAGAGTACTGGTTATCCAGTAAAGGTGTAGAGTTTATCCATGAGAACTGGGTTTCTCACAGCATGGCAGTGGGATCAGAAAGAGATATATTTCAAGTACCTAAAAGAGCTGTAGATCTCTTCAACCATATTCTTATAATGAAAGCAAGCCACAAGGCCACCTGGATTCAAAGGCCAGATTCAGGGGTTGGAGAAGTAGACTCTACTTCTCAATGGAAGAAGTGGCCAAGAATTTGAAACCATTTGTAATTTGCCACAGGGTGAGTGATGAGAAGGTAGATATAGTTGATATACACTACTTACCTTTCAAGAAATATTATAATAAAGGGGAAAAGAGAATGATAGTGGGTGTTTGAGAGAGCAGACATTTTAGGGAAGGGCTTTCTTAGGATACAGATGAGAGTATAAATTATGTAGTACTATGTACCAGTATGACCTCAACTTGTAGCCTAAAACCACGACCATTATGATGTCAGAGTTTCTGTGGATCAGGAATCTAGGCAAGGCCAAGTTGGTCCTCTGCCTTGAGGATTTCACAAAGCTGCAATCAAAGTATTTGGGGCTGCAGTCTCATCTAATGCTCAGCTAGGGGAGGGCCACTTTCAGGCTTTTATAGGTTTTAGCAGTACTCAGTTCCTTGTGGGCTGTTGGACCAAGGACACAGTTTTGGTGGCTATTGGCTGGAGGGCACTCTCAGTTCTGCATGAGACTTCGCTGTGAGCACTTGCTTTCTTAAAGCCGGCAAGAGAAAATGAATGCCCTTACAAGGCAGGCATTATGTATTTTAATCACATACTTGTAATCATGTACATCCATCACATTCGCCATATTCTAATTGTTAGAAAGCAAGTCACAGTTCCCATCCATACTCAACAGCAGGGAACACACAAGGTCATGAATACAGGAAGTGGAGATTATAGGGACCATGCTAGAGTTGGTTTGCCACAGAAGACTTGGATTTATTTATAGTCTGGAAGGCAATGGCCAGAGTAGAGGAAAAATCTATCTTTAGAGACATGTCAGGGATGACTGGTACGCAGGGGTTAAGGTCACATGTAAGTTAGATTTGGAAAAGAGGACTTTACTTGTTTTTTTAAGATTTATTTATTTATTTATTTGACACAGAGAGATCACAAGTAGGCAGAGAGAGGAGAAAGCAGGCTCCCCGTTGAGCAGAGATCCCAGGACCCTGAAATCATGACCCAAGCTGAAGGCAGAGGCTTTTACCCACTGAGCCACCCAGGCACCCTAAGGACTTTACATTTTGAATATAGGAAGAGGGAAGTAACTGGAGAAGGTAAGAGAAGTTTTAAAGTGTGAAGGGAAGTTTCCAAGAGAGTTCTCATCAGTAGATATTCCTGGTAAATAGGAGGTGATATTATTTCCTAAGTCTGAGTGTTGAGGAGGGATTCATGTTTTTTTTTACCCCAAATATGTTTATTTTATTTTTTCAGTGTTACAAGATTGATTGTTCATGCACCATACCCAGTGCTCCATGCCATACGTGCCCTTCTCAATACCCACCACCAGGCTCACCCAATCCCCCCGGCCCCTCCCCTCCAAACCACTCAGTTTGTTGCTCAGAGTCCACAGTCTCTCCTGGTTCATCGCCCCCTCCGATTCCCCCCCCCCATTCACCCTTCCCTTCCCTCTCATAATGCCCTCCATGATTTTCTTTATACTCCACACGTAAGTGAGACCTAGAGATGGTTTTTGGCCTTTTGTAGGTTTTTCACCTTTTCAGAGAGTCCAAGCAAGGAATCTGCCCAGAAGCACTCAGACCTCCGTGTTACAGGAAGCCCGAGTCTCTGCTCCCCTCTCTGTGGTTCAGAACACACACTTCCCTCCGCAAAACTTTTGCTCACAGCGCAGCCTGTCTGAGGTGGCGCGCCACCGTAGCCGCCTTTCTGTGGCTCCGCAAGTGCGTACTGGGGACGTGCCGCAACGTCGCGATCCCAGCAGCCTTTCTGTGGCTCCGCAAGTGCGGACCCGGGAGGCCTGAGACGGGCCGGGAAAGTCGCGACCCCAGCCACCTTTCTGCAGCTCCGCGAGTGGGGACCAGGATGGCTAGGCCGCTTGCCCATGTTCTCTCCGGGGCCGACGGGGATCCCCCAGGCCCTGCGGCAGGTCGCCAATGTCCAGGGCACCCCCAGAGAAAAGCTGAGGCTTGTGGATCTCTCCGAGAGCAGAAGACAGCAGTGGAGAGGTAAAAGCAAAGTGGGAACACTCAAACCGATATCGGAGGATAAACAAAAGGGGGAGGGAGCCAACGGAAGCGATCCAAGGACAGTAATACCCCAAAGGAAAGTGCCCGGTGGCGGGGGACCAGCATTAACATAGAGTCCATTAAAAACACTTAAAAAGAGCAAAAGTTTCTGAGGAGTAACTACTGGAAGGGGGTGGTCGTGGGCACTGGCCTGGACCCACGCTCCCAGGAAGGAGCGACCCAAAGTGAGACTGGTGGGGGGATCCAGTCTGCGGTTCCTGAACCTGCAGCTTTCCGCTCTCTGCAACATTCTGTGCGCCGGGCGCGCACCTGCAAGCGCCTTTAGAGAGTCTGCGGTGGTCCACAAGCCTCACCTCAGGGTGATTTCATCCATTCCCATGGATTTAATTACTTTCTAAAGGCTGCCAACTTCCAAAAGTTACATTTCTGGTTCAGATTTTCTCATTAGTTTCAGCCTATGCCCAGCTGCCTGCATGTCCCATGGACATTGAACCTGGACATTTCAAAACTAGAAAGCATCATTTTTCCCTTTCCCCTTGCGGTCCCTTTCCTCCAATATTCCCTATTTTGGGGAATGGCACCAATACTCACTTATTTGCTCCACTAGGAAACTCGGTGTCATCCCTGACACTACTCTTTTCTTCAACCTACAACCATCTGTAACACTTTACCACTCCCCCTTTCTATGTTGCCACTCCTACATGGCCTCACTACTTCTTTTTTTTTTATTATTTATTAGAGAGCGAGAGACTGAGAACGAGAGGGAAGAAGGTCAGAGGGAGAAGCAGACTTCCCGCAGAGCCGGGAGTCCAATATGGGACTCGATCCTGGGACTCCGGGATCATGACCCGAGCCGAAGGCAGCCGCTCAACCAACTGAGCCATCCAGGCGCCCGGCCTCACTACTTCTAATGTTAATCCTCTACAATCTGTTTTCCTCCTTGTAGTCAAGGGAGCTGGCAAAATGCAACTACTCTGTCAACATACCCCATTCTGACACATATACGCCACTCAAAATCCTTCATTGAAAAAAATCCTTCATTGACTTCCTATTGCCCTTAGAATAAATAATACAGGATAAGATTTACTGAGAACTTGTTATATACTAGGCACTACGATTCACACTACACATGTGAAAGAACAAATCCTTAGCGTGATCTTTCAGGACTTTCATTATCTGGTCCTTGTGTAACAACTCTCCAGTCACATCTTTGTCTATGCTTCCATCTTCACCTGGCTCATTCCAACTCATCCTTCAGATAACAGCTTGGAGGTTACTACCTCCAGGAAGCTCCCTTTTTCTGGGTTTAACTTGTCTTATGGAATATGAACCTAGTACATTCTACAGAATTAACCTTCTCATTTGACTATCTCCAACACTATTCTGTCTTATTAGTTACTGTACCTGCAATGTTTTTCATAGTACCTGAGTCATAGCACTTGCTCAATAAATATTTATTGAATGAATTAATGAATCTAAGAGTTAAAACAATTCCAAGCATTGATAGAGTTCAAAGGAGTGGCTCTATCTGTGTGTGGCTCCATACCTTCCCTTATCTTTTTTCCATGTTAATGGCCATTTTTCACTCTTAAAAAAGAGGTACCTAATATTCAATTTTAAGTTTATGTTAGGAAGTTGTAGAATCTCCTACTATTATCCACAAATCTTCAGTAGAGTCCACAATACAAAAGAGCTTTGAATAAAAAAATGTTTGGGAGGAAATATGGGCTCAACAGCTGTATTTCCCTTTTTTAATTTAATTAAATTAATTAATTTATTATTATATTCAGTTAGCCAGCATATACTACATCATTAGTTTTTGATGTAGTGTTCAATGATTCATTAGTTGCATATTGACACCCAGTGGTCATCACCATACATGCCCTCCTTAATACCTATCATGCAGTTACTCATCTCTTCACCCCTCTCCCTTCTATAACCGTCAGTTTGTTTCCTGGAGTCCAGAGTCTCTCATGATTTGTCTCCCTTTCTGATTTCTTCCCAGTTTTCCCTCTCTTCCCCTGTGGTCCTTGGCACTATTCCTTATGTTCCACATATGAATGAAACTATATGATAATTATATTTCCCATTTGCGTGAGTAAATGGTGCAGCTAAAGGGTCAAATTCAAGAAATAAGGAATGAGTGAGATCTAGAGTTGAATTGAAGAGAAATTGGTAGCTAGAGGTGACTAGGCAAAAACATAGCCTCATGAAATCCATGGGGACATTGGGAGGCTCAGAGTATTTCCCAGACCATATGAACTAGAGACTTGAGCCAATTTTATTTTAATCTCAAAACACAAAGTGTGCCCAGTTGACACTGAGTTGTGAAAATCAAATGTATGTCTATGCTAATCTTTATCATTAATGTTATGACTGGAAACCATTCAACATTGTCTTTACATGGAACAATAGAAGAGATGGAAAGGAAGTCTTATCAATAAATTTGGGTAAAGGCAGTATGTTTTTGAGAAGATTCAAAGAGAACTTTTTAGGGCACATGATATGATGAGCACTGGGTGTAATATTCAATTAATGAATCATTGAACATTATGTCAAAAACTAATGATGTAGTAGACCTTGGCTAATTTAATTTAAATTTAAAAAGAATATAAAAAAAAAAAACCAAAACAAAACAAAGAGAACTTTTGCGAATTAGATAGTTTTAAGTCCTTGTAGAGGAGTTCAAAGGAAGACATGCTCTACCTTTGACAGAGTATAAATTTTGGTATTGTAGAATGCATGGGACATCTGTTTTTTGCTTTCTTTCCAACTAAGTGTATATCTTTCCTTACTTCCCTTTTTTCATAACTTCATCTCTTTGTTATTTTATTTTCTTTTTAAAAGATTTTATTTATTTATTTGACAGAGAGAGAGAGATCACAAGTAGGCAGAGAGGCAGGCAGAGAGAGAGGGGAAAGCAGGCTCCCTGCTGAGCAGAGAGCCCAATGCAGGGCTCGATCCCAGGACCCTGATAGCACGACCCGAGCCGAAGGCAGAGGCTTTAACCCACTGAGCCACCCAGGCACCCCTCTTTGTTATTTTAGATCTAGCATGCCTGGGCATTGTTGACAGTCATCACTTGGCATCCATCCCATTAGACAGAAATGGTAGGAAGAGTTTATGAGAAGGCATGCAGTCCTACATGATCCTGCCTGGAGACTAGCATGGGAGATGAATGAGGTAAGTGGTTCTCATAAGGAGGTCCCCCGTCAGGGAGCATTAGCATCACTTGGGATGATATTTGCTAGAAATGTGAATTCTTGGGCCCCAATTAAGATCTACTAAGTCAGAATCTTGGGGGGTAGGGCAAGCAATCTGTGCTTTCATAAGCTGTTCAGGTGATCTTGTTACATGTGAAACTTTGAGAACGAGACTGGGCTGGGTTTTTGCCATGAGTCATTTAGTAAACACAAGTGATAGGTGCTTAAGATTAATTTTCTGTTCTCCTCAAAGTGCTTACTATTGAGATGTCTTTGGAAGTTAGATTCTTTAAATAATAATGATGAAGAACATATCTGCAGAACACTGAATAGTAGCCTGAGAAAAGAGAATGGTTGCTAACTAGGCTCTTTATGTGGAACATAGTTCAGTTTGTGAAATTCCATAGAAACTTGACGCAAAGCCTACCTTTCACTCTGACCATCCCATGTCTTGAGTTCCGTCATTTTTCTAGTACAATCTAGGAAAATCATCACACTTCCTTTTTACATTCGTCACAATCACCCACAACATAGATGAATCTCACTTTGCTATGAAGTGTCTGAGTTTCCTCTAAGCCGCAGAGCGGCTTTTCTCCTGGCATTCTTGCCTCCACATGACTAGAGATGAAGAAATGTCTATGTGCATGCTCCTGGGCTTACATTTAGTTTCCCTGTTGAGATGTTGGGTATGAGGGACTGATGGATAAAAAATGGTGATGGTTACTTTCACCCTGAGAGAAACTAGAAGGCATGAATTCAACAAATAGTAATCATTATCATTTTGTGTGCTATGTAATGAGAAAAGAAGAGATGTATATAAATAGCTAAAAGACATTATAATAGGTGGTATAATAAGGATGTGTATAAAATACAGAAAACTAGATCAGGAGCAATTAATGAGGTGTCTGATCCTTGGCATGCATGATGTTCTACATGCTATTAAGCTCTTCCAGTAAAATCCTACAATACACAATTCTACATTATTTTGCATGCATTTTTGTTTATATCACATGAATGCTACATCAAAACATCTGTATTTTAAGTAGATAAAATATAGGTTAATTCTATGTATGACAAATTGTGATAAAGTGTAAGTATATATCTTTTTGCCAGTTACCTAAAACTAGAGTTAAACCTGAAGTCATAAACACCCAGGACATATATTAATACTATTTTAGGAGAAAGAAAGAAATTTTAACCAATATCCAGAGCATTATCTAATTCAGTATAGAAGCTTGGGTTCCCAGTACCTAATCACATAAACACATTGAGTTGTAACCATCTTCAGAGAGGCCTTCCCAGACCTTCCTATATAAAGTGGTCCCCTGCATCCCTTTGTTTCTGCAGAGCACCTTTACACATCCTGCTCTTATTTTATTTATTACTTGTTCATGATCTCACCCTCCCACTGGAATATAACTTCCAAGAGGATACATGCTGTCTCATTCCTGCTCACCATGGTATCCTAGCACTCAGAAGAGTGTCTGGCTTCTAGAAGGAGCACAATAATTGAATGAATGAATAGACACATGACAAGACCAAAGTAGGACATGAAAAAATAAAGGTAGTTGTGTAATAAGAAGGAGTGTTTT
>CM052800.1:135802567-135843801 GCA_028533885.1 Nasua narica | reverse complement strand
CCCCCTGCCAATTTCCCCCCATTCACCCTTCCCTTCCTTCTCACAATGCCTTCCATGATTTTCTTTATACTCCACACGTGAGACCAAAAGATAATTGACTCTTTCCGCTTGACTTATTTCACTCCGCATAATCTCTTCTAGTCCTGTCCATGTTGATACAAAAGTTGGATATTCATCCTTTCTGATGGAGGCATAATATTCCATTGTATAGATGTACCACATCTTCCTTATTCACTCATCTGTTGAAGGGCATTTTGGTTCTTTCCATGGTTTGGCAATTGTGGCCATTGCTGCTGTGAACATTGAGGTACACGTGGCCCTTCTTTGTGCTGCATCTGCATCTTTGGGGTAAATACCGAGTAGTGCAATTGCAGGGTCATGGGGTAGCTCTATTTTTAATTTCTTGAGGAATCTCAATATTAAAAATATTTTTCCCCAAATATGTTTATTTTATTTTTTCAGTGTTACAGGATTGATTGTTCATGCACTACACCCAGTGCTCCATGCAATATTTTTTAAAGTGAATTGTAATTTCAGAGGCACATTCCAAAGGAAAGACCTGACAGGCTGCTTAGTATCTATATTATTCAGCTTGCAAACTCTAGTTCTCACCCCAGGTTCCATCTCTTAGAGAGGAAGTCTGAGAAATCAAAGACCTTCCTTCATAGACTTCTGTATTTTTACGCAGCCAGACAAGTCTCAGCATCATTCTTCTAGGAGTAGTTGAAGCTTGTCATGTACTTCAGTTAATACCCAATTTCTTGCTCTTCATGTCCCCTCTTTTATCTTCTTGTCTTCTACCATCACATTATCCCTGAATCTTGCTGGTTGATGAAGGCTATTTTCAGAGTCCCATCTTAACTTCAGAATTTAGTCCAAGTCCCTAAACAGACCTAGCAGCACTCAACTTAGACTGCATTTTAATAAATGACACTAGTTACCACCTATTTTATGTGCTTTAATATTACCAAATATCTCATACAGCAATGCTGTGAAGTCAGTCTCTGTGTTCATGATGAAATATTAAGCAGTTGTCCCAAACATCAGAGTGTGGGTAGGAGATATAGTTCCATGACTCCTGTGTGAGAGGGTACAGCTAGCCTCATGTAGGTGCTGCCTATGACATAAGGCACTCAGCATAATGCTTCCATCCCTGCATCTCCCTTTCTAAAACACACATAGCTGAAAAACCAAAAGCAGCATTCACTTGACTCCCTTGCAACGAGGGGTCTGGAAGTGAACATATTTCCACGATGAGATAGAGTTGTGGAAGGTGGACGGGGAGCAGAGGTCATTTTGTGCTACTGAGGCCCGAAGTTTATAGTTGGACTCAGCATTTCAGTGTGTGGTACTCAGCCCAGTGAGTATGGGAGGCATTTGTTTTAGCAGTAGAGGCAACAACAGTATCAGCCTTCAGTACTATCTGATTTTCACCTGTGGTGGTGTATCTTTGAAATCAAAAGTCTGATGGTGGCGGGACGCATGGGTGGCTCAGTTGGTTGAGCAACTGCCTTTGGCTCAGGTCATGATCCCAGCATCTTGGGATCGAGTCCCGCATCGGGCTCCTTGCTCCGCAGGGAGCCTGCTCCTCTCTCTGCCTCTGCCTGCCTCTCTGCCTGCTTGTGTTCTCTCTCTGTTAAATGAATAAATAAAATCTTCAAAAAAAAAAAAAAGTCTGATGGTGGCTTACAACTACTTGCACTAGCCTATGATTTTGTAGGTGCTTGATATCCTATATGAAGTCTCATTGTGCTTGAAAACCCTGACTGCTACTATCCCTTGGTAAAAAGCCTACTAGGGAGTCAATCAAATTCATTCTATATGACTGCTTTGGCCTCTTTGTTTTTAAAGAGGAAATTAACACATTCAGTGTTTAATAACTGATTAAGCACTGATTAATAAGTATTTATTGTGCTTAATAAGTATTTATTGAATGCAGTACTTGCCCAATACAAAGAAGTTTTATTGAAAAATGAAATTAGGGGGCCCCTGGGTGGCGCAGTTGGTTGAGTGACTGCCTTCGGCTCAGGTCATGATCCCGGAGTCCCGGGATCGAGTCCCACATCGGGCTCCCAGCTCCATGGGGAGTCCGCTTCTCACTCTGACCTTCTCTCTCTCACTCTCTCTCTTTCCTAATAAATAAATAAATAAAATTTAAAAAAAAAAAAAAAGAAAGAAAAATGAAATTAGGTGTTCTATATTAAGCAAATTAGAGTGTTTTACAATCTCTAAGTATTCCAATATCTCAATATATAAGACAAATATGAGAGATACAATAATGATCAAAACTTATTTCTTATCTCTCTAATCCTCTTCCAGGGAAAGGAGAAGTATATAATTGCAAATCTGATCTCATGGTACTTTACTTGTATCTTTATGAGAGCATGAAGCACAGAACCTCTCATTTCACTTTTGAGATAAGAAATAAGTTTTGTCATTGTGAGTTTCTGTCAGCTCACTTATTCTTTCAGCTAAAAGAGTAACCCAGATTCGGCTGATCCTTCAGGCTGGGTCTCAGAATGCAGGGATACACAATATATATGTAATGGGGGTAAGAAAAACTTTATTTTAAGCCACTGAGATTTGTGGGTTGTTTGTCTTGTGTAGAAATAGGTCGATACCTATGGAAGACAGAAATTTAATTTTGTGGCAGATCTTGAGTAAGTATTCTGGGAGGAGGAGGTGCAATATAAGATTTACTCTGAGGTATAAGTAAGATTCAATGGACAGAGAAGGCAGAAGAAAGAATATATATATGGAAAGATACAGATGTGGAAAAATTCAGGCAGTCTAGGGCATAGGGTAGAGAGTGACAAATAAGCTGATATATCTAGAAAATATGATATGAATGAAGAGAAGTAAAAGATAAAGTTGGGGAAATTTTTTCAACCATATTTAGAGGGACTTGAACTTCAGGGGTTTGGGGGTTCAACGTTTCTTGAAGTAGACATTGAAGAGAGTCTCTGGAAGAGAAGGCAGTCAAGAGGATGTCTCTGGGTCTAAAAACATTTAGAGGCCGAGAGGAAAGGGCCGGTTCAGAGGTAATAATTGAGGATACAAGAGAGAAGAAATTTGGAATCAAAGAAGGAGACTTGGAAAAGTTTTTCTGAAATCAGGAAAGAAACACAATAACAAATGTAAGTGAAGATAATGAAAAATTGAGAAGCACAGTGACCTCACACTAGATGCTCTGATCTCAGTGAAGGGAGGGAAGAGTCTTGAATATGATGGTGGGAGTGGGGTAAAACAGCCTTGGGAGTGAGAACCATTGTTTCAGATGAGGAAACAGACCCAGGAATCACATGACTTGCCATGCGGGTGGTGCTAAGTGCATGGGCCAAGGAGTAAAGTATCTAGAAAAATTCCTGGCACATGACTAATTGGTGCTCAGTAAATGTTTGACCCCTCTTTTATTTTTGGCATTATGTAACTTACCAGATCCCTGAATATGGACTCTTTTCAGTCCAGGGCCCACAGGTCAGTGACTGCTCTGCCAATGTATTCCTTCTCCCTGACCTGCAGTTTTCATTGTATGGTCTTGCAGACACTGCCCTATTCCAGAAAATCCCACCTTCCACTTTCATGGTTCACAGGCTGGCATGCCCCCATAAATTCCAATCTCAGAGTCTGTGATGTCTCTCTTGAGTCAATTTCATGTTTATTTCGATCTCAGCCCTTTTACATGCTTGTTGACTCACATGGTTTCTTAAATTCTATTTGTAGAATTAGACATTTGAGAAGTGGCAAAGTTGGTTTGCATGTAGACTCTGAATCAGGATTTACCTCAAACCCAACAAAATAAATGAAGCCAGAATGAAGCTTCTGTTTGGCATTTAGCAGGGATGGCACAGATTTCCCCAGCATAGCACATGGAGGAACAAGTGAACAGCATTCCCTAAAGTATTACCAGGAGCTCTAAGCTACGGAGTCGAGCCAAATCAGGCTGCTACTCGGTGGAAAAAACTTGGCATGAATATACATATGTATGTTACATGTCTACATGGGCATATAATATCATATCTATATATAGTCAGCTAAAGCTGGCAATGAAAACAAAAACTCTGTACTTTCTTGGCTTACTTAAACTGAGCAAAAATAGAGAACAATATGCAAGCCACTGCTAGTTAAAGGATAAGTGCATTTCCCATGAAAGGATCTGTTAAGAATCTGGCAGTCTGACTGCCCCTTGGTTTGGAAGTCAGAGGCCAGCTTCTCATCCTGTTCTGTACTAATTTAACAAGGTTGACTTCCAGGAGGGCTTTTATACTTAGGCATGATTTTGGGCCAGGAAGAAAGAAGAATTTTCTCTAAGCTAGTCCAAATTAGGTGATCCCTTTAAGTGAAGAGCCCAATAAATGTAGGTGCTGGTGAGGTGGGGGCAGGGAGTCTGGGGTGAATGAATGCACACAAATGGGTATGTATATTCGTATGCATTAAATGTATATACAGATATACAAGCACTACCATCCATTATGTCCATTTTTGAGAATTCATAGAACTTGGGGCACTGAACAAAACTTCTGGAGATTATAAACTAAAATTATATCTTAATTTAATTTATCATAATTTAACATTATTTGACGTCCGTACTCTTTAAGAAATAATTTACTCAACAAACATATTGAGCATCTATTAGGTGCCAGTCACCATATTCTGTGCTAACATACAAATAAAGCAGAATTCTCATCTTTATGGAGCTCACAATCCAGTGAGTAGGACAAATAAAAATCATTATTCTGCAATGTTATTGAGTGCTATAATGTTGATATATACAAAGTCTTTTGCAATCAGAGAAAATTGTTCCAGTTACTTTGCTGTGTAATAAATTAGCCCAGGACTTAGTGGCTTGAAGCAATCTTTTTCCATTTCTCATAGATTTGGTTGGTTAGGAATTTGGAAAGGGCACAGAAGAGATAGGCTAGAGATGGCTTGTATATCTTCCACAATGTCTGGGACCCCAACTGGGAAGATATGATGACTATGACTACTGACCGGAGTACACACATGACCTCTTCATACAGCCAGGTTTCCTCATGTGTGACAGCCTCAGGCTCCAAGTACAGGTGTCCTGGCAAACAAGTTGGAAGCCTTATCACTTCTGATGACCTGGCTTCATAAGACACGAGTTTCACTTCTTCCACATACCCTCTCAGGGAAGCAGCTTTAAGTCCACCTAGTAGCAGGAGGAAAGAACCTGGATCCTAACTCTGAATGAGAAGAATGTCAAGGAAATTGTGGCCATTTAAAAACTGCTGTGGAAAGATAATGTCTTACGAGCTGGAGGAGTCAGGGAAGGCTTCACAGGAGAGGTGGTATTGAAAGAGGAATGGAAATTTGCCAGGAGAAGTGGCGTGGGTGAGAATGATTCTTCAGAGGAAACAGCGTCTCTCAGGCTTACACATACACAGGGAACAAAGAAACATAAGAGGAAGCATGAAGGGCGACTATGAAGTGGATCAAGCATCAAAGGAAAATCGGTCTCACTGCTTTCAGACACCTTGAACACCTCAACATGTCTGAGCCACTAATGCAACTCGACAATTGTCCATTGATTCTGAAAGCATGTACATTCATTTGGGAAAGCCATGCACAGCAGATGGGTTTAAAGTGTGGGTTGTGAAGAGACTCCGTTTTCTTTAGCAAACAGAGAGTACTTACCTTTTACAGGTACTATACTAAGGACATGGCAATTTCAACTCATTTAATTGTCACCACAACCTGACAAGGCAGCTATGGTTATTATCTATCATTTACAAATTGGGAAACTGAGTCCCAGAGAAGTTAAATAATTTGCCTGAACACATATAGCTGGACAGCGGCAGACTGAGGATTCACAGCAGAGTCTGGACACCTTACCACTAAACAAGACCACCTCTCAGAAAGTTGGAGCAGAACAGCAGCTGAAATTGAAAGCCACACTGGGAGCTTGAATTTGGTCTGTATGGTAACTAGGAGCTACTTAGAGCAACTACGGTGGCAATAAATGTGGTCTAAATTGTGTTCACATAGCTAGTTATTGGCCAAGCCAGATAAGAAAATAAGTCTTTTGCTTCTTAGTTCAGTGTTCTTTCCTCTTCCCCAAAGTTCTTGTGCCTGGAGAGAGTATTTCCTCAATCTTTTCAATCACAATTTAAGAGCTTGGGCTCTTGAAGAAGAGCCTTGCCACTCAGGATTTATCTGCAAAGTACTCTCCAGGTTAAGTCAAATCAGTTGATTTACCCACATAGGTCATTTTAAGGCTAATCTAGAGTAATGCAAAGCATAGTTCGTAGTTTGACTGTCAAAGATAAAATGCAGTATATAATTAGAAGCAGTTTAATTTCTCTATCAATTCAGCACTGCTTTTTACTGCCTTGAGCTATGGCTGACCTAATATTTTGCTGCATGGTGTGGTACAGTTTAAATATACATGCTGACATCAGGGCAGACAGCATTAATAGAGGCAATATGTCTGAATGAAAATGCCATTATATTATTACAATGAAAAATGGCTATATCAGCAGAGTATTAGGGATGGAGGCCGAGTAAAAGAACATTAACCTTGCACTCAATTTTAGTCTCACATCTCTGACTCCCTCATGTAGTTCTTATAGAACCTAAGATGCATAATAGTTGAAGAAGTCAGGGGAGGCACATTACAATGGCTACCTTAGAAAAATGGTAGGAGCAGTTGGCAGCTTAATTTCAGGCTTTGTGGAAATGATTTAAAATGGATGTTGTGCTAATCATTTTTTATAAAAAAAAATTTAAACATTTTACTTTTGGGTGACTTTACACTCTCACTGAGATACATAAAAAGGTGCTGGGAATAATAAAAACAATGGAAACCATAGCATCAAACCCCTGTCTCAATAATGTCCACCGAGGAAACTCATGAAAGAGGACTGGACGAGTTTAAGTTAATTTTGAAATTAAAGGTGGTTGAAAAAAGCAAAGTAGTAGTTCTGGAATTTGTGTCTGGAGTGTGGAAAGACATGACATGGAGAAAAGTCAGGCTCATTTTGGCAGGAGGTATGCAGTCACTGGGCTGGAACTTGGAGGGACCAAAGTTATGGGCCCTGATCTTACAAATCATCTCTGGTGTGCTTAAGTGGACACACACAGTATATATTTTTGGTGAGTTTTCCCAGAGTGGTTAGCCATCAAATAAACAACCCTAAAAACTATGGTTCCCTGAATGTATGCGTGTATGTATGTATTTCACTGAACATCTTTTTTGCCAATGAAATGATCTATAGAGTTTCCTTCCTGGACTCTATGCCCACCTCCAGCTGGCAGCAGAAATGGAGAAATCAAAGTATCTAGTACTGGTCTGTCAATCAGACCAGTAGGCTGCACAGGGGTTCCCTTTTTTTCTTTCTTGAGTCCATTATACAATTTTTTTTTTAAATGCAGAGTGAGAAAGAACTGAAAATGCACATTTGTATGCCACAGGCCTTCTCTACAGACTGTTATTTAAAAAGGACATTCACACACACTGTACTCATCTTTTGAAAAAGCTAATGAGAATGTTTAGTGATTCCTAAGCTGTAATTTCAAAGATGCAATGGTGGGAAAATTGATCTACGAGTATTAAAGTGTTCTTGGTCTTATGGAATGAAGGTGACAGGGAAAGATCACATATTCCCCTTGACTCAAATCTATTAAGTACTCAGTCTGGCATATTACAGAGATTTGAATTTCCCTTTCTAAAATATTTCTTGCTGACAAAGCTAGGTGCCACTAGCAATGGGATTTTAAAATTTCCACTTAGATGGGCTTAGAACAAATATGAAAGAGAAGTTGAGCGTTCCTTTTTATTTGTGATTATCTTGGTAACCAAGAGTTGAAGAAGCGTTCATCACATGGCCAGGGCATCAAAATCACTGCTGTTCTCCAGTACTTACTCCCCAAGTTTTCCTACATATTAAAACTTGGCTACTAACATGGTTATTCCATGCCGAGGTTGAATGCAGGATGTTTGTAAAGAGATTATTATTCAATAGGCTGAGTTTTGGGAAGGAGTTTGTTTTACCTTGCTGACTGAACTGCTTATAAGAAAATGAGGCTATTTTTGGATCTCTTTTCATTCTATTAATGTCAGCTGTGTTGAAGCTCTCTGATTCTTCTACCCTGTTGCTTAGAAACATTGTATTAAATATTGTCAGTGCTTCAATCTTATCTGATTTAAAATGTTGCTTTTATCTGTCAATGTAGAATGAACTTTTGCTTTACCATTTTTTTCAGTAATTGTATTCTAAGTTATTTATAGTTATTGTTTTATTGGCAGAAGAATGATAGGTCAGGATAAGCCAATATCTGTGGCATATTTGTTTTAAGGGCATTGGATGGGGGTTGGTCTGGAAAAAGTTTGTGATAGGCAAAAACAGTAATGATGGAGTATTCTTAGCATTCTTCATCTCTGACCTTTAGAACCTAAGGGGAGGCAGATGGGGGATTCAAAATTCCCATTTCAGAGTCCTTCCAACAACTCCTGCTGGATTCAATTACCATCCTGGCCTTTCACCATCTACCTGAAATTCTACTGTTAGTGATATTTCTTTGATCTTGTTTAAAAAGTTATCAGGTTAAAAACTGGAGGTTTGTCAAATAGCTGGATGGGCATAAGACCTAGAAGAAGTGGGTTTAAGATAGGAAGCCAGTGAAAGCAGGGGCATCAGGAATGAGGAGGAAAAACTGAAAGGGAAGGTGGAGAACTGACAAAAAACCAAGATTACATATTTTGCCTCCCCTATCCCACATTTAACTTAGCCTAATTTCCTCAAATTGCTGCTTCATGAAAGGGTTAATTGGGCCAATAAGTCATGTTAAATCTGAACTGCTAGTCTAGGCAAACTCCAAACGCTATCTTTAAAAGTAACATCCAGCTTATACCCTCTCAAAAATGAAACACCATTTGTTATTAACAGCTACATTTCAAATTAATATACTTATATTGTCTACCATTAGAAAGGATTTTTGGTGGTTTAGAATTGTTATCTTAACCCTTGAAGCTTATGTAAAACCAAATGAAATAGAACTTCCCAAATAGCTACTCCAATTAATATACACACATTTCACCTTTATATAGAGATCCCTGTACTTCATGCTCCTGATTCGAGAAAGGGCATTGTTAAGTTATACCATGGACTGACTGTTCTGATTCTAATACCGTGTATAATATTTGATTCTTACTATTTCAGAATCTTAGTCTGCTGGCTAATTGGCTTCAACTGTAGAGCCCTCAATCTAAAATAATAGTAGCTACATCTAAAACTAATGTTTTATACTTAAAAAGTTCACTACTATAACATACGCAGTAGGTCAGACTTCCTTAAAGGATCAAGTGTTATGGGTAACTGATAATGCTTAAGGAAGAATACTTTCTCCATTTATGAAAAGATTTCTGAGCACTGCTAAGGGGCACAAGCTAGAAAGAAAATATTCAAATTAATTATAATCTGATTATGTCAATTTCATTTCTAAAAACAAATAGATCTCAAGCCATGATTCAGGCAGCAAAAGCTAATAATAACTTAGTGTGGAACTACTATTTTTGCCCAGATACATCTGGGTGGTTGAAGCAATCTGATTGTATGATTAGGCACAAGTCCAAGCTGTAGAAATATTATTCTCTAAAATAGTTATGTGGGAAACCATTGGAAATGTGTCTTAGCCTCTGAGAGATTATTCAGCCTGGTGAATCAGTACATTTTTTCCCCTGATATTTGATGTTCACACTTCACTGGCAAACAAACACACAAAGAAACCAAAAACAAAACAAAACAAAACACCATGTTTTCTACCATTTTATACTAATGGCCATAATCATGGTTGATAATACTACAGAATTCTAATATTCTGGGGAGCTCATGATGTTTGATGGTTATATTTGCCCCCTGATCTTTAAGACAGCTGGGAAACACAAAGGTAAAGAATGGTAAGATATTTCTAGACAAAATGTGGGCAATCTAAGTAGAAAGCTATTCATAAATAATAAATCCGTAGATACGTGGGATTTAAAAACCCGAGTGTCCCTGCTAAATGTTTCTCTTTGTATATGATAACCCTCAACTTTTAAATTTAACAATTAGTCAAAATGTATAGCATGTACTCTTAGTTTCTTCTCTTCTTCTTTATCTCCTCCTCCTCCCCCTCCACTTCCTTTCCTCTTCCTTCTTCTTCTGTTGTTGTTGTTGTTGTTATTATTGTTTCAACTGATTGCCAGTTTCAGTGCCCTAAGATCTAGGAGTCTGAAAAAGAATTGTCCTTTGATAACTTTAGTGAGGTACTTCTTACGTAACCTGACATACGGAAGATAGATGGAGATTTCAAATTTGTTTGGGACTTCTGGAAATTTCTTCCTCTCTAACAGCAACTGGGGCAATCAAAATGCTGGATCAGAAAAAAGAAAAAATATGTATGAATGTAATTTTCATAGACCCAAGATTCTATGGTTATAAAAACCATGAACTGATTTCAGGATGATAACAGTAATAGGAATGCTTTAGGTTTAGAGAATTCAAGTCTTTTCCATGCATATACGGTCAATTAATTGATGACAAAAGGGCCAAGAATATAAAATGGTGAAAAGGATAGCCTGCTTACTAAATGGTGCTAGGGAAACTGGACAGCCACATGCATAAGAATGAAAGTGGATCCCTATCTTACATCATATACAAAAATGAATTCAAGGGGCGCCTGGGTGGCTCAGTGGGTTAAAACTTCTGCCTTCGGCTCAGGTCATGACCTCAAAGTCCTGGGATCGAGCCCCGCATCAGGCTCTCTGCTCAGTGGGAAGCCTGCTTCCCCATTTCTCTCTGCCTGCCTCTCTGCCTACTTGTGATCTCTCTCTCTCTGTCAAATAAATAAATAAAATCTTAAAAAAAATGAATTCAAAATGAATTAATGACTTGAACATAAGACCTAAAACCAGAAAACTCATAGAAGAAAACATAAGGAGTAAGCTCCTTGTTATAAATGTTGGCAGTGATTTTTTTGAATTACACCAAATTACATTACACCAAATGCAAAGGAAACAAAAGGAAGAATGAAGAATTGGGACTACAGCTAATTAAAAAGCTTCTGTACTGTAAAGGAAACATCAACAAAATGAAAAGACAACCTATGGAATGGAATAAAGTTTTTGTAAGTAAATTGAGGGAAATCGGAGGGGGAGATTAAGCATAAGAGACTGTGGACTTTGAGAAACAAACTGAGGATTTTGGAAGGGAAGGGAGTAGGGGGAAGGGTGAGCCTGGTGGTGGGTATTAAGCAGGGCATGTATTACATGGAGCACTGGATGTGATGCATAAACAATGAATCTTGGAACACTTGGAACACTGAAAAAAATTAAATTAAGATGTATTTAAGAGGTATTTGAAAGTGTGCATATAGAGTGGTCTTTTGTGCAGCAATCGATAACCAGAACAATGTACTACCCCAGACTGGGAATACACACTGCATCTCATACCACCATAATCACATGGACTAGCACGAGTGGTATTACCAAACCTCTGCCACTGCCAGCCCTGGAGGAAGGAAGGAAGGATGGCGAGTGCACGGCCCCTTCTTTCACAGGCCACCACCTTTCTACTGGCCCTCTAAATATGCTATCTTCTTTGTGAAGCCATGTCCTCTCTGCAAGGGAAGCTGGTAGAGTATTGGGCATTTTAAGCTTCTAGAGTGAGAACTGCCCTCTGTCTCATGAGGTGGAGGATTCCTCAAACACAAGAAGGGAGTTTAGGTAGTAGCAGAAGACCCCCACAGCATGCGCTGCCAACCAGAATGGAGATGGGCAGATAGAGCTGCTTTCTTCTGGACTCTGCAGACGCACAGGCTCTGTGCCGCCGCCGAGTGGTGAGAAGGAATCAGGGTCGGAAAGGAGGCACTGTGCTCTACTGAAGGCATGCCTTTAGGGTCCTTACACCACACAACTTCATTTGAATCCTGGGACTTTAAGTTAGTACTGAACTTCCTCATTTTGCCGATTTCCTAAATCCTATCATAACTGCGACCAAAGTCCTCCAGTGGTATCCCATCTCAAATTAGAGTCATAGATCTTTAAATTGCTGTCCAGGGCCTGGGAAACTTGCCTCTTCCTGTCTTACATCCTGTAGCTCCCCATCACTAGCTCACACTGGATCTTTGCTGCTCCTGGGGCACACTGAGTGTCCTTCTCTCTGGGCATTTTGTACTCATTCCTCCCCCTACCTAGAATTTCCTTGTTTGAATACCCACTTCGGCTTGCTCTCTCTAAATTTCCTCAGGGGTTTTCTCCAATATTACCCTATTATTGAGGCCTTCAGATAAAGACCACTACATACAGACTAGGGATCTGTCCCCACCTACCATACTTTATTTTCTCTTTACCCTGCATTGTTGTTTTTGCCTTAGCAAAAGTAAATAAATATCATAAGATAATTTTGCCTTGTTCACTGCTGTGCTTCCAACACCTAGAATAGTACTTAGCATATACATTAACAAGCATTTAATAACACTTGTTAAGTGAATGAGTATCATCATCATGATCATCGCCATTACTCTGTGGTTATCATATTTGATTTTGGTATATTGATATATATTCTTTATATTGATTTAAAAGAACATGAATCAAGGAGAATGGAGAACAGTACAGCCCACAAACAGGCCAGGGTGTCCTTGATCACCTGACTTTGGTAGCGTTTGTATATGACCCATTGAGTTGATAACTTGCTGGTAAGTTATAGGTATCTTGCATCTATTAACTCGTTGGTATGGATAGGTGTCCAGTTAATTGACTGTAGACACGTGGGCATGAATTTTTCAAGGTTTTCATATTGCCTTGAGATGGCAAATGCACAAATTTATCAAATTGACAGGCTAAAAGTACCATGTGCATTGACATGAAGATACCAAGAACTCAGCTGTGTTGGCAGTATTTATCTTACCCAAACCTCAGACATGTATCAGCCATCCCTAATTGAGTAAGAAAATTCCCGGAGGCACGACAAATGGAAATGAAAATTGGATTCATGGGTAAATACTTTCATGAATCTGAGATGGGCTGGTTTAAACAAACCCGAGACAGTCTAATTTATTGGGATGCTTTTATCATGCAAGTGTAAAGGGAACATCACAGGAGATAGGGCCGGTAGTTCTTTGGGCTGCAGAACTTGTATTTCTATTTGAAACCACACCATAATGATCATTAGTCATTCATGATAGAAATCAATGATTTCACTTTTCTGACAGCCTTTGCTCGCTGTTCCCAGGAACTGCCTTCTTTCTTCTCTCAAGAGGGTGTTTAAGACTTGAAGCTCTTTCCCTTGGCTTGTTTATCGTATACTGTTCATTTGCAGAGTGGCCACAGGATCCCGTGCCAGTTTGGCATCGTGAGGAGGAGGGTTGGCGCTCACATTCTCCCAAGAATCAGCGCTAGCTCTCCAGTGACTTTGAATTTCCTTCCAAACGTTGGCTGTGGCTGGAGAGGCCAAGAACTCTATTCCAATCAGTTCTAGTTTCTATGACTACGAAAGTCCCCTGAAAGAGTGACAGAAAATAAGGGCAGATTGTTCTCAATTTCTGAATTCACTGATATAAAGTGTTAAAAAAATTCACCCTCTGAATCCATTCTCAAGTTGATTATTCTCTTTCTCTCTCTACCCCTCCCTCCTCTTACTCTTCTGCCCTTGAGATTATGGCAAATACCACTGGTTGTCACCCAACTACCATTCATCTGTATTGTCTTCCTTTTTACTAGAATCCTGATTTTGCTCACCCCCCTTAATAGTTGTGGATTATGGGGGGAGACTGGCCCTATCAACAGGATATGTATTTTGGTTGCTATAAGCCAGTGACTGATTTAAGGATGGGCATTTCACTCCGTGCCAGAAATGAGATGTGAGAGTAAGTCTGCTGGGTGCACTGATGAGAAAGATTTTCCTTCCTTAAAACAAAACAAACTAACAGAAATAAGAAGAAGTAGGCTTTTCTTATTTTCTGTTTCCAAATGGCAAGTACGAACAGACCATATACCTGCAGCTGCTTTTGCTACCTGGATAATCATGAGGGAACCCAGTTGAAGGACTAAGGAGAAAATGGGACTGTTGAAGCCTGGAGTAATCTTAGTACTCAATTATGCTGATGATTTAATCAATCTGGGAAACTCTCCAGTGTTCTTGTTATGTGAGATTAAAAAAAAAAATCCTAATGCTGTTTAAATCATTTGGAGTTGGGTTTTCTCCTAGGGCAGCCAAAAGTATCCTAACAGAGCCATTTCATTTCTGGTTGTTTGCTCAACATGTCTTTAGAATTCCCCTCTCTTCGTTGGTTTGGGGACTTTCGAACAACAATAAGACTTCTTAGGAATTAATAAGTCAAGATACTAAATATGATGAGTCTCTATTTTCAACAGAAGACAAAGTATTGATTCTATTTTTGAGTGCTAGAAAATTCAATGTTACTTGTATTTTATTTTCAATATACAAAAATGCCATTGCATAGTCTCATATCACATCGGGCTCTTAAAGTCCTACTGTGTGAGGCAGTCTTTCTTACTGGTGGGAGAGATTGCATTGTGTGAATGGAGGTCTTGGTTCTTGAATTCCCCCCAAAAGATTTATGCTCAAATAAAGCGGCCAGAAGGAAGGTAGCAAGCTCAAAGCAGTTTATTAAGGACATTACACTCTCAGGAGGGAAGAGCAGGCAGGCTCAGGAGTGACAACTGCCCTGAGGTTACAGGAATCTTTTCTTTTTACATGAGCAGAGTCTTGGGTTATGAGCAGGGGTGGTCTCCAATAGAGGTTGCTTCCAGTCATTTGGGGGACTCTTCCCACAGGTCGAGATGGAGAGTATTTGACCATGCAAGGTTTGTACTGTACTGTACTGTTTGTACCGTATAGTACTGTACTGTCATGGCAGCCTTCCCCTAGGGGAGTGGGGGCAAAAATCACAATACAAATGCATTATAATGAGTCTAGGGGTTACCCTGGGGCAGAGATGGAAGAGGAGAGCACATGCTGTATACCTGTGCCTCTTGGTCTGTTAGCCCCCAGGGTCTTAGAAGCCACAGAGTCAGGATCTTGTGCCTCAGGGCTTCCAATGTGTCACCTGTTTATCACTGCTTTTGCCCGGGCTCATGTCTAACTAACTGCCTACTCTATCAGTCCAAGGACAAGAAGATATTTAATAATTCCAAATGTACTGAGAGAAAACGTTTCTGTCAAATTTCATGTTTATATACTCATATATGTCAATTTTGAGGTACTAAAAGGATTTTAAAAATCACGTTAATAATTACAGTTGTTTCAAATGTTCTATTTTCTTTATGTTCTCCCTGCTATTTCTGCTAATGGCACTCTAATTCTCTTAGTCATCCAGGCTTAAAATTTCCAATTTATTTTTGGTTCCTCCTACTCTCTTACTCCAGAAACAATCTGTTGCCAAGTCCTCAATAATGCTATTTTGGAAATACTCTTACATACCTTTCATTTGCTCTACTCTCATTGCCACTAACTTAGTTCATCAAAAGCCTTCAGAACTGCTTTGCAGAGGGTTTCCTTATTCTCTCTATTCTTCTTCTTCTTCTTCTTCTTCTTCTTCTTCTTCTTCTTCTTCTTCTTCTTCTTTTTCTTTTAATTTAATTTATTTATTTAGAGAGAAAGCAGGTGAGCAGGAGGAAAGGTGGAGAGAGAGGGAGAGAGAGGATCTCCAGCAGACTCCACAGTGAATGCAGAGCCTGATGAGGGGCTTGATCCCACTACCCCTGAGATCATGACCTTAGCCAATACCCAGAGCCAGAGGCTCAGCTGACTGAGCTCCCCAGGTACCCCTCCATTCTTCTTTCTAAAGCAGAGATCTATCATGCTTACTTTCTCCTTAGTGTGTCCACATTGCCCAAGGATAAAGTCTGAGCTCTACATGCTGGCACTCAAGGTCCAAAGAGCTTGACCTCTCAACCTTCCTTGTCACCACTGTCCTCTTCACATTCGATGTTCTAGTCCTTTAAAAAGGACAAGGTCCTTTATTGCCCCTTATTACTTGACCCCTCACCTCACCTTGAGTTTCTTATCTTCATCTATTCAAATCCCAACTACCGGTCACAAGTTATCTGAAATTACATTTTTCTTTACAAAGATCTCTTAATTTCTCCCAGTCAAAACAATTATGCTCTTCATCTCTTGGATTTCACTGGGATTTCATCTCTCTATTAATGAAGGCATTTATTACTCTTTAACCACTATTATAATTATTTATTATATATTTTCTGTCCTTTCTAAAAAGGTGAAGTTCTTGTGGACAGGAACTTGAGAATGAACAGATCTTGTTCATTTTTATGTTCATCTTGGAGCCGGGTATTTCCTTGATTGTGACAAATACCCAGTAAATACAGTTGAATTACTAAAGGGTGACCAGCTTTCTGTTTAGTCCTTTTCTTATCACCATCTGATCAATGAAAATGTAATAAAATCTTGGAAAAAAGGAAAGTTTTTTAGTTCAGATGGTCAGTAATGGACCACATGAGGGAGAATTCTTTAAGAGCAATGAATTCAGAATTATATTAACTACAACAGGATAGATAACTAAGTTTTTCATTTCATAAATATTCTTAACCTGAAAGAGAGAATAACACATATGCTTCAGCATTATTCTCCTAATTTATAAGTACTTTTTGGTCTTTCATCTGAAGATTATTATTTGAATTTTACAAAAAAATGGTTGTTTTGTTTTACTGGAAAACACCACTTTTCAATGAGTCAAGAGTCATATGCATCAATATAAAGATGAAGAATATTTTTATTTAAAAAAAATGCCTAGTTCTTCTCTAGGCAGACTTTTCTGCTTATCAACGTTAGGGCACTGCATTTCACTTCTAGGTATTGTGATGAGATGCATAATTACCTCGTTAACAATTAACACAAAGGAGATTCTATTGAACTTCTGGAATCTCTAATCTGCTAGCCTGCAGAAAAGCAATACAATACATACCCATGAGTGGGGGAATTCTGAGAAATATTTAGGATTACTCTCCACATTTTCTCACCCTTAATTTTTTCCTGCTGTTTAGCTTAAATTTAATATACAGTATAAAACGGAAGTAGACCTGGATGTTATTAGATCAGAGAAACTGTATGGTAAATGCACCCCATTCACTTCCAGTATTGCTTATTGGTAAGAAGGTAATGTAACCCAATGAAACCCAATACCACAGTACCACAGGATTTGTTCTGACTCAGTTAGTTTAAGGACAGATTACAAACTAAGCACTTGATAATTGGTAAAATTGAATTCCTTAGTACTTAGCAAGAACAATTAAGATTTTATTTGTACAATATTCTCATAAAAGTAAAAAAAACAACAGGGCCCACCTTCAATCCGTAGCTGGATCTGAAAGTTCCTTTATCAACTGTGGTGATAAAGAGGTCAAGTGGAGCTCAGAGAAACACAGCAAATAAGGAGAGAGAAGTGATTTACAAAGAGAGTTCAAAAGGATTTTTACTCTGCCATTAAATAATACCTAGGGTCCAACCTCTCTTGACTCGGCAAATGCCAGAAAAGAGGATTTACAGTGAGATTGGACAAACCACTGTTACATAAGAAAGCAGCAACTGAGGCACCCTGCCAGATGCCAGGTCAGTGGAGCACTCTGGGATCCCAGAACTTTCTCACATTCATGCAGCAGTGATTATGGAAGTAGGCCATTCAGAGGAGCGTGAAGAGTGGCTGCAAATGGACTCTAGCAGAGACAAGTTTGGAATCTGGCTCTGAATTCCACCTTTGCCATTGCCTCTAGAATGTTCTTAAACTTCAGGATGGAGGGTAGTATTAGAAGCAGGACAAAGAACTGGCTTATTTGGCTATGAGTGTGTTTCTGTCTGGATGGCGCATCAGGGAGGATGTGAGAGGGGATAGGTAGACTTTCATGGTTGCAGTTATCATTCCCGCTGTTGCAAGATCACATGTATACTGAACTGTGATGTAGTTCTGCCATTCTAAGACCTATCCTTCTGATGATCTATATTTACTGTTTCTGAGAATGACCAGAATGGCTCACATCATTGTTGACATTTCTTTTTCTTCCTTGCTTGCCTCTGGTGGCCAGTGGGGTGCTGGGTTGTATGTATGTGTGTGTGTATGTGTGCGTGTGTGTGTGTGTGTGTGTGTGTGCACGTGAACCCACACGCAGGTATGATGGGAGAAGTGGGGCACATAGATACATAAGCAGTTTATTACTTAAGGAAGCCGTTCGGGGCATAACAGCACAAGGCCTCTAAGACAAGTTTGCTCAGGATTCCAGAGAACAAGGATGAACCATGATGATAATATTCTGAAGGTGGTAATGTGTTCAGGGCGTGGGTCATTGGAGGGTAGGCTCAGGAAGGGGAGAATGAGAATGAGTTTGTGAGGTCCAGGGATCAGGACAGAAAGGCGGGTCAGATGAGCAGAGTTAAATTGAGACTGATCAGTTATGAAGTTTGGAAAGAGGTGGAATTAAGGAAATATGCAGCTTATCTTTCGAAGGCCTTTGTGAAATATGGAGGACAAGTTAACCCACAGCACTGAAAGCAATTCATGTTTGGAAATTTTTGTGTCTTAGTGGAGACATATAGTGACCAAGAATGGGTGAAGGGGCCAGATATAACTAAGGTGGAAATATGAGTAAATGCCAATATCTCTTGGAGTGTATTTAGAAGTTGCCTGTGTGAATTAGAAGCACCAGGCTACTGCGAAGCAACTGGCTAACTTCAAGACAGGAGGAAAATGAAAGTATTCATTACCCACGGAGGCTGAGGCCAGAGCTGGGTAATTGGTCCAACCGGACGTATAAAAAGACCAAGATGCAGGGGCATAAAAAGATAAGGGGAAACTGGGTTTCTCTGGGAAAAGAGGAGGCGGGAGGGAGACAGCAGTGAGTCCTTGAGAAAATGAAGCAGCAGCAAGCTGCAGAAGGCCTCCATCTCCCCCACAAGTTGTGTGGTCCAGTGGTAGCTCTTCACGTAGACACTGGCATTCATGCAAGCAAAATGCATGTGGGCAACACCAGGATGTACAAGCTCGGGATTTCGGAGTCAATATATGTACCAGTTGGTGTATTGTGCCGGTTGTGTATCTATCCGCTGCCTTCTCCATCTTGAAATAATCCCCTCACCTAATGCGCCCCATTTTCTTGCTCCTACAATGAGGTCCATGCACAGCGCTGCCCTGTTTGTGCCTTGAGAGCAAATCAGGGAAGATAAACACCTTATCATTTAGGAAAGGAAAATTTAAACTCGACATATGTTTGGGGATTATTTTCCATCAGAGCTAGTCTGCCTGGGTGAAGATTTAAGGAGGAGGTAGCACGAGCTCCAGGACTGGATTCTCTAGAATTTTGTTTTGTTTCTTTTGAGGCAAATCTAGAACAAAACCAGGGCAATCTGAACAGGTAATGTGTTAACCTGTTGGGATGCATGGACTGACCCGGCCAATCTCTGCACTGCAGAAAGGACAGGGTTTGAATCTGCTCCGTCTTTCAGTATCTATAAAGTTCTTGCAGAGAACGTGACATGTGGTGACACAGAAGTAATTTCAGTGTCACAACTCATTTCTCTTGGATTTGCTGCAGATTTTTAATTGGAGAAAATTGTCTCACCATGACACCACTGGAGTGGACCAAAGACTTTTAAGCACCCCTTTTATTTTTTTTAAGATTTTATTTATTTATTTGACAGGGAGCAATCACAAGTAGAGAGGCTGGCAGAGAAAGAGGGGGAAGCAGGCTCCCTGCTGAGCAGAGAGCCTGAAGTGGGGCTCGATCCCAGGACTCCGAGATCATGACCCGAGCCGAAGGCAGAGGCTTAACCCACTGAGCCACCCAGGCGCCCCTTAAGCAGCCCTTTTAAATAGTAGGTTAAAGTGTGAGAGAAGAGAACATGGGGAGAAATTTACATCTATACTGTGTTCACAAAAAAAGAAATCTAGCCAGAAAAACCATCCTGAGATCAGAGGAGTCTGTACAAGTATGGTTTTAAGTTCAAAGAGATTCTTCAATATGTGCTTTTTACCCTTTAGTGGGCCCTGTAAATGAGGACATTTAATCCAATCCTAATAAACCCTAATTAGCTAGAAGACATAGGAGTTTTTTATTTAATTAACACTTACTAAAGGCCACTAATCCTTAAGGTTCTGCAAGAAGCACTGTGGCAATATGGCAATATGGGTGTGATTCTTGTTTGTATAGAGCTCACAGCTGAAGACTCTAGTATGGTCTTGGGAAAATTACTTTTTTTAGACTGCAGGATCATCTATTAAGCTAATTTGCCTGTGAGATGGAGGAAGGGTATGTATTGTTATGGAAGGAGGACCAAAGAAAAGTTGTAAGGTTTTTTACCCTGTTTTATCTAACTACTCTGACAAAAAAAAAAAAAAAAAAGAAGAAGACAGGAAATGTTACATCCCACTGTTGATAAATGACTAGAAACAACTTTGTATTTCTAAGACTGTGAAATCCAGCATGTGCAGAGAAAACAGCAAAATTTAGGTAAACAGGATAAAATTGAGCATTATAGTTAGAGTGTGGTGTGCAAATTTTGATTTTAATTCTGGGGTTTGAGTGGAAAATACAGAATAGTAGTGTTACTGATCTGGCAATTGTAAAGAACATTTTTGAACGTGATTGAAATAAAACATCCTAATTAATATATCCCATTCAAAATAAAAAAGTATTTCAAAGATGCTTTAATGAAAGTGCTACTCAGCTGAAAGTCTGCCCTCCACTTGCACTGGGAATAATTTCTTAGAAATGATTTAATAATTCAATTTTTTATAACAGGACATTGCTGATCAGCTTAGAACAAAATGCTTTCAGCACTGGGATTTGTGCTGTTGAGGAGAGAAGAAGGATTAAAACTGAGGAGATTTTTTTTGGACTAGAAATTAGATGAGTATAATTTTCCATGATTTTAATGACTGATTTGTATAAGCTAGTGCATCTACTGTTTGCCATATTTTAAAAATTCACTGGTCATCTAGGCATGGCTCGTCCTGGGGTACAGTGTGAAATTTTTATCTTTCTCATACTTATTTTTTTATTTTTAGTTTTCTCCTACTTCCCTTAGGCAATTCCTCTCATATTTCCAAGAGGTCAGCATTCAGCTTTTTGGCCGCTCTGGACCTCGGTCTAGGTCTGCCCTTCTGAAGGTCTCCTTGGAGTCATCATTCTTCTCCTCTATCCTTTAAACACTCCTCGTCCCCTAGATGCTCAGATCTCAGCTGGTTGTCAGGTAGTCATAGGATTAAACCAGTTCCTTCTCTGTATTCATGATGCCTGACAGAGGCTAGGAGTGATTACAAGCCTAGGGTATTTGTGTAATAAGACTAAACATTACTCTGAGGGAATGAATTTTTCATGATGCCATTTCAGTGGCTTTGAATAAGGATCTTTTAAGACTCAAGTGACCCTGCTTAGGAATCTGCCCCTGCACATTCTCTCGAGCAGGGTAGGTAGAGGATCTTTTTCCTCAATAGTGTGGCCAGTTGTCTTGATGTCAATACTTGAGATGGTAGCTGTCATTACTAGGCTTTTACTAGGGCCCTTGATGCTTAATATAACATCAGAATCGATCTCATTATGGCCTCGGTGCTGGGCTTTTAAATTCTAAGTCCTGTCTTACCTAAGAGAGAAGAATACACGGCTAACAAGACCACCAGTATCACAGAGGTAGTTTGAATCTTCGCTCATGATTTTCTACCACCCTTAGTTTTAGAATTTTTGGAGTATTAGACATTTTAGATACTGGAAGGACTACTTTTTCTTCCCTTGAGACTTGCAAAGACATGTAAAAAATCATGCCTTCGTTCTATGTTCATTGTCTTTTGGCTGCAGGAACAGTTTGGGTATGAACGGGAGTCCAAGAGTTCCCCCACCAACACACTGGGACCTGTTGCTACTTCTCAAGAGTTTTCTAGAATTTCATATATATGACTGTCCTTCCTTCGTGTTTCAGAAACCATCTCTCTGTCTTCACCATGTGAATCCTTCAAAAGAGACAGGAAACCAGATATCGAGAAACTGATAAATTTGAACATATTTCTATGGAAAAACACACTTATTACAGTTGGTTCCCCAGACACATTTTAGTTATCTAATTGCATTTCCTGGTTTACAATAAATGTGTTCTGGGATGGGATGGGGGTAGATGTAGTTGTAAGAGAGCCACACGAGGGATCCTTGTGGTGATGGAACAGTTCCATAGCTTGACTATGGTGGTAGATACACAAAGTATACACATGCAGGTGAGTGCATGTAAACCTGGGAAAATCTGATTAAGACTTGTAATTATATCAGTTGATATATCAGTTGATACCCTGATCGTGATAGTGTACTGTAGTTAAGTGAAATGTTACCACTGTGGGGCCCTGGGCAAAGGGTACATGGGATCTCTCCATATTAATTCTTACAACTGCAAGTGAATCTACAATTATCTCAAAACAAAGTCTAATATATTTAATGTTCTAGGCTCAGAGTATTTAGGAAGATAAAATTCATACATGCAACACAGAAGCAAACACATGTGTTCACAAACAGTAGTCAAGGTTCATCCTGCCATAGTATGTACATATACATTTTTGCTACTAATTGGAGACAATTTTGTGGTTAGGTAAAGGATTGAATCTAAATTTGGTGTCATATGGCATAGCCATCCTCTTTAGATCTCATACAAAGAAGACAGTCATGACTATCTTATTTTCCTATCCTGGTGAATGTACATGTTTAATAAAGAAGAAAAATAATTGAAAGTTCATAATTCTATACTTGTATTGATTTTTATATGAAGTCTTAAAAGATATTATAAGGAAAATGTTTAAAAAGGCAATCCATCGCTTCTCGGCCTTTTGGCTAAGATCAAGTGTAAAAAGGCAATCCAAATCCATATGTAAGGATTTGGAGGAAATAAGCTGCATGCTTTATGTGTTCCTACATTGCATTGTTTTACACTATTCATGCTGTCTTATTCCGTTCAGGCTGCTATGACAAATATACCATAGACTGAGTGGCTTAAACAACAAAGGTTTATTTTTTGATGTCCTGGATGCTGGGAGTCCAAGATCAAGGCAGTGGAAGATTCAGTGTCTGGTGGGAGCCCACTTCCTGGTTCATAGACAGCTGACCTCTTGCTGTGTGCTCACAAGGCAAAAGGGGTGAGGGAGTTGTGTGGGTTTTTTTTTAATAAGGGCACTAATCCCAGGGCGCCTGGGTGGCTCAGTGGGTTAAAGCCTCTGCCTTCGGCTCAGGTCATGGTCTTGGGGTCCTGGGATCAAGCCCCGCATCGGGCTCTCTGCTCAGCAGGGAGCCTGCTCCCCCCTCTCCCTCTGCCTGCCTCTCTGCCTACTTGTGATCCCTCTCTCCCTCTCTCTGTCAAACAAACAAACAAACAAATAAATAAATAATTTTTTTTTTAAAAAAAGGACACTTATCCCATTGATGAGGGCTTTATCTTTCCTCACCTAATCCCCTACCAAAGGCCCCACCTCCAAATACCATCACATTGGGGATTAGGATTTTAACATAGAATTTTAGGTGGACACGAATGTTTGGTCTATATGTAAGCATAGCAAATAATGTCTTATTCTTCTGTTATAGCAGAAAGCCTTCCGTTTTTAGCTTCAGATAAAGCATTTATAGATCATTTAGCTGTTCTGCTTTTTTAATCATACTGTAAATGTCTCATTGACTCAAAATGGTTGGGAGTAAGATGTTTGATTAATAAAGTATTCTTGTTACTGAGAGTGAGTGAGCTTGTATGAAACACAGCAATTTCCAATTTCAAAGGACTCACAGAATGTACAATATATTTAACTCAAACACATAAAACTCATTGTGGAATGAGAGAAGGTAACAAAATAGTTAACATGATACAAGAATAGTACATACACATTTTGAATTGGGGGATTAAATTTTTTTCACTATCTGGCAGGGTTTCAGAAATTTATTTTTTTTAAGATTTTTATTTATCGAGAGGGGCACGTACTGCCCCTCTGCATGGAGCACTGGGTGTGGTGCATGAACAATCAATCTTGTAACACTGAAAAATTAAAATAAATTTGGGGAAAAAAAAAGATTTTTATTTATTTATTTGACAGAGAGAGAGAGATCACAAGTAGGCAGAGAGGCAGGCAGAGAGAGAGGGGGAAGCAGGCTCTCTGCTGAGCAGAGAGCTCGATGCGGGGCTTGATCCCAGGACCCTGAGATCATGACCTGAGCCAAAGGCAGAGGCTTTAACCCACTGAGCCACTCAGGTGCCCCCAGAAATTTATTAATTTCTGAGTAATTACTGAGATGACCAAAAAATTAGGAACGTTACATTCTACACATTAAAAAATTTAATGATCGCAGATGGTCTACATTGGCTGTCAGTCCCCCACCACATATAGAATGTATTTAAATCATCTACAATTTCTAAGGTCTTAACACTTTCAAATTTCTTTAGTTGAAGACATTTCTACAAAGATGATGCCAACTCATAATTTTTGTAATGTTGGTTTTAAAATAATTTCAAACATAACTAGCATTAAAATTTACTTCTTTTAGGTTAAACTGATAAAGTGTCTACTATGTGGTAGATGAATTTTTTTCAGAGACTCTCTTCTGTAATCAAGCATTTTTCTTCACGCATAGTAATATGGTTCTCTGGGCCGAACAGCTGAGGTATTGGTAGAGGGGATGAGAGTGGGAAACATCACCAACAGTGAGGGCACTCTGTACAGCCGGGACAGAGCTGTACCTCTTTTTCACACACACTTGTCATTTCTTCCCTTGATGGTTGGAATTAGGAAGCTTCTTATAGCTTTGGGACAACTTTGTTCACCTCACCATTTGCCTAGTTGGAAGAAGTGTGCAGCCCCTTCTGTAAAACCCCTCTGGTTTTAAGTCAATCAGACTTAAAACCAGAGGCACCGAACACCTCAGGGGTCTCCAATACACATCAGCTTCCTATGAATCATGAAAAATTTCAGAAAATAGGTGCTGTACAGCATTTGCACTGAACAAAATGTCCCCTGATGCTGTTAGAGTTCTAGGGGCAGGTGATTTTTCTGCATAATTCACTGGGACTCCTATTCCATAACGAACTTTAAAACATGAATAATTGTAAGGGAACCCACTCCACTGGTAGTGAGAAATTTGTCTTTTGAAAAATTCATATTGCTTTATCAATCTTCATATTTTTAGCTTTCTCATTAGTTATTGAATATCTTAGCAAAGTTGTTATTTTACCCTGGGTATCTTCATTTTACCTAATAGTGTAAATGCAATTGGGGACAGCTCTAATTCGATTGCTGTTTTAAAATACCTCAATATGCCACCTAACACACATATATACTTCTCTCAGTAGTCAGTTCTAATAGTCTTTCAAAAGATACTAATATACTGAGGCAATTAAATCTGCTGCTTGACTCACTTCTTCCTTCTGGCTGCTGAACCATCCTTTATTTAGTGAGCTGTCGCCTCAGGACATCTCAGGGGCTGGGAGGGGGAGTGCCTGATTCACCTGACTTTGGCTTCTCCCATCCATTGGCAGAAACCATTCACTCAAAAGGGTGCTTGCCACATGGCATGTTAATGTAGTAGCTTCAGGGCACCCCACATTTTTGTAATCTTGTCTTTTACATGAATACATTTACAATTTTAGTTTTGTGTTGACAGTAAAAAGGCAATTTTATTGTGGCAAGACTAACTCACACTTTCAGCTCCAGGTAGCTCAAGGACCAGTGTGGTACCACTTTAACTTGACTCAGCACTTAAAACCCAGCCACAGTGGAATATGCTACTGCAGGAGAAAATAAGCTCCCCATTTATCAGAGATTTTCAAGCCATGCTGAATGACTACCTGTAGGCACGTTGTAAAAAAGATATGTAAATCAGATAACTTCACATTTATTTTCCCACTCAGTGACTATATGCTTATTTGAAAATCACTCAGATTCATATTAATCTTTACCTAGTTCCTTTGATTAAGGTCCATGGCATTCCAAAACCTGCAAAAAATTGAGCAACTCTTTGCTCTGGGTCTGAAAATATGCACCAGTCAAAATTACGTGGTTAGGACAAAACTTTCCTATTTTTTCTTTCATGATGACACAATTGTTAATTTTTCCATTAATGCCAGCATAATTCTCTTAGACTTTTTTTTTTTGCTTGGGAGAACCTGGGGATGGTTAGTTATATGCATAGTTTATAGGATAACTCAGTTATTTTGTTTGCCTCTTTAGTCTGCAGTAAATTACTTCCTGCCCTTTTTGTCTTGTTTTCCCATTTGGTAGTGCCCTTTCTTGTTTTGCTTACACGTCACATCTTATCTTATCTGAGAGGGACTCAGCTATTGAAGCATACAGATTGTCAAAGGAACCTACTTAGCATGTTCTTGGATTTGGCCTGGATTTGGTTGTTGTCTAGGTGGTGTCTAGGCAGATCTATTACTCATACCTTCTGTGGAATGTTCTGAGTCTGTGAGTTTCCTGGCCTTTTTGGATTCTCTACAGAATGATTGATGTTAAATGTTAAAAATGATTTCTTTTTTTTTTAAAGATTTTATTTCTTTATTAGGAAAGAGAGAGAGTGAGAGAGAGCATGAGAAGGGAGAAGGTCAGAGTGAGAAGCGGACTCCCCATGGAGCTGGGAGCCCGATGTGGGACTCAATCCCAGGACTCCAGGATCATGACCTGAGCCGAAGGCAGTTCCTTAACCAACTGAGCCACCCAGGCGCCCAAAAATGATTTCTTGATACAGATAAAAATACACTGCTATAAAGTTTAAGATGGAGTTAAAGTTTCTGAATTTGGATAAATTTTGCAGTTTTACAGACAATGAAATAAACTACAAAGTTATTTCATTTTTCCTTTTTTTCTCTCCAGATATGTCATGGATGCAAAAGGTAGGGAAAAGAATTGGTGACAGATGTCCTACCACTGCAAAGAGTAAATCAGGCCACAATCAAATGCCCTTCAGGTAGGACATGACACATAATCCACACACCTGCGTAAATCCTTTATTAAAGCAACAATCAAAATACAGGATGGAGCACATGGTTTTTGCTTTGCTACTATAACATCAACTTAAAAATAATTTGTTTATATCTTTAAATTATTTTTCAAAAGTGAACATTTATAGTTCACAAAATCAACAATTCGACATTTGCCCAGATAAAGTTTTTCATCTTATTTTCCAATTTTAACAAAGGACATCCAGAACTAAAGATATAGCAGGCCAAAATCTATGTGCAAGCAAGCATCTTTGACCCTAACTCACTGTAAGCAGCTCTGTGGTGTCTGACAGATACATCTGAAGGCTTTCTTTATTGGTTAAACAAAATCAATTTATGCCAGAATATTCTTAGAGCTATTTGTTTTCTATTTTTAAATTCCCTAACAGCTTCAATTTTGATTGTGGTATTCTAAGTATTAGCCCCCTTAAATTGGTATCTCTAAAAAATCTCAAAGATCATTATCCCCTCAAATGGTACTTTTCTTGTATAACAGACACACATTCAGTCCTTTGGAAAACATACTAAGCAATTCTCTTTTGATTTTCCCCCCCACCATTGATTTGTTTAATGCAAACCTGATCAATCACTATAGAAACCCTAAAAAAAGTCATTAGGTAAATGAACTTTGTTACCTACTGAGGGATTTTTAAATGAATAGGTGAATGTCAAAATGTCTAGTTTCATCGCTTCTCGGCCTTTTGGCTAAGATCAAGTGTAAAATGTCCAGTTTCTTGAAGGTATCAGGTACTCAAAGTATGTGTGTGAATATACAATGAAATTTGGTAGGTTGAAAGAGTACGGGTAAATTGGTTTAAAAAGGAAGACTAGAAACAGGGGTTGTAATCTTAAGGGGATGCCAAAAGGATCTGTGAAGATAGGTACAGAATAGTCACTGAGTGACTGTGCTGAGTATAAAATAGAGTATCTGAAAGATAAGTTAAATGTCCCATTTTCTTCCCAAATGAAACACTGAGAGGAAATCCCCTGTTAACAGAGGGATTTCTGTTATAGAAATGGTCATAGAGACCACCATGACAGGAGTTTTAGCACGGACAGACCACTATATTTCAATCTGCAAATAAAAGGTGTCTGGTTCGCCTTTCTAAAACTGTGTCTCCAATGGCTGGGATGGGTGTTTCTATAGTTAAGCTGATTTGTGTTGGCTGCACTACACTGAGAGGGCGCCTGTTCACAACATGCAAATGCTCTTTGTGCCTTACATTTTCTTCATGTGCTAAAGAGCTGAGCAGATCCTAGATCACCGATAAATAACAATCTAAGCATTAGACTTCAAACATGTCATCAGTCCATTAAATAATTTACATAGCCATAGTTCAATTCAGTCTTTTTGTCAAATTGCTTTCTTATCTCACCTGTGCCCTTCAAAGGGAACCGTACACAACACAGACTTCTACAGTTAAAAATGAAACAAATAATAAAAAAAAGTAAAGGAAGGAGATTCCAGAATCCGTTGTGTGGGATGTCAGGCCTTTTAGCCTTACTTTTGAAAAAAAAGGAATGTTCACAAGCATCTGAGACAAATCATTCTGATGTAATGGCACAATAATGGTTGGGATGGGTGAGAACATTCAGATATTTTTAGAGCAATTTCTATATGTTATATGTCACATTTGGTTCCTAGAGATTTTAGTCAAGTATTAGTATTTCTTTTTGCTGAGTATGATATACAAAAAGATGAGAACAGTAGATGTGCCCTAAATATATGAAAATATAATATATAAAACAAAACCATTATAAATTACATAGATTTTTCAGTATAAAATTTTTTTTCCATTTAGAATAAATACCGTCCAAGTTCACAGGTTATCTAAGTGAATTAAATATGCACACATAGCTGAATCATTTTCAGAATTTCAAGAAAAAAAGTTGTTAGAGATACAACTCAGCAACCAGAAACTGTTTGATTTTGAGAATGACTACATAAGACCCAAAGGACATGGCTTGGGATTTAGTGTTAAGCTTTAAAAACTGCCCAAAGGAGCCTGATGTGCATGCACGCACACAAGCACACAAACCTATAGCCACACTTCTATGCATTTCTATGAAGCTGAACAGTTTATCTTTGAAAAATCAGCTGAAAGTCACAAGGTCTTTCTGCATTTTATATTCTAGGAGAGCCTTTCTCATTTCATAAAGAAGCTGTAAGATGGATAGGAAGAGTACAGAATTTCTGGAAGGAGAAATCTCCATTGTAAACCAACCTCCTTTTAGGTTGGCTATTATTGTATCAAAAGCTTCTTGATGCCTCAGAAGGGAAAAGTTTGGAAAATCTATATAATCATCTCCCCAGTCCTAAGAAGCTAAAACCAATCTGGAACATTCTTTGGTCACATTTCTGCTCCTGCTTCATAAAAAATCTGATTTTACATGTTTAATTCCTAATCAATGTCTAGATAGAACTGATGCCTTCTGTAATTTCCATGTGGAAATTTGCACATGGGTTTGAATGGAATGAGAACTGAACAGAATGGGGAAAAGTTCACACAAAATGAGCTTAAATCTATTATTGTTTTGGACACATAGATCCATACTAAGAATTTGCTGACCTCCATGACAAGTGGACAATGTTTATATTCTGAGAGTTGGAGATAAAGCTGGTCTGCAACCCGAATACATAAAACCCTAGCCCAGAGAGCCCATCGGGAGTTATGGTTTCTCCTGACTGCTGGACTACTAGTTGCTTTCCATGATCACCCAAGACACTTCTAACTAGATGCCAGCAGTTCCTTCCTGGCCAAGTCACATCTGACCAAACTCCAGGTCTTGTCAGATTGCCTTCCAAACGAGTTATCTATGAATGAAGAAGCCCGGTAGGCCACCCCTAAAGCCAAACCCACTGCCTTCTGGCTGCAGAGCCAGACACATTTGTTGTAAAATCGGGACCGCAAAAGCAAGCAATCTCCTGTCTCTGTTTTTTGCTCCGTTTTTTGTTCATCTCTTGCAGTGGGGGCCATACCATCTTGGCAGATTATAAACTTTCTAGAAAGTGATAAACGTCTGAGCTAAAAGGTATCTTGTGACTCATCAAGCACAACCCCCAGATTCTGCAGAAGAAAAAGACTAAACCCTGGAGAAGGGGAGGGAGTTGTCCAAGGTCACTCATCCAGATAGTGATGGAGTGAGGACTAAATATCTGGGTCTGCTCTCTCAGTACCAACGTGGCCCATGTAACCTTCAATGTCATGACCCCATCACTTGATGTGGCCATGACCCTTACAACAACTTGAAGGTTCTAAGTGAAAATGAAATACCACTCATTCTCACCATGATTAAATTTCAACTGCAGAAGTGATCCTAGGGCGCCTGGGTGGCTCAGTTGGTTAAGGGACTGCCTTTCGCTCAGGTCATGATCCCGGAGTCCCAGGATCGAGTCCTACATCGGGCTCCCGGCTCCACGGGGAGTCTGCTTCTCCCTCTGACCTTCTCCCCTCTCATGGTCTCTCTCGCTCTCTCTCTCTCTAATAAATAAAATCTTTAAAAAAAAAAAAAAGAAGTGATCCTAATGATGTTTTGGGATAGAAGATCCACAACTTGCTTAAAATTCTATGATTATTTGAAATTGATCCTCTTTGAGTAAGTAAGTCATTAGGCATAAACAATGTGAGCTGAACCCAGACAGGAAAGTGAAAATCTGTTAAGCAACTGGAAAGAGAGAAGCATGATGATATTGGTTTGGTTCTGTGAGAGAGTGAGACCATTTAGATGGTGCTCAGAGCCCATCTAGTCTCTCTCCTCTGACAAAAAAGGAAACTGAGACCCAGACCAGCCCAAAGTCAGGCAGCTGGTTATTGGCACTGTCACCTAAGGTGTTAGCCTTTGCATAGACCAACTTTTTCTTTCCATAACATCATTCAGTCTCATGTATAACTGCTTTCTTGTGAGACTAAAAAATAACTCCACAATCTGGCATGAAATTTGATGACACAGTTATACCATTGTTCTAACCTTTCACTCTCCCCTTCAAGACCAGTGAGTTAGCTCTGTGGTTCACAAAAGTGGACCTGGTTACATGGCCTCACAGATCTTTCTTCTGCTGCCCCAGATCCAGTGTTTGAGTCACCCAATGGCATATGTCCCTGCAAGCCCTTCGGGGAAGCCAAAACTCTACAGCCTGCAGGGATTCATCAAATACCTCTGTCTTTGGAAGCAATACATTTTCCAGATAAAAGAATCAGTTTTTGTTTGTAGGATGATGTTACTTAACCATAAAAAGAGCAGTTTTCATGGGTATATTCAGCCTTTTACAATCTCCCTCCATACTTCAGTTGAGCTTACCAAAAGGCTCTCAGAATTGGACAGGTAAACACATTTTTATTTGACTATTAAAGTGCTATTCCTGGGCAAAGGTTTTCTCAGTTTCACAATAGCAGCTTCATTGGAAAAAAATGAAAAAAAAAAGTGATGTATGAAAATAGGCTTGGGAAGTGACAAAAATAATAAGCCTTGTAACTACTCTGGAACATTACAACTTGACTTGTAGATATCAGCCCTGCTACTAGTGACTGATACCAAAGCCTGTGAGGTACATGTTCGAGGGGAAAAAAAGGACAAAGTGAACAGGAAAGAGCAATTAGAATTACTATAATAACAACTACTCCATTATAAAGGAACAATGATAGGAATAAAAACTGAGAAGAAAGTGCAACAAACCCATGTACGTGCATTTGCTATTGTAGCAGACCTATAATTTTTTTTTAAAGGAAAAGCAATGCAGTGTGCATTGGACAGGGCTCTTGAGCTCAGAATATCTTACAGTAATATTCTCGTTGCCAAAAGGGCATCACCCATTAAGGTATTTGGCAGAGAAGAGCCTCTAAAATTCGTATCACGTGGACAGACGCCTTCTGTCCAGTATTATCAATTCTGCACCCTGATGTTTCTCACATTCTTTTCTACTGGGGAAATTCCAGTCACATAATAACCTGCACTCAGGTGTTTCCCCTTTGAAAATGGCATCACTCCTACCTAAGGGATGAGAGTCTCCTGGTAAGGCTTAGCGGCAAGTGCGTACTACATCTGCACTACAAGGAGCAGCCCCTGATTTTCTTGATATGCATAGCTTTTCGTAATTGATATTAGACATGGCTTTCATAAATAATGCAGGTGTTTCTGTCATGTGCCACCGCTGGCTCTGTAGTTTCCAGGTGAGCTGGTGGCAGGACTCTATCTAATACCTCAACAGGCGATGGCTCTTCAGATGTTAGCTCCGTGGATGTTATATCTGTAGAAGGCTCTGCAGTTTCTGGGGAATGTTCAGCGGATGGTTCTGTCTCCTCTTCATCTTTGACTTCAAACTGTACACCCTCTGAGTCACTCACGGGATCTTTTTTGGACTGTGGGTGCACAGACACCTTGATGGCAATTTGCTGGGGCTGCTCATGCAGCGACGAGGCATCTGAGTCCGCGGTGGGCGAGTCACTTCTCTTCAGGGAGTTGGGGATCGTGTAAACCTCATCCCTGTCAGAGGCTTCCTGGCCTTCTGGAGTATGCCGCACAAAATTCTGCCCCTGCTCCTCCAGCCCAACCACTTCCATGATCTCCTCCATGATAGTCCTACAGTTCATAATCAGGGGAGGCAGAGGCACACTCCTGGCAAGCTCTTCAATGTAGCGGGCAAACTCCATGGTTTTGAACTGGGTGACTTTGGCAAGCTCTAGAGTTTTGGCTGAGGTGATGATGGGGATCCGCTTGGCAATCTCAAATGCCTTTTGCAGTTTCTCTGCGCCTTCTGTCCTAAAGAACTCATTGATGGCTTTCTCGGTCTTCTTCAGGTGGCTGCTCATCATGCAGAGGCGAGTGATGTTGAGGATCATGACGACAGTGAAGGCCACAAGGCAGACGACCATGTAGTAGACGCCCATGTCTCCAGAGGTAAAGATGACTCTCAGGGTCACCGTGTTGTTCACAGTGCCATGGACGTTAGAAGCAACACACGTGTATTTACCTCGGTCTGAAAAAGACACCTTGGTGATGTTCAGGAGGCCGCTGTCGTGCATCTGCCATTTTTCTGTTGGAAGAAAGAGTGGAGAACTCAACCAAGGACATACAGATCCCACCAAAGTGTCTACGAACTCTCACATTACTAAAAACATCTCTTACTACTACCACTGCTGCTGCTTCTACTACTACGAATAATAATGACAATGGACATTTACGGTGCACCAGTGACACACACTAACTCATTTCATCTTCACAACTCCAATGAGGTAGGTACAAATCCTAGCTCCATTTCTCAGCATGAAGAAACTAAGGCCGTGTTAGATTAAACCACCTTTCCAAGGTCACCAGTTTGGAAGGAGTAGAGCTAGCTGATGAACTCAAATTCAAAAGGCTCTATCCTTAACCCCAAAACTACACTATGTAATTCCACAGCTTTGTGAAAAATAGGAAAAATAAACCATCTGGAAAATCTTGTGCTGCTATTAAAGAATGCTATAAATGTAGCATCTGCTTTTCCAACCTGCCCGTGAGCATGGCTCTGTGGGATATAAGTTCATTCGGGAGTTTAATGCATCTTAGAATATCAGGTATTTTAGGATCAACATAAAATCTGCAGTAAGCCAATTAAATTATAATTGTTTACCTGGGTTTATCATATTTGAGGTTAGAGTTATCCTTGTTGACCTCAGTTAACTAAAATGTAACATGTCATTAATTTTGAGAATTTACAATTAATCGTTTATAGTCCTTAAAAGTTACAAGCTAACAATGTGAACATTCAGAGGCTGGGTATGAATTACTATCAATTTGTTTTAGCCTTGCAAATTATAGACCCATCAAGTTGAAAAGAAGCCTCACATAATGGAGAATGCATGTTGGTAAGTGCAATTCTTATTTCCTTCTCTGGCCTAGAAAGGATCTAGTATTGCCCTGGCAATGAAGTTCTGAATCAGGAGAAACTCTTTAGTTGGGATTGACTCTTAGTTTGCCTGTGTACCCACATGTCAGAAGACCCTTGGGAAACATGATATGACGTTTGGCTTCTAGGTCTTGAGTCTGAGCCTTTCTGAAATCCTACTAGCTCCCTATACTGTCCTACAGAAAAAGAAGGGTCCAGATTAGGCCCTTGGGAGTTCTCCGGAGCAGGCAGGCAGATAGTTCTCCATAAAAGCACTCCAGTTCCCTAAGCCAACTGGAGGAACCTCTCCTGAGAGATGGAGTAATTTAACATTAGTTTCCCTTTTAAGCATCTATTATTGACTTGTATTTTTTTCCTTGTTTCTTCCCCTTTTGGCAGTGGCTTTTCATTTTTGAAGTGTGGTATTTCTCCAAAGCAACAAACAGTTTGTTCATGTTCCCTTCCCCACCTTTTTTTAAAATTGTGAGCACCTATGTGACTACGGTCTCAAGGGAAGGAGGCAACAGAGAGGCTTCTTTTTTCCAGCATCTTCTGCTCCAAGGAACATTCTTAAGAAAGCTAGACAGAGCAGCGAGGTGCCTTCTGGGGGCCTACAGTTCCTCCTCCTTGCTAGTCATGCTGGATCTGACAGGATGCCTCTCGTCGATGCTGTCCTATTACTTTGCTTTCTGAACGAACATCTGTGGAGAGTGGTTCCTGGTGTCCCTGAGTAACCCTTTTCTAACAATTCAGCCAGTGTATTTTCCCCAAGAGTAGAAAACACTGGTTTGGAAAATCTAGTGCATTTTCAGTTTCTTGTGACTGTGTCTTAACAGACAAACCTAAGCACCCAGTCTACGAAACCTCTCGTCTAGATTGGGCTGGGGCGAGCCTTCCACCCTCTTGGTTCCCTGAACTTGAATTTTGATCCTTCAGCTGCAGATCTATCCAAATATGGAAATGATCCGAGGCAAGGGAAATTATCCACTGACTTTCTTAAAATTTACATGTTTCATGACAGTGGATGACAGCAGGCATAGGAAAAAAGCTCTAGTTGATTGAAAGCTTATTACGGATATGCAAGTTATTTGGTTCCAGAGAATTACAGACAATACTCATGGAAGTTTCTCAAATTTACCTTCCTTCTTTTGTTGGAAAATATAACAGAGAAAGGATGGAAGAGGGTGAGGTGAGGTTATTTGTATGGGGAATGGTGAGGGTCAAACTGTCACCTCCTAACCACCCATGGCCACTCCTTTTATGGAGGAATTACCTCCAAAAGGAGTTGAAACCTGGGCTGTAGAAGAAAAGCAAACAAGAACACTAAACTGAGAAGGCAGGCATCCAATGGCACTATAAACAGCTTTATTCTCATACCTACATAATAATTTCAGTGATAACTGTATTCTAATTGTTATAAGTCACAAAGCAGGTCTTTGGTAGCCAACACACACACGCACACACACACATTTCCAAAGACTACAGTGTCAGAAGAGCTAAGATACCAACCTCAAAGTTGATATACATCTATATCATATTTTTTTAAAGGCTGATACTAAGACTCTACAGATTTCCTCTCAGTCTAAGCTTGACCTTTGATTAGTGGAAAATAAAGCTTTCTGCATGTTCTACTACCATTTGCAGCCCTGAAAAATAGGAAGATGGCACAAATTGTACTTTGAGGGTCCTCCCACATCTTCAGGCCTAGGCACACAAAGAATCTCCATATGGAATCCAGCAGCTAGGATCATCCTGAGAGCATTTTCTCTGCTGCACACTGCCATTCACCTCTGTCTATAAATACCTTGCCCTGAGACTCGTTCTGGAAGGGTCCTGACTTTGGCTTTAACTTTAAAGAAACAAAAATAACCCACAATGACTGTCACAAGAAACCATCAGGGCTATACATGGAGTGGAGATACAGTGCTATTCTCATATATTTAAGATGGTAATTGAGTGGGAATGTCAAACTTATGTGCTGAATTTTCATTAAGCTGCATCACTTCAGCACAAATAAAAACCTAAAATGTCAGCAGCTGATGCCAAGTCGGTTCTACACGCGATGACTTTGGAGGAAAGAAAGAGGCGGATGTTTAACCATGACTTTCTGAATATATTACCAAAGATGATGTGCAAAATGTTTCTCCTAGCCCTTGATAGTGGTTCACTTATTCACGTCCTGTGCCTCACTCAGATGGTGGCTCCTTTTTCAGAAAGCCCTTCCCTCACCTCCTCTCCACCAGCTGTGGTCCTGTAAGGGGACCCTCACCTGAAGGCTTCACGCTAAAATACTGCCACACAGTAGGAGGGGGACTGCTGGAGTCTGCTCTACTGGAGACCAGAGTTTGCCCAGGAATCTGTCGCAATCTCCCCAAGAAACTCCAGGCACAAGAACCACACGTGAAAATCTCCCACGTGTGAACAGAAGTAGAGTGGGGACAATCCCTCCTTTGCAAAGAGTAAAGCTAACAGATGTTATTTCTTAGCTGTACTGCAGTGTGTATTATGCAGCATAAAAAAAAAAAGCTGACATTTTTAGAAGGGCGGTGATCTTTTTTTAATCTTGTTCACGCATTTCATCAACAAATATTATTGAGTAAATTTGCGTTTGCACTGGGTTCCATGCTAGACTATGCGAATACAAAGATGAGTAAGACAAGATCCCTGACTGAGAAAACCATCCAACCAAAGGAGGGACATAGACTGCTACAAACAACTGTGGTTCACTTGGCGGAGACGCTGGCCCAGGGCAGTGGGGTGGAGCACCAACTTCTTAGAGAGGCCTGGGGTGCCAGGCCAGGATGAGGGGGGGCTGGGGGGTGCAGACAGGAAGGGGTACCTGGAGCATATGAGCCAAAGAGGGAAGCCAGACACTGCTGCTGTTGCTGACAAACCAAACCAAGAGAAGGGCGAGGGCGGAGACAGGGCTGAGAGGAATGCAGGGTCAATTAGCCCAGTGTTTAAGAGCTTCCTATCCATCCTGTGGGAGAACAGGAACCCCTGCCCTGCAGGACTTCCCCCCTGACAAGCCAGCCTTATTTCATTTCTTAGAGCTGCCATTGGACCTTCCCACATGCTTTCTCTCTGCCTGGAAAGCTCTCTTCCCTCCTCTCTCCAAGCCCTTACCTCACACATTCTGAGCCCAGTTTAGACACCACCTCACCTCTCACTGCACTCCCTGAGAAATCCTTCTCTGACTTCTGATTAAACCAGTGAAGAAAATCAGAAAGTCCAGAAGCAGATCCTCATAAGCATGGGAATTTTAAAAATAAGGAAGGTATTTCAAATCAGCAGGGAAAGACTATTAGGATAATTGGCTATTCGTTTAAAAGAAAATAAAGTTACACTCCTATTTTGTGTGATACATAAAAATAAAATTCCAAGTATTCTGAAGATCTAAATGTAAATTAAAAGTATAATATTAATAAAAGATATAAGACATTTTTACAAACTGGGGATAGGAAGGCCTTTTTAAGCATCATAAAAATCCCAGAATTGGTAAAGGAAAACATTGATGGATCAGATTTCTCTGCAATTAAAAGTTTTTACACTACAGAATATGTCATAATAAGTAAAATTAAATGCAAATGACAGAGTGGGAGAAAACTCTAGAATATTTGACAATGCTTAATCAGTATAAAACATAAAGAACTCCTATGAATCACAATAAATAACCCAAAAGAAAAAAATGGGGAAAAGATATGAATAGATAGGTCACAGAAAAAAGAAATACAAATAATGTCTAAATATAAAAATCACTGATTACATTACAATGGAATTTAAAGAGATCAAAGTAATTTTTAAGAAGGTAACTTTTATTTTATTAGGAAAGAGACAGAATGAGAGAGAGCATGAGAAGGGAGAAGGTCAGAGTGAGAAGCGGACTCCCCATGGAGCTGGGGGCCCGATGTGGGACTCGATCTCGGGACTCCGGGATCATGACCTGAGCCGAAGGCAGTTGCTTAACCAACTGAGCCACCCAAGCGCCCAAGAAGGTAACTTTTTAAGCTTTCAGAGAGCCAGGAAAAGTGGGGAGAAACTGACTAGACATGCTGCTGAGAGAATGGGGAAAGGGGTGCTCACACACAGTGCAGGCAGGAGTTGGCAAAACCTTTCGAAGGTTGATATGGAGGCATCTGTCAAAATTCAGAATGAATGTAATCTGTGACCCACTTTTAGATTTCTTGAAATTCTTCAAATCAGACAAGCCTTAAATTGACTGGAAAAATATTAATGAATGTAAGAAAATCAAGGTAATGAAAAAAAAAATCTTAGTTTTCAAGATAGTTTTTCTCCCAGGGACATACATAGTTCTAGAACTTTCCTCTTCTGCCAACATCTCCTGGGAGAAGCCGTAACCTCGGTCCCAAGCCAGGAAGGTGGCTGACCTGGTACCACTGTGCTCACTGTGGGGCACACACACATTCAGGGGGGAGGTCGCTCCAGAAAGTACAATGTCATGTCACTAGGACAGTGTCCGGTAGACCATCCAGTAATGAGAGAGGCAGGGCAATATGGCATCACATGGCTATGGTCAAACCTGTCGCAGTGACTGTGCCTCAGGGTCCAGCCACTGTACGGCACCAGATCAGGGCTATGGCTCATGCAACTTCTGACTAAATCCATGCTGTAGAGAAATGAGCAGCATCCGTATACCTTCTGGAACTAAAGAACCACAGAGAAAGTGAGAGCACAACCTACAAAGATACTGTGATTATAGCTTCCTTCAAACACCATGTCCACTACAATCCAATACTTCTCCAGCTTTTCCTGAGGATCACAAGAGCATCAGACATCAACAATTATGCCAAAATACTAAGCTCTTAGGATTTCCCCTAAATTACTCCTTAGATTAGGATTTCTTCTTCTTTGGCGATATCTTTCTGTGAATGTAGAAACAAGCTGATGTATGGTTTCTCTGTCTCCTCAGTAAGTTGTATGAAAAGATTAAAGCTCTTTCACAATCCCATTTAGATAGAGGCTCTTAAGCCTTACATGCCCATGCTTTTTAGAGAGGAGGGTTCAATTGGCCAAAATAAGTAGGTTACTTTCTTGAAACTAGCTTTAAACATTTTTATGTGGTAAGAGTTCCAAGAATTGTTTATGCAGACATAAATGGAGTACAAGTTTCACTCAAATGAGTAGCATGTTGAATCGACACTCTTCAAACAAGACCAAAATGCACGTGTGGGTAGATGCCTATAAACATGGCACTTTTTGTCCAATATGTGAAATATAGACCATTAAAGAGAAAGCATCCACATCTTTTTACAAAACATAATTGAAAACAAATTTAATACTGCATGGTTGCACCTGTTATAAGGCTTCTGCAGATGACAGCTCCTTGAAGCCACTGCAAAGACTCTGATTATAAACATTGCAGGCTGTGAGGGCTATTGTACCTCCCCCCACCCCCGCTCCACCCCCTGGCCCCAATCCTCCCATGAGACCTCTTCAGCGTGTACTAGGGCAGCTCTAACAAGCTATTTCCTACATCACACGGAGCAAAGGTGGCCCGGGATAATACGGGCTTAGCTCAGCTTTCAGCGCGGGAAGGTGGGCGTGGAAGGCTATGCTTTCAGAGCCTGCAGTTATGCTCTGCTTAAAGGTATAAATAATATCTGAAGAGGACCTACTGTCTTTTCATTTCCTGGCAAAGGAAACATCTGACCCTCTAGCTAATTTGATCTGGTGATCTTAATTTTTTTTTTAATTTTTTTTAAATTTAATTTTTTTAAAAAAGTGCCAAGCATGTCATTCCATGGAGGCGAGCAACAGTCTTTTCTGAGAGGAGCTGCAGGTGGTTTTCCAAGACAAGAGCACCCTACACTGGGTTCACATCAATAACTTCCATTTGGGGAATCTCTGCTGTCATCCTTATCTGAGATGGATCTGCAAGGGTCTTTTCATAGCTAAGAGCAGAGCACTCTGAATTCCTAACCCAAAGAGAGCACACCTCATTAAAGAAAAACTATCAATGGTGGTTATCAGATTGGCCCTTGATGTGGCTCAGTGAACCAAAGGAACTTTAATTAAACCACTTCTGTGGGAAAATACATAATGGATTCAAACAACTGACCTCAAGATCTACTTTGGAATGATTCTCAGTTAGCTGAGGAGTGCTTGTTTCTTTGGGTTAGATCAGGGTTTCTCAACTTGGACGCCACTGATATTTTGTGCCCAGTAATTCTATCCTGTGCGTTATAGGATGCTTAGCAGCATTCCTCCCTTCTGCCCATCAGATGCCAGTAGCATCATCTCCCCCTTCCTTTCCCTCCTCCCCCAAGTTATGACAACTGAAAAATATCTCCAGACTTTGTCAAATGACCACTGGGTGGAAAACAGGCCCCCGCTGAGAACCACTGGTTTAAGCAAATGTAAAGTTTATCTTGTATATGATATGCTTAGTGATCAGCATATACACAGTCTTCTCAGAGACAGAAGCATTACTAGATATCAATGGGCCCTTTGTACCCAAGAGTGCTGTTGGGGCAAGGGGAAGCCTCTGATGGAGAAGAGGGTTCCAGACCTGCTATCATAACAGTCACAACCTTGTTTGGAAATTTCCAATAACAATAAGGGACATAAAATTTTTTATATCAATTAAATGTTTTTAAGGTTGAGAAACTGAGCTAGAGAATAAGAAGTTACCCAGAAAATTATTTCCTGTCTTTTCCAAAACACACTGGATTATGAAACAGATTTAAGCACTTGGAATCTATGATCGTGACAACACAGGACAGTATTACCAATAACAGTGACCACAGCTGCCCTTTATGGACAGCTTGGTGTGTTTCAGGTAACTATCCAAAACATTTCATACACAATAGTTTATTCAAGACTCTCAGCCCCACCTGCTAGTAAAAAAGGATTGTTCCTATTTTACAGACACAAAAACTGTGACTCAGGGAAGTTCAGGCACTTGCTCAAAGACTCTTGTGTGATTATTCTGAATTCCCTACTATATATTCATAATTACATCAGTCTTGTTTTTGGCCTTTGATAAGTTGATTTTTCATCTCAAATATTTAATCTACTAAAAGAATTCAGTATGATATTTTCAGATGTTAATGCACTACTTCATGCCGATCTTAGAGGCAAAGGATAATTTACCTTCAAGGTGGGAACTGACCTCCTTCTACATGTAGTAAGTAGGGAGATCAGGAGCTACGGTCTGCAACCTGGACTGGCACAGCTTGCGGTCCCTTGCAGAAGTAGTTAATAAGCATTTCACAGTCTATTCAAAAAATTTGAAGGCATCCAAATTGGCAAAGAAGAAGTCAAACTCTCACTCTTTGCAGATGATATGATACTTTATGTGGAAAACCCAAAAGACTCCACTCCAAGACTGCTAGAACTCATACAGGAATTCAATCAAGTCTCAGGATATAAAA
>CM052800.1:135771172-135802067 GCA_028533885.1 Nasua narica | reverse complement strand
ATGATCGCTCTGATATGAAGAATTTGAGAGGCAGGGCAGGGGGTCGTGGGGGGTGGGGAAGAGAAAGGAAACAAGATGGGATGGGGAAGGAGACAAACCATAAGAGACTCCTAAACTCACGAAACAAACTAAGGGTGGCTGGGAGGTGGGGGGGTGGGGTAGGGTTATGGACATTGGGGAGGGTATGTGCTATGGCAAATGCTATGAAATGCATAAGCCTGATGATTCACAGACATGTACTCTGGGGCAAATAATACATTGTATGTTAATAAATAAATAAATAAATTTAAATATATATATATATATATATATATATATATATATATATTGTTCCTGAAGTTCAGGCCCCAGCACTCTGAGGTTCCCACAGTTGTCTCCCTCTCTAGGACTCAGGGGGTGAGGGCCCCAGCCCCAGCTCCTGGGCACCCGGCATAACCTGTGCTTCAGCGCCCACATGAAAGGTAGGTGCAGGTTTGGAGTCCTTGCTGCCCTCACTTCAGTTACCCTGTTATTCCTCGAAGTGGTCCAGCCTGCAGAGAGATCTGATGAGGTGCAGGGACTGGAGAGTGTGTTTGTTACCATGGTTACTGCCCCCCTCACAACTGTGATATCACTTCCTTTTGACTTGGGAGTCTGGGAGGAAGGAACGGGAGGAAATGGAGACCAACTGTGGGCTAAGGGGTGGTGGTGTCTCATCTTCTCAGCGTCAGTAGTAAAGGTTCTAGTCACAGCCACTTAATAACACTAGGACCTTGGGAAAATGCGTAAAAGAGGGATTCGGATTACACTGTCTCTAAGTATAATCTGAATTTTTAACCCATAATTTTACTTGGTGGGCAAAGAGTTCCGCTCTCCTAGGTTAAACCAACAGACACACATGTGATATGTAACATACAGTATTTTCATTACTAGAAGAAGCTTTATCATACTGTACATCCTTTAATGGCTAACCAAAAGCAATGTAATGAGAGCACTACAAGGAAGTCCCACATCCCAGGGAGCTAGACTGCTAGGGGCCTCAACCATGAGGAACACAGCTGGGAACCAGAAGTACATAATTGCAACAAAACTCCAATCACTCAGCTCCTGAGGAGACATAAGACATTAGCCTCTACTATTTTTCAGAATACAGAAGATAAAATGAGGTAAAGAGATTACGAGTATAGGTTTTCTTGGAGCAGAAACGCTCTGGGGATTACTCATTGGTCAAGGGTGTGGGATGGGGAGTATAATATGAATGAAAGGTGACAGAAACTAATAAGCTGCCACTTCAGGAACAAGGGGCTTTTTACTCCCCCACCTCCAGCCCCCTACTTCACACAGTAAACGCTTGAGAAAGCACGTTAACTCCTTCAGACCAATTAGAGCAGGCTTGGGTTTTCAGACGAGTACCTCTCCCATCTAAATCAAGAAATGTACAAATTCACAATGATCCAACCAATCCTCTCTCTGTCTAGAGACTTTCCTGAAGCAAGCTTGGTGCTTAGGTAGGTGAGTCACATTTTTTGGCCAGAAATGCACTCATTAAAAACCAAACAGTCCCCTGTTGCCACATGTTATTTCTTGCTCTTGAATTCTCCCTCCGTCTTGGCCTCAGCTGCAACAGAAAATCTAGAAACTTCAGCCAGGTCTTCGGGGGCACAGAGCCATCTCTAGTCAGTGACTGACAACCTTGCACAGAGACTTCTTTTAAGAAGTATAGTCTTTAAATCACAGTCAATGAATTAAATTGACACTTAACCATAAACAACTACTATATTGTATACTAGAGCCAGCTCCATGAAACAAAATAAAACTCCCTTATAAATGGAACATATAGTAATGGAAAATCCACTTTACATTTGTCCCTGTAACATTTTGTATGCATTGTACTACAAAATTCCAAGAGGCCTTTTAAAAGACTTTTATGTTTGCCCTTTGTCTTCTGAGTGGGAGAGTGAAAACTACGAATTAATTACTGCTTTGAATCCTTAAGGATATATATTCTCTCTCTTGCCTTAGCAAAGAAGACAGAATGAGATCTTTAAATGACTTGAATAAGAGCAACTAACATTCTCAGTGTGGCTTCCAGAATCTGTGTGTATATTTTATGACATTTGACACAACTTGAAAGCCTACCTCCTCCTCGCTCCTTCTCCTCGTCGTCTTTCAGCAGCTTGCCAACAGAATTATACCACTTGAATTGTGGATCAGGGATGCCATAAACACTACAATTAATCAAGGCACTGTTCCCTTCCTTGACTATGATATGGTCAGTTCTGGCAATGATTACAGGCACAGAGCCCAAGACCACGTCAGTGCCATTTAAAGTGCTATTAGTCACACTCTTAGCAGTTGCTAGAGTGGATACTAGGATTAAAAAGGGCACAGTAGGTAGAAAGCACACAGGCAGATGGTTCTTCAATCGATCCATCTTCTTTGCTTGCTCTATAAGGCAACAGAGATGGTTTTCCAGTGGGAATCTTCTACCGGACAACACACTGTTCAGAGCAGGACGTGGGACAAACCTGTCCTGGATCCATAGAGTTGGTTCTTGATTAAGAACCTGTTAAAAAAAATCCACACACACATATTAGCATTCATACTTTTAACAATATTATCTATAAAATGTTAGAAACCTAGCTAAAATACACACCTCTATAATTTTTGAACACACAAATTAGAAGATGTTCCGAATGTTAAATTATTTTTTCACAGAAATCATTGACAATATAATTTTGTTATTTTAGCTATTGGAACATATAGCTCTTAGTAGGAACAAATATATACTTTGTATGTTAAATGTATATCACATGACTTTGGAGAGTTCCAAGACCAATTCAGGCTTCCTTCATTTAGCATGCTAAGGTCTCCTTCTACCCCGTCCGTCACCTGTTGCTATTGTGGATGACCTGATTGTTCACCTGGGGTCCTTCTTCACCTCTTCTCTTTCCTTCTAGCTGATTTCAGTGGTCACAGCTTGCAAGGGCTCCACCCAGAATCAGTCTGGCATTCTCCTCACTCCCCATTATGGCTTCTACATATGCCTTCCCCCTTTTCAGGCAACCGCCCATGCTCCTTTGGGCTTCACACCATCTAGCTCTCTCTGCTCCATGTAACTGTTATCTACCAACTCGTGATCACTCACTGAATTCCCTGGTTTCAATCTTCATCTGTCTCCCGGAGGCAGGGGAACATCAGTACAAATGGGGTGACATTGTGGTGGCTGCACTTATTATGTCCAAAGATCTAACCTTCACCTACATCCCTATCCTCCATTTCATCCACGATTCACATAGCCACACCCTGGACCTTTCACCTCTCTACACTCTAAATTCCAAAGTGCCAAGTAGTTCTGAAGTTCTACCATCTTTAACTGCACCCAACCATTCTTCCAGATCTCTTACTCCCCTCACTGAACTTGCTAGCCTTTCTATTTCCCTCGGTCTCTATCTCCACTCCCCACCCTGACCTGCGTGTCCCACTTCTGTCTCAGTCTAGACTCAATCATGTGGACTACAGTTCCCAGTATCCTCACCCTGTCCTTCTGCCACAACTTCTGTGCCAGGATACAATTGTGACCAAGCCAATCACTTGTCATGCTGGCGTGTGTACCCAGGAGGCTGGAGCACCTCCTGGAAAGAATCATACAACCACCTCATTATTACCAAACCAAAGGAACCATCTCAACCCCAGCCAGGCCCTCGGTGACATCTGGTGATCTCTGTATCAGTGCTGAGTCCATTTAGTATCCTTTTCTCAAGATACCTCTGGATGCCCAGTGGTATCCTTACCTTTCTCAAAAGACAGCTTTCTCCTACTAGGTTGTGCAGGCATGAATTCTACTGTGCCACATTTTGGAAAGAATCCTCTGTGTCTTATCCTAACTCCCTCCCCCACCCCTGCACTCACTCCTCAAAGGACTGTATTCTGTATTTTGCCTCTCGTTACTTAAAACGGCTCTTGCTCAAGTCACCAGTCACCCCAAGTTGCCAAGTTTTCAGTCTTTCTCTTGCTAGATCTTTGTGGCAATTGCCACTATTGTGTACAAAGTTCCTTCCCTGGCTTCCACACTCTGCTCCTCTTAACTGCTCTCATTATTCTTTACTGGTTCCTCTTCTTCTTTCCAATCCTTACAAGGCAGTTAACCTACAGAGTTTCATCATTGGCCCTCTTCTCTTTTATTGTAAGCTATTACCCAAGTTCCATTTTCATGCCTTTATTTAATAACTCTCAAATCCATGTCCTCAGTCCTGACTCCTTCCTGGATTTCTGACTGGTGTTACCAACTGTCCACTGAACAGCTTTAGGAGGATGTTTTGCAGGTAACTCAAAATTAACACTCCCAAGCCAAACTCATCTGCTAACTATGCTACATTTCCCACATCCCTTCTATCAATTCAAGGCACCATCATTAGCTCAGGTATGCATGGATAGAATCCTCAATTCCACTATGACCCTGGGCCCCTCAAAACGTATTTACAGGTTGCTGATTCCATCTGTGAAATGTTGCTTGGATTCTTCCATCCCTTGTGTGCTCTGAGTGAGCCTCTGTTTAGCCTCTCTTTTCCTTACCAGAAATGGTGTGGTGACCTTCTATATAATCTGCCTGCCTTTGGTCTTACCCCAGTTCCCAATCCAATCCCTGTAACCATTCTGCAACACAAATTCTATGGTGCCATTTCTTTTTTTTTTTTTTTTAAGATTTTATTTATTTATTTAACAGAGAGAGAACACAAGTAGGCAGAGAGGCAGGCAGAGGCGGAGAGAGGAGCAGACTCCCTGCCGAGCAAGGAGCCTGATGCGGGACTCGATCCCAGGACTCCAGGATCATGACCTGAGCTGAAGGCAGCTGCCCAACCAACTGAGCCACCCAGGCATCCCTATGGTGCCATTTCTTTACTTAGCAACCTTCATTGTTTCTGCACTGTCTACATTATAGAATTTGAATGCCTTACCCTTTTTATTACTTTATTATATTATTTTTTAAGTAATTACTGAGCATCAACTATTAGGCAGACATTATTGTAGGTTCTGGAGATAAAAGAGTAGATAAGACATATCTTTCCTGTTATGTGGATATTATATTCTCATGGAGAAAAACAGACAATAAATAAATACCATGTAAATAAGAATTTCAGCTAATGGTGCATGCTTCAGAAAAGATACCACGAGGTACTTAAGTGCTGAGTTAGGCAATCAGGGAGAGAACTTCACCAAGGAGGTAGGAACTTCACCAAGGAGATGGCCCCTGGGCTGTAGTCTCTTTAGGAATCAGCCACACCTAGATCTGGGAGAAGAGCCTTCCAGGAAGAACAACAAAAGCAAATGGAACACCATAAGATGGTCAGAGGAACAGACAGGTCCAGGTCATCTAGGACTTTGTACGGCACAGTAAGGAGTTTGGATTTACCTAACATTCACTGGAAATTTTTAAGCAAAAGAGTGACAGGATATGATTTCTTTTTTTTTTTTTTTAAGATTTTATTTATGTATTTGACACAGAGAGATCCCAAGTAGGCAGAGAGGCAGGCAGAGAAAGGGGGGAAGCAGGCTCCTCGCTGAGCAAAGAGCCTGATGCGGGGCTTGATCCCAGGACCCTGAGACCACGATCGAAGCCAAAGGCAGAGGCTTAACCTACTGAGCCACCCAGGCACCCCTGATTTCTTTTTTAAAATCAACTTTACTGGGATGCCTTGGTGGCTCAGTGGTTGGGCATCTGCCTTTGGCTCAGGTCATGATCCCAGGCTCCTGGGATTGAGTCCCGCATCGGGCTCCTTGCTCAGCGGGGAGCCTGCTTCTCCCTCTGCCTCTGCCTTCTGCTCCCCCTGCTTTGCTTGTACACATTCTCTCTCTGACAAATAAATAAAATCTTTAAAAAAATAAATAAATAAAAATAAAATCAATTTTACTGTGGTATAATTTACAAACAATGAAATGTGCCCATTTAGGTAAACATTGTAGTGTGTATTGACAAATGTATATAACTATGTAATTACCACAATAAACAAAACATGGAATGTTTCCATCATCTCCAAAAGTTCCCTTGTGTCCCCTGTTTACACTGATCCATTCCAGTATTTGCTGTGTGTATATGAATGGCATGAGGTAAGGACTGAGGTTCAGTTTTCCCTCATGTGGATATCCAGTTGGTTCGGCACCATTTCTAAAAAAGACTACCATTTTTTCCAATGGCTTATCTTGTCCTCTTGTCAACAAACAGTGAGTCTACTTTTAAACTCCATTCTGTTCCACTAATGTTTACGTCTGTCCTTGGGCCGTGTACCACACTAACTGTTCTGTCTGCCTCATTCATCTTGGCATCTGCCATGTCTGAAGTCGTCCCCGACAATAAGTTATTGAATAAATAAATCTCTCTCCAAAGGCAGAAATAATTATTCCAATTCTTTAGACAATGAAACGGAGGAGATAAATAAATCAGGGGTGATAAATTAGCTTCAGACCATACATTTCTTCAGTGGGAAAGACAAAGAGTTTTCTTAGTGCTGTAAACGTCCACACTCCCCCATGTACTCGAGTGCCCTCCTGCTCCAGGAAGGCCGGCGCATTTTTCCACCAGCAGGAATCGGTGGACAGCAGATAGCACAGGCTGCTGCAGCATGACACATACCCTGTTATGACTTTGTAAATGTTTTCTTTACTTGGTTAACTCGTGGTTTCCTTTGAACAGGGAAGTTGTAAAGCTGACCTATTCAATACAGAATGGTTGTTAAGAGCATGGCCTCAGGTGGTAGGTAGACGGACCAGGATCCTGGATCTAACCAACCCTCACTGGCTGTGTGTTTTTGGCCAAGAACTCACCAAGTACAGGACAATTATAAGGATTCATGATCAAATGTGCATACCATACTTACATAACACTCGGCTTGATAAACGAGAATTTTATATGCTGAATTTTATTTCAGCATAATGTATAAAGCATCCTTTGCTAAAATTATGCTTCTCAGGTTGATTTTTATTATAGCATTTAGAAGACCTATCTTGTTTTTGGTTTTAAGACCTTATATTTTTTTTTTTTAAAGATTTTATTTATTCATTTAACAGAGAGAGAACACAAGCAGGCAGAGAGGCAGGCAGAAGCAGAGAGAGGAGCAGGCTCCCTGCGGAGCAAGGAGCCCGATGCGGGACTCGATCCCAAGACGCCGGGATCACGACCTGAGCCAAAGGCAGTTGCCCAACCAACTGAGCCACCCAGGCGTCCCGTTTTAAGACCTTATTGACTGCCTTCCCACCACCTGGAAATAATTACAAGGGATTTTCCACGGTGGGTTCTTTGGCAGGGACTTGAGTCTGAAAATACATTAGCTGCCCCTCTGGGCAGACACTGCACTGAGCATCCTGGGGACAGTACCTGGGGTCACTCCTCTCTGACTCCCTGACGCCTGTACCAGAGCTGATGTCTGACTAAACAGCTTGGAGGAGTGTGAGAGACAAGACAAAGTACGAGGTAGGTTCTGATAAGTGTGTGTAGTAAATATACTATAACTTTTTTTTTTTCACAACGAGGAAGAATGCAACAAATGGAGATCAAACTGGGTTTTAAAATGCAGAACTCAAACTGTTTTCAAGCAAAGGCTGGCCACTTTGGTTTTCTACATTCAAACACCTTGTGCTAGCAAGAATAAAGAGAATGGGACACTGCTGTTCTATTATATTTTAATAATGTCAGTAGGTACTTTGGGCTAGAAACACAGCAACTGGTCCAAAACTGTAACTAGCTAGAGAACTTCACAGGTACAGAGGCAAAGATTTGGATCTGAATACAGGGATTTCACTTAGCAAACTCATTCCTCCCTCCGCCATCTCATTGCCATCCTTTTCCATTTTGAAAAGTTACCAAGTACAGAAATCACAATGTGTAATTCGTAAGTTATTTGTGTCAACGCATTTTTACTCAGAAACTCTCTGTGAACATTTATTTTCTAAAATGATGCATTTAACTGGTTAACACTAATGAACTAAAAGTTTTTAGTAGGAATTCGCCAGATCTTCTCATACCATCCCTTTTTAGTTCTTTTTCTTTTTTTTTAAAGTATGGCTTATGTGCTGGCCACACTGCTAGGGTGTGGGGCAGGCAGTTGGGTGTGGGAGTGCTACAAAGCTCAGTAAGTCATTGGCTAGTCCACTTATAATCTACTAGGGTGAGAGATACAGCTAATTCCAGTACATTCTCCAAGTGCAATGAGTTTAGCGGTAGGTATATAGAAGGAGCACTGGCTGGTCTGGGTGACGCTTGGAGGAGATGTTTATTGACTGCCTACCCAGCACCCTATCCCAATGCCACCTTCCCCTTCCCACAGCCCCACGGCTCACGATTACCCCGGTCCTTCTAATCTTCCAATGAGCCTGCAGCTTGTACCGAACTTGTGACACTCCTCCCCAGCATACAGTTGTGCATTTTCTTAGCTTTTGTTGCAAACTTCTTTTCACAATTACAAGCAGAGCCCCTTGATGGCAGAAACTCTGGCAAATAGCTCTGTAGAATTTTCTGAGTACTGGGCACCCAAAGTAATGCTTACACACTTGCTGTATGAAGCCACACTTACGTGGGATCCAATGGCAACTGGAATAAATTCACCATGTATTGCCAGAAAAACATATAGACATCATGTCACTTTGGGCACTGGGGAAATATTCTACAAATGTACTTCGTGCAGCCTGTCAGATGTTACAGACAGCATCGTGCAAAGTTCGGTTAATAACACTATAACATTGTGAAAGACATTTTAGCTACCAAAGACTAAACCATGAGCATTATAATCCAGCAGCTTAAAATGCAGTCCTTCAAAATACAAGAACAAAGGCCACAGATTCCAAAACCAGGGTTTAACAAAAGCTACAATGGACAAATTGTTAAGCTTCGTGTGTTTGCTCATGGCCTTTGGGAAAACTTCCATAGAATATTTTCTATAAATAAAACAAAAGAGAAAATATTTAGCAAACATCAAATGTCCTTTCTTTACTCAGCTGCTTCCCCATTTCCCAATGATTGTATTTTATCTTAAAAACATGTAATAAAATGCTTTGTTGGATCTTATTTTTGTTCTTCACCTATAATAAAACATGACTATTGACCATGTATTTCTGGAGTTGGGAGGAAAGGGCCCCTTGTTTAAGGGTGTTTTGGACTAAATGAATATACATTGTTGTTTTTTCTTGGCACAATTCATGCTGCCATTTCCCCACCAACTATGATGAGTAATTTTCTAGTTACATAACTAGATTTTGTCATAACGTCTACTGAGAGTGACCACTATTTTCATTTGTGCATAAATGATGCCATAGACATAAAGGCTGCCTTTTAGTTTGGAACACATTCTTGATGGGTTCCTCCTCATGAAGCAAGGAGAAGACATCTCAACTTCATGGGAAATGAAGAGAGACGCTGAAATACTCATTATAAAGACTAGCTTTTTAAAACTGGCAGGCAATTGAAGCCATTTTGGTTATGGCCCCAATTTGGACTTCCCTAATTTCTTTTAAGATCAACATATACTGAGTTTTTAGGTAGCTAAGTTGGTGTCTGAATATGAACTATAAGAATCCAAAGTCAAAGTCCAAAAAACTTGTAGAACAAGAATATTCCTGTAGTAATTACTACAATCCAGAATCAAATTATGTAAGTGCTAAGTATAAGTTTTATCTGAATGTCCAGTTATATTGCAGAAAGATTCATATTGTCTTTGTTTCCTTCCTACAAATGTTCTAGAATCTATATGTGTAGAGATTCTTAATGTCTCTAATAACACAAAGGTAACTGCACACTTGGATGGCAAGTGAGATCATTACATAAAAGAATGGAAGAACAGTGTTTTTAGGTTACTTTTAGAAGCACCTAGATAGGTCAGTTCAATCCAAATCAATACACATTAACAGAGAAACGTGCCAGGCATATTGCCAGGGCTAAGGAGTATAAAGGTAAGACACAGTCCTTACCTCCTTTCATCCACAAATCTAGTAGGTGGAGAGAGAAAAGTAAGGCAACAATTAAAAATGATGTGAAAATTGTTCCATCAGAAAGAAGTCAAAGATCCACTGAGGGTACAGGAGAGAACACCCGAATGGTCTGGAAGGGCCAGGAAGAACATTCTGTAAGAAATGGTCCTTAAGTTATAAAGGAGTTCACCAAATAGACCAAGGGAGTGAAGTTGACTCCAAAGGAGGAAGAGCATATTGAAGAAAAGGCTGATTGGAGGGAACCTGGCACATTTGGGGAGCTGCACAGAATTAGACACCACTTTGTGGTATGAAGACGAAAGGAGGGGGAGGAAGGCTGGAAAGGTAGGCTGGTCCAAACAACGAAGGGAATGGTGTGCAATACCAAGGATGGGGAGCAATGAGAGGTTCTGGAAGGGGGAAGTGACATGGCCAGTTTGGTGTTTATTAGAAAGATCACCTTGCTCAGAGCGTGGCTGATGACATAGAGGTAAGCTAGAGACTTACTATGATGTGCAGGAAGGAAACAACAGGGGCATGGACTAAAAGCAATGGGGAAGCCAAGATGTGGACAGATCCAAAAGAGGTACAGGAATTCGAATGTACAAGACTTAATGAGTAGCTGACTATACAGCAGGTGAAAGGAACTTCAGACTTCCGGAGCAGCAGTGCCTATGGTCATACCAACAGCTCTCGGAGGAATGGAGTGTTTCATTCGCTGAGAACCAATGCCTGGCACTGTGTGTGGAATAAACATGAACACCAAAGTTAGGAATCTCAACCGACAACTCCCTGGGGCTGCACTGCCCGGTTGCTGCTGCACACGGGCTGAGCAGAGCCCATGGTGGCTCCTGCCGTTCCACGAACCTCTCCTCCTCGCTTCACACTCTCCGTGCTCTGTAAGTCCTGGCTGACGGAAGGTTTGTGAAGACGAGCAGCCTCGGCCACACTTGTTATTTATGAACTATCACAAACTGGGAGCTATATGGCAGTGTATCGTGGGAAGAAGTAGGGCTGTCTTAAGAAAGTAGTCAGCCCCTGGAAGGAAAAAGAGACCAAGAGGCCTCGTGGCATTCCTGGCACCCCCTTTGTCTATTAACCGCATGGCATTGGGATAATTCATAGCTACTGAATAGGTAGAACAAAATATATACCCTGACTTGCTGGTCTGCTGTCAATGGCCACCAGATGAGCTCTTTCAAGCTCACCCAACAATTTAGTAGCTAGAACAAAAGGTCGTAATTCTACTTTATCAACTGCACTAATGTTCAGGCCTCTACAGAATTCTAGGCTTTGTTATTTTTTCGATACACAAAAGGCACATACTCTTCAAAAACAGATTTGTTTTAAATCACTGTTTTTCGGGCCCCTGGGTGGCGCAGTTGGTTGAGCGACTGCCTTCGGCTCAGGTCATGGTCCCAGAGTCCCGGGATCGAGTCCCACATCGGGCTCCCAGCTCCATGGGGAGTCCGCTTCTCACTCTGACCTGCTCTCTCTCACTCTCTCTCTTTCCTAATAAATAAATAAATCTTTAAAAAAAAAATCACTGTTTTTCAAGGCTGAAAAGGAACTCTAGGCCCAGAGATGCCATCTTTGTAATACTTTATTTTTGATGGTGCATAATATTAAGAAATCATTCTTGGATCTTCACAATTTTCCCACAAGGTATGTTTTTCTGATTAAAAGTAAGACTGATATAAAATAAAGCTCCCAGAAATGTAATCTTCCAAAAAGGAGTAAGAGAAAGAGAGTTATAGTAAAGATTTTCCTCTGCAGGTAAAATTATCGTTAGGGAAAATAAAAACAGGTCTATCATACATATCTACTCACATAACTAGAATATTCGATCTGGAAAAACTTAACGTGTGTTTTCATAAAGGTTTTCCTTTATGCAAGATGAGAAAGGAAGGCCCCACAGAAGATGAGCAATTTCCCAGCATCACACAGTTTAATGTGAGCCAGGATAAAAAGCTCACAACCAGACTGGGCCTGAATTACATTACAATCTCTTGGTTCCACAAAGGCAATTTTTGAGTTGTCCCAGCAGCTGAAACATTCACGGACTGCTGTTCTAATGATAGGTCTATCTTTTCGAAGAGTTTACTGATGTTTCAGTGTGTATTCAGCTTCCTCGAATTCTCATTCTAAATGAATAGGCTAAAATAGTTTCGGGTCCAATTAAGGCAGATCCTTAACTGATCAGAGGGATGTTTCCTCCAGAATCTGATAGTCCAGGGAATAAACCAAATCTGGGAAATGAATACAAATGGGATAGATGCATTGGTGGATGGTACCCTCATGCTCCCAGCTCAATACCCAAAACACATTACAATGTAGATAAAAGGGTTATGATCCTGTCTTGGCGTTCTTGAATCTGACACCATCATGTATCAGATTCTATACACCTATTAAACCTAAAGCCGGTTCAGAAGCACCTCTGTTTATGTCTTTCTCTTCCTGTCCCTATTACAAGATATTTTTTCCAGTGTCTCCTCCCTTTAAAAAATAATTGTATCCTTTCAAAATATTTTCCCTACTCACTTGGAGCGTGTATATAGGGAGAGTCACATTTTCTTTCTAATACCATTAATTTTTGTCACCTGCTAATCTACTGCACTACTTCTGCCAACTTTCAATTCTTTTTTTTTCATTTCATCTCAAGCCCGTTTCCTCAGAAGTTCTTGGTATTCTCTGGATATAAGCCCCTATATCCAGAGTGAAGTCAGGCAGGGACTGATGGGCATCTGGAAGGCTGGACACATCAAGGAGTAAGAACCCTTCTCTGGCCTGGAAAAATGGCCAGAGTATCCCGTGGCATCAGGGAGATGTTTTATTGAGGTGCTGACCCCTAGCTGCCTGCCTGCAGATCCAGGCCAGCCAGCTCTCTGCCCGGACAGAGGAGGCAGACGTATGTCCGCCAGGCAGCACGGGAGACTGCTCTATCAATCAGAAGCAATATTCTCAACTTGATTTCCTAAATAGGATATATGGCCTGAGGCAATTGCCAACAATTACATTTTCTTGTGGATTCTGGTATACTTTGTAAACTCCTCAGGCCTTCAGAGTGAAAGTGCCTTTCTCAGTTTCCCCCTTTGACTGGACACAGCTTCCCAACTGGCCAGATGTAATGCAGTTGTGGGCAGTTTTCTTTCGATGTAATATTATGAGGGGGCTAATTGTTTAGTGCTTAGACAGCCATGCTAAAGCTATTTCACTCATCATGAGTATGAAGGACAGTATTAATAGGACCCAAACAAGACAGAGAGTAATGTCCAACAGGAATACATCGAGTGTTCCAAGGGATAGCCAGTGTGAAGAGGAACTTGCTACAGGACTCCCTGGAGCCAGAGAACTGAGATCATAATACAGCGAAGAGTTGGAATTAGGTTCCTAGGATATGAAATGGGATGGGCCCTGAGGTTAAGATCAAGCACAGAAATTTTGGGGTGAGCTGGAAAGAGGGCACTGGTTTAGCCTCTTAGGATTAAAACCCACAAACTCTTTGCTCGGTTTTGCCTTTTACTAGTAGATGACTTCTGGGAGTCGGCTGATCCCTCTGAGCTGCAGACCCATCTCTTGGGCCCCTTCTGACCTCCCAGTCTATGACCATGACCACCAGGAGTGTGGCTGGGGCTGGCCGAGGGATGGAATGGTGAGTACTAAGCCACAGGAGAAGAGGGAAAGAGCAAGAAGTTTTTTGTGTACAATGAAGGTCCCATTGCAGGAATTCAATTAGGGCAAAGAACTGTGTTTGCCACGCCATTCGTGACTTGGTGATGACCCAGGAACCAGCTTGTGCATCGCATAGCACATGGTAACTTGTTCTCCATAGGGAAGGCAACCTCTTGAGTGTTTCTCACATCCTAAGCAGTATAATGAAAAAGAAAACTGACATAAGCTCCCAAGGCCTTTGGACCCTCCATCCACACCCTCCAGACACCCTCACCACACCGCTGAGGTGAATGAGCTCAGGTTCCTACCACTGAGGGACTGGTCGAGGCACACCACAGTCCCCAGCTGGGGCCTCAAAATCGTCATTTCACGTGATAATTCACTACAAAGAGGTCTTGGGTCTGCTCTTGCCACTTGGAATAATTTTTATCATGAAACTCCACTGACAAAATATTATTGGTGTTCAAATATTTATTGACTGTCCTAGGAGCCAGGCATTTGTTACTTATTTTTTTTTTCCTTTTTTAATGACTAGTAACAATCTATGCATGGGGAAGCTTCAAAGAAAATGAAAATAAGACACAAACACTCTTAAATTATTACAATGTACATTTCCAGGGATTCTTTGTTCAAGGGTAAAGGCCAGAGAAGGCCTGCCCACAGCCTTACGATATTTGGCCCCCAGCAGCCTCGCAATCTTCATTTCTGACCTCTCTACCCCTCCCTCACTCCCTGCCAGCTGCACTGGGCCCTGCTAATCCTGGAAAGTGCCAGATACACTGGAACCCTTACACTTACTATTCCTTCCATCTGCATTAAGTCCCCGGGGATGCCTACAAGGCTTGCTTCCTACATTTCCTTTCTCAAATGTCACCTCATCAGCAAGGCCCTCCCTGGTCATCTTACAAAAAATAGTGTGCTCCAACCCCCATCAGTCTTTGTCACCTTTGGCTGCTTCTTCATACTGTGAACTACCCTGTTCCTACTGAGATGTGAGCTCCTGGGCAGATTCCTTACAATGAAACTAACTTTAAAATATAAACCAAGATTTCCTTAAAAGTCAGTCTTCAGGGGCACCTGTGTGGCTCAGTGGGTTAAGGCCTCTGCCTTCGGCTCAGTCATGATCTCAGGGTCCTGGGATGGAGCCCCACAGCAGGCTCTCTCTGCTCAGCAGGGAGCCTGCTTCCCCCTCTCCCTCTGCCTGCCCCTCTACTTGTGATCTCTTTCTTGCTGTAAAATAAATAAAATCTTTACAAAAAAAAAAAAAAAAATTCAGTCTTCAGAAACACATCCTTCCTTACAGAGAGCCCTGAGAGGCTGAGCTGCTCCTAACATAGCCCGGGACCGGAGGCTGAGGGAGCCGGTCTGTCAGAGGGACTTGGAGCAGCTGCCCGGCATGAGTAATGTATCTGGGGACTATTTTCTATGCCTGAAATACACATTCTTTTTATTGTTGAGATGAAAAGCAACCGCCTACTTAATTTGTACATCAAATGTTGAAACCATCCCTTACTCCTTATCTCTCTGCTTCTTTGATTAAGGCCATTTAAATTCACGGTGTAGGAACTGGATTATCCGGGGTTTCTCCTTTCGGCAGAGTAAAATTTCATCTATTTGAAAAAATATGCTCAATAACTGAGGAAGGTAGTTAAAAAAGCCTTTCCTCCTTCCTCCTTTACCAGCTTATCATCACAAAGTGGAATTGCATAATGAATATTTCTCTGAATCACATATGCCAAGTGTTTTTCATAGACACTAGGAACTGGATCTTGGTGAAAAACAGATCAGAAGAGATCCTGTAATTCAAACCCTATTTGACTTGTTATTAAGAACTCAAAAACAGGGCGCCTGGGTGGCTCAGTTGGTTAAGCGACTGCCTTTGGCTCAGGTCATGATCCTGGAGTCCCAGGATCGAGTCCCATATTGGACTCCCGGCTCTGCGGGAAGTCTGCTTCTCCCTCTGACTTTCTCCCCTCTCATTCTCAGTCTCTGTCTCTAATAAAAAAAAACTCAAAAACAATGTCCCCTATGCTTACCCAGTTTATAAAACACTCCCAGGCATGGTATCCCATTCGAGTCTTACACTACCCTAGGACACAGGCAGGCCCCTCAAAGAACCTTATCTGCTCTCACTCCCTGGCTAACTCATGCACAGTGATCACTGAGTGACTACCACAGCTTGGCCAAACCGTCTAAACGTCATAAGCACCCGAAGCTGTCAGAACTGTTATTTAAAATCAATTATTTTGAAATATTGTTATTATTTTAAAAATTATTTTAAAATTTTGGACATAACTCAATTATCTTTCAAAATGTGGTTGACTCCAAATAATCTTCTAGCTTGACTTTAGTGCAAACCCTAAGATCAACCTCTCCCCCAAATTAAGTGTTTTTCAGTGTGACAATATGGAAAATTACCTTAACTAAACAAAAAAACAGAAGAAAGTTGAAAATATGGATTCAGTGACTGCCACACAGAATTTTGAAGGAAGCTTTGCTATTCTCTCAGCTTTGATAGGAACAGGCCCTGAGCACCCTTGCCAGATGTTCTTAATGATTTCTCACCTGTGCAGTCAGATTCAGCTAAGTGATAAAAAATTAGGAGCCAGTTACATCAGTTAAGCTGAACTCAAAGTACTTATGAGGCCACTATTATCAGTTTAGTACCAATTGCTGTGGGCTGAAAAAAAAATTGTAACATCAGTTCTTTACCCAAATGGTGTTTGGAATTTTGGTGATGATGGCATACCAAGCAATATATAATTAAGCACTAAACTGGGCAAATACCACAGAAATTCAGAGGAGGGCCAGCTGGAAAGGTCATAGAATGTTCCCAGGGGTTGGTCAAATCCTGAAGGATGAATAAAGGAGACAGTATAATTTTCTCAGCAGGAAAAAAAGTAGGAATGGAAATAAACACAGCATGCCAATTAAAAATAAAATCTATGTTAAGAGTATGTTTTTGCAAGGCTCGTGCAATGGGTCTGATGTGCATCCTCATCTCAAGAACTCTGCGATATGAGAGTATTCCTCCAGAAATTCTAATTAATAAGAGGGCCTTAAGGGTTGCTTAGGAGAAATGATAAAGAGGATTCTGGGACAGATGATCCATCACTTAGGACGTAAAATCTAACACACCAGTGAAAGAAGAGGAGACAGCCACAGCACAGAGGTAGAGCTGAGAAGCCCTAGGAAGGCAGGAGGGAAGCAAAAGTCCACTTCAGTCCAGCTGCACAGGGAGAAATGCTCTGCCCTCAGTGAAGCAAAGGATGGGTAATACTCAACCGTTTTCTAGAAATTAATTTCAAGTTCCTCAAAAGTGTTTTAAGATGGAGAAAACCAAGCTGACTTTGGGAAGCCTACCAAGAGCAAGACTCACTCAGACACCAGATAATCCAAGGTTGTCGAAACCCTGAAGGAATAAAACCTTCCCTCCAGCTTGGGACTGACAACAGGAATTGCACAAAGGCAGGTGGGGAGAGAGCAAGAGCTGAGGCACAGGCATGATTAGTAAGGGCAATGCAGTCCAGCGCCTGGCTTGGGTAACGAAACAGAAATTTAGAAAGTGAAGTTCGCACTAGCAACTGAAAAGCAAGAAATCTCAAGGGTTACTATTTCAAACCATCCCGTGGCTATCCTGGGCTGTCAAGACCCAGAAGAAAGTCCTGGGTGAAGCTTGGAGCCAAATACCAATGCAGTCTTTCTCAAATACCTCCCCATGCTGAAGACCAAGGAAAGCAGGTTTTGTATCTTTAAGAAAACACAATGCCTATACATCATCTACTTACTTCTTTTTTTTTTTTTTTTTAAGATTTATTTATTTATTTATTAGAGACAGAGACTGAGAATGAGAGGGGAGAAGGTCAGAGGGAGAAGCAGACTTCCCGCAGAGCCGGGAGTCCGATATGGGACTCGATCCTGGGACTCGATCCTGGGACTCCAGGATCATGACCTGAGCCAAAGGCAGTCGCTTAACCAACTGAGCCACCCAGGCGCCCCATCTACTTACTTCTTTACAGGGGAGCTTGGCCACTGGGAAGAAAGGAATTAACTGGTCAACTTGGAATAATTCTCACTTTCACAAATACAGAGTTCTTGCTATTTCTAAGAGAGTACAGAAAGGTATAGACCCTGGAACAGATGTATCCCGTCTTGTCTAGGAGAGGTACTGCTTTAATAAACTGAAGAAAATGAAGTTAATTAGCCCCAGCCAGGGCGCTCCAGTCCTACACTGGGTGGCACTTGTGAGTGAGTAATTCCGGAGCACTTTATTCCGACCCATTTATTTCCTTAAGGAGTAAAGCCTTCCTGGCACCATCAGCCAACTCAAATCCTCAATAGAAGGAAAGATTTTGAATTATATTTAAATACTTGCTCAGCAAACCTCCTCTTTTCCACAGAGTACAAAGTCAACTTCAGCCCAGCCTCTAAGACAGTTACCTTCCAATGCAGAATTAGGCAAGTCTACCCCATATCAATATTGTTTCAGCCTCACTAGCATCCCCAAATCCTTCTGCCCAGAAGCTGATGAACCATCAGGGAATCAATTCCTTCTTTCTTTCTTCGATGTTTTTCTTACAAAGTACGTGCCCGGCAAGGAAATTCTGATTTCTTCCTCCACACACAGCAGTGAGTTTGGGCTTTCCTGCTCCTCTGCTGCTTTAGGTCCCTCTGGTTAAGCACCGGCAGTGGAAATCAGTATCTCTGGTCCTGCAAAGTTTTGTGCTCAGCAGAACCCCTGAGAGAGTGCACCTTCCACACTCTGCAGTATTGTCTGCGTTGTCTGCCACAGACAATCCGAGTACATGGGAGTCACTTCCAATGCCTCCTTTCCTTCCCTGCCCACATGGCCACACATCCGTGGTTGGTTCCAGCTTTATGCGCCCATCATCTCTGACAGGCACCACTCTACTAGACTCCTTCCTCACTGACCTGCCCCTAGTCTTGCCTGTCTCCAATCCACATACCATGCTGTTACCAAAATCAGCAGACTCCGAAAGATCTGACTTAAAACATATTCCATGTCTTTGTCAGTAGTATGAAACTAAAGTCCTTGGCAGGACATACATGATCCTTCATGCTCTGACTCCTACTGACCTCTTTAACCTCATCTCTGGAGCATCCGCTGCCCTTCTTCTTTCCTGATCTCCTCGCATTCTGTGTCTCTAGCTGGCCATGCTGCCTTTCATAACCTTACACGTCTGGCAAACCCTAACTTGGCTTTTAAGTCTTGGTTCAAAAGCCCTCCAGGACTCCCCCAGGTAGCCCCGGACTCTCCTCCTTTCACTGTTCTTTATCCATACCTTCATTTTTCCTCCTACAATCATTTTTGTGCACATCTGCTCCACCATTACGCTCTCAGGTCATCACTATTTGTTGAATGGATTGATGAATTAATGAATGAATGGATGAGACAAACTTATCTGAAGATACACATTTGGAGACATTGGTGTGTGGGCTAGTGATACAGTCATGAGGAAAAAGAAATTGCCCAGAAGGATTACAGTAGGCCAAGGTTAGAACTCAGAGAAAAGGTGGGGCGCCTGGGTGGCTCAGTGGGTTAAAGCCTCTGCCTTCGGCTCAGGTCCTGATCTCAGGGTTCTGGGATCGAGCCCCACATCGGGCTCTCTGTTCAGCGGGGAGCCTGCTTCCCTCTCTCTCTCTCTGCCTGCCGTTCTGCCTACTTGTGATGTCTCTCTCTGTCAAAGAAATAAATAAAATCTTAAAAAAAAAAAAAAAACTCAGAGAAAAGAGACGAACCTTCTCTTTGGGAAAGAGCGTAAAAAAATAAAATAAGGGGCACCTGGGTCGCTCAGTGGTTAAGTGTCTACCTTCAGATCAGGTCATGATCCCAGTGTCCTGAGATCGAGCCCCACATCAGGCTCCCTGCTTGGTGGGAAGCCTGCTTCTCTCTCCCAACTCTCCCTGCTTGTGTTCCCTCTCTCACTATGTCTCTCTCTGTCAAATAAATAAATAAATCTTTTTAAAAAATAAACAAGTAAAAAATAAATAAAATAAAACAAAATAAAATAAAAAGCATGGAGAGACCTAGGGGCATGTAACCCAGTAGACCAAGGCAGAGGTGATTCAAGAAAGAGGAATGATGTGCACTGAGCTAGTCCTTTACAGTGGTGAACAATAATTATTACATCCTTTTATAAGGACATTTAGGTAAAAATCTTATAAAGTTTACAGATGGGAGCTAGAAAATATACACAGTTTTGTTTTTATTAAGATGATTCTTAGTCAAGTCTGTTTCCAGTTTCAGATTTTGCCAACCCAAGCCTTCCTTTACCATGCTGTCTGAAAAGTGTATTTTTCTCGTACCAGTTTTTTCTAACATACAGTTTAGTTTCAATTCAGAGCCACTCTTGTAATACTAAGGTATACTTCTTCAGTTGAGGTTTTCCAGACACAGAGATGGCAACTCGACCAACTACAAGTTTTTATAGGACAGAAATTAGGCCCTCGTATTTAAGAGTGAATATGTTTGGAAAGAATGACTGAATTTCTTACAGAAGTTAGATCATCTAGTATCATAGCTATCATCCATACCCTGGCAAATACGGGGCCTATAGCGAAGATTGCTAATTGATTTGGGCCATTTCCCAGCTAAGCCTGTACAAGCCTATAACATCCCACAAGCTACGAGCAACCGGTCAGAGCTGGCCCAGGTGACATTACATCATCTCAAGTGAAGTGCACTAGATTTGAGCTTTCATGGCTCCCTGGTCATGTCTGCAAAGTATACGGCCAGCAGAGCAGCTGTCTGCTCAGAGGACAATGGGCAGAAACAAAGGAATCAAAATGTGACTTGGCCCTTCTGCTTTATTTTCTATGACCTTCTTCTATCACAAATTGTGAATAAGAGTCTCTTAAGCTATTAATTTCACAGATATATATAAATGCCATTTCAGATCCATTCAGAGAACTGAATTATATACCATGCGGGTTCCAGATTTCTGTCACTGACCACCCCTGGCTAGATACCCTTTGTCAAACAGCTGTATAAAACTTGGGGTTTAGCTATACATTGCTTTTTTAGGAAGATAAGTCTGGCAGCAGTCTGTTCATTGCATGTTCCTGTTTAAAATGCTTAGCTGGTTTCCTACTACTTCTCTATACATGATAGGATGAAATCCAAACTCCTTTCATGGCATCATCACAATGAAAGGACCGTATCATTCCCCTTCTTCTGCCTCTGCCCATTATTCCATCACCCCAAGTCTTTCTTTGCATAATGGTTGTATTAGCTTTCTATTGCTCCTTTCTATGACACTAAGTCGTAAACTTAGTGACTTTAACATATAATGTATCATCTTTCAGTTATGTGGGTTAAAAGTTTAAAGGGGATCTTACTAGGCTATCAGAGAGTTGGCAGTGCTGTGTTCCTTCTGGATGCTCTAGAACAGCATCTGTTTCCTTGCCTTTGCCAGCTTCTAGAGCCTGCCTACATTCTTAAGGTGTGGCCCCCTTCCATCTTCAAAGCCAGCAATGGCCAGCTTTTTCACATGGCCTCACTCTGACACTGTCTTCAGCTTTCCTCTTTCACCTTCATAGACTCTCATGATTACACTGGGCTCACAGAATGATCCAGACAATCTCTCCATCTCCAAATCTTCAATTTAATCACATTTGCAAGGTCCCAGAGTGGACATCTTTGGGCCATTATTCTAACTATGAGAGTAGTGTCCTTCTGCCTGGAGAGTTCACGTCTCTGCTTAGAAGACTTCTACCCAAATTCCTTAGGCATTCCTTAGATCCTATGGAAATGTCACTGTTTTCACGGAGCCCCCCCTCTTCCTCCAACCCAAGGGGCTCATATCTGTTGTCTCCTCAGTCCCATGTACAAATAACCTCTCCTGGAGCACACACCTTGCACTACAGTTTATTTGTCCTGAAGTATGTCTCTCTGACTAGATTCTGAGTCACTAAGTCTTATTCATTTCTGCAGCCCCTGGGGCCTAACTATTAAACACTGTGGGGAAGAAAAATGAATGTGGTTATTTTAATGAGTGAAGACCTCAGGTGAAGGCAGAGGTAAGACAATAAATTCACAGGGCTTCTGTTCTGAGTATAGCTTAGAAACTAATTCTAACAGCTCTTAACTGGGTCTTAACCCATTATCAACCAAACTCCTTAGTTCTTTAACCATTCCAGGGAGGCATTATAGCAAACTTAAACCATTCACATCTAACGATATTTCTTTTTTCTTTTCTTTTCCTTTTTTAGGACGTTTCTAACTTTATTTTAAGTTGCCATGAGTCAAAACATGTCAGTTTTAAGTGTCCTCCTGGGCATGGCTGGAAAAGGGCTCACGGCACCCCAAGCGCTTGGTTAGGTGAGGGAAGTGATACTATCTGAATGATTTCTGAATTCCCAAAAATGACACCCATCTAACACATCTGACTGTACTATGTTGGAAATTAAAGCCACTTTGCCACAATATTTATTTGGTATTTCAGTATCAGGAAGTTTTTCATTAAAAAAAATAGAACAAAAAGTTCAAAATTAAAATTTAAATAGTCTTAACTACTCAACTATTCAAATTACAAGCCAAATGAGAGGTTGAATAAATTATGGCCACATGAATGCTGGAAGATCTATTTTTAAAGGCCAATAGTTTGCTATGAATATCAGACACCACCATACAGTACAGAAATCTGATTTGCAAATAAGATGAAAAATTATGTGCCTAGCAGTTAAGTTGAAAGAACCCAACAGGCATAAAAAAAAGAAATGATTACCTGTTTCTTAATTTGAATACAAAGTCTATTTTGCTATTTTTTCTTCATTAGCCATAGCAAAACCCCTTTGACCTAAATCCTGTCAGTTTTGTCGTTTTAGTTTAGGAAACTCCATTCTTTTGTGGAATTTCTGAAGCAATAAGCGGTGTTTAAACACGCCTTTTGTTAAATTTCACTGCTTTTCCTAATCTTGAAAAAATGAGATTTTTTAGATCCAAAAGGGGGACTACTGATCCGTATTAAACCTCACATTCACAAAGAGGGACACTAAAGCCTTGCTGCTTCCTCTGGGTCAGGAAGAAGCCAAGGCTAAGGGGAGACATCACTGACTGCTGCTTGGGAATGCAGCCTGAGAACACAAGACTTGCTCTACAGGATCTGTTGTGCATGATTGCCGTGCTTCAAGGCAGACTTTAAACTTGGTGCATTTTTATAGAGAAGGGAAGTGCAATTTCTCAGTGTTGGTGTTGTTTTTTTGCCCTTAACTTCTAAATTGTTCTGTGACTGTATTTATAAGTATATTTAGGAGCAGGGAACACCACCAACCAACCAATTGGGCTAGCATGGAGGACTTCAGGCCTAATTTGTAGAAATACTAATCATGTTGTTGCTATTGTTGCTGTCTGGACATTTCAAGCCTTTCCTGTTCTTAAATCTCGGTTATGTGTAGGCTAAGCATAAAGCTCACTGGGGAAATCACACAGAGGGTCTGGAATTAGAGCGGGAGCCATCTCAGGCCAGAACAATCATTAAAGGCTGTTCACAAACCAACAAAAAGTCAATGTACCTCCAAAATCTATTAAGGTCTGTCAAGAATGCAAGTAAGAAATTTTGTAATAATCTTAGTAAATAAAACAACTGAACCTACTAAGTGGTACTGATGGGAACAGGCTTCAGGATATAGCCTGAGAGGCAGAACAGGTTCCCACTAGAACAAGGATTGTTTACCTTGCCCGGATTAAATACAATAATCCTAAGCGTGGTAATGATACCAAATGTTTGAGGAAGAACCAATAGTAGAAACCCCAGTGGGATCTACAAACTGCATTTTTCTGTAAAAGTAAAATGCCAGTAAGAACGACATCGTTCTAACATTCTCCCTTCTGAATACAAATTTTCTTCCATCTTGCATTTCATCCTGAACAATTTTACTATGTTCAGCATAGTAGCAACTGAAAAAAATGTGTTTCATCTAGAAGCAAAAGTGAGAAACCTTTACAAAAAACACTGAGCTTCTCCCAAGCTCGATTTCCAAGTTCTTAATATAAGCTAACACAAAATAAAGACTGCTACAGTAACCAAACTTTTCTGCTAACAAGTATCCTTAAAAACTATGACAATTCAACCATAATAGATTATTTTCTACAGTGTGAGCAGATAATGGACCTACATTCTTCTTCTTCTTCTTCTTCTTTTTTTTGCTAGTTTGCTTTATAAATCTTGCAACTTGCAAGTTCAAGTTTTTTTTGGAGGCGAAGGCAAGTTAATAGTCGATCTTAAAATAAATCGGCTTTGCAATTATTTTTTTTTTAAGCCGACGAAGCACGTTTCCCCATTCCACGCCATGAAGCAATTCGATGTCAACTTGCTATGGAGTCATATGCGACAAACTCTGAGAGCTCCAGTCGCGAGGCGGCGGCTTGCTGCCCCCACAGCTTCCCGCACTCCTGCAGCATCAGGACGCTGCACTCTCCCGGCGCTGGGCACAGAACCCGAACTCGGGGCCTCCGGGCCACGGGACAGTACACCCTACCCCCGTCCCGGGGAAACTGAGGTACGGTGACCCGAACGGTACGGAGTCCGGCGAAGGCCACCGCCGCTGCTTGGCGTTCCCTTGCCTCCCGGAGGTTTGGGAGGCTCCTCGGCAGCACACTGTAGACAGCGGGCTCTTCGCCGTAGTAAGATTACGGCACAAGCCTGAGAGGTGGCTGTCCCCAGCCCACTGGCCCCCTAGGTCCCGCCCCGCACGGATGTCGAAGCATCCTGCGACCCCCAGGAGCTCGCTACTGGGACCTCGCGGCGCCTCCAGCGCGAAGCCTCTTCCTTGGGCTCCGCCAGCCTAAGCGCCCGAAAGTTCCTCGGCCCCAGCGGCCGCAGCGACCCGGCCGCCCACCCCGTGCCGGGCTCCCTGCCACCCGCGCCCCGCCGCCTCTGCTGTCCGGGCACCCCTGCTAACCTGACGCCGCCGCGCCACTCAGGTGGCTGCCTTGCGCCCCTCGCCATGGCCAGCCTGCGAGCCGTCGCCGCTCCACACCCCGCGCCCGACGCCCGGCAGCACCTACTGCGGGCGAGCTGCCTCCGCCGGCGCCGGGCAGCGATGCGGGCTGCGCCGCGGGCGGCCGGGAGTGCGGAGCTCCCCACCTACAGCAGCCGGAGCCGGCCGGTGCCGAGCATGCCCAGTGCGGCTCGCCGGGCGGCGCGGAGGCGCGGGGCCGCGCGGGGTGTCGCCGCCGGGTTTTCGCAGCAGCCACGGGCGCGGGGCGGAGCGGGTGGCGCCGGGCTGACCTGTGAGAGCCGAGGGGTCTGGCCAGAGGAGGGGGCGGGCTGAGCGTGCTCCGGAGGCCCTCCTTCAGCCTGCGCCGGCTCTGGGGCGGGCCTGGGGCTCCGGAGCTCCGCTCCAGCACGCCCAGGGTGATGCTGGGGCGGAGGGCGTCGTTTCCGACGCTGCGGTGTTTGGGCAGCGTGACTGATAATTGTCGGGGAGCAGGGCGCTCCCAGGGCTTCCAGCGCAACTCTTCTGAGCGTCGCGTCGCTTTGTCGTTCAGGGTTACCCTCCTGGGACACGGAGAGAGCCGAGCGTCCAGCCTCCGGACTTACCTACTCCAAGGCCACCTGGGAAGCCACTTGGCCATCAAAAGCTTCGCAGGCCTCCCCGGGTGACTCTGCTGTCACTTCCAAAACCCACGCAGAAGCGGCTGCGAGAAAATACAGCAGGATGTTCACCGGTGGTTTCTGAGTGGTGGGGTTCCAAGGAATTTTTAATTTCCTTCTTTTTTGATTATTTACAGGGTTTTTTTTTTTTTAAGATTTTATTTATGTGAGCGAGAAAGCGAGAGCAGGAACACCAGCGGGGCGGGGAGAGGCAGAAGCAGGCTTTCTGCTGAGCAGGGAGCACGTTGCGGGGCTCCATTCCATAACCCTGGGATTATGACTGAGCCGAAGGCAGCCGCTCAACGACTGAGCCACCCAGGCGCCCCTGATTATTTATAGTTTCTAAGTATTCTATAATGGGCAATCTAGTGGTTTTCAAATAAAATATGTTCTAAAATTATTTTTTAAAAACGCCCGCAGAACTTCAGCAGCACCGTTCTACAATGTAAGCAGCTCCTCTCACCGCCCCCCTTTTTTGGCTTGCGGGAGACAATTTCTGGGGCTCGGACCAGGCTCCACCTCCCCGGGACTTCTTTCGGGCCGCCCCTTGGCCACGCCCCCAAGCCGATCCTTTCACTCCAGTACCGCCCCCTTCTTCTTTGGTTGCTGAGAAAACGCGGAAGGGTGGACCTTGCACACTGACGTTCCCGGTGGCTCCTGTGCCAGACTAGGAATGTTCCGCCGCCGGGTCAGGGACCGCAGACGAGGAGAGAGGCGTCTTTAAGCAACTCCCAATCTCTCTCCTTCTCCTCGTTCTTGGCAAACGGAACTAAGTAGCACCTCCGACCCCCTGCCCCGAGCTCGGACCTGCAAAGTGGGTCAGGACTTGACTGAGCATGCTCCGGACAGTGCCAGAATGCCGCACGCGGCTGCATCTCATTGCCCAAGGTTGATGTAGCCGCGCTCGCTCGCTCGTCACGGCATCGAAGGTCAGGAGGCGGGTGGAAGCAGGGCCCTGGAGTTGCGCTATAGCTTCGACACGTGGACAGGTCACCCCTACCCAGGCCCGCGTTGGGGGGTGGGTGCGTGGGATCTGGCTTATGGGTGACTCAAAGCCTGATTTTTTCCCTCAAAGATTGAGATTAGGAATGCTGTTGTAACATTGGCTTTATGGCATCTCCAATAATAACACATTTTAAGCTCTAGGAACTTTTCAGCCCCTCTTTTCTTTAAAGAAACCGTAATCTTTTTAAAGTATTCTTTACATTTGCACTAGAACCCTAAATTTTCTCTTGTTTTATTAAAGATTTAATGTTTGTCCTCGCTTTCAAATAATTATACAGTATTATATCACTTTTTTTTTCCTTCCAACAATTTTGTGTTCACTGTAACTCACTCCTGTCCACCTTTTTTCAAATTTTCAGAGAATGAGCAGAATGCCCTCCTGTTGTCCTAAATAGGCTTGTGGTAGGTGTGGAAAACTTGCTTTTAATGCTCTGTCACAGAAGAGAAGACTGAAGTAGAGAAAGATTATAGGGAAGAGATTTTACAGGCTTGAGGTGAATAAACTCAAAAACCCAGGGAGAGCCCTGCAGTGAGCCCAGACAGGTGAGTGGGATAGTTATTTTGTGTCTGAGGAGGAAAATGGGCAGAGGGGTCAGCTGCCCAGTGATGGTTGGTGTGATAGTGAGAGATACCCTCACTAAGGGCTGGCTTCATTTCAGCCTCTCCCTCTCATCCACCCCTGTTTCAGCTTCAGCATGATTGGAGACACCGTTGTTAGTGGAAGGTCACTCCTGGGAAGAACTTAAGCGTTTCCTCCTAGACTCTCACTTGTTCTGGGTCACTCTCATCCCTCAGCTTTGAGACTCCAAGTTCCTGAGCACTGCTCTTGTTCCCTGTAGACATCTACACCACAAATAATCTGGCTGGGAAAGAGATGGTAAGATGTCTCTTTAATAGTCCATACTGCCATTCCTTCCCATCTGAAGCTTCCTGGTGCCCAGTCTTCCATGACGTAAACCTTTCTTAGTTTTCCTCTCTTTCTGAACATTCCTCCAGGTTCTTTTCCTTTGTACCACACCATCTTAAGTGTCCTGTCCTGTGGTCTCTTCCCTTCTGCTCTTGCAGTTCGGTGACTGACAGTACCAAGGTAGTGTTCAGTGGGTGTGTGCACATGAGGTCATGCTAGCTGTTAATTGCTGTAGTTCTCTCTGATCCATCAGGCACCTATTCTCCTTGGTCAGTGTCTGTTCCTGACCATTGGTCTCTACTGGTTATTAATACTTTGAGTATTATCTTTGCCCCAAACATTATATTCCTCCCCAAATCTCCCTAGGTTTGGACTCATATATAGTCTACCAATATCTTAATTGCTGTGACCCTCAGGAAACTTGAGCTCTGTATGTCCCTAACACAACTCAAGAGCTAAAGTCACTCTCATACTTATGTGTCCTAACTTGGTTACTAGTATCCACATCTTCTCAGCTCTGCACACCATAAATATGGATGTTATCCTCCATTCATCCATCTGCCTTTCTTCTGTCATCCAGCTAGCCACGGGGCACTGCCCACCCTATACTTAGACATCTCTGCGTATGGACCCTCCACCTGCACTGCCCTCTTGGGCCCATTATCCCTTCCACATGAGTCCCTGTGTTTCCTCCAATCCAGTTTCCATGCCTCCTCAGGCTTTTCTTTCTGAGAAAATTATATTTTAGTATATTTTCTAAGCCCTTAGTGTATGGATTCATAGTGCCTTCAGGATAAAGTCCAAGTCTGAAGCATGAACTGGCCCCTATCTTCCTCTCCAGATTAATCTCCAGCCAGTGTCCCCTAATGTCTCATATCCTAGCCAACCTGAACTACTTGCTATGCAAATTCATGCCTCCATGTTCCTTAGTTCTTTTGTTTCTTTTTCGCGCTTGTTCACCCCTTGACAACTGTTAAGCCTTCAAGGTCCAGTTCAGGCTTGGTCCCCTGAGACCTCCTCAAGATGACTTCCTTGTGAATACTTCACCTATATACTGTATACTTTGTCTTCATTTTGATACCTAACCATGGTTTATTTTTTTTTCAACTCCTCCATTATACTGTAGGCAATGTGACAACAAGGGCTTGTCTCAATCATCTTTGTTTTTCAGTTTTCAGTAACATTTTACTTAATAAATGAATGATCAACATTTGTACCCATACAATATTTAGTTCATTAATTTTTAAAAGTCCTCCTGAGGATTGTAAATAAAATAAATACCAGAACAAAGTATTACACATACCAAAGAAAAAATACCAGAATAAAGTCACATCACATGCAACCTGCTGAATGGTTATGCTTTTTTGAGTAATATAATCAAGATCTCAGACTTGACCTTAAACCCAGTGAATTTTCTTCAGTTTCAGAAATCCAGGAAGTGTGTTGTGAGCCAGGCTGACGTCCTTGTATTATCAGTCTCTAACTGCACAAAGCTTAGCATTGTATTGCTAATTAATCCACAAATTCCATTGTTCTTTATCACTATTTTTCCCCCATAGGGTTGTTATTATCCTCTAATTATATAGTTAATCCTTAGAACAGATTTTATTTTTTCTGTTAAAAGTATAGCGCCTCTGGAAAGCAGATTAACCCTTTAGGAATGTACATAATTTTTAGAGTTCTTCCAGCTCCCATTGTCTGCTCAGAGCACCTAGAACTAACCTAACTATGGAGGGAACTTAACCACCTGCTTTAGAATCTACCCCCTCCCCCATGGGGAATGCCTTCCAGACCTCCTGGATAGAATGGTCTTGGGGTGGCAATTTTAACAAGCCCTCAAGGGGATTTCACACACTGTATTTGAGAAACATAGCTCTACATCATATAGATAAAAGGAAAAATTAGTCCAGAACTTCAAATAGCCCCAGTAATTGTTCCTCTTTGGCAGAGAGATATATGTGAGTGGAAAGGGTATCATTGGTCCATTTCAAAAAGTGTCATCCATGTTTGTGCTTTTTAAATAGCCTTGACTTATATCTGGAGAATATGGAAGAGCCTATAGTAAGGGAGCTTCTTTTCTCTGTGTCGAAGCACACAGGGATTTTTACTCAGTAACCATGTAGGCCCTGTGTTACTCGCCAGCACCCCTGTCCTCAATTCAGCCTCCTCTGACAAAGGGCGGGTGGGACAGTGGAAGTTCTGACCTTACCCCCTTCCTACAAGAGGACAGTAAGAGGTCTATGATCCTACGTTAGGCTTTTTCCTTGTTCCTGGGAGTCTGAAAAGACACAGTTAGGAAGGGGCATGGGGGAGGAATGAAAGAAAAATGCTTCTCTCCATGATCTCGTGATTTGCTGGCCAAGGAGAGTGAAGTATGAATCGTTATTAGAAAAATATTCCCCTCGGGACGCCTGGGTGGCTCAGTTGGTTAAACAGCTGCCTTCGGCTCAGGTCATGGTCTCAGCGTCCTAGGATCGAGTCCCACATCGGGGTCCTTGCTCGGCAGGGAGCCTGCTCCTCTCTCTGCCTCTGCCAGCCTCTCTGCCTGCTTGTGTTCTCTCTCTGTTAAAATAAAATAAATAAAATCTTTGAAAAAATAAAAAATTTAAAAAAAGAAAAATATTCCCCTCCTCATTTAGGTTTAGGCTGAGCATTTGTGTTGATCTTTTGGAGGTGTATGTGCCTGTATGTGTGGTCTAACCAGTTAGCCAGTGGCAATGTTCAGGAGAACAGATGGCATGCCTGCAACTCGCAAGGGGGCAGAAGCTCCAGCTCAAAGGGTCACTCCCTTCCTGGCCCTCCCTGGGAGACCGGCACCAAAGCCCTGTCCAGACACTTTGCCACCCTGGAACATTAATGGCTGCTGCAGCCAAGCCTCCCAACATCAGGACTTCCGTGCACACAGTGTGTGCATTTAGGGATGAGTCTAGGAATCTTTTCCCGTGTGTAGGGGCTTTCTGAATGGCAGATGGATATTTGCACAGGGAGGTTAGAAGAGGGGACCCCTTGGTAGGAGAGGTGTGAAAAGGGCCCTGGAAAGGCTTACTGGGGAGATGGGGTGAGTTCTGCAGGGAACCCTCTGTAAAAACTTGACTTTACAGGTGCTTCTCTCTTGGATTCTGGAAAAGTTATGTTTTGCACATAGCTGGAAGTTTTGTTGTTGTTGTTGTTTTTAATTTATTTGACAGAGGCACAGTGAGAGAGGGAACACAGGCAGGGGGAGTGGGAGAGGAAGAAGCAGGCTTCCCGCGGAGCAGGGAGCCCAATGCGGGGCTTGATCCCAGGACTTCGGGATCACAACCCGAGCCGAAGACAGATGCCCAACAACTGAGCCACCCAGGCGCCCCTGGAAGTTTTGTTTTAGTTTATAATTTCCTTGGGAAGGAGAGAAGGCCAGATATCTACTTCCCACCATAGAGTGGCAGAGGTCAGTAATCAAACAAATCACTTTTCAACAAGTGGGAAAGCGAACATCCGAAGGAAACCAACATATACTCCAGGAGTCGCACAAGTGACAAAGCCCTTTGTCTTTGACACTTGACAAGGAGGTCACAGTACTGTTATGCCCAGATTTTGAGATCCCCAAATACCACCAGGGAGCCGAGTCCGATGCAAAAGCAAAAGAGCCCTTTATTCAAGCTAGCTTGAGCTCTCCCTCACACTCACCGACACAGCGGCGTGGTGTAGAGAAAGAGAGCGAGTTTCAAAGAGCACAACAGTTTTAGAGGGGTCAGTGGCCAATGAAATTGTAACACAG
>CM052800.1:135713536-135770672 GCA_028533885.1 Nasua narica | reverse complement strand
GCCCCTGGTCCTGAGTTGTTTTTGTACTCTTATGGTTTCTGAGTTATTCTGAAGGTTAGTGAACACACAGTTTTTCTGGCATAGTTCCCGTACTCAAGGCCAAGTGGCCGACCGCAGATACAGGACGGGTGGATTTCTCCTTGCCCTCCCTATTTTCCTTTTTTTAGCTATCGTGCAGGTGCGCGGGGGGGTCTTTCACTTATTGAGACCTTTTGAGTTTCAGAGGGTTCAGATAGAAAAGTTGAATGCTTTATTTACAAATGAAAATTTTTACATTTCTGTAAGTCACAGATATCTTAAGAAAAAGTTTCCTTAGTATGAAAGAGCAAACATTGGAGAACCAGCAATGTTTCAAACAAGGGTCATAACACTATAATTTGTCTTTTTAATTCATTTAGCCCGGTGTTACTAGTTCTTGTTCAGTTTGAATGTTCATCTTTAATTAGTTCTGGAAATTCTTACCCATTTCAATTTTGATCTTAAAGATATTGAATACTTGTGTTGTCCTAAAAGTCCTTTATATGAATCTCCTTGAAGATAAAACTCATTTTACCAGAGGATCAGAACAATTATAAATGATAAAAACTCGGGATGGACAAGGTTCCAGATCTGATGAGAGTTTACGACAGAGCTGGCAAAGCAATAAGGTTATTCCTGTGACATAGAACACTTCAACAGCCAAAAGATCCAGTAATGATGACCTTGTATTAACACACTAAAACTTAGGAATTGGATATTATCTTTAGAATAGTTACAGCATTTACCCATATGTAATCTAAGTCTTGTTATTTGTTAAACAGTACTTCAGGAGTAACTTAGCATACCAAAGAAAAAGGCTTAATGAGTTAAAGAGAATTCATTTACAATTTAAATCTTGGGAAGTTTGTTAAAACCTTAGAAAGCTATTGCTCAAGCCTGCATAGTATTACAGGTCATTACAAAATTTTTTTATTCAACGAAGGTAACAGAGATTTGAAAGTCAAATATGTAGGGTTCTGTAGTTAGCAAAACATAGCTCCTTAAAACATTGAGAAGTTTTGGGGCACCTGGGTGGCTCAGTTGGTTGAGCAACTGCCTTTGGCTCAGGTCGTGATCCCGGAGTACTGGGATCGAGTCCCACATCGGGCTCCCAGTCTATGGGGAGTCTGCTTCTCACTCTGACCTTCTTCCTTCTAATGCTCTCTCTCACTCTCTCTCTTTCCTAATAAATAAATAAACAAAATCTTAAAAAAAACACAAAACATTGAAAAGTTTTAACCAAGTAATGAAGACAGGATAAAAGACAAAACATAGCAACTGGTTTTCCCGGCAGACAGAAGAGAAAAAAAAAAAAACAAAAAAAACAAAAATCTTTGTTCACCATTTTCTTACCCAGAGCAGAGTAACAACTCAAGAAAACTTGTCTTTTGAACAGAGAATTTCAATCTTATACCAGGGTACCCTATAAAATTCATTCATTTCTTCCACCCCCCCAAATACTTCTATTATTTTATTTTTTCAGTGTTCCAATATTCATTGTTCATGCACCACACCCAGTGCTCCATGCAATACGTGCCCCTCTCGATACCCACCACCAGGCTCGCCCACCCCTCCACCCCTTCCCTCCAAAACCCTGTTTGTTGCTCAGAGTCCACAGTCTCTCAAGGTTCATGTTCCCCTCCGATTCAATTCATTTCTATCTTAGTCTGTCCTGACCACACCTAAAATTCCTTTCCAAAATATCCCATCAAAAACCTCCTACAAGGGTGCCTGGGTGGCTCAGTTGGTTGGGCGACTGCCTTCGGCTCAGGTCATGATCCCGGAGTCCCGGGATCGAGTCCCATATCGGACTCCCGGCTCTGCGAGAAGTCTGCTTCTCCCTCTGACCTTCTCCCCTCTCATTCTCAGTCTCTCTCTCTAATAAATAAATAAAAATCTTAAAAAAAAAAAGTTTAAAAATTAAAAAAAAAAAACTCCTACAAGTTTCCTTTGCATTCTGATTTTGTCCCAAGCCATTTCTTTACCAACAACCCTCTCATTTAGGGCAAAATTATCTTCTTATACCTTCAACAAAAATGTATTCCCATTTCTTATATCTTTCTTATGTATCTCCTACTTTTCCACATAGAGTTGTTTCCCTTATTTTCATTGGTCTTAGTTAGTTAGCAGAATTTTGCACTCTTAGAAACTCCAGTGACGACTAAGTATTAACCAATTGTGAACTGTTACCAGAATTCTTCAGATGGCAAGTTTGTGAATCAGTTAAGCACAAAACATGTTTACCAGTACATTTAAATATCCATAGTTTCTTTGTAGTTAGGAAGTCAAAAGCACAAACCTATGTCCAGTTAACAGTGATTTAGCACTTTATCCCATTGGGAAAGACCTAAGATGTCCAACAAATTTTTTTTTTTTAAAGATTTTATTTATTTATTTTAACAGAGAGAGAACACAAGCAGGCAGAGAGGCAGGCAGAGGCAGAGAGAGGAGCAGGCTCCCTGCCGAGCAAGGAGCCCCATGCGGGACTCGATCCCAGGACGCTGGGATCATGACCTGAGGCGAAGGCAGCTGCTTAACCAACTGAGCCACCCAGGCGCCCGATGTCCAACAAATTTAATTCCATTTATCATCCAAGCAAAACTTTAAAGTGTCAGGTTACCAAAGACTTTGAAAGCTATTTTAACAATTACCCATGAAAACTTCAGAGACAATTAACCATCAGTTTAGTCATCTTTTTGCTAACAAATTACAACAGAGATAATATGAGCTTATTTGACCTTCAGCAGACCTCGATAGAATAAGTTTTACATTTAGTGCTAATTAATTTTAAAGAAATATCTATCTTAATTAAACCAACAAACTTAAATACTGATTTATGTTCCACCTGGGCCTATTCCATTTTCAATTTTTACCTGAGACACGGGTGGGGAAATCTGGAGTGGGAGGTGTTAGGTCCAGGGGGTGCTCTTCTTGCTCCTTGACACTGAAGAGAGGAGCAGCCATGGTACAGGAGGCACCAAGGATGGTAGAGAAGCCAGTTATGCAGGCCTCACCCAAGTTGGTGCAGAAACAAGAGAAGGGGAAAACAGAAAAGTGCTGCCAGAAGGCAGAGAAAGGATTCCTGGTTCAGGAGCTCATCAGCTCCAATAGAGGAGCAGTTGCCATGTTTTCCCACCAACAGGAGGGAGGGGTTAGGCAGTCCAAGTCAGGCCAGAAAAGACAGGGAATTTCCCCCCGAAACAAAGGGAGTTTCAGCAGCTGCTTGGGAATATTCCTTAAAGTGTCCATCCTGAGGAAGGCTAACCATAGTTGGCTCCAGTTATAGCCATAGGAATCACAGGGGTGCACTGACCCAACGATAAGACAGGCTCAGAAGGGCACTTCTTTAAATTATTTTTAGTAGAAGCCTCTTTTCTTAAAGCAGTTCCAGAAAGTGGTTGTAAAAAGCCCAAGACCTTTTCCAATTCATGGACTGGATCAAGGCAATCACATGCCAAGTTCCACAAAGAAAAAGTATCAACAGGAACCTTGGTAGGACCATGTACAGAATAGTAATCTTTAAGCTGTTCTCTCCTATCTTTTCCCAGGTAGGAAAGTTAACTGTGCCCTCCTCAGGAAACCAGGGGCAAACTTCTTGGGCAAATTTAAGAAATCTTTCTATTTGACCATTACTAACTTTTGTTCCACGGGCCTTGAACATAGATTGAAGAACTTGTACAAAAAGTACCCGATTCTTAGAATTTAACTGTCCCGTAATTTCTTATTCCTGACGCACAACTGCTCCATCATTTACGAATTTCAAATGCTGAGACATTTCTACCCCGGAGGAGTTCCTTACCTGCTGTGGCATGTGCCGATCCTGAGTACGCGGGTCCCTGTTCCGGGTCACCTGCCAAGGACCAGCCTTGACCGAACTGAGAAACCTGAGTTCGGGGGGGGGGGGGGGGGGGGAGAGAGAGAAAGAAACACAAAAAATGGGATCCAGTGGGTCACAGCCAAAGCTGAGACAATGTTTATTTGTTTACAGCAGTTTTATAGGATTCAAGCACAATACAATCACGTGGGAGTTACTCTGATCATTGCATAGATAATTCAATGGAACAATCTACTGGTAAATAACAGTCTCCTCACCCAGTGCTGCTACATTACATTCCCTCAGATCAACTAGCTTAAGGGCAAGTCCGCTGTGTGGTTTACGCGCTTCTGTGAGCTGCAGTTATGGCAGCGGGTTAGGGCTGAACGGTGGTGCGTAGGGCTGGTCTCTCACCTGGCCCTAAGACTGCGAGGACCCTGTCAGCTTGCTCTCTGGTTACCACAAGAAAACTCTGTGTGGGCACAGGTTTCTGTGAGGGCAGAGCCTGGGAAGGAGCCCCACAGTGAAGCTGGGGCAGAGAGGCAGTGGTTGAGGGGGATGATGGGGGAGCACAAGCTCTTTGGGGGGCTTAGGGGATTTACAGAGGCAAGAGTGGGGAGAATGAGATGCTGGCCCAACAGTAGGTAGAAATAACTGGTTTTCATTTGGTAGAATTTGAAGGACATTGGAAGGCTGAGAAGCCCCTAATCATATGGAGATCTGGTTTCCTTTCTTGAGACCTTCCCCTCTGCTAGGCCAGGTTTCCATAAAGCTTTGGTCCAAAGCCCAGCCCCTTACCTAAGAGGCTTCCCAGTGGGGAACAAGAGCACTCGGGACATCTAAAAGTGAATTGTCACCTTGGGTGAGGGCTGAGAGGTACTGAAATTTCCTTGTGGTGATGTTATGATGGTGGTTTGAGCCAACCCCAGGAATGAAGTTTTCTAATAGATTGAAACTGTTCTTTCCCATCACAAAAGACACAGTTCTGTGTGCTAGCCTTCAGTGTGATCCCTGCCCTCCCTCTCCCAAGTAATAAATACAATTTCTACATGTAATTACGGGAACCATGGTGTTTGGTTCACTCTCCACCACAGATGAGTGTGCTTACGGATTGTTTTCACTTAGGGACAGTATGGGGGTTATGATATTACTGTGGTTAATCTGGCTGAGGGAATAGGATCTCTCCATTTGGACCACACTTGCTTTTCAGGCATGTATAAGCTTCGCAGCTTCTCTTTAGTAGTCTTTTCAATCTAATCTAGTATAGTTTCTAGCATATAATAAGGTGCCAATAAATTTTGTTCAATTACATGCTGGATATTGGTGTTAGAACTACATATTGGAGTATCTTGGAGGCAGACATTTCAAAATACAAATACCATCAGTCGCTTAGCTGGTTTGAAATGCCATTCAGACTTTGGCCTTAGTCTGTGCGACATTGATTCTGCTTTTCTTTCTTTCTTTCTTTCTTTCTTTCTTTCTTTCTTTCTTTCTTTCTCTCTTTCTCTCTTTCTCTCTTTCTCTCTTTCTCTCTTTCTCTCTTTCTCTCTTTCTCTCTCTCTTTCTCTCTTTCTTTCTTTTTTATTCTGCTTTTCTTTCTGATGAAGTGTTTCAGATGTGTTACCAGCATGTTTCTCCCTGATTTGGGTCAGCTGGCACAAAGGAAAATTGCTAAAATATTATGGATCAGTGTAGGGCCGAAAGCATGAAACATTTTGAAGAAGGTTCCTAAGAAGTAGTTAGTGGCTATTTTTTTCAGCATCATAGTTTATGGTTTCTCTTTTGTAATTTCAGCTATTAATTATATAAATAGCTTTCTGCTATTAATTTCAATGAGTCTCCCTTTTTGCTTTTCTTGGAATTTTAAAGGTGGCTTAATTTTGAAATGAACCATCACTAAAACTTGAGGAATTCTGTAATTATATTTATGAACTAAATGGGCTGGTTTCCTTAAACTGAGCAGAAATTACGATTTGGTGCTCACAAGTATAGAAGGAAGGGTGAGGTGGCTTAGAAGTACAGCTAAGAATCATTAATAAGCATAATGGCATTGGCTTGCAGTGACAGGGAGAACACAGAGCGGAGTATAAAAGGATTCTGTATGTCTGCCTTGACGTGATTGATTTCAGTGATTTATAATTCTGTATGTGTGCTTTGGGCTGTAGGACTAATTATTGAAAATGGGCTAAGCTTGAAAGGGGAGTACCTAGCCCGTCTTCAGGAATCTTCTACTGTTACATGAATATTACATTTAATTACATTAAAAGCCCCCTATTGCTTATTGCCCATAAGAAACACGATAAGTAATGAGTTCACTCAGAGCAGAACTACCTGTCATTCCTTAGCCCTTTACAGCCTGTTATTCATCTGGCACTGGGTCCCTATTCCTAAGGGTATCTGAAGAGCAGGAGAACCAAAGAGATTTCTGAAGATGATAATATTACAAAAGAGCCCCAAAATAGGCATCCATAGGAAAATCATACTCCATACCCCCACCTCATGTTTTTTATAGCTTGAAGTTCTGCATTTTGAAGTCACCATGTACTCTTTTTGGAATAAGGGTGATTTTCTTATAAAGATCTTAATATGGATTTCTATCTCTTTTATTTTTGCTCATATTTGCCCTCACACTATTTTTCTTGAGAGTGTTATTTGCCTTCCTTTCTTAATATTATGGGAAGACTCATGAGAAGACTCATGGGGAAATGAGGAACCAAAGCCTTGATGGGAAGAATCTGAGAGACTTCTCAGATGCAAGCCAGGCTGCAGCCCTCCAGATCCCACTCCTGTTGCCTGACTTCCAGGACACCTCCCAAAGACCACATCCTTAAATGATTAGATTGGTTAATTTCTTAGACAATTTGGGCTCAGGCATAGGTTTCCTTTAAATAGTAATTGCTCTCTAAACTAAAATATTAAAAAGGTAATATGACAGGCAAATCAGAAACAGAGAAGTTACCCCAGTTCAGGGATCACATGCCAGTGTTCAGCACAAAAACGCACCTTTTTTGGTTTGTGAGATATACTTTCAAATGCATTTAAGTTGTTAGGAAACCACACTGAGAAAGTAGTATTGACAGCTTCAGGGAGGCTGCTGTGTTACCAGATCCATTCTTGGGCTTCCCTTGCTCAACCCCCCACCCCCAGCTTCCCCCAAAGCCTTGCCTGCCCCTGGCTCCACCAGGGTCTCATTTGCTGTAGAAGGTCACTGTCTTAGTGGCCCTTTTGTAAGGCAGTGCTTAGGGGCCAAGAGACTGAAGTCCGAACACAGCGTTCCGGGGATCTCCTGGGTATTCAGGGTACACTGGATCATAAGTGTTGTGTCCTGCTTCACATTCCAGCTCTTTCCTGGCCCCTGTCTTCTGTCATTGGGGTTGAGGGTGATGAAAGAATGTAGTTAGTAGTCTTTTGCCCCTGTCCTTCACTACCCGCCCCCCCCAATCTCCCAGTCCCTTGTGGTGGCACCAGCTGGAAACCTGGTGTTGGGGCTGAAATGACTCTCCCCCTGTGCTCTTACCATCTCTGCTTCACCAACCATTTAGGCAGATGACCTGCGAGTTTTTAGTGCTGAGACAGTGCTACACCTGACCCAGTCCTTGTAAAGGTATCCGGCATTGTGTGGATCACCCTGGGGATTTTCTCAGAGATCCTCAAACGCCAGTAGAACTCTCAGAGCCACAGCTCCTTCTGGAGTTGTGGTTGGAGCTGTGAGTTCACTAGGTCTAGAGGTGGGGCCATGGAGTGAGAGGTAACGGAAATTTAAGAAGGGAATATGTATATCTTCACTTCATACTCTTTGTCAACTGAATGTAACTTTTTTAATGGAACGGTTATCTTGAATATCTGTAAATGAATATTAATAGTTTTAGAATGAGAGATTTTTTTTTGTTTGTTGCATTAACTGTCAAGCTGGGTCATCCTAAACATTAAGGTGATGTGGCCCACCAGCACACCTGTGAGGGCGTGGTAAATTGAGTAATGTTTTATGAGTTTCAGTATGATTGACTCTTAATGTCATCACAATAAATTAGCCATATAATTCATGAGTTTTTAGAATGAATTAGATGTAATATTTTGGATCAGTGAAACTAATATTGCAATAAGAGGGCAAATCAAGTCTAATGCATATATTTTAATTTATTAGAAAATAAATATGCCAGATTTGTCTGCAATTCGGGAACATTGCATAATTTATAGTGACAGTTCATTTATAAAAGAGGTAGAGTGCCTTTTTTTTTTGTCAGCTATAAAACAAATTTGAGAGTGACTCTTATCCCATTAAGATTAATAAAACCATTAAGCATGATGAATGAATTTTCAGTGACAGGTCTACAGCAAGAATAAATATCAACAACCATACAAAATATAATGAATTTTACATTTTTGATGTCTAAAGAATGTTCTTAAATGTCAAATGAAGTGATTTTTTTTTAAAACTGGTACAACATTAAAATTGTTTTATTGTGCAAGCTACATTTAACAGGCATTGCTTGCTCAAGTTCTTGCAGACTCTGCATCCAGGATATTATTCTGCACATAGTAGGTGTTTGCTAAATGTCTGTTGAATAAAATATGAGCTTAACGGTGATTTATACTGTTTTCAAGTAAACTAGTCTATATTAGGAAAGGAGGTATACGGAAAATAGGCCATGACTTAATTTTGAATAGTTCTTTACCTTAAAAAAGAAAAGAATGATTATTTGGTTAGAAGCGAGATGGTATTTGGGTAGGTGGCTTTTCATGTCAAGTTGGCTTCTAAAATTAGTATATAGTAAACTTAATCTAGAAAATCCCTTCCAGCACGTGATGTGGTGAGCACTGGGTGTTATATGCAACTAATAAATTATTAAGCACTACGTCTGAAACTAATGATGTACTCTCTGTTGGCTAATTGAACTTAAATAAGAAAAAAGAAAATCCCTTCCATTAACCATAAAATTTAACACCCCTGTTTGAGTATATAACCTATTTCCAAAGTGAGAGATGAAAGGAAATTCTCTATACAAATATCTGGGCATCAGACCCATCTGTTTTGAAGATACAGCCTATGAATGGAGCCTATGGGGGGACATGCAGAGGTTTCTGCTTGCCCATAGGGTTGGCTTCATTCTGGCGTAATACTAAACCTCTATAACTGTAATGCCTAAGAAATGCATGATACTATGATGATTAAATGGAACAAGGAGTCATATATTCTGTATCTCATAGGGATTGGATGCTGAATTCAGAGGCTCCACTGCCTTTTGTTCTTCAAATGGGGGTTTTGTGATGTGAAGGGACACTAGGCATCCGTGGCAGTTCTTTGATTCAGTCAAATTACTTGAGAACTGCTATGACTCCATGCTGTGGGCATGTTGGGGAAGGGTTGGGATCCAGTCTGAACTGTTCGATGAAGGCCTGTTTGGTTGATTGCTAGTCTCAGATCACAACATACTACAGCATGCCAGGAAAACCAAGACATCATTTATGTTTGGAATTTGATTTCACCTTGTCCTGGTTTTTGGAGGAGTCTGTCCCGTGTTTTCAGATGGACCCAGGAGCACTGATAACGAGCCATATTGTTGATCAAAACCAAATGATGGAGAGCATGGGGTTCATGAGCTCCACAAATCCTTGTGCTCTTCTCCTTAATTACACTTAATATTTCCAGCCCAGAGTGGAAGGTAATGGAGCCCTTTCCAACAGGCCTGCTATTCCGTGGGGGCAGAGGAGCTGGACCTCCACAGACTGAGCGGCTTGGGAGGCAGAGTCTTCTACATGCTGCCTCTCCCGCCAGCCATCCTCTGGCCAGCCTGCCGTGTTTGCTACTTTCATCCCAGCCATGTAGCCTGCCATGCGAGTTCCACTTCATTTATAAACGGTGTGTACGGATCTTTCTTGTGAGTGCTTGTGATCTGCCATGTGATACTGCTGACTGCATATGGTGTTTGCCTGTTGCTGAGAAGCTCAGTACACAACATCCCATCACTACTGAGGTGGCAGGAGCCCTACTGTCTTAGCCCGAAGTGCAGGCTCAAAACTTACTGGTTTGGGTTCTGTGGGGTTTGTGTGCCAGGCACAGATGAGTCATTCACGTGAGAGAAGACCTATAAATCCTGTGTGTGTGCTACGGACTGAGTTCTGTCCTCCCCAGATTCTTACGTCGAAACACTTATCCCCAACGTGATGGCGTTAAGAGTGGGTTAGAAAGCAGTTAGGTTCTAAGGGTAGGGTCCTCCTGGGATTAGTGCTTTTTTACAAGAGACACAAGAAGATCTTTCTCCCTGCCATGGGAGGGCACAGCCAGAAGTCAGCCTTCTGCAGCCAGGGAGAAACTCTTACCAGATCCTGACCATGTTGGCACCCTGGGCTTAGACTTCTAGCTGTCAGACTGTGAGCAACAAATGCCTTCTGTTGTTTAAATTGCCTAGCCTATCGTATTTTGTTATAGTACCCAAAGCTGACCAAGACAGTGTGCTTCCAGAAAACGTTTGTCTAGAACATAGTGTCATCCTTCAGGGTAATGGTCTTTTGCTGACTCATGTCTCCTTATATGGAAGAATCAGCTTACAGCAGGACAAATGAATGATAGCTTCAGAGGGAGCCAACATTAGTGTCCCATTAGTTAATGCAATGTGCTGCTAGCATGAGGGCCCGAGAAGTTTTCTTTTTCTTTTTCTTTTTCTTTTTTTTTGTAATTTTTATTTTTTTTTTAAATTTATTTATTTATTTGACAGAGAGAGAGAGAGAGAGAGATCACAAGCAGGCAGAGAGGCAGGCAGAGAGAGAGGAGGAATCAGGCTCCCTGTTGAGCAGAGAGCCTGATGCAGGGCTCAATCCCAGGACCCTGAGATCATGACCGGAGTCGAAGGTAGAGGCTTTAACCCACTGAGCCACCCAGGCGCCCCTATAATTTTTATTTTTTATTAACTTATAATGTATTATTTGGCCCAGGGTACATGTCTGTGATTCATCAGACTTACACATTTCAGAGCATTTGCCATAGCACATACTCTCCCCAATGTCCATAACCCAGCCACCCTATCCCTACCCCCCTACCCCCCAGACACCTCAGTTTGTTTCATGAGTTTAGGAGTCTCTTATGGTTTGTCTCCCTCCCAATCCCATCTTGTTTCATTTCCCTTCCCCAACTCCCCCAAATCCCACACTATCTCTCAAATTCTTCATATCAGAGAGATCATATGATAATTGTCTTTCTCTGATTGACTTATTTCGGTTAGCATAATACCCTCTAATTCCAACCACATCATTGCAAATGGTGAGATTTCATTTCTCCTGATGGCTGCATAGTATTCCATTGTATATATATATACCACATCTTCTTGATCCATTCATCTGTTGATGGACATCTAGGTTCTATCCATAGTTAGGCTATTGTGGACATTGCTGCTATAAACATTCAGGTGCACGTGCCCCTTTGGATCACTACATTTGTATCTTGAGGGTAAATACCCAGTAGTGCGATTGCTGGGTTGTAGGGTAGCTCTATTTTCAACATTTTGAGGAACCTCCATACTGTTTTCCAGAGTGGCCATACCAGCTTGCATTGCCACCAACAATGTAGGAGGGTTCCCCTTTCTCCGTATCCTTGCCAACATCTGTCATTTCCTGACTTGCTAATTTTAGCCATTCTGACTGGTGTGAGGTGGTATCTCACTGTGGTTTTGATTTGTATTTCTCTGGTGCCGAGTGATGTTTGAGCACTTTTTCATGTGTCTGTTGGCCATTTGAATGTTGTCTTTGCAGAATGTCTGTTCATATCTTCTGCCCATTTCTTGATTGGATTATTTGTTCTTTGGGTGTTGAGTTTGATCAGTTCTTTTTAGATTTTGGATACTAGCCCTTTATCTGAAACGTCATTTGTGAATATCTTCTCCCATTCTGTCAGTTGTCTTTTGGTTTTGTTGACAGTTTCCTTTTCTGTGCAAAAGCTGTTGATCCTGATGAAGTCCCAGTAGTTCATTTTCGCCCTTGCTTCGCTTTCCTTTGGTGATGTTTCTAAGAAGAAGTTGCTGTGGCTGAGGTCGAAGAGATTGCTGCCTATTTTCTCCTCAAGGATTTTGATGGATTCCTATCTCACACTGAGGTCTTTCATCCATTTTGAGTCTCTCTTTGTGTGTAGTGTAAGGAAATGGTCGAGTTTCATTCTTCTGCATGTGGCTGTCCAATTTTCCCAACACTATTTGTTGAAGAGACTGCCTATTTTCCATTGAATATTCATTCCTACTTTGTCAAAGCTTAGTTGACCATAGAGGTGGGGGTCCATTTCTGGTTCTCTCTATTCGGTTCCATTGATCTATGTGTCTGTTTTTGGGCCAGTACCACACTGTCTTGATGATTATAGCTTTGTTATAGTCTACAATGAAGTCTGGAATTGTGATGCCACCAATGTTGGTTTTCCGTTTCAACATTCCTCTGGCTATTCAAGGTCTTTTCTGGTTCTATATAAATTTTAGGATTATTTGTTCCATTTATTTGAAATAAATTGATGGTATTGTGATAGGGATTGCATTAACTGTGTAGATGGCTTTGGCTAGCGTAGACATTTTCACAATGTTTGTTCTTTCAATCCATGAGCATGGAACGTTTTTCCATTTCTTTGTGTCTTCCTCAATTTCTTTCATGGGTACTTTATAGTCTTCTGAGTACAGATTCTTTGCCTCTTTGGTTAGGTTTATTCCTAGGTATCTTAATGGTTTTGGGTGCAATTGTAAATGGGATCGACTTCTTAATTTCTCTTTCTTCTGTCTTGCTGTTGGTGTATAGGAATGCAACTGATTTCTGTGCATTGATTTTATATCCTGACACTTTACTGAATTCCTGTATGAGTTCTAGCAGTCTCGGAGTGGAGTCTTTTGGGTTTTCCACATAAAGTATCATATCATCTGCAAAGAGTGAGACTTCTTCTTTGTCAATTTGGATGCCTTCAATTTATTTTTGTTGTCTGATTGCTGAGGCTAGGACTTCTAGTAGTATGTTAGATAGTAGTGGAGATAGAGGACATCCCTGCCATGTTCCTGATCTTAGGGGAAAAGCTCTCAGTTTTCCCCATTGAGAATGATATTCGTTGTGGGTTTTTTGATAGATGGCTTTGATGATATTGAGCAATATACCCTCTATGCCTACACTGTGAGGAGTTATGATCAAGAAAGGATGCTGTAGTTTGTCAAATGCTTTCTCAGCATCAACTGAGAGTATCATATGGTTCTTGTTCTTTCTTTTATTAATGTATTGTATCACATCGATTGATTTGTGTATGTTGAATTGACCTTGCAGCCCAGGAATAAATCTCACTTGGTCGTGGTGGATAATACTTTTAATGTACTGTTGGATCCTATTGGCTAGTATTTTGGCGAGAATTTTTACATGCATGTTCGTCAAGGATATTGGTCTGTAATTCTCCTTTTTGATAGGGGTCTTTGTCTTGTTTGGGGTCAAGGTAATGCATGCTTCATAAAATGAATTTGGAAGTTTCCCTTTCATTTATATTTTTTGGAACAATTTCAGGAGAATAGGTATTAATTCTTCTTTAAATGTTTAGTAGAATTCCCCTGGGAAGCCGTCTGGCCCTGGGCTCTTATTTGTTGGGAGATTTTTTTTTTAAAAGATTTTATTTATTTTATTTTAACAGAGAGAGAACACAAGCAGGCAGAGAGGCAGGCAGAGGCAGAGAGAGGAGCAGGCTCCCTGCCGTTCAAGGAGCCTGATGTGGGACTCGATCCCAGGACGCTGGGATCATGACCTGAGCTGAAGGCAGCTGCTTAACCAACTGAGCCCCCCAGGCATCCCTTGTTGGGAGATTTTTGATGGCTGCTTCAATCTCTTTACGGGTTATGGTCTGTTCAGGTTATCTATTTCTTCCTGGTTCAGTTTTGGTAGTTTGTGTGTCCATAGGAATGCATCCATTTCTTCCAGATTGTCTAATTTGCTGGTGTATAGTTGCTCATAAGATGTTCTTAAAATTGTTTGTATTTCTTTGGTGTTGGTTGTGATCTCTCCTCTTTCATTCATGATTTTATTAATTTGGGTCCTTTCTCTTTTCTTTTTGATAAGTCTTGCTAGGGGGTTATCAATCGTAATAATTCTTTCAGAGAACCAGCTCCTCATTTCATTGATTTGCTCTACTGTTCTTTTGGTTTCTATTTCATTGATTTCTGCTCTGATCTTTATTGTTTCTCTTCTCCTGATGGGTTTTGGCTTTCTTTGCTCCCCTCTCTCCAGTTCCTTTAGGGGTAGGGTTAGGTGGTGTACTTGAGACCTTTCTTGTTTCTTGAGAAAGGCTTGTATTGCTATATACGTTCCTCTCAGGATTGCCTTTGGTGTGTCCCAAAGATTTTGAACAGTTGTGTTTTTATTTTCATTTGTTTCCACGAATTTTTTTAAGTTCTTCTTTAATTTCCTTGTTGACCCATTCATTCTTTAGTAGGATGCTCTTTAGCCTGCATGTATTTGAGTTCTTTCCAACTTTCCTCTTGTGGTTGAGTTCTAGTTTCATGGCATTGTGGTCTGAAAATATGCAGGGAATGATCCCAATTTTTTGGTACTGGTTGAGACCTGATATGTGACCCAGGATGTGATCTCTTCTGGAGAATGTTCCGTGTGCACTAGAGAAGAATGTGTATTCTGTTGCTTTGGGGCGGAATGTTCTGAATATATCTGTGATGTCCATTTAGAGCCTTTATTTCCTTGTTGATCTTTTGCTTAGATGATTTGTCCATTTTGGTAAGGAGGGTATTAACGTCCCCTACTGTTATTGTATTATTGTTGATGTGTTTCTTTGACTTTGTTATTAATTGGTTTATATAATTGCCTGCTCCCGTGGTAGGGGCATAGATGTTTATAATTGTTAGATCTTCTTTTTGGACAGACCCTTTAAGTATGATATAGTGTTCTTCCTCATCTCTTATTATGGTCTTCGGCTTAAAATCTAATTTATCTGATGTAAGGGTTGCCACCCCAGCTTTCTCTTGATGTCCATTAGCATGGTAAATTGTTTTCTACCCGCTCACTTTAAATCTGGAGGTTTCTTTGGGTCTAAAGTGAGTTTCTTGCAGGCAGTATATTGATGGGTCTTTTTTTTTTTTTTAATCTATTCTGATACTCTGTGTCTTTTGATTGGGCCATTTAGCCCATTTACATTCAGGGTAGCTATTGGAAGACATGAATTCAGTGCCATTGTATTGCCTGTAAGGTGACTGTTACTGTATGTTGTCTCTGTTCCTTTCTGGTCTGTGTTCCTTTTAGGTTCTCTCTTTGCTTAGAGGACCCCTTTCAATATTTCCTGTAGGGCTGTTTTGGTGTTTGCAAGTTCTTTTAGCTTTTGTTTGTCCTGGAAGCTTTTTATCTCTCCACCTATTTTCAATGACAGCCTAGCTGGATATAGTATTCTTGGCTACATATTTTTCTCATTTAGTGCTCTGAATATATCATGCCAGGCCTTTCTGGCCTGCCAGGTCTCTTTGGATAGGTCAGCTGCTAATCTAATATTTCTGCCATTGTATGTTACAGCGTTCTTGTCCCAAGCTGCTTTCAGGATCTTCTCTTTGTCACTGACACTTGTAATTAGATGATGGTGTGCCAACCTATTTTTATTGATTTTGAGGGGGGTTCTCTGTGCCTGCTGGATTTTAATGCTTGTTCCCTTCGCCAAATTAGGGAAATTCTCTACAATAATTTCCTCCAATATACCTTCTGCCACCCTCTCTTTCTTCTTCTTCTGGGCTCCCAATTCTTCTAATATTGTTTCATCTTATGGTATCACTTATTTCTCGAATTCTCCCCTCATGGTCCAGTAGTTGTTTGTCTCTCTTTTTCTCAACTTTTTATTCTCCATCATTTGGTCTTCTATATCACTAATTCTCTCTCCTGCCTCATTTATTCTAGCAATAAGAGCCTCCATTTTTTTATTGCACCTCATTAATAGCTTTTTTATTTCAACTAGGTTAGATTTTAGTTTATTTCTCTACAAATAGATTTTATTTCTCCAGAAAGGATTTCTCTAATATCTTCTATGCTTTTTGGAGCCCAGCTAGCACTTGATGATTGTCATTTGAACTCTAGTTCTGACATATTACTATTGTCCATATTGATTAGGTCCCTAGCTGTCAGTACTGCCTCTTCTTTTTTTTTTTTTTTTTTTGTGGTGAGTTTTTCCACCTTGTCATTTTATTGAGATAAGAATAGATGAATGAGGGGGGCGCCTGGGTGGCTCAGTGGGTTAAAGCCTTTGTCTTCGGCTTAGGTCATGATCCAAGGGTCCTGGGATCGAGCCCCGCATCGGGCTGTCTGCTCGGCGGGGAGCCTGCTTCCCCCTCTCTCTCTGCCTGCCTCTCTGCACTTGTGAACTCTCTCCTCTCTGTCAAATAAATAAATAAAATCTTCTTTAAAAAAAATAGATGAATGAGAGAACAAAATACTAAAAGGGTAGCAATGACCCCAGAAAAATCAGAAGAGAGCCATAACCAGGGGTTGAACAAAAAGGAGGAGGGGGGAGGAACAAAAGAAGAAGGAGAAGGAGAAGGAAAAATAAAAAAGAGAAAAAGAAAAAAAATATATATATATATATTAGACTTGTGGTTAGAACACAGTCCCACCCTGATTTCGGGTGTTTTTGGTGTGTTGGAGGAAACTACCTCCCAAAATTTTAAAGAAAGAAAAACTTATAAATGCACAAAAATAAGGGTAAACACTATGAGGGGATGGAATATGAGTATAATGATGAAAATTAAAAAAGGATTCTAAAAAAAGGGATAATAAGAGGTTGTTTGAAAAAAGACAAAAAAAAAAAAAAGAAAGAAAAAAGAGGAAAGAATTTGATCAGTCTGGTGATTATAATCAAGCCATGTTCTATATTTAGGGTATATTTTGATCTATTAGAAAAAATTGTATCCCAGAATTTTAAAGAAAAAAACCCCCTATATGTATACAAAAAATAAGGTTAAATACAATGAGGAGATAAAATGTTAATATAACAGTGAAAATTAGAAAAGATTTTTTAAAAGGTATTGATAAGATACTAGTTAAGAAAACGTTAAAATAGGAAAGAGGAAAAATAAAATAAAGTAAATAAAATAAAAAAATTAAATTGAAAAAATTTAACTCTGAAAGACTAAAAGATCATGGGGAAAAAAGCCATGAATTCTGTGTTGCTTTTTCCTAATTCTGGAGTTATGCAGTTCTCATTGATTGATGAACTTGGTCTTGGCTGGATATTCTTGCTTATCTTCTGGGAGAGGGGCCTGTTGCAGTGATTCTCAAATGTCTTTGCCCAAGGCGGAATTTCACCACCCTTGCCCGGGGCTGGGCTAAGTAATCTGTGCGGTTTCGCTCTCGGGAGCTTTTGTTCCCTGAACGCTTTCCGTACAGCTTTGGGGGACGGAAATGAAAAGGGCGGCCTCCCAGTCTCCATCCTGAAGGAGCCTAGAGCTCAGGGCCCCACTCCTCAGTGCGCCCTCGGAGAAAAGCAATCACTGCCATCTTCCTGGTCCACACTCTGAGCTCAGCTGGCCTGTGATAGAGTGTTTTTGTCTCTGGCACACAGCTCCATCTGGAGTCTCAAACCCAGCAGATTCCTGCTGCACGCTCCCGGGCCCCTCCTCCCAGAGAAGGAAGGAAGGGGTCTCTCCAGAGCTGCCGCTTGTGGGGTCTGTGCTGGAAGAGTAGTGGCCCAACTGTGCCTCGGATCACAGTTTAAGGTAAACCCAAGCTGATAACCCACTGCTCGGCTCCGTCTCTGCCATTGGCTTCCCTACTCTGACATCTGGGAGCTGTGCCACACTCAGACACCCCAGTCTTTCTGCAACCCCACAGGTCCTGAAACCACATGGTCCCTGCAAGGGCTAAACCCCCCGCTTAGCCTCTGGAGTGATGTCCCTCGGCAGAGCTGACTTATAAAAGTTCTGATTTTGTGCTCTGCTGCTCAGCAGCTCCCGGGAGCCCCCCCTCCCCGCTGTGGTCTATCTTCCCGTTGCTTTGGGTTCACTTTTCCACATGTCCTACCTTCTGGAAAGTGGTCAGTTTTCTGTTCCTAGAGTTGCTGCTCTTTCTATCTCCTGTTGAGTTTGTAAGGTTTTCTTTTTTGTAAGGAGGCAGTTAAATGCCTCTTTCTGGAGAGAGTAGCTGTGTTGCCATGCAGTTTGAACATGGTAGGCATGGGATTGGGTTTGAAATGCAGCTGTACCATATGTACCTTTTTTGAAGAAATGGTTCTGGTTTTTTGTTGGCTTATTTTGAGACTCTTTAAGATAACTGAAAACATCTCTTACAGAAAAGGTCTATGATCATTCGCTTTCACCGAAATTCTTGGATTCTGTTTTTTTCTTTAAAAATTTTCAAAAAAAAAAAAAAAGCAATTTGTTACCAATTTTAAAAGTTGTCAGTCACTCTCCACCCCTGCCACTCTTCTGGAATTGCAGTTATCTGTGTAAAACATTTATAAGGAGTTGTAGTGCTTGAATGCTTATTTTTGTAGAAAAAAATTATTCACTCAATTCATTTTTATTTCTCCTATTTTTTGCCCTCCTTGTTCTTCTATTATATATTTGGATCTTATAGTTTTTTCTGTTTCCTTTAGAAGTTCTATCACCTTTAGAGTGTATACAAGAACAGGTTAGTAACACACACAAAACATTTTCCACAAAGTGAATTTTCCTTCATGAGGAGTTTACTGTATTCCTGAGCTTGTTAGAGGGAAATGTAATCAGTAGATAATGAGAAATGGGAACATTTTCCGCCCTTCCGTCTTCCACTTCCACTGTTCAATTTACTTTGTTTATCTGCTATGTGTAAGAGGTAACATGATAGCTGATAAAACTTATTTCAGAATTTGAAAGCACACCTCATTCTGGTAGCACAGAGAGGCATATGTTTCCACTAGGTGTCTGGGAAGACCTGACAATTCCATAAAAACAGACTTTATGAAATGGGTAGCTACCCTGTCCATTTCAGATCATAAAGTTTATAATGTACATGTTGACCAGACGTTTTTGTTTTCAGTCATCTCAAGTCCTTTTCAGAAAGGGGGATGTCAATTAATGAATAAGTCACCAAATAAGCAGAGAGATACAGACAGTTTTTTGTCTTGTTTGTTATGTTTTTCAGAATCAGCACAGTACTTCCACCAAAGCTGGAGAGTCATAGACGTGTGGATCAGGGTCAGGAGCATTCTGGATCATTTTTCAGGTTGGCCATTGGAGCTGAAAGCCCAGTTCTGTCATGCAAGGCATCTGTCTGCCAACAGACACACCATTAGAGCAAGAACAAGAAGAGTAACTCGAAGAGCGCAGTGAGTACCTTGCATGGGGCCGATGTTGCAAACAAGTGGATGGTTGATAGAGCAGGGGCACAGCCCACCCTCCCCATGCTGGGACCCCAGAGAGGAGCCTCATCTGGCCTCTTGCTGTTTCATGGGCCTCCACCAGCAGCCATACTTCAAGTTGGCAGAAGATTTACCCAGAGTCTTTGGATGTATATAGCCTCAGCAAAAACAGTTTGCCCCCTGACTGGCAATTCCTATAGACTGCTACATCTGGATACTGCTCCTGGATTTCACTGTATCCATTTGTATGTGTACAAAACTGACTCAAAGTCACAAATTCTGGTTGATGTGTGTGGTTAGTTTGCTCTAGGGTTGCTGTAACAAAGGACCATGAAGTGGCTTAAACAGAAACTAATGTCATAGTTCTGGAGGTGAGAAGTCTGAGATCAAGTTGTCCGCAAGCCATGCTCCCTCTGAAGGCCTTAGGGAGGGCTCTGTTCCAGGCCTCTCTCCTGGCTTCTGGGTGCTCACTGGCCTGTGGCAGCCTCACTCCAGTCTTCACATGGTGTTCTCCCTGGGTGTGTGTCTGTGTCCAAATGTCTCCATTTTATAAGGACACCAGTCATACTGTGGCCACGCTACTCCATTGTGACCTCATCTTAAGTAATTACATCTGCAACCTCCCAGTTTCCAAATAAGGTCACATTCTAAGGTCCCTGAAGTTAGGACTTCAACATAATGAATGGGGGGGGGGCACAGTTTGGCCAATAACAGTGTAGTTGGCATGAAGAAAATCAGCTTATGGAGGGTTAGCCCCAGTAGGATCCTAGATTAATTATTAGCTACAACCCTCTTAGGAGATCAGTGGGCAGTAAAGAGCACATGATTTTTGAAAAGTTAAATTAGGGGAAGCGTCTTCCCAAAATTCAAAATAATTGAAATGCTTGTATATTGTGAATATACATTCACATGTTGCGAATGTGAATATTGTGAATATTCCCAATGTTGTACAATGTGAAAGCTCTTTTTTATTTTCTCATATCTCTCTCCCAACCCAAATGGCCCTTCTTTCTCCGAATCTCTGCCATCACCCTAGCACCACCTCATCAGGAAGTCTTTATCTTTATCGCCATCAGGAAGTCTTCCTTACTGTTCCCGCAAGCATACTGCCAGCTCTGCCCTGTTACCTGTACCCCCAGCCTTTTGTGATTTCGTCCATTGTGTCTCCTGACTTTTCTTAGCTGACATTTTTTTAAAAGATTTTATTTATTTATTTGACAGAGAGAGATACAGTGAGAGAGGGAACACAAGGAGGGGGAGTGGGAGAGGGAGAAGCAGGTTTCCCACTGGGCCGGGAGCCCAATGTGGGGCTTCATCCCAGGACCCTGGGATCATGACCCAAGCTGAAGGCAGATGCTTAACCACAGAGCCACCCAGGGGCCCCTCTTAGCTGACCTAATAAAAGTATATATCATCTTATGTTTTTATCATGCCATGCATTTATTAGATGCCTGGCACTTGTAGATTGAACAGTTTCTGGTTCTGTAAGTAAAAGGAACTTGGGTACCTAGGCCCATGAAGCTTTTCAGAGATACAGATGGTAATCACCTGAATTCTGAAGTGTGGCTGTATGGATGTGTGGGGGGCTGGCTGTGGTGTGAGGTGGTAATGAGTAACTGAGTTAAGGAGGGCCTAGCTGACCATTCCTTACTCAAAAGTCAAACTAGCTGCCGTTGCACTTGGATAATGCAGGCCTTTTGAAGGGAATGTATATGCAAGCATATACTCAGGAATTTTAGAAGGTTCCCAGAAGTGTAAGGTTCTATTGGCCTTGTCTCTGTAATATGGTTACATGCTCCTCGGGGAATCTTCTTTTTTCCTTCTTAGTGCCCAACAAACTTTCTGGATGAAGGCATGCTTATTAACTTATTACATTAGTTAGTGAAGCCAGAAGTTGTCATAATGTAAATAAGGTGAAGAAAGAAATATTCTTTTCAATAAAGCAAAATGTATTATCTTACTCCACTAAACTCAACATATATTTTAAGAGTAAACATATATTTGCCATGGCTATCTGATGAGGTTTGCCATTTTAATTTTGAATAGTATGTGAAATATACTTTTAAATGTAGAATGAATGAGAACTTGTGAACAATTTTTTAAAAATTAAGTGAAACAGGAGTATGCAATATAAAATTATACAGATCCACATAGCAAGACAGAATGTATTAAATATCTTAATGGGAAATCAATACTTAAGTATATTAGTTCCCTTCCTATAATTTAGAATGGTCTATACATTGTACTTTGTGTCTAGTGTGTGGAATTATCTTGATGATGAATTCACTTAATACCTACATGTATTATCTTGTGTTCTTGCAGTTAATTGGATGAGAAAATTTAGTCAACATTAGCCATGAAGTTACAGGACATAGTATGATTAAGTAATTGTATTCCTAAGTCCTGCTACGTATGAGATATATTTGAATTTTTGTAATGATATTCCTCAGATTCAAAAATTTACTGTAATCCTGCAAGATTTTTAAGAAATCATCATGGGGTAAGCCTGCCACCTACTGGTCAGGATTTGTCACTTCATTTTACATTTCAAATAAATTTGGCATTTTCCATTACAGCATTGGAATGTAATACAATATGAAGCAATTCTACATACTGACTTGAGGTTTCCTAGGTTGTCAAGTTATGGAATCCTGTATATTTTGACCGTTGTCACCCCCACAAGGCTTTCATGTTGACTTTTCCCTCTCGATGACTATTGATGATAAATCTACAGCAGTGTATTTCTGAATCTTTGATATTCCTGCAGAATTGCACTCCTCTGCCCCTTATTTTTCTGATCACTCTCACATAGACATACTGGTAATGCTTCCTTGTCACCTTGTGGGACCCCAGCCTGCAGCTGCCCCCATTCATCTGGCTGGCCCTGAGCCTAGCGTTGGGGTCATTCATTATTCAGGTCATCCAGAAACCCAGTTTCCTCATTTGTAAGATAAGGCTAATAATTCTGCTTCCAGTTGTTTTGAGCATTCAATTGGGTAATGCATGAAAAGCACTTAGCTTCATTATTATTATTCATTAACCTGATAAGATTTTACTATATGTCTATTATCAGTAGTTAGGAGACTCACCAAGATTTAACACTATGACTTTTCACCTCAGCTATATTGTCATATCCATTTTTTATCCTTGTTTTCTTCCCTTTTGTACTCTGAAGACCCCCTTCATTGGTAGATGGACTTTGCAATCCCAGGGACTAGAAATTGAGCACATCACCATTACCATGACAGAAATCATCCGGGGGTTGGAGAGAAATGCCCCTGACGGGTCCTCCAAATATTTGAAGATTCTCTAGCTTTACTTGTATGTTAATTAGTCTGCACTCATTAAACCTAATTTTGTGTTTGCTAGAAGGAGGGGATAATCATTATGACTACTTCAGTAAAGAAGAGCGAGTGAGGTAATTAGTTAAATAAATGTTGATTAATAATGTTAATTAATAAGTTAAATAATTAATAAGTGTTAACCATAGGCACTACTGGGAGAGGTACTGGGTATAGAAGATCAGAAGAGCCTCTGTTCAGAAGCAGTTCACAAAAATCTCTCGGTGTTTTAATCCCAATCCACATTTGGATTTCCCAAGAATTCTTTTTTACCTTTTTAGATCTTATAGGCTTCAGGTGCCTGAATTTTCTTATATTTCCCTTCTCTCCTCAGTAGAGTTGACAGGTGTGTCTGCTAGATGGGTCTTTGGCTGTCCTGCATGAGCAGTGCTCACAGCGTAAATTAAGCACTTCACAATCGCATTCATATTTTTTAAATTAACATAAGAAGTATTATTTGCCCCAGGGTTACAGGCCTGTAAATCATCAGGCTTATACAATTCACAGCACTCACAATAGCACATACTCTCCCCAATGTCCATCACCCAGCCACCCTCTCCCACCCTCTCCCACCCCCCGCCCCGCAACAAGCCTCAGTTTGTTTCATGAGATTAAGAGTCTCTTATGGTTCTCCTCCCTCCTGATCTCATCTCATCTTATTTTTTCTCTCCCTATACCCCACAACCCCCTGCCCTGCCTCTCAAATTCCTCATATCAGAGAGATCATATGATAATTGTCTTTCTCTGATTGACTTATTTTGCTTAGCATAATATCCTCTAGTTCCATCCACGTTGTTACAAATGGCAAGATTTCATTTTTGATGGCTGCATAGTATTCCATTGTGTGTGTGTGTGTGTGTGTGTGTGTGTGTGTGTATGTGTATATGTGTATATATATATGTATATATATACCCCACATCTTCTTTATCCATTCATCTGTTGATGGACATCTAGGCTCTTTCCAAGTTTGGCTATTGTGGACATTGCTGCTATAAAAAGTTGGGTGCACATGCCCCTTTGGATCACTACATTTGTATCTTTAGGGTAAATACCCAGTAGTGTGATTGCTAGGTTGCAGGTAGCTCTATTTTCAACATCTATACTGTTTTCCAGGGTGGTTGCACCAGCTTGCATTCCCACCAACAGTGTAGGAGGGCTCCCCTTTCTCCGCATCCTTGCCAACATCTGTCATTTCCTGACTTGCTAATATTAGCCATTCTGACTGGTGTGAGGTGGTGTCTCACTGTGGTTTTGATTTGTATTTCCCTGATGTCGAGTGATGTTGAGCACTTTTTCATGTGTCTGTTGGCCATTTGAATGTCTTCCTTGCAGAAATGTCTGTTCATTTCTACTGCCCATTTCTTGATTGGATTATTCTTTGGGTGTTGAGTTTGATCAGTTCTTTTTAGATTTTGGATACTAGCCTTTATCTGAAATGTCATTTGTAAATATCTTCTCCCACTCTGTCAGTTGCTCTCAGTTTTGTTGACAGTTTCCTTTTCTGTGCAAAAGCTGTTGATCTTGATGAAGTCCCAATAGTTCATTTTGCCCTTGCTTACCTTGCTTTTGGTGATACTTCTAGGAAGAAGTTGCTGTGGCTGAGGTCGAAGAGGATGCTGCTTGTGTTTTCCTTGAGGATTTGATGGATTCCTGTCTCACATTGAGGTCTTTCATCCATTTTGAGTCTCTCTTTGTGGGTGGTGTAAGGAAATGGGCCACTCTCATTCTTCTGCATGTGGCTGTCCAATTTTCCCAACACCATTTGTTGAAGAGACTGTTCTTTTTCACTGGATATTTTCTCCTGCTTTGTCAAAGATTATTTGACCATAGAGTTTCGGGTCCATCTCTGGGCTCTCTACTCTGTTCCACTGGTCTATGTGTCTGTTTTTGTGCCAGTACCATGCTGTCTTGGTGATCACAGCTTTGTAGTTAAGCTTGAAATCAGGCAATGTGATGCCCCTAACTTTGTTTTTTTTTTTTTTTTCAACAATTACTTAGCAATTTGGGGTCTTTTCTGGTTCAATACAAATTTTAGGATTGTTTTTTCCAGCATTTTGAAAAATGCCAGTGGAATTTTGATCGGGATGGCACTGAAAGTATAGATTGCTCTGGGCAGTATAGACATTTTAACAATGTTTATTCTTCCTATCCATGAACATGGAATGCTTTCCCACCTTTTTGTGTCTTCTTCAATTTCTTTCATGAGTGTTCTGTAGTTCCTCGAGTACAGATCCTTTACCTCTTTGGTTAGGTTTATTCCCAGGTATCTTATGGTTCTTGGTGCTACAGTAAATGGAATTGATTCTCTAATTTCCCTTTCCATATTTTCATTGTTAGTGTATAGGAAAACAACTGATTTCTGTGTATTGATTTTTGTATCCTGCCACATTACTGAATTGCTATATGAGTTCTAATAGTTTAGGGGTGGAGTCTTTTCGGTTTTCCATATAAATTATCATGTCATCTGCAAAGAGGGAGAGTTTGACTTCTTCTTTGCCAATTTGTATACCTTTTATTTCTTGTTGTTGTCTGACTGCTGTTGCTAGGACTTCTAGTACTATTTTGAACAAGAGTGGTGAGAGTGAACATCCTTGTTGTGTTCCTGATCTCAAAAGGAAGGCTGTCAGCTTTCCCCCATCGAGAATGATATCTGCTGTGGGCTTTTCATAGATAGATTTTATGAAGCTGTGGAATGTTGCCTCTATCCCTATACTTTTGAAGTTCCTCTTCAGTTCCTGAAGAGTTTTAATCAGGAATGGATGCTGATTTTGTCAAATGCTTTTTCTGCATCAGTTGAGAGGACCATGTGGTTCTTCTCTTATTGATTTGTTCTATCACATTGATTGATTTGCAAATGTTGAACTACCCTTGCATCCCAGAGATAAATCCCACCTGGTCATGATGAATAGTCTTTTTAATGTGCTGTTGGATCCTATTAGCTAGGATCTTGTTGAGTATCTTGGCATTCATATTCACCAGGGATATTGGTCTAAAATTCTTCTTTTTGATGGGGTCTTTGCCTGGTTTGGGGATCAGGGTAATGGTCGCTTCATAGAAAGAGTCTGTAAGTTTTCCTTCTGTTTCTATTTTTTGAAACAGTTTCAGAAGAATAAGTATCATTTCTTCCTTGAATGGTTGGTAGAATTACCCAGGGAATCCATCAGGTCCTGGACGCTTGTTTTTTTGGGAGGTTTTTGATCACTGCTTCAATCTCATTACCAAATATTAGTCTATTCAGGTTGTCAATTTCTTCCTGTTTCAGTCTTCAAAGATTATGGGTTTCCAGAAATGCATCCATTTCTTCTTCTAGGTTGCTTAACTTATTGGCATATAACTGTTGGTAATAATTTCTGATGATTTTTTATATTTCCTTGGTGTTAGTCATGTTCTCTCCCCTTTCATTCATAATTTTATTAGTTTGGGTCCTCTCTCTTTTCCTTTGGATTAATTTGGCCAGTGGTTTATTGATCTTATCGATTCTTTCAAAAAATGAACTTCTGGATTTGTTGATGCTTACTACTGTTTCTCTAGTTTCTAACTCATCGATCTCTGCTCTAATCTTAATTATTTCCCTTTTTGTGCTTGGGGTTGGCTTTGTTGTGGATTTTCCAGTTCTTTAAGGTGTAAAGAGAACTGGTGTATCCGGGATTTTTCTATTTTTTGGAGTGAGGCTTGGATGGCTATGTATTTCTCCCTGAGGACCACCTTTGCCGTGTCCTATAGGTTTTGGACCGATGTGTTTCATTCTAATTGGTCTCCATGAATTGTTTAAGTTCATCTTTGATTTCCTGGTTGATCCCAATATTCATGAGCAGGTTGGTCTTAATCCTCCAAGTATTTGAATTCCTTTCAAACTTTTTCTCGTGGTTGAGTTCCAGTTTCAAAACATTGTGGTCTGAGAATATGCAGGTAATCATCTCAGTCTTTTGGTATCAGTTGAGTCCTGATTTGTGACTCAGTATGTGGTCTGATTTGGAGAAAGTTCCATGTGCATTCGAGAAGAATGAGTATTCTGTTGTTTTAGGGTGTAATGTTCATTATATATCTATGATGTCCTTCTGGTCCAATGTGTTATTCAAAGCTCTTGTTTCTTTATTAAGATTTTCTGCTTGGATGATCTGTCTATTACTGAGAGTGGCTTGATAAGATCCCCTACAATTAATGTTTTCATATCAATATGACTCTTTATTTTGATTATCATCTGGCTTATACAGTTGGCTGCTCCTATATTGGGGGCATAAATATTTACAATTGTTAGATCTTCTTGGAGGATAGACCCTTTCAGAATGATGTAGTGTCCTTCTGTATCTCTAACTACGGTCTTTAGTTTAAAATCTAATTTATCCAATATAAGAATTGCTTCCCCAGCTTTCTTTTGAGGCCCATTGGCATGAAAGATGGTTCTCCAACCCTTTACTTTCAGTCTGGATACATCTTAATTAATCAAATAATCATATAAATTTATCTCTCCATCCATTTTCAATGTCAGCCATCCTGGATAAAGTATTCTTGGCTGCATGTTCTCCTCATTTAGTGCCCTGAGTATATCATGCCAGCCCTTTCTGGCTTGCCAGGTTTCTGTGGACAGGTCTGAAGTTATTCTCATGGGTCTTCCTCTGTATAAGGAATCTCTCCCCCCCTAGCTGCCCTCAGGACCTCTTGTCTAAAATTATAATTTACGAATTTTACAATTATGTGTCTGGGTGTCTTTCTAGACTCATTGATCTTGGCGGATATCCTTTCTGCCTCTAGGACACGAACACTTTTTCCATTCCCCAAATTGGGGAAATTTTCATTCAGAATTTGGTCAGCTATATCTTCTAGTCTTCTGTCTTTCTCTACCCCCTCTGGTATTCCAATAATTCTGATGTTGGAACATTTCATGGCATCATTTATTTCCCTAAGTCTGTTCTCATGATTCCAAAGCAGTTTGTTCCTCTTTTTCTTTTTCTTTTTTTTTTGAAGTGAGTTTTTCCACTTTGTCATTGTATCCAGATAAGAATAGATGAACGAAAGAAGAAAATACTAAAAGGGTAGCAATGACCCCAGAAAAATATACACTAACCAAATCTGGAGAGACCCAAAACCAGGGGGATAAGAAAAGGGGAAAAAAGAAAAATATATATATTTTAAACTAGTGTATAGGACAGAGCCACACACTTAATTTTGGACATATTTTGGTCTGTTAGAAGACATTAACTTCGAAAATTTTAAAGAAAGAAAACCTTTATATATATATATATATATATATATATATATATATATATATATATATATATATATATATATATAAAGAAAAACTATATATGTGCATACACATACCACACACACACACACACACACACACAAATAAGGTTAAACATGATGAAGGGATGGAATATGACTATCAGTGAAAGTTAAAAAAGATTCTAAAAAAGGAATTGATAAGAAGTTGGTTGAAAAAAGAAAAGCAAAAAATTAAAAGGGGGGATTTGATCAGGCACGGTGACTAGAACAAAGGCATGCACTAGATTTAGGGTATATTTTGATCTATTACAAGAAACTGTATACCAAAATTTTAAAGAAAAATACCTATATGTATATAAAAAATAAGGTTAAATACAATGAAGGGATAAAAATAACTATAATCATGAAAATTAAAAAAAGATTTTTGGAAAAGCATTGATAAGATAAAATCGTTAAAAAATGTTAGAATAGGAAAGTGGAAAAATTAAAAAAAAATAGAATAAGAAAAAATAAAATTAAAAAACATGAAAGACTAAAGTTCATGGGAAAAAGGCCACGAATTCAATGTGTTACTATCCCTTTGATCTGGAGTTCTGCACTTCTCATGTTCTCAGTGAACTTGGTCTTGGATGGATGTTCTTGCTTATCTTCTGGGGGAGGGGCCTGTGTCGGTGATTCTCAAATGTCTTTGCTTGAGGCAGATTTGCACCACCCTTGCCAGGGGCCAAGCTAAGCAATGTTTTCTGGTTTGCTCTGGGTAGTTTTTGTTTCCTGAATGCTTTCCATACAGCTTTGGAGGAGGGGAATGAAAATGGCAGCCTCCCAATCTCCGGCTCCATAGGAGCCAAGAGCTCAGGGCCCCACTCCTCAATGCATCCTCAGAGAAAGGTGGTCAATTCCTCCTGTCTCCCTGGTTTCTGGCTGCATCCAAGCTCACTGGTCTGTGACTGAGCATTTCTGTCTCTGGTGCACGGCCCTTTTTGGAGACTCCAAACCCAGCTGATTCCTGCAGTGCACTCCTGCAGTGCACTCCTGCACTGCTCCTCCTGGAGGAGGAAGGTGAGTCTCCCCAGATCTGCTGCTTTTTGGGTCCCTGCCTGAAGGGTAGTGGTCTGACTGTGCCCCGGATCATGATTTAAGGTAACCCTGAGCTGAGAGTCCACTTCTTGGCTCCATCTCTGCAGCTGGATTCCCCACTCTGATACCTGGGAGCTCTGCTACACTCAGATACCCCTGGTCTTTTTGTGACCCCGCAGGTCCTGAGACCACACTGTCCCTGTGACGGCTCCACCCCTTGCTTACCTTCCGAAGCCAGGTCCCTCAGTGGAGGAGACTTCTAAATGTTCTGTTTTTGTGCTCTGCTGCTCTCTCACTTGCTTGAAGCTGGCCCTTCCTCCTGTGGTCTCTCTTCCTACATGTTGCCTCGGATTCACTTCTCCACACATCCTACCTTTTGGAAAGTGGTTGATTTTCTGTTCCTGAATTGCTGCTCTTCTTCTCTCTCCTGTTGAGTTTGTAGCTGTTCAGAATGGTTTGATAACTATCTAGCTGAACTCCTGGGACCTGATCATATTTAGGGCTCTTATCCTCTGCCATCTTGCTACTCCCCCGCAATCACATTCATCGTTTTAAATGCAGTGTTTAGCAAGTCACACACTTCCCATGTGTTCCACAAACATTTATTTTAATTATTGAAAAAAATTTGAAGTTGTCAGGGTACTATTTAATTTAAAAATGCTCAGTGATTGAAGTCTGGGAACAGCAGACACCGTGTGTACCATTTAGTATTGTTGGGGTAAAGAGAAGGTGGAGCAGCGTCTAGGAGCAGACTGACACCCAAGAACTTGAATCTGTCTGCCATTTGTTTTTCTTAGACCTGAGCCCCTTGGAACTCAGAGTCAGTCCCAGGCCTTGGCACGTTGGCAGTTGTAGCATTTAGAGAGAGATGTTGATAATAGTTTTACTTTTATTTTTTAGAAAAGGTGTGCATGTTAATTTCAGCTAATCAATTTTTCAGCTGAATCAAATATTCAGCAAGGGACAAGACCTCACCTGTAATTACATGACCCAGACATATTTCTTGTCCACATCTTCATTTAAGTTACCAAGGCTTTTTACAATGAACACAGTGGTGTGCAATTCTTTTCCTCTTTCTTTCTTTCTTTCTCTTTCTTTCTTTCTTTCTTTCTTTCTTTCTTTCTTTCTTTCTCTTTCTTTCTTTCTTTCTTTCTTTCTTTTCTTTTCTTTTCTTTTCTTTTCTTTTCTTTTCTTTCAAAAGATATCATTTATTTATTTGACAGAGAGAGATATCACAAGGTAGGCAGAGAGAGGGGGAAGCAGCTTCTTCGCTGAGCAAAGAGCCCAATGCAGGGCTTGATTCCAGGACCCTGGATCATGACCCGAACCAAAGACAGAGGCTTTAACCTACTGAGCCACCCAGGCACCCCTCCTCTCATTCTTTCTAATGGTCCAATAAGGCTAAAAACAAAACAAAACAAAACAAAACCCTTCCACCTCACAAAACTGCTTTTGTCCAGGTCACCAGTGACCTTTACTTTATGTGGTCCAGTGTGGTCAGTTCTCAGCCATCAGCTAATTGACTGATCAACAACACCTGGTGTCAGTGGGCATTCTCTCCTTCTTGCTGCTCTTTCTCCTCTGGGTTCCAGGGTGTGAGGCTGGCCTCTATGTTTCTGCCTCACTGGATCCTCCTCAGCAGACATGGCCTCTTCTTTCCTGCAGCCTGTCCAGGTGGGTTTGCTTCAGGCTTGTTTCTTGAACTTCTCTCTCTCCATTTGGTGACTATTCAAGCTCAAGGTTTATTATTTATTTTAAGATCAAGGTTTAAATGATGTCATTTGATGATGACCCCAAATCTTATCTCCAGCCCCAACTTCCCCACCAGATTCCAGACTGACATTACCAACTGCCCACTGCATGTTTTATCAGTCAGAGAAAGAGAAGACTGCATGCCGATTATGAGTTGGAAGTTTAAACAATGGTTAGAAGGCCATTGGTTAGAAACAAGGACAAAAAATTGTCACTTGTGTTTCAGCCTGCAGCAAGCACAGGTCTAGAAGCTAGAGCAGATTTCAGGATCTTCCCACCAACTACTTCAGGGGATAGTCACTAAAGTCCTGAAGCTACTGTGAATAACAAGCACCTATCCCCAGGTGTGTCTTTTTCAGGAAGCTCAAGCAGAAGCCCTTTGGGACATCTCTCTCATTGGCTAGCTAATGGAGAAGGGGATTCTTGGAAATGTAGTCCTGGCCTTTTTTGGGCAGATACTTTAGCAGAGGGTGCCAGTGATGATAATTTGAAAATAACTTAACAGATGTTGATAAATGGCTCAAAAATAACATATCCAAAGCTAAATTCCAATTTTTCCTTTTCAAAACAGCCTTCATCCAATGCCTTCATTTTTGTTATTGTCAGCCCAACCCCCAGTTGCTTAGACCCCAAACTTTGGTTTTTGATTCCTCTCTTCACTCCTCACAGCCAATCCATTAGGAAATGCTGTTGGCTCTGTCTTTCGAAACCTGAACACTAACTTCCCCTAGCCACCTATGAGTCTGAGCCACCATTCTCTCTTGCAAGGATCACTGCACTAACCTTTAAACAGCCTCTCTGCTTCTCCCACTCCCCCCACCACCACCCCCCAGTTCAGAAGCCAAAGCCATCCTCTCAAACAGGAGATCATTTCTCTCTCTGGTCACATTCCCACAATGGCCCCCACCGCTCATGAAGTGAAAGCTGAAGTTCTGACAATGACAACAGGGACTGTTGCTCCCACATCCTTCTCTCCTAATGCACTGCCTCTTGTTGGCTTCGCTGCAGCCACATGGGTCTCTTCACTGTTCCTTGAGCAGGAGAGGCTATAACATGCTTTGGGGGCTTGTTGCTATGTCAGATACCCACTTGGCTAATTCTATTCCTTGAGTCTTTGTTCCCTTTCTCAAAGAATTAGGTCAAGATCCTATTTAAAACTACAGCATGAGGGCACCTAGATGTCTCAGTTGGTTGAGCATAAACTCTTGGTTTTGGCTGGGGTAGTGATCTCACAGTAGGAGCCCCACATTGGCTCCACACTCAGCAAGGAATCTACTTGGGATTCTCTCTCTCCCTCTGTCCCCCCACTTGCATTCTCTCTCTCTCTCTTTCATAAATAAATTTTGAAAAAACAGTGGCAGCATGGCTCTCCCCAGCACTCTCAAATCCTCATCTGCCAGGCCTTCCACCCCCATGGCCCTTTTTACCTTCTAACATACTGTAAAATGTTTTTTTTTTTTTAATTTTATTTATTTATTTGACAGAGAGGGGGAGAGAGAGAGAGAGAGATCACAAGTAGGCAGCAAGGCAGGCAGAGAGAAAGGGGGCAGCAGGCTCCCAGCTGAGCAGTGAGCCTGATGCGGGGCTTGATCCCAGGACCTTGAGATCATGACCTGAGCCAAAGGCAGAGGCTTTAACCTACTGAGCCATTCAGGTGCCCCTGTAAAATGTTCTTATTTATTATGTTTATTACTTATGGTCAACCTCCCATGCTGGAATGTAAGCTCCACAATAATGGGGATCTTTATTCACTGGTATCATGAACCCTTAGAACTGTGCCTAGAATTATGGGCATTCAATAACTGTTACTTACATATATGGGTATATCCTTTTGTCAAGCAAAAACAGGTTTGTATAAACTGTTTTATAAAACTTTTGCATAATATTCCTTGAATATTTTTCCATGTCAATAGTCATGTAGCTCAAATACTTTTTAAATTAATTTTTATTTATTTATTTGACAGAGAGAGACAGCGAGAGAGAGAACACAAGCATGGGGAGTGGAAGAGGGAGAAGCAGGCTTCCCGTCGAGCAGAAAGCCCGATGTGGGGCTCGATCCCAGGACCCTGGGATCATGACCTGAGGTGAAGGCAGATGCTTAACGGATGAGTCACCCAGGCACCCCTCAAATACTTTTTTCTAATCACATTGTATGCAATTGTCTGGCAATTTTCATTAGTTTGTTTAATTATGCTTTTTAAAAATATTTATTTTAGAGAGGGAGCATGCAGGGGGGAGGAGCAGAGGGCAAGGGAGAGTGAGAGAGAATCTCCAGCAGACCCCTTGCTGAGCACAGAGCCTGAGGCCCATGCCAAAGTTGATCTCATGACCCTGAGATCATGATCTGAGCCAAAATCAAGAATTGGATGCTTAACTGACTGAGCCACCCAGGCACCCATTAATTAATGTGCTAATGGTAGCATCTTTTTAAAAAGCTTTATTAAGATGTAATTCACATACCATAAAATTTATCCATTTAAAGTGGATCCAGTGCCAACACATATTTATTGAGAGCATGCTATCTGCCCCACAGTGATACACTCTGAGGACATAGCCATGGAGAAAATGGGCATAATTTCTGTCCTCACAGAGATTATGGTCTGGGAAGAGACGAGGACAGGCAAACATTACCTAAGCACTGTATAAATATTACTTACTATTGTGCTGAGTGCTACAAAGGTGATGAGGTAGGGTGCTCTGTGAGTCACTAGCAGAATGCCCTAATCTAATCTTGGGGGATCAGGGCAGTGTTCTCTCAGAAAATGGAATATAAGCTGAGCCTATAGGATGAGTAGGAATTAGGCGAGTGAAGGAAGTAGGGCCAACTGGGGACACTAGAAGGAAGGTTATTATGACCAGACCGCTAGGCTGTTTTATTCTTTCATGAATACATGCGGTGATGAGAATCTTTAAAATACTTCCTTATGGTAAATTCTTAGAACTAAAATTGCTAGGTTAAAATGTATGCAGGTTTACCCTCTCTTCTTCCCATCCCTCCTTCCTTCTTCCTCCCCTAAAATTTTCCATGTATTATGTTGCTGGAAGGGTGGAAGTTTATGTGTCTAGGGAATTCCAGGATCCCTGTTATTTTGCTGCTTCCTTCCCAAGATGGGGTTCTGATGGGGCCCAAGGAGTCTTGGAAACTGTGGCAAATCTGTGAGCTGAGGGTGGCAGATAGATGAAAAGCCTGGAGAACCTCAGATGAGCTGAACTTTCAAAGCAGTTTCCAATATGTCTGAAGTGTAGTAAGAAAGTTTTTATTTTCTTTTGATGTAGTTTCTTCTTTACACATAAAATTATTAAGAGCCTTATTAAGTTCTGATTTTTATTGCCTTTTCAATAACTACAACTTTGTTGTAGTATCTGGATAACGTAGCTATTTCAATAGTAAGTGTTACTGAAATTATGACCATATTTCAAGTTAGTAATTAAATTTTCAATTTCAGTTATAAATTCCAAATAAAAGAAGACACAAAGTAGTTTGCAAAATTAGTGAAATAAAATGGGAATAAAAAAGTCTGAAAGCATGAATAGGAAAGAAAAGCAACTTGACAAGTCAGGCTAATAAAATGAATAAATGAGTTACATATTCAAGTTATGTGAGATTAGCAATCCTCTAACACTTATTTCACCTTAAATTCATTAAATAGCCTCTTTTCATTCAATTTCTATTGATAAATTGTTTTGATTCTCTCTTTCCTCAGGTATCTCCATAAATTTTCCTTTACTTTATTCATGTACCCCCCTTCAGTGCAGTGTTGTCAGGGTGTTCTTTCTTGACTGTCCTAATCAAAAGAGAATGTCTTGTGTCCAGACTACTAAGCGATCTCCCAGCTTCTACCATTGCTCCATTCCCATTCATTTTCCATGCTGGGTTCAGAATGACCTTTTGAAAACCAATAACAGCTGTTCTTCTGATTAAAACCCCCCAGTGGCTTCCCATTTCCATCAGAATAATACAAACTCAAGACCCTACCTAATCTACTCCCCTCACCCTCCCATCTCTCTGACTTTTTAAAACTTTATTTATTTGAGAGAGAGAGAGAGAGAGCAGGTGGAGGGGCAGAGGGCAAAGGAGAGAGAATCCCAAGCAGACTCCCTGATGAACATGGAGTCTGATGCAGGGCTCAATCCCAGGACCCTGAGATCATGACCTGAGCCAAACCCAAGAGTTGGCCACCCAACCAAATGAGCCACCCAGGCACCCCCTCTCTGACTTTTTATCTTCTACCACTTGCTTATTGTTATGAGCTGAATTGTGTTCTGCTAAAATTCATGTGTTGAGACCCCAACCCCCAGTACCTCAGAATGAGACAATATTTGGAGTTCGAGGGAATCATGTTAAAATGAGGTCATAAGAGGGACTTGGATCCAATATGGCTGGTATGACAGATATCCTTACACGAAGAAGAAATTAGGACACAGCCACATACAGATTCCCATTCAGTTTTCCCTCCCTTCACCTATGATCCTCTATGCTATTTCTTCTATTCCACTTAGGACAAAAACCCTATGACAGTTTTCTTTCCAATAAACTCATTTTGCTCAGCATAATACCCTCCAGTTCCATTCAGGTTGATGTGATGGTAAGTGTACATCCTTTTGGATGGCTGAGTAATATTCCATTGTATTTATGCATTCATCTGTCCGTGCACATCTGGGCTCTTTCCATAGTTTGGTTATAGTGGATAGTGCTCCAATGAACACTGGGGCAGAAGTGCCACTACTTTTCACTCAATCTGTATCTTTGGGGTAAATACCCAGTAGTGCAGTTGCTGTGTTGTAGGACAGCTCTATTTTTACCTTCTTGAAGAAACGTGATACTATTTTACAGACTGACTGTTATGAACTTGCATTCTCACCAGCAGTGGAAGAGGGTTCCCCTTTCTGTGCATATTCAACATTTGTTATTCCATGACTTGTTAGTTTAGCCATTCTAACTGGTGTCAAGTGGTATCTCATGGTTTTGATTTGTCTTTTCCTGATGGCTGGTGATGTTGAGCACTCCTTCATGTGTCTGTTAGTCACTTCTATATGGTCTACAGGGAATACTTGTTCAGGTTTTCACCCATGTCTTGAGCTAGGGTTAGGGTTAAGGCCCAGGAGCATAGAAGGTGTCATCTACTGATGTGAGGAGAATACCACAGATGACAAATTTGAGGGCTACAGACAGGGAAAGTATTAGGTTCAGAGTTTGTGTTCAGTATGGTAACAAACATATACCTAAACAGGGATTTGCTGATTATGTCAATTATAATTCTACTCTGATTCCTTTCTGGAGTTCCACATGTCAGTTTATTCCTGGGTGGCAGACTGAGTCCTCTGGTATGGCTCGGCTATCCCCAATCTGGGAGTCATATCTCTGAGAACTGAAGCCTTAAAACCCAATTTAGATTAGGGTTAGGGCCTAGGCATACGGCAAGCTCAATCTACTGGTGCTGAGGCGAGTATTCTGGGATACTGAGTTGAAGGTGTGTGTCAGGCTGAGAGTCAGGCTCTGGGTTTATATCTAAGGGGCTACTAAAAGTGGAGGTGGCCTCAGGTGGACAGGCAGATTTCTACTCCTCTGAAACCTTTGTGGAGTTCCAAGAAGTTCAGCTTCTTTCTGGGTGGCAGGTGGAGAACTGAAGTATGGCTCAGGTTCCCAATGTGGAGGGCTTGGGTCCCAGCCTCTGGAGACAGAAGCTGGAAAACCCAAACTAGGGTGAGTGTTAGGGCCTAGGGGCATGGCAGGTTCAATCTCTCTCCACTGATGCGAGTTCCCGGAGGGCTGAGTTGAGGGAATGGGTCAGGCTGAGTGACTGGTTCTGGGTTTATGTGCAAGGCTCTGCTGAAGTTGGGGGTGGCTCCAGGTGGGCAGGCAGATTTCTCCATCTCTGAATCCTTGGAAGAGTTCAAATGGCATGGTTCCTTTCTTGGTTGCAAGTGGAGTCCTGTAGTATGCCTCGGGTATCCCCAATCTGGAGGGCTTGGATGCCAGGACACAGGAATAGAAGCCAGGAAACTAAAACTAGAGTTAGTGTTAAGCCTTCGGGATATTGGGATCTAATCTGCTGCCACTGAGGTGAGCTCCCATGGTGGCTGAGTTCAGGGCATGTGTCAGGCTGAGGGTCAGCCTCTAGGTTTGTATCCTGGCGGCTGCTGAAGGTGGGAGTGTCTTCAGGTGGGCATGAAGATTTCTCCTCCTCTAAATTCTTTGTGGAGTTCCAAATGGCACAGTTTCCTTCTGGGTGAAAGGCAGAGTCCTCTCATATGCCTCCAGTGTCCCCAGTCTGGAGGGCTTGGGGGTCATGTCTCTGGGAACTGAAGCTGGACAACCAAAATAGGGTAAGGGTTAAGGCCTAGGGATATGGCAGGCCTGATCTACTGGTGCGAAGGCGAGCACCTCAGGGAACTGAGTTGAGGGCATGGGTTAGGCTAAGTGTCAGGCTCTGGGTTTGTGTCTGGGTGGGGGTGGGGTGGGGAGGCCGCCATTGTGGGTGTGGCCTCAGGGGGGCATGGCAGGTTTCGCCTGCTCTGAGTGTTTTGCAGAGTTCCAAATGGCATGAATACCTTCACGGTAGCAGGTAGACTCTTCTGGTATGGCTCCAGTTTCCACCACTGGTAAGGCCTGGGGGCCAGGGTTCTTGGGAAAGAAGCATGAAAACCAAACCTAGGGTTGGGTGAGTTGAGGGTATAGGTCATTCTGAGTGTCAGTCTCCAGGTTTGTGTCAAAGGGGGGGCATCTGGAGGGGTTTGCCACAGGAGGGCATGGCAGATTTCTCCTTCTCTGTTTTTCAGAGCTCCAAATGGCATGGCTTCCTTTAAGGTGGCAGGTGGTGACTTTTGGTATGACTCTGTTGTCTGTGACCAGTAAGTCCTGTGGGCGAGGCCTCTGGGGACAGAAGCCTGAAAACCCAACCTAGGGTTAGGGTTAGGGCCCAGGGGCACGGCAGGCCCGATCTGCCTGTGCCGAGGTGAGCACCCCAGGGGTCTGAGTTGAGGGGGTGTGGGTCAGACTGTCGCCACCCTCCAGGGTTTAGCCTTGAAGGGACCAGAGCTTTAGGGGTCTCATGTGGGATCTGCAGCTATCTCTTGCTCTGAGGTTTTGGCGCAGCTCCAAACAGCCCGTTTTCCATCCAGCTGTTAGGCTGAGCCCACTGGTATGGCAGCGGTGTCCCTGACCGTTGCAGTCTATGGGCCGAGCTCTGGGAACCGAAGCCTGAAAACCTGACCTTGGGCTGGGGTTAGGACCCAGGGGCACAGCAGGCCCCATCTGCCTGTGCTGAAGCGAGCGCCCCAGGGGTCTGAGTTTAGGGCGTCGGTCAGGCTGAGTGCCACCTTCTAGGTTTTGGCCCAGAAGGGACCAGAGTTGTAGGGGGCCTCAGGTGGGCACGGCAGCTATCTCCTGCTCTGAGTGTTTGGCGGAGCCCCAAACGGCGTAGTTTACATCCGGCTGCCAGGCGGATCCCACTGGTATGGCAATGGTGTCCTTGACCGCTACGACCCTAGGGCCGTGCCTTTGGGGACAGAAGTCTGAAATCCTGACCTAGGATTAGGTTTAGGGCCTATGGACACGGCAAGCTGGTTCCACCTGCACCGTGGCGAGTACCCCGGGGAACTGAGTTGAGGTCATCGGTCAGCGTGACCCTCAGGCTCTGTGTTTGTGCCCATGGTGGCTGCATCTAGGAGTGGGTGCTCCTCAGCTGGGTGCGACACGTTTGTCCTGGTCTGAGGGTTGGCACAGCACAAAATGGCACCCATACCTTCAGGGGAGCAGGTGCACTCCTCAGGTATGGCTACAGTTTCCAAGACCAGTGGGGCTGGGGGGCCAGGCCTCTCGGGCCAGAATGACGGAAACCCAACCTAGGGTTCGGTTTAGGGCCTGGGAACATGGCAGGTCCGATCTGCAGGCACTGAGCCCAGTGCCCTGGGGCACTGAGTTGACGGCGTTGGTCAGCATGCTTATCAGGCTCCACATTTGTGTCCTTGGCGGCTGCCCCTGGTGGCGTTGTCCTCAGGTAGGCATGGCAGCTTTCTCCTGCTCTGAGGCTTGTCCGGAGCACCGAATGGCACGCTTTGTTTCTGGGTGGCAGGCAGAATTTTCTCGTATGGCTCCGGTGTCCCAGACCGTCAGGGCCTATGACCGGTCCTTGGGGCACAGAAGTCTGCAAACCTAACCTAGGGTCACGGCAGGCCCAATCAGTCTGCGCCAAGTCGAGTGCCTTGGGGGTCTGAGTTGAGGTCGTGGATCAGGTTGAGCACCACCTTCCAGGTTTTGGCCCGGAAGCGGCCAGCGTTGGAGGCGGCCTCATGTGGGCATGACACCTATCTCCTCCTCTGCGTGTTGGGTGGAGCTCCAAATGGCGCAGTTTTCATCCAGCTGCCAGGCAGAGCCCACTGGTATGGCAGCGGTGTCCCCGACCGCTATGGCCTTGCGGCTTAGCCTCTGGGGATAGAAGCCAGGAAACCCAACCTAGGGTTAATGTAGGGCCCAGGGACACGCAAGCCCCTTCCAGCTGCACTGTGGTGAGCACCCCGGGGAACTGAGTTGAGAGCATCAGTCTGCGTGACCCTCAGGCTCCGTGTTTGTGCCCGTGGTGGCTGCATCGGGGAGGGGGTGCTCCTCAGCTGGGTGCGACAGGTTTCTCATGGTCTGACGGTTGGCACAGCACAAAATGGCACCCATGCCTTCAGGGGAGCAGGTGCACTCCTCAGGTATGGCTACAGTTTCTGAGACCAGTAGGGCAGAGGGGCCAGGCCTCTCGGGCCAGAATGATGGAAACCCAACCTAGGGTTCGGTTTAGGGCCTGGGACCCAGCATGGTAGGCCCGATCTGCCGGCGCTGAGGTCAGCTCCTCGGGACCCTGAGTTGAAGGCATCGGTCAGTGTGACTCTTCGGCTCTGGGTTTGTTCCCTAGGTGCCTGCATCTGGGTGGGGATGCTCCTCTGCTTGGCACGGCAGGTGTTTTCTGGTCTGAGTTGTTAGCACGGCTCTGAATGTCACACTTCCTTTTGGGGTGCAGGTGCACTCTGTGGTGTGGCTATGGTTTCCGAGACCAGTACGTTTGCGGGGCCAGGTCTCATGGGCCAGAATCTCGGAATCCCAACCTAGGGTTCGGTTTAGGACCTGGGAGCATGGCAGGCCCGATTTGCAGGTGCTGAGGCCATCGCCCCGGGGTACTGAGTTCAGGGCGTCGGTCAGCATTCCTGTCAGGCTCTGCGTTTGTGTCCTTGGCGGCCACCCCTGGTGGGGCTTTCCTCAGGTCAGCATGGTAGTTTTCTCCTGGTCTGAGAATTTTTCAGAGTTCCGAATGGCATGCTTTCTTTCTGTGTGGCAGATAGTCCTCTTGTATCACTCTAGTCTCCCTCACCACTGGGACCTGTGGTCATGTCCTTGGGGGACTGATGCCTGAATATCCGACCTAGGTTTAATTTTACCCCCTGGAGCATGATAGTCTTGTTCTTTTGGTGCTTAGGCGTGCACTCTGTGAGTTGAGTTTAGGCTTTTGATCAGGTTGTGTTTTAGTGTCCCTATCAAGTGTGGGTGGCATCAGGTGTCTATGGAAGATTTCTTCTGCTCTGTTTTTTTTGTTTTTTTTTTTTGCTCTGAGTGTTTTGCAGAATTCCAAATGGCATGGTTTACTTGTATGTGCTAGGCAGAGTCAGTTTCTATGGCTCTGGTGTCCCCAGTGGCTATGGTCTGGGGGCCAGGCCTTTTGTGACAGAGGTCTGAAAACCCTACCTAGGGTTATGTTTAGGGCTAGGCTCTTTGCTTTCCCAATCTACCTGTGCTGGGGTGAGGTCCCCTTGGGGTTGAGTAGAGGGCGTGCATCAGGTCGAGTGTCAGCCTCTGGGTTTTTTTTCTGGTGGGGGCCACTGTTACGGGTTTCCTTAAGTGGGCATGGCAGATAATTCCTGCTGTTTTGTGTAACTCCAAATGGCCCAGTTTCCATCTTGGTGGCAGGCAGAAACCTCTGCTATAGCTACACTTTGTGCAACCTGTAGGCCCTGGGGGTCAGGCCTCTGGGTCCATAATCTGAAAACCCAACGTAGGGTTAGCTTAGGGCCTAGGTACATGGCAGACCCGATCTTGCAGTGCTAAGGGGAGCACCCCAAGGGACTGAGTTGAGGGCGTTGGTCAGCGGATCAGTCTCTATGTCTGTCCATCGCTGCTCCCTCTAGTGGTGGTGTCCTCAGGTGGGCATGGATGGTATCTCCTGCTCTGAGTGTTTTGTGGAGTACCAAATGCCACAGTTTTCTTCTGGGTGGCAGGCGGAGTCCTCCTGTATGGCTCAGGTATCCCCCACCAATAGGGCTCACAGACCAGTCTTCTGGGTCTAGAAGCCTGAAAACTGAACCTAGGGCTCGGTTTAGGGCCTAAGAGCATGGCAGCTTTTATCTGCCAGTGTCCCTGCGAGTGCTCTGGAGGACTTCATTGAGGGCGTTGCTCAGCATGGCTATCGGTCTCCGCACTTGTGTCCATTGCAGCCACCTCTGGTCCGGGTGTCCTCAGGTGGGCATGGCAGTTCTCTCCTGCTCGAAGTGTTTTCCAGGTTCCAAATGGCAGTTTCCTTCTGGGTGCAGGCATACTCCTTTGGTATATCTCAGATGTTTGTGACTGCCCTGACTGGGTCCCGGGACTCTGGGGACAGAAGCCCGAAAACCCAAGGTAGTGTTAGGATTAGGTTAGGTGCATATCCGTTCCCACATGCCAGGGCTTAGGCGAGAACCCTGGGGGCCTGTTTGGAGGGCATGGGTCAGTCTGAGTGTGGGACTCCACGTTCGTGTCCGTGGTGGCCCACTCTGGTGGGGGTGCCCTCACTTGAGCATGGCAGTTTTCTTCTTCTCTGAGTTTTTCACAGAGCTCCAAATGGCCCGGGTTCCTTCAGTGTGGTAGGCTGAGTTCTCTTGTAGGACTCTGGTTTCCCTAACTGGTAAAGCCTGAGGGCCAGGCCTCTGGGGACAGAAGCCTGAAAAGCCAAACTAGGTTTAGGATTAGGGCCTAGGGGCATGGCAAGCCTCATCTGCCAGCTCTGAGGTGAGCTTCCTGTTGGGCAGTGTTGAGAGTATGGGTGTGGCTGAGTGTCAGCTCTGGGTTTGTATCCAAGGGGCCACTTCTAGTGGGGGTGTCCAGATGGGCATGGCAGAATCCTCGTGCTCTGAGTGTTATGTGGAGCTCCAAAGGGCATGGTTTCATTCCGCATGGTAGGCAGAGTCCTCTGATATGGCTCCATTGTACCTGACTGGTAGGGCCTGGGGACCAGGCCTCTGTGGACAGAAGCCTTTAAAACCCAACCTATGGTTAGGGATAGGGCCTTGGAGCATGGCATTGTGGATCCCGGTGCTTAGGTGAGTGCCCCAGGGGTCTGAGTTGAGGGCGTGGTTCCAGCTGAGTGTCAGGACCCAGGTTTGTGTCTAGGTTGTGTCTAGTTGTGTTGTTATAATTGCCTGAGTTCTCAAGAGATTTGGACTGAGATCTCTCAAGATTGGACTGAGATCTCTGGAGATTTGGAATAAGTTTTCACATGATTTGTACTGAGATCTCATGAGATTTGTACTGAAAGTACATGATTTCCCTTAGTTCTCACAATACTTGAAATGATGTCCAAAATCTATTGATTTGGGTAGAAATCTTGTGAGAATTGCCCTATTTCTCATGAGATTTGGACTGAAATCTCTCCATATGTGGACTGTGATCTGTCGAGATTTGGAATAATTTTTCATGATATTTGTACTGATATCTTATGAGATTTGGACTGAGATCTCACAAGGTTTCCCTGACATTTCACTATATTTGGAATGAATTCTCACAATATTTGGGTAAATATCTCATGAGAAGTGCCTGAATTCTCACAAGATTTGGACTGAGATCTCATGAGATATGGATTGAGATCTCATAAGATTGGAATAAGTTCTCATGAGATTTGAGTAGAAATCTCGTGAAAAGTGCCCAAATTCTCACGAGACTTGGACCGAGCTCTCTGAAGATTTGGAGTGAGCTCTCTAGAGATTTGACCATAAGCAGCACTGCAAAACCTTTAGGCATCCCTCTCACTGCAGCTGACCATTGCCTCCAATGGCAAGAATCATCATGGGTTCATTTTCCAGCATCTCACTACGCAGCTCACCACTGCTTCCAGTGCTAGGGAACTGGATTGTCACTCCTTGCAATGGCTTGAATTGCGGCTCACCACTGCCCCCAGTGGCTGCAAGCTGCCATGGCACGCCTCTCAGCAGCTCTCACAACGCATCTCAGCACTGCCTCCAGTGACAGAATTCTGCACTGCCATGACATCAAGCAGCTCTCATAATTCAGCTTACCACCACTGAGGCAGTGCTGCCCAGCATTGTGCCCTGTGTCCCCAGGTTTATGGTAATGGGCTGTCAGGATCATGCAGGAGGGACCTCCCGGTGGGGTCTGGAGCAAGGGGGAAACCAGACCCAACTCATGTTGCATTTGGAACAGTTTTTTGAAAGAGTAACTTCGCTAATTACTACTTAAGAAACAAGCACGTGTCTCCCTGCAGGTGTGCAGGCCTCAGGTCACAGGTGCCTTCTTATCCCCACCTGACAACACTTCTCCACTCTGGCACCACAAGACCCGAGGGTTTGAAATCAGTGTCTGAGTCAGTCATGCAGCTTGTCACAGGACATCAGTGTTCAGAGAAAGCAGCGGGGACATTAGGCGCAATGTCACATGCATGTCAGGACTGGAGGTAAAAGTTCTCTTTAACCCCGCACCTCCTGGGGTTTTCTCTTGTCTCTAATGGAGCCACAAAGTAAAACAGAAGCAGCTGTCAGCAATCTAGAGTGGGTGCAAGAGTTCCTTAGTTTCCCTGGGAGTAGAAGATGGCAGGGGATCACAGTTTCTCTGTTCATTTATTGCAAACCACAGTATTTGGAACATCTCCTTCCTAGGCAATCACTTTGATTAGAAAGGGAAGACGAGATTTACTCTGTGTGTGTTTTTAACATCATTTATTCCTTCATCTAACGGTGTTTATTCCATTGGGTCTAGGATGTGGTAGAGTGGCCAGCATCTGGAGTGAGGTGGCTTTTTGTGGCCAGATACATGGATGTCTTGTCATTTGTCAAAGGTGATGTTTCATAATTGATTAGTCTTTTTATCCAAAGAGTTACAATGAGGGCAGAGAGAAAATTCAAAATGATTCCAAGGAACCTTTTACCATTTAAAAGTTAAGCTTGACTTTCGAGTTTCACTAAAGGTATCATCTAGATATTTGGACATGCCATATTTTCTCACTATTTTTCTTTTGTGGTGAGGTCAGAAGAAGAGTTTTTGGGAATTTTCCTGGTTAGAAGCATGCCTGAAGGTTCAAGGGGGTTGGCGTAAGGAGCCCTGGGGTGAATTTCTGGAACTGTTTGCAACGTTGGGTGAGTCAGGTGGGAGTCAGGAATCCCACAAGTTTTCCATTTCCTCCTCAGGAAATTGCTGGCAGGTAATGTTCTGCTTAAGCAGAACCCTCCTGCACTGTTGGTGGGCATGCATGCTGCTGCAGCCACTCTGGGACAGAGTATGGGAGTTCCTCCAAAAGCTAAGAATTGAAGAACCCTAGGATCCAGCAATTGCACTCCTAGGTATTTACCCAAAGGACACAAAAATGCCCATTCAATGGGATACAAGCACCGTGATGTTTATAGCAGCATTACCAACAATAGCGAAACTATGGAGGGAGTCCCAGTGTCCATTCACTGATGAATGAAGAAAGAAGATGTGAGATTTATATATATACATATATATACACATATACGTATAGACGAATATGTGTATATATATGTGTGTATATATATGTATACACACACACACACACACACATATATACATACATACACATTGGAATAGGACCCAGCTTCACAAAGAATGAAATCTTACCATCTGCAAGGACACAGATGAATCTAGAGTGGATTAAGCTAAGCCAAATCTGTAAGGAAGGACAAATACCCTCTGACTTCACTCCTGTGGAATTTCAGAAAGAACACAGGTGAACATAGTCGGGGGAGGAAGCTAGGCAGGGGAGGAAGCTAGGCAAACCAGGAAGCAGACTCAACCTTAGAGCACAAACCAAGGGTTGCTGGAGGGCAGGTGAGTGGGGTAAGGTTTAAATGGATGATGGCTATTAGGGAGGACACTTGTGATGAGCACCCGCTGTTGTATGCAGGCGAGGAATCACTAATTCCTACTCCTGAAGCAAGGGAATTAACACTGCATGGAAACTAACTGGAATTTAAGTCCATGAAGAAAAGAAAAAGATCATGCTCTGCTTCATGAAGAGTGAGGTAAAAATGGAGTGATTTTCGCTCTCCTGTTCTGTGGATGATAGTTTTGAAACACACTGTGGTAGGATACACTAGTTTCTTATTGCATAAGGAGTTCTCAGAAAGCCACAATGAAAGATTCAGATCTCAGAGTATGTTCATTATCCATTGATATGTTACTTACATTTGCCCAGGTAGGAAGGTAAGCGCAGAGAAATACGACCGAAGAGGAAAGTAGGTGTTAACCATTCATGAGGTAGCCTTCTGCCTTTCTCATGAAAGCCTTGGGCCAGTGTGATTTTGGAAGAAGGATGGAGAATTCTTTTTTTTTTTTTTTAATTTTATTTATTTGAGAGAGAGAAAAAGTGAGAGAGAGAAAGTCAGAGGGAGAAGCAGACTCCCCGAGGAGCTGGGAGCCTGATACAGGACTCGATCCCGGAACTCCAGGATCGTGACCTGAGCCAAAGGCAGTTGCCCAACCAACTGAGCCACCCAGGCGCCCGGGATGGAGAATTCTTGGGATTTGCAGCACACAGGGGAGTTCTAGGTCTGGGAAGGGCTGACAGAGGTCCCGGAGGAGAGCTGAGTGCATTCTGCAGGAGGCCATGGGCAGGGCTGGCTCCAGGGGTGGCTGTGAGTCTCCTGTGTGACAGTTGTGACAGGTCAGGGCTGTGAGCATGTTCCTGGCTGAGGACAGGTGAGGCACAGGTGGAGAGCTGGCAGAGCACCTTCTTCTGTGCCACCAGCCTCACACGATACACACAACCTCATCATCTGTCCCCATCACTCCAATTCAGACTTCTCCATGCTGCCAGGCCAAGACGTTGGTTTGTGCTGCTTTCTTTACATGTGTGAAGTTTCAAAAGTTAGATGGTGGAAATGACGGGCCATCAGAACATCTGTTACTCTTTTATTCCTTGCTCTTCCTTCAATCACTGAAGTGAATCAGATCTGCTAGTGGAAGGGGCATCTGTGTGTTTTTCTTTCCTGTTTTAATTAAACAATGGGAAAACAGTCTTCTGAAATAGTCAAAGAATCCTTTCAGACGGTTCATGTTTTTTCCCTTCTGTGAATCACTTTCTGATATTAGAAATTATTTTTTAGGGGTGCCTGAGTGGCTCGTTCATTAAACATCTGCCTTTGGCTCAGGTCATGATCCCAGGGTCCTGGGATTGAGCCACACATTGGCTCCCTGCTTGGCAGGAAGCCTGCTTCTCCCTCTCCCGCTCCTCCTGCTTGTGTTCCTTCTCTTGATGTGTCTCTCTCTGTCAAATATACAAATAAAATCTTTTTAAAAAAGATTATTTTTTAAAGTAAAGCACAGCCTCAGAGCCATGACAGGGTGCACTGCCCTCTGTGAGGGGGAGAAATGGAGGAGTGTAGGTTGTTCAGGAGCCCAGGGAGTGGCTCATCATGCTCCCAGTGGAACACAAGCCTGTGTAAGCCTTCCCTGGTGGCTGGGAGGTGGGGGGTTTGCTTCTCACCTGGTGGCCCATCCTGGGCTCTGAAACCTGACTTGATGAATCACTTGCGACTTGAACTGGGGAATTTATGAAGAAAACGGAATGAATCCTGGAGGGTGCCTGCATCCTTTGCACTAGGACGACTCCATGGAGCAAAAGAACTCATCACGTGTAAGGCATGTCAGGGGCCCCAAGGCTGTGGGCTTTGATTCATGGGAAGATGTTGTGTCTTCATCCTTATCTGAACTAGAGCCATGTTGTCTGGTTATGGAGATCCAGAACTTTACATGGCCATGTCATTATTATTATTCTTATTTTAAGAAAGCAATCTAGACATTGACTTCGAGATACAAACATCAAAAGGAAAAACATCAGGTCAAATATATATATGAGGTCTGAACTTATGGCATCTCTCATTAGTATGGGTAATGTTGGCATGCCCGTATGAGAAAGAACAAGAAATTCCATTTGGGTATAAGTGTGCTGTGCACATGTGCTATGCACATTTTTCAATGCTTTCCCTTACTTCTCTGAAGGGAAAATAGAGTGGTGACTGGAGCTTGGTTTCTGATTTTAAGAACAGGAGACAAGAGATGTGAAAGAGCAGTGTTCATGCTGACGTGGTGCTCCATGCCCAGGGAGTGAGGGTTTGAAGTTTGGACTTGGAGCATTGATTGGTGTTCAGGGAGGATGTTGTCTGAGTTTCCTGCACACAAAGTCACTCAGCTGGTCTGCCTAATCGGACCAATTCTTGCCTTTTGAAAGGCAGCTTGGAAGTGGCTTGAAAATCTAGGGCACTTGAGGAATGATCTGGAAAGGACACCTGGGTGGGCCAGTGTAGAAAAACCCAGGGAATTCCAGAGCTAGTGACGAACACATTTCTGAGACTGGAGTTTGCTTCTCAGTGAGTAGCACTGAGCTGGGATGGAAAGCAGTCTCTGGGTCTTAGGAGTCACTGTGTCAGCAGGTGTGAGCTTGGCAGGGTAGTCAGCTCAGACAGCTGTGAGATTCTGAGCCTGTGGTGGTGGGCCATCCCTCTTGATGGGCAGGCCAGCTTGCTCCAGGGACAGGGCTCTGCTCCCCGGCCAGCCTTCCTGCTGTGGATGTGATATGGAAGTTGCTTCCTGTTTGGTTCTCAAGCCCTCGTGTCAGCAGGGGCCTTGGTGGGAAGCAGCCCACAGGCAGTATTATTGATTCTTGCCCACTGTGCCCCTTGCTTTCTTGGATCCACTCTGCTTGGTGTCTGTGAATTCAGCCAGCAGAGGCACTTCTTCCAAAGCCACACCCCTGAGAAATCCTCCATTTTCCAGTGCTGTGTATAAGGGGCAGTTTTCATTTGGAACTGAAATCTCAGCTCCTGCCATTGGGTTCCAAGGCCACATAGCACACCAGTCTCCATGAAGCTCCAGTTCCACGTGGGGCCTGATGTGTGAGGCCGAACCTGGGTGGCCTACTGCTGCTGCTGCAGGTTCCTTCCTGAAAACTGCAGCAAAGATGGTTTGTGATGACGTCCCAGGAAAGTGAGAGAGGGGCATGATTCTGCCTGACCACAGGAGGATCCCAGACGTCAATCAGAAGTGGATGATGCAGGGAGGAGAGATGTCTGTTTCCCAGGACCTTGGCTAGAGGGAGATTTGGACCCTGAGATGCTTCTCTGGTCAGCTTTCTCAGATGAGCTTTTATGATATTGAGGTATGTTCTCTCTATCCCTCCACGGTGAAAAGTTTTGATCAAGAAAGGATGCTGTAATTTGTCAAATGCTTTTTCTGCATCAACTGAGAGGAACCTGTGGTTCTTGTTCTTTCTTCTATTAAGGTAGTGTATTACATTGATTGATTTGCAGTTATTGAACCACCCTTGCAGCCCAGGAATAAATTCGATTTCGTTATGGTGAATCATCCTTTTATTGTACTGTTGGATCCTATTGGCTAATATGTTGGTGAGAATTTTTGCATCCGTCCTCATCAGGGATAGTGGTCTGTAATTCTCCTTTTGGGTGGGGTCTTTGTCTGGTTTGGGGATCAATGTAATGCTGGCCTCATCAAAAGGGCTTGGAAGTTTTCCTTCCAGTTCTACTTTTGGGAAAAGTTTCAGAAGAAGAGGTATTAAATCTTCTATAAGTGTTTGGTAGAATTCCCCTGGGAAGCCATCTGGTGCTGGGCTCTTGCTTCCTGGGGGATTTTTGATGACTGCTTCAATTTCCTTGCTGATAATGGGGCTCTTCAGATTTCCTTTTCTTCTTGGTCCAGTTTTGGTCATTTCTGTGTTTCTGGGAATGCATCCATTTCTTCGAGGCTTCTTGTTTTGTTGACATAGAGTTGCCATCATATGTTCTTATAATTGTTTGTATTTCTTTGGTGTTGGGTGTGATCTTTCCTTCTTCATTCATGATTTTATTGACTTGGGTCCTTTTTCTTTTCTTTTGGAGAAGTCTGGCCAGGGGTGTATCAATCTTACTACTTCTTTCAAAGAACCAGCTCCTAGTTTCGTTGATCTGTTCTACTGTTCAAAAGAACAGGTTTCTACTTCATTGATTTCTGCTATAATCTTTATTATTTCTCTTCTCCTTCTGGGTTTGGGCTTTCTACGCTACTCTTTCTCCAGCTGCTTCAGGTTGAGTGTTAGGTTGTGTATTTGAGACCTTTCCTGGTTCTTGAGAAAGGCTTGTAGTGCTATATCCTTTCCTCTTAGGACCGCCTTTGCTGCATCCCAAAGATATTGAACAGTTGTGTTTTTCTTCTCATTTGTTTCCATGAGCTTTTAAAATTCATCTTGAATTGACTTGTTGACCCATTCACTTTTTAGTAGGATGCTCTCTAGCCTCCATGTATTTGAGTTATTTCCAACTTGCCTCTTGTGATTGAGTTCCATTTTCAAAGCATTGTGGCCTGAAAATATGCAGGGAATGATCCCAATCTTTTGGGATGAGAATATGGCAGTCTCCCAATCTCTCACCCCAGAGGTGAGAGCTCATGGCCCCACTCCTCTGTGCCCTCACAGAGAAGTGATCAATCATTTGTGTCTCCCTGGTCTCTGTCTGCACTCTGTGCTCACTGGACCCGTGACCAAGCACTTCTACCTCTGGCACACGATGCTGGTTGGAGTCTCAACCCAGTAGATTCCTGAAGGATGCTAAAGCACCAATCCTCCTGGGGGAGGAAGCAGGCTTTCCCCATTTGTGTCACTTCTTGGGCCCCTTTTCAAAGAGCAGTGGCCAGACTGTGTTGTGCATCACAATTTATGGCAACCCCCAGCTTAGAGCCCACTCTTTGCAGCCAGCTTCCCCGCTGCAATACCTGGGAGCTCTGCTGCCTTTAAGCACCCCTGGTCTTCCTGGGACCTGGGGATCCTGATACCACACTGTCCCATCGAGGGTTCCACCCCTTGCTTAGCTGCCAGAGTGATGTCCCTCACCAGAGCAGACTCCTAAAAGTTCTGATTTTGTGCTCTGCTGCCCCTATCATTTGGTCATAGCCAGCTGTGGGATGCTCCCTCCCCCCATGGTTTATCTTCCTGCCTACTGACTTAGACTCACATTTCTACACCTCCTACCTTTCAGATAGTGGTTGTTTTGCTGTTTGTAGAGATGCAGCTATTCTTTTCTTTGATCTCTGCTTGAATGTGTAGATGTTCAGAATGGTTTGATAGCTATCTAGCTAAATTCTTGGACCAGATGAAATTAAGGTCTCCTACTCCTCCACCATCTTGGACTCTCTCTCTCTTCTTCTTTCTCCAGATTGCTTTGGGTGTTTGGGGTCTTTTGTGATTCCATACGAATTTTAGGACTGTCTTCTATTTCTTTGAATAATTCCATTGGAACTCAGATAGGGATTTCATCACATCTGTAGATTGCTTTGGATACAGTGGACATGTTAACATTATTAACTATTCCAGTTAATGAGCATGGTGTATGCTTCCATTTATTGTGTCATCTTCTAAATCTTTGGCCCATACATTCACCCCCCACAACATGCACATGTTTTTCCTTTTCTGCCATGTGTTCAGTATACCAGGTCTTTCTCAATCTTGGATACTTTTATTCCTAGATTTTTTTTTCTTGATGCAATTGTCAATGGCATTGCTTTCTTAATTTCTCTTCGTGAAAGTCTGTCATCAGTATATAGAAATACAAGTTGGGGCACTTGGGTGGCTCAGTCAGTTAAATGTCAGCCTTCAGGTTGGGTCATAATCCCAGGGTTCTGGAAGTGAGCCCAGTATTGGGCTCCCTGCTCAGCAGGGAGTCTGCTTTTCCCTGACCTTCTGCTGCTCCCCCTACTTGTGCTCTCTCTCTCTCTGTCAAATAAATACATTCTTTTAAAAAAAGAAATGCAACAGGTCTCTGTATATTGACTTTGTATCCTACAACTTTACTGAATTTGTTTATTCTACCAGGTTTTTTTGTGTGTGTGGACTCTAGGAATTTCTATACATAGTATCATATCATCTGCAAATAGCGACCATTTTCTTTTCCTATTTAGATAGCATATCTTTTTTGTTTTGGTTTGGTTTTTGTCTAAATGGCATCGCTAGGGCTTTCAATACTATGATGAGTGAAAGTGCTAAGAGTGGGCATCTTTATCTTGTTCTTGATAGTAATGAAAAAGTTTCCAGCATTTCACCCTTGACTATAATGTCAGCTGTGGGCTTTTCATATAGAGCCTTTGTTTGGTTAAGGTATGTTCCCTCAACACCCAGATGGTTTAGAGTCTTTATTATAAATGCATATTGAATCTTGTCAAGTGTTCTTTCTGCATCTATTGTAACAATCGTAGGATTTTTATCTTTTATTTTGTTAAGGTGTTGTATTCCATTGGTGGATGTGCAGATGTGGAATCATCTTTGCATCCCTGGAATAAATCCCACTGGATCCCATTGTGTGATTCTCCTGATGTATTGGTGAATTCATTTTGCCAATAATTTGTTGAGGATTTTTGCATCTCTGTTCATGAGGAATAAAGGCCTTTCCTTTTCTTGTAGTGTTCTTGTCTTATTTTGGTAGCAGGGTAATGCTGCCTTCATAAAATGAGTTTGGACATATGTCCTTCTCTCCTATCTTTTAAACAGTTTGACAAGGGTTGGTATTAATTCTTCTACATCTCCGTGAAACTGTCTGGCCTTGTGCATTTATTTGTTGGGAGGATTTGACCATCAAATCAATGTTTTTACTAGTGATCAATCTGTTTAGATGTGCGTGTGTGTGTGTGTGTGTGTGTGTGTGTGTGTGTGTGTGTGTATCACATCTTTATTCATCTGTCAATGGACAGCTGGACTTGTTCCATAGTTTGGCTATTGAAGACATTGCTGCTATAAACATCAGAGTACATGTGCCCCTTTGGATCACTACATTTGTATCTTTGAGGAAATACCCAGTAGTGCAATTGGTAGGTCATAGGATAGCTCTATTTTCAACTTTTTGAGGAACCTCCATACTGTTTTCCAGAGTGGTTGCACCAGAGAAGCATTTTCCTGGTTAATGAAAAACAACTCGGTTATGCTTATCTATCCCTTCTAGAATGTTATACAGTATATTAATGTAGTACATAATAAAACAATGAAAAAGTAAAAAATAAAGAAAAAATCAGGCTAAAGAAGAAAAATAACATGATCATATCAATAAATGTAGAAAAGGCTTTTGACAAAATCTAATGTCCATTCATGATAAAAACTTGGTAAGCCAAGAAAATAGGGGAATGTCCTCAACTCAACAAAGAATATCTAAAGAAACCCTACAAAATATCAAAAATCCTACTAATATCATCGTTAATGGCAAGAAATTTGTAGCTTTCCCTCTGAGATCAGGTAAAGAATGTCCCTTCTCACCACTTCTTTTCAACATTGTACTGAAAGTTCTAGCTAATGAAATAAAGCAAGAAAAGTAAGTTAAAGTTATACAAATTGGGAAGGAAAAAATAAAATTATCTTTGTTCACAGATGACATAATCATCTATGTAGAAAATCCAAAATAACCAACAAAAAAAACTCCTGGAACTAAGAAACGGTTATAGCAAGATTGCAAGATTTATGTATAAAAGTCCTTTAGTTTCAATATACCAGAAAAGAACAAGTGGAATTTGCAATTAAAAAACACAATACCATTTCTTACCAACTCAAAATAATGAGGTACTTACATATAAATCTAACAAAACATGTACAAGATCCAATGAGAAAAACTACAAAAATCTGATGAAAGAAATTAAAGAACTAAACAGATATTCCATATTGATGTATGGGAATACTCAATATTGTCAAGAATACAGTGCTTCCCAACTTGATCTATAGATTCAATGCAATCCCAGTCAAAATCCCAGCAAGTTATTTTTTGGATACTGACAAACTGATTCTTTTTTTTTTTTTTTTTAATTTTTTTTTGACAAACTGATTCTTAATGTTTATAGAGAGATGCAAAAACCCCAGAATAGGTAACACAATATTGAACATAAAAAAAAAAGTGGGGGGTACCTGGGTGGCTCAGTCACTTGAATGTATGACTTGGCTTTGGCTCAGGTCGTGATCTCATGGGTCATGAGATGGAGCCCCCCATCAAGCTCTGCTCTCAGTGTGGAGTCTGGTTGAGATTCTCTCCCTCTGTCCCTCTTCCTGCTTGCTCTCTCTCTCTCTCTCTCTCTCTCTCTTTCTGTCTAAAATAAGTAAAAAAAAAAATCTTTTTTAAAAAAATGAAAGAACAAAACTGGAAGACTGTTACTACCAGACTACAAGATTTACTAAAAGTCAAAAATAATCAAAACAGTGTGGCATTGGTAAAAGAATAGATAACAGATTGGTGGAAGAGAATAGAAAGCCTACAAATAGACACATGTAAATAAAGGCAATACAATGGAGAAAAGATCACCTTTCCAACAAATGGTGCCAGAACACTGTATATTCACATGGAAAAAACTGAGTCTAGACATAGACTTTACCTTCTCCATAAAAATGAACTCAAAATGGATCACAGACCTAAATGTAAAACACAAAATGATAAAACTAGAAGACAACATAGGAAAAAATATAAATGACCTTGCATTTGGCAATGACTTTTTAGCTACAATACCAAAGGTGCAATCCACAAAAGAAATAATTGATAATCTGGAGTTCATTAAAATAAAAAAATTCTGTTCTTTTAAACACATAGTCAAGAAAATGAAGAGATAATCCACAGACTTGGGAAAGATATTTCAAAAGTTATATCTAATAAAGGACAGCTCAGCAAAATATAAAAAAGAACTTTTAAAACCCAACTAAGAAAATAAACAATTTGATTTTTAAAAAAACTAACCAGAGAATTTAACAGAGACCCCACCAAAAAAGACACCAGATGGCAAACAGACATATGAAAAGATGCTCCATATCACATGTCATCAGGGAAATGCAAATTAAAACAATGAGAATTGTTTTGTAGCCATTAGAATGTCCCAAATCCAAAACACTGGCAAATGCTGCCAATGATGTGGAGCGACAGGAACTCTCATTTATTGCTGGTGGAAATGCAAAATGGTACAGCCACTTTGCACTGGAAGTTTGGCAGTTCCTTATAAAACTAAATACTTGTAGCATGTGGTCTAGCAATCGCACTCTTCGGCATTTAATCAAAGGAGTTGAAAACTTATGTCCACACAAAATCCACACAGGTGGTTATAGCACCTTTATTCATAACTGCCAAAACTTGGAAGCAACTAAAAGATTCTTTGGTAGGTGAATGGATATAAGCCATGATACATTCAGACAGTAAAATGTTATTCAGTTATTTTAAAAAATGAGTTATGAAGCCAAAGAATGATATGGAAGAACTTTAAATGCATATTACTCAGTGGAAAAAGTCAAGCTGAAAGGCTACGTACTGTACAATTCTAATTATATGCCATTCAGGAAAGGCAAAACGATAAGATAGTAAAAAAAAAAAAAAAATCAGTGGTTGCCAGGGATCGGGGTGAGCAGGCTGAATAAAAGGAACACAGAGGATTTTTAGGACAGTAAAAATACTCTATTATAACATAATGATGGATACCTTCATTTTACATTTGCCAAAACCCTTAAAATGTACATGAAGAGTCATTCCAAATGTGAACTATCAGCTTTGGTGCTAATGGTGCATCAGTATGGGTTCATCAATTGTAGCAAATGTATTACTCCAGTAGGGAATGCTGATAATGGAGGAGGCTACGCATTTGTGAGGACATGGGTTACACAGAAAATCTCTGCCCCGGCTAGATATTGCTGTGAACCTAAAACTACTCTGAGAATTAAAGTCTATTTAAAAAACAATAAGAAAAATGAACAGAACATAAAATACCTATGGGATGCATACCATCTTATGCATAATGGGAGTCCTAGAGAATATTTGCAGAAATAATGGCCTCTTTCCAAATTTGATAAATTTGGAAATAAGTTTGATAAACACCCAAGAAGTTCAATAAACTTCCAAATGATAAATGCAAAGAAATTCACACAACACATTATATTCAAATTGTAAAAAGCCAGACACAAAGAAAATCTAGAAAATCTAGACAAAAGTTATTTCTCATCAAAAACCAAGGATGCAATAGGATAGTAGGATAATGTATTTATGGGATGCAGCAAAAGCAGTGTTCAGAGGAAAATTTACTACTGTAAATGCTTACATTAAAAAAAGAAGAAAGACTGCGAGCCCATAATTTAGCTTTATGAATCAAAGAATTGGAAAAAGAATACCAAAAAAGCCAAAAGGTAGCAGAAGGAAATAAATAATAAAGATTAGAGATAGGGGTGCCTGTGTGGTTCAGTTGGTTAAGTGTCCAACTCTTGATTTTGACTTAGGTCATGATCTCAGGGTCATGAGATTGAGCCCTGTGCTAGGCTCCACACTCAGCACAGAGTCTGCTTGAGATTCTCTCTCCCTCTGCCCCTCCCCCGCACTTAAGTTTTCTCTCTCTCTAAAATAAATATATTAAATCTTAAAGATTAGAGATAAATGTGATAGACAACTAGTAAAACAAGGGAGAATCAATGAAACCAAAAGTTGATTCTTTGAAAAGATCAACAAAATTGACAAACTAAGAAAAAAAAAAAGCAAATAACTAAAATCAGAAATAAAAGTGGGGATATTACTACTGGTTTTACAGAAATAATAATGAGAGAATACTAAGAACAATTATATGCCAATAAATTATAAAACCTACATGAAATGGACACATTCCTAGAAAGATACAAATTACCAAAACCCATTCAAGAAGAAACAGGAAATCCAAGGAGGCCTATAGTATAGTGTAGCAAGTATACGGATTGAATCGGTAATCATAAATCTCTTAGCATGAAAAACCTGGGACAAGACAGCCTCACTGGTGAATTTTTCCAAACACTTAAGAAAGAATTAACAACAATCCTTCTCAAACTATTCCAAAAAATTAGAAGAAGGAAGACTTCCTAGCTCATTCTATGAAGCAAGTATTATCCCAGCACAAAAGGCTGACAAAGATACCATAAAAAACCTACATACCAATACTCTTTATGAATATAGATGCAAAAATTCTTTCTTTTTTAAAATTTTTTATTAACATATAATGTATTCTTTGCCCCAGGGTACATGTCTGTGAATCATCAGGCTTACACATTTCACAGCATTTGCCATAGCACAGCCCCTCCCCCATGTCCATATCCCTACCCACCCACCTCCCAGCCACCCTTAGTTTGTTTCGTGAGTTTAGGAGTCTCTTATGGTTTGTCTCCTTCCCCATCCCATCTTGTTTCCTTTCTCTTCCCCAACCCCCATGACCCCCTTCCCTGCCTCTCGAATTCTTCATATCAGAGTGATCATGTGACAATTGTCTTTCTCTGACTGACTTATTTCGCTTAGCATAATACCCTCTAGTTCCATCCACGTCGTTGCAAATGGCAAGATTTCGTTTCTCTTGATGGCTGCATAGTATTCCACTGTATATATATACCACACCTTCTTTATCCATTCATCTGTTGATGGACATCTAGGTTCTTTCCATAGTTTGGCTATTGTGGACATTGCTGTTATAAACATTCAGGTGCATGTGACCCTTTGGGTCACTACATTTGTTAGATGCAAAAATTCTTAACAAAATACTAGCAAACTGAATCCAAGGGCATATTAACAGGATTATATACCATGACCAAGTGGGATTTATCTCAGGAAAGCAAGGGTAGTTTGACATAAGAAAATACACCACATTGATAGAATGAGAGGGAAAATCCACATTATCATCCCAATTGACACAAAAATTAATTTGACAAAATTTATCTTTTCATTATAAAAACACTTAGAAAATCAGAAATAGAAGTGAAATTCCTCTATATGATAAAGGGCATTAATGAAAAACCCACAGCTAACATCATACTGAAAGGTCAAAGACTGAAGGCTTTTTCTAAGACCAGTTACAAAACAAGGATGCCTACTTCCACCAAAGCTATTCAACATTGTACTGGAGGTTCTGAGTAGAGCAATTAGGCAAGATAGATAGATAGATAGATAGATAGATAGATAGATAGATAAATGGCATTCAATTAGAAAGGAAGACCTAAAACTACCTGTACAAAGACAGTAAACAACAAATGCTGGAGAGGATGTGGAGAAAGGGGAACCCTCCTCCACTGTTGCTGGGAATTCAAGTTGGTGCAGCCACTTTGGAAAACAGTGTGGTGATTCCTCAAGAAATTAAAAATAGAGCTACCCTATGACCCTGCAATTGCACTACTGGGTATTTACCCCAAAGAAGCAGATGCAGTACAAAGAAGGGCCACATGTACCCCAATGTTCATAGCAGCAATGGCCACAATCACCAAACTGTGGAAAGAACCAAAATGCCCTTCAACAGATGAGTGGATAAGGAAGATGTGGTACATCTATACAATGGAATATTATGCCTCC
>CM052800.1:135685640-135713036 GCA_028533885.1 Nasua narica | reverse complement strand
AGTGTTGGAGAGGATGTGGAGAAAGGGGAACCCTCTTCCACTGTTGGTGGGAATGCAAGTTGGTGCAGCCACTTTGGAAAACAGTGTGGTGATTCCTCAAGAAATTAAAAATAGAGCCACCCTATGATCCTGCAATTGCACTACTGGGTATTTACCCCAAAGAAGCAGATGCAGTACAAAGAAGGGCCACGTGTATCCTAATATTCATAGCAGCAATGGCCACAATTGCCAAACTGTGGAAAGAACCAAAATGCCCTTCAACAGATGAAGGGATAAAGAAGATATGGCCCATATATACATGGAATATTATGCCTCCATCAGAGAGGATGAATGCCCAACTTTTGTATCAACATGGACAGGACTGGAAGAGATTATGCAGAGTGAAATAAGTCAAGAGGAGAGAGTCAGTTATCTTATGGTCTCACTTACATGTGGAGTGTAAGGAAAAACAGAAGGCATTGTGACAAGGAAAGAAAGGGTGAATGGGGGGAAATCAGAGGGGGAGACGAAGCATGAGAGACTGTGAACTCTGAGAAACAAACAGGGTTTTGGAGAGGAGAGGGTGGGGGCTTTGATGAGCCTTGTGGTAAGTATTTAGGAGGGCACGTATTGCATGGAGCACTGGGTGTGGTGCATAATCAATGAATATTGGAACACTGAAAAAAAAAGATCTCTGTGTCTATCTATATATTATGTAAGTCTATGTATGTATGTTATAGATATGTGATATTTTTCTACCTCTGGATGATATTACCAAAATTAATTTGTAAATAACTCTATTTAATTGGCTTAAAAAATACTTCTATAAATTAAGTAGACTGACTCAAATGTTTTTTGAGTTCACTTGGTCTGAGATAAACTAAAAGCTAGTTTAAGTTTGTTGATTTCATAAAAAGCATGTCTTCAGAGTTATCAGCACTAAATGTGATCGAATAAGTTCATGTTATCTCTGTTGCAAAATTTGTCAGCAAGATAATTCACTTGAGATGATGGATGATTTTGTCAAATGTCTCCTTAGCTTTTGTGAGTGATCTAAACATAATTTTGGGGAGCAAATGATTTAGATAGATGAAAATGGAATGAGAATCTTTAAGGTACAACAATTATGTTTTATGGTATGTGTGTTTAAAACGTACCTTCCTCAAATCTTTTTGGTAACTTGAAACTTTAAATGATGGAATTTCATTGACTGACTAGACTGTTTTCCACCAAGATCAAATACTAAAATGTTAATTACTGAACATAGGTTTGTCTACTTTTAGGTTTCTATTTCAGAAAAACTGAAGATAAATTTGGGTCTGTGGGTAACAATATCTTGTGCCACATTGAAAGATCGTACTAGTTAAAAGGGCATATACTTCTAGAATTATGAAATGTATTTATAAATAAGTTTGCCAGTCCATCATTGCTTACTTCTTAGCTTTCACTAGGAATTGAAGATTCTATGGGTTAAGAATGCTATTTAATATATTTAAAAATAAAGCTACTAGAAACAATAAGGGTAAAAGAAAATGATTACTTATGAAAGGTTGGCAAGAAAAGTAGGATGTCTGTTTTCAGTAACACTGAGTGGCTCAGTGGATTAAAGCCTCTGCCTTCGGCTCAGGTCTTGATCTCAGGGTCTTGGGATCAAGCCCCTCGTCGGGCTCTCTGCTTGGCGGGGAGCCTGCTTCCCGCCACCCCCTCTGCCTGCCTCTCTGCCTACCTGTGATCTCTTTCTCTCTGTCAAATAAATAAATAAAATCTTTTTTTAAAATGGTAAAAAAAAAAGGGGGGGGCACCTGGGTGGCTCAGTGGGTTAAAGCCTCTGCCTTCGGCTCAGGTCATGATCTCAGGGTCCTGGGATCAACCCCTGCATAGGGCTCTCTGCTCAGCAGGGGGCCTGCTTCCCCCCCCCACCCCCTGCCTGCCTCTCTGCCTACTTGTGATCTCTCTCTCTCTCTCTGTCAAATAAATAAATAAAATCTTAAAAAAAAAGTATATCTTTAAAAAAAATGGTAAAAAAAAAGAGAAAGAATTTTAGTATCAAAAATTTGTTTTTTTCAATTAAAAGGACAGAGTTTTCTTAGATTATTGCTTTGGTCTCAGTAAGAAATTATAAACAAAGTTTCTTTACCTTTAATGTAATCTGCCTAGGGGACAAAGATTCTGTTTTATCTTTATCAGGTCTTTGATTACTTAGAAAAATGGAGTCTTCTCTATTAAAAAGAGCAAGGCTTTTTGCAACTATAGAATCTTCTGTATTTGCCTTTAAAATGTTTTTGTCACTTTAATTAAATGGATAATTAAGTCTTATTTCATAATTTTCTGTGATCCTCTTTGGTCAGATGTTTAAAATCTTTTTATCTTTTTGACAAACTTAACAAAATTCAAATTCTGGGTGAAATCTTTTTGAACTTGAACTATTTTGAGTTTTTCCAGAGGGTTCCTAGAACATCTCAAAGGTTTCTAGAACATTTGTTCTCTCTCCCTACCAAAAGGAAAATTTTAAACTAATTAGGCTTTTACATGAAAAGGTTGTCAAATAAGAAGTAACACTAAACCCTTTTTACCTTATATTTGTATATGTATATGTAATTATGTGCTCCAAAATTTATATGAAATTCCTAAAATTCTGGTGTGTCCTGATAAAATGTTATCAGTCATAATTTAAAAATATATGTCGCAGAAATAAGCAAATTTCTTGTCAGTTCCGTTGTAATGAACTGTCATCAGATATTTAATAATGGGCATTTTAAAGTTATTTGTTATTGTTTTACTCTGATGCTTTTGCAAAGGTATTTCATTTAAGGAGAAATTCATGAAAAAGTCTCTGACAAGTACTATAGAATACAGGTCTCTGATAGCTCTAGGATCATATAACTGAACTGAGTTAAAGAAAACTTTTTCTCTTAAGTGATCTATGGCTTATAACAAATTGGTAAAATCTTTGTGAATAAAGACAAAATGATTTTTTTTCTTCCTAAGTGATCCCTCCCGAATTCAGAAACTTGAGTATTTTTTTCTCATGATAGTATAATTATTTGCATGAGTTCAGTAAGAATCTTACTGTTCTCCTTGTTAACAGGCCACTGCTTCCTTCTTGGCTAAGATCCTATTAGAAGGGATCATTTCTACTTGAGGAATCCCCTCTTCCTCCCATGTCTGAACTTCCTAGTGATTGAGGAACCCACTTTACTGGTCAGGTGCTTCAACAAATTTGTGCTGTTTGACCACTTTTACAACATTTTCACCATGCCTACCACCCTCGATTTTCAGAACCAGTTGAATTACTAGTTCATCGTTAAGACTGAATTAGCAAAATTTGTAGGAACCTTTGAAATATCCTGGCCAAAAGCACTGCCTTTGGTTCTTCTAAATCTCAGATCCACCCCTTTTGAAATTGTAAAACTCCCTTTTTGAGATAATCACAGTATGCCCAATGTACCTAGCTAGCTCCTGCTTCCTTTGATCCACAGCTGATAAAAGGGGATATACTTCAATTTTGCTAAGGCCTAATAAAACCCTAAGAGAATGATCATACTTGGTAGAACAATCTTTCCACAGTGCTCCCAGAAGATAAAACCATTAGACATCATCATATCCTGCAGCCTGGAGATTTCATCTCATAGAAAAGACACTTTTAGAAAGAGTCCCTCCAACCTTGCTGGTCAGAAGGAACCTTACCAGGAACTGAAGTAAATGACGGCCAAGGCAGATGACTTTCCCAAAATGACTGGACTAGGCCTGTATACTTTTTTCTTGCTATTGCTTCTTGCCTTTTTTCTTTCTCTCTTTCTTGGAAAGACAAGGCTTTTATTTCCATTTCCCAATCTATTGCAAAAAGCAGATCTTTCTGACAGTTGGATCTATTGCCAGAAACTCCAATCTATTCACCATGTCAGAGACCCCTTGGTATTACCTGTCATCAATTTCTCCTTAGTATCAAATACCACTACTGATTAAACCCACAAACTTTTGACTGTTACCTAGAGGGCTAGGCTATTATAAACAGGTGTTCCCATACTTTCCCCAGTCATAACTATGTTAGCTCAGGTAGACACTTCCATCTTTGCCAACCGCACAACTTTTGTTTCCTCTGAACCCACATCTTTTCCTTACTTAACTATGATCTGTCACCTGTACTCAAGGGAAATACAAATGGGCTAACAGCTCTTTTCAAGGCTTTTAGAAAAGACAGTTTTAGGATGGGATGGCACTTTACAGAATGTCACCCTAATTTCTCTGACCCCTGGCTTGAAAATTTCAATAAGGAAATTCCACCTAATGAATCTATTAATAACCAGACCTTAACTGAAGTCCTCTATGCTCCGCCTGATTTCATTTTTGTCTGCAGTGGATGGCATTTTCATGGGCCTATGAATGTTTAGATAGCTGGTAAACTGGAGACCAGTGCTTATTGGAACATTTAACCATCCCTGTTAACATGCATAGCAAATCAGAAGTCTCTCATGGGTCTGTCTATCCATTGAGCCTCTGTGGCTGCCTTAAATGAACTTCCAATAGACATATAAGACTCGGTAGGGAAAGGTTTTCTTCCTTCGGTTAGAGTAACTACCAATGAGCTCTAATATTAGGATAGCTAGCCGATTCCACACCAAAGCAGTAGCAGCCCAACACTCATCATTTGACTCACCGGCTAAGATAGTTTTGGACAATTGCATAGCCCTTGACTACTTTCTGTACAAGGAGGCATTTGTGCAATAGCAAGCACCACCTGTTGCACCTGGATAAGTGCCTCTGGAGAGATAGAAATTTAATTATGCAAGATCAGGGAACAAGGGGTGCCTGGGTGGCTCAGTTAGTTAAGCAACTGCCTTCGGCTCAGGTCATGATCCTGGAGTCCCTGGATCGAGTCCCACATCGGGCTCCCAGCTCCATGGGGAGTCTGCTTCTCCCTCTGACCTTCTCCCCTCTCATGTTCTCTCTCACTCTCTCTCTCTCAAATAAATAAATAAAATCTTAAAAAAAAAAAAAGATCAGGGAACAAGTATACTGGTTACAACAAATTTCACCTGATCTCCCTGGTCCTTTGATTTGTTCAGCTGGCAACCTTCAGATTTGGGTCCTGGTTTAGAACCATTATATATATTGGATATGTCATGTTACTTTTAATTCTGTTTTGCATAATTATTTTTAAACTCGTTGCTTGTCAAATCTCTACAGAAGTGATGCACCAAATAGAATGATGTTATCTCAACACTTTGAGATGATTTCCAAAGCTTACAATCTAGACAAGATACAACCTCAAGAGTAGAAAATACCTGAGAGTTCCTTCTTCTACTTTCTTTGCTGCACAAATGTGGTTCCTATGGTTTCCATCACGTCAAGGTCTCCCTAAAACCTGGGACAGGAATACCAGGAAAGGTCCCTTCTGCCACCGAGAGATACAGACAGACAAAAATGTTTAATTAATAAGTAAATAACCAACCAAATGCTTGAGCAGCAATGCTTTCAAAGAAAGATCTTGATCAAAACAGGGAAATGTGAAAATGAATACAGGAAATCTAATTCACAATGGAGAGGGGACTCAATGAAGGGAGGGTTTTCACTCAGGTACCACTCTTGGCAGCTTACTTTACATACTTCAGCAGGAAGAAGGAAGATTTTCCTCCTGCTTGGCAACAGCTCAGCCAATGAGAAGCTGCCACAACATCAAATTCTTGCTCTCCTTCATGAACTTTTGTTCAAAATAACCCCTTCCAATCTCTTCCTTTCTTCTTAAAAGTTGCTTTCTTCTTTCTTCTTCAGGCTTGCCTATGGTTCACCATAGTTTGCAACTCCTTCGCTATTCCTGAATAAACTCAATTTTGCTGGCTACACTGCTTACTTTTTTCTTTTAATGATTGACAATAGTCCTGAATGGGAAGGCAACTTTATAAATATGTCAGTTATCCTCCCAATTAATCTATTAATTGAATACATTTCTGACCAAAATCTTAAAAATAAATTGCAATGCAGTTTGACAAATTAATCCTTAAAAACATTTTTAGCATAGAACTTTTCAAATGTATTCAAAACTAGAATAATAGCCTAATGTAATCATCACCTAGCTTCAATAATTACCAACATATGGTCAATTTTGGACAGTCAACTTTTAAATTCATCTAAAGGTTGTCATGAAAAGTTTTGAAAAGACAAAGAGGAGAAACTTTCTCTTACTTTTATCTAATAGAGCTATTGTAGAGAGGCCTTAAAGGGACTCATGCTTTTGAGGAAATTTAGAACGTGATAAAGGTACAGTTCTAAATCAGTGTGGAAAGGATGACTTAAAAATTAAAAATTAATAAATACTATTGGGTCAGTTGACTACCCAATTGGGAAAAATTGAAGTTAATTAATTTACAACACATCAAAAACAAATCTCAGGTGGATCAAGGACCTAAATATAAAAATTGAACCTATAAAATTAGAAAACTTACAAGGAATAGATTTAAAATCTTGGTGTGAGGGTGCTCCCAAATCATATGAAAATAATAGATTTGAGTGCATGAAAATTCTGAACTTTAGCAGAGTGAAACAAAGCCAAAACACAAGTGACGGACTGAGAGAAATATATGCCACACAGACCAAGGAATGGACAAAGACATGGTAATATGAAATAGGGGGAGCGTTTAAGAATATAAAGTAGTTTACTATCACCCACGTATAGGGAACATGGCTTCCCATGCAAAGCCCCAGAAATAGGTTAGATGACGAAATTCGGGTGGTTATTTTCTTCCGTATGTTTTCCTGGAATTTTCCATTTTTTACAATGATCACGTGTTAACATTTGTAGTTTAAAATTTTAAAAAATCTTTAATAACTAAAAATTCTGGCCTGCCTTACATTGTTCCCTGTTTGGAGTATTCATATATTGTAGGCTTTGTTTTAGCTTTATGACAGGGAGGCGCCGGGGTTTTTGCTTCCTTTGTGTCACCACGAAACCTATTACAGAAATGAATCCTTATAGATAGTGAAAAAGAAATGCTCAGGGATTGGCTAAAACAATGTCGCCATAGGAGATCTGGGTGCCAACATAAATGAGCAGCTTACCTCTTTCTCATTACACATTTCTCCCTAACCTCTATTTCAGTTCCAGCAGCATAAGTCACTCCATCAGGCCGGTACGATGACACGCAAGAATTTGTTCCAGGTGCGCGTGTCAGCGTGACTCCCGGGTCTCCAGACCTGAAGCTCGCCTGGGAACGCCCCCTCCCCGCCCCGTCGCTGGTTGTGTTGTCATCACGTGGCCGGAGCGGGCCCTGACGTCAGGGGCGGGGGGAGGGATTGCGCAGGCGCAGAAAAGGGGGCGGGGGACTCGGCTTGTTGTGTTGCTGCTGGAGAACCAGAGACGGTCCTGCCGCGGCCAGAAGCTCTTCCAGCCACCTGACAATGTCGTCTCATTTAGTAGAGCAGCCGCCGCCCCCGCACAACAACAACAACAACTGCGAGGAAGGTGAACAGCCTTTGCCTCCGCCAGCCGGCCTCAACAGTGAGTGCGGGGCCGGTGGACTCGGCGAAGAGGATGGGGGAGGAGGAGCTGCTCCGGCCGCCGCCGCCAGCTCCGCACGGGGGGCGGGAGGAGAAGGCAGTCCATTGGCCAAGGCTGATGTGCGAGTGACTGACAGCTCCCGTCACCTGTCAGGAGGAGTGGCTCCTGTCTTCCTCTAGCCCTGTCTCCCCTCCTTCCTGGGGTCTCGGTCAGGGGGCTCCTTGGGTTCGCAGTTGGGGAGGGCGGGTGGGTGGGAGAAGGAGAAAGCGGATCCCACCTGCGGTGGGCCCCTGAGCGGAGCCAATCGGGGCGCGGGGGGGGGCGGGGGGCGGAGCGGGCGGCGGAGGGGACGTGGGCAGGGATGGGGACGTGCAGCCGGGACGCCGGGGGATGGACGCGGGCGGCGGTCCGAGGGGAGGGGGCGTTCGGAGGACGCGCAGGAGGTCAGATGCGCGGCTGGGCTCTCGCCTGGCCCGGCTGACCCCACCTCTCTGGGTAGGCCTTCCCTTAGGGATGGGAATATGAGCCCTCCAGTTCCCTTCCTTTGTTACCAAAGGCTGGTCAGCAAAATCATTTGGTAATTTAGTGGTTACTTGTTTCACGTTAGGGGTGGGGGGTGAAGAGGCTGTATACTTTCTTTTTTTTGTTTTGTTTTTTTTTTTTGTTTTGAGAGTTGGCCCAAGTGAGTTTTTTGGTTTTGGTTTTGAAACGATGGAGTTGTGTGCCCTGAAAACCTTTTGTGAACAGCCTCTTGAACCATGCAAGATTGCATAAATCATGGAATCTGGGGCAATAAATGTTCAGAAACGGCATTAAAAACACACTGATACAGTCGGGCGCTTGGAAGTTAATGTGCACTATTTGAGTTACAACCAACTACAGTTGCTTATCATAACATTCTGGTGCTCAGACATCTTGTCCTAAGGTTTTTCCCAGTTGTCTTGAAAGCTCAGTCTTCTTGGAAAGATTCTTGCCCAACCTTTCTGTAATTGATTTCATGAAAGAGGCAGTTGGGACAGTTAGCATATGGCCAGATGAAATCGTTTAAAAATCATTTGGATGCTTAAATGACATTCAAAGGCATTGCAATCTCTTTCGTAAGAGGGAGGTGTTCCAATATGGCCTAAAAATTATTTTAGGGAAAAGAGTTCCTCTTCCCTCCCCACAGGATGGGGATAGAATTTGAGTATTTTAAGATATTTTCATTGCTTATTGCTGCTGTTCCATCTTTTGATGGATAAATTTTTCTTAAATGTTGACTTTTTTAAACTCAAGTTACTTATGTTCTGGAATTTAAGATTTATATGTTATTTCCCACAGAAAGGATTCATTTTACGTGTCTTTAAATGTTATTTGCTTCGTGAATTTAATGTGCACGTAACACACTACTTACCATTTTTAATATACTCTTTTAGAAGCATGGAATTTTAGAATGGGAAGAGACTTTAGAGTTAACTGTTATTTACTGGTAAAGAGAGCAAGTGCAAAGTGGGTTGTCCCAAGTTCACAGCAGGCTAGGATCTAGAGCTGAGATTTTTTTACTTCAAAGAATCCAGTGTTCCTTTCAGGACAGGCTAGTAGCCCAGAATCCCCTGGTTGTGTGTGTTTCCTATTCCCTCAGTATGTTATACTACCTAATGTGCAGAGGTGACCTGCCTATCTAGCTCTTTTCAGTGTACCGTTTCTTGATTGTTCTCACCATTTTCCTGCAGTACTCTCAAGTTAGCTATTTGGTTACTATGCATACATGATTTCACAGGAAAATAGGAATTTTAGTTACCTTTGACCATTTAACAAAAACAAGAACAAATGGGGTTGAGCTATGATTGTTAATCTCAGTGTCTGATAGACCTACGAGGTATTTGATGTTTTTGGCCAATCAGTTGCTGCTACACTTATATTAGCCTTACCAGAAGTGGAAGAACACTTAGTCTGTGTGTGATATCAAAATGTTGGCTTTGAGAAATCTAGATAGAAAGTATTTTATTTTGGGCGCCTGGGTGGCTCAGTGGGTTAGAGCCTCTGCCTTCCGCTCAGGTCATGATCTCAGGGTCCTGGGATCGAGCCCCGCATCGGGCTCTCTGCTCAGCAGGGAGCCTGCTTCCTCCTCTCTCTCTCTCTCTCTCTGCCTGCCTTGTGCCTACTTGTGATCTCTCTCTGTCATATAAATAAATAAAATCTTTAAAAAAAAAAAAAGAAAATATTTTATATTGAGTAAGTGAGCTTTGAAAAGTTACTGAAAACCTTTTAGCTAGTGCCATATTTAATTTCTCCCCTCTTGCCTTTTATTCTTTTGTGTTTTCAGTTCATTATACAACAGTGGTTTAAACAAAACAAGAAACTTTACATGATGATTCCTTCAAGTGATTTTTGGGCACTAGGCAAAACAACTTATTCAGACATCTAATACTACCCAAGTTGCTGATAAGTTGAAGTTCTTTGTTGAGTAAAGTTGCACAAATATGAAACACAGGAGATGAACTCATTGTATAGATTATCTGTGGTTTGGGATTTTTCTGCAGTTCAGAGGCCAAGACAGTTTTAAAAACAATTTATTGAAATAGTTGGAATAATGAAACCCTTCTCTCTCTCTCTCTCTCTCTTTTTATTCTTAGTTTACCATTGTGGGGGAACTCTTCATTTTCCTTACAAATCGGTAGATAAATATCTGAACTACTAGCAAAGTTAAAACGACATTTTTCTAGTTTCAGTTTTATTAAGAAAACTAACAAGTTACTTAAGAATATTTGTATACATTTAAGTTGTATACACTTAAGGTGTATAAGTTGATAGGTAATATAAGGAAAATCAAGGTAGTAGTGAAACTCTTGCTACTATTTAATGTAGAAAGTACAGCCTTTTTTTGTTCTTTTTTCATTTTTAGTATATGTGCTGCCGAAGCGAGCACTCTTTTTTCATTTTTAAACATCTTCAACCATGATGTACTTGCTTCCCCAGTAGGGTGAGATGGCTTTTAAGGCTTTGGCATGTGAAACTTCACTACTTCATGATACTGTTTTGAGTTCATAAGTAACTGGTGTGTAAGTATCCACTTGTGCAAAATGACCAACTTTTTTTTTTTTTTTTTTTTTTAAGAAGAATTTTGGTGACTGTTCTTGGTCTGGATTCCAGCATCAAGTACTAAAAATTAGTATTGAAATAAAATAAAGGCTTTGAGGAAAGAACATAAGACCTAATGAAATGTATTACCCCTGATTAAGATAATAAGAGTTATACATGAGACCTTGGAAAGTTGTGGAAAAAGATGAGAACTACTCTTCTTCCTTCTCTTCCTTTCTCTATCCCTCAGCTCTTCCACTCTCCTTCTTGCAAGAGGATTGAACTAGTAGTGATTACAAAACTATAAAGAGTATATACAGCAAACAGTCATGAATATAATCACAACTACTGGACCAACTTGCACAATATACTATATTACAAAATGTAGAAGTGTGAATCTCTCAGGAATTCTCAAAGACTTAAACTAAAAAATACCTCATGTATTGTGTATGTATAGAGTCGGGCATAAGAGAGTACTTTTCGGTTTAAAGTAGTCTTTTAATATAGTGGAGAGAGCCTGTAGTTTTTAATTTTAAAGCTTGATTATTAGGAAGAGAATTCACTCAGATATTTTTCTACTTTGTATTGCTTGGACAGCACAATCCTCATATCTTGTCTTGTTTACTTTCCAAGTAGAAGGGGACTTTGTGAGAATTGGTGGAGTTAGAACATCAAGAAATTCTGAGGCTGTAAATCAGGAATGAACTAGGTAATGAAAAGCATATGTAGTCCATCTATTGAGAAAGACAAGTTTATTTGTTCCCATCTTAGTCGAAAGATAAAGCTTTTAATAATCTTTGTGCATAACTTTGTGCAATAGTATTTATTTCCATATTTTATCTATCCGGAAGAGAATTATTAAGGGAAGTCTACCTTTTTAGATGTCTTAATGCACATTGTCAAGTTATCATCTATTGAAGACCTGCTTATAATAACCTAATATTGGAAACAATTTGGGTAATGGTTAACCTTGACATTTGGATAATGGTTAAAGTATGGTATGAGATGAGATGCAAAGCAGTTGTTTTGAAGTAAGGTATTATACATTGACATTGAAAGACATCTATCTGTAAGCTGTTAGATAAGATATGCTTCTTACAGAGGCCCCTGGGTGGCTCAGTGGATTAGGTGTCTACCTTTGGCTCTGGTCATGATCTCAAGGTCTTGGGATCAAGTCCTGCATCAGGCTCTCTGCTTGGTAGGGAGTCTGCTTCTCCCTCTGCCCTTCCCCCTGCTCATGCTCGCTCTCTCTCTCTCTCTCTCAAATAAATAAAATCTTAAAAAAAAAAAAAAACGCTTCTTACAGAAAAATATGAATAGTACAATTCAATTTTTTTGTAAAAACAAAAGCAAAGAACAGCAGCATATTTCATTGAAAAAGCTCTGGAAGTTGACATATGAACCTTTGAAAAGTGGCCTTTGGGAGTAGGAATGGGAAATTGGGAGGAGAGGTATTACTTTATGTTTATTTTCAAGAAACACATTTTTGTGATAAATTTTTTTTTTAAAGATACAGAGTATATTGGGGTACCTGAGTGGCTCAGTTCTTTAAAGCTACTGCCTTCGGCTCAGGGAGTCCCAGGATCGAGTCCCACGTTGGGCTTCCCACTCAGTGGGGAGTCTGCTTCTCCCTCTCCCCCTCTCCCCTCTCATGCTCTTTCATTCTCTCTCAAATAAATAAATAAAATCTTAAAAAAAAAAATAAAGATACAGAGTATAATTATAATAGTGGCTAACACATAGCACTTACCATGCACTAGTGACCTTCCTTATTTTTCTCCATGCTTTATTCATTTCAACCTTCTGATAATCCTATGAGATGGATGTAATTATTATTCCCAGTTTACAGATGATAAAACTGTTAAAGGGTTAAGTAACATGTCTAGGGTGTAACAGCTGTAAGTGGTAGAGTGGGAGTCTGCCTTCACTCTCTGCTGTTAACCGCCATGTTAATATATGCCAGGTAAATATTGTCAGCCTTAAGTAGAAATGACTTCAGTTATACTGGGTATGAAGCTAGTTACATAGATCTGTTTTACTAAGATTTTCCAGGTATGTCTTCTCAAGTTCTTAGGTTATGATTGCTCATATATTTTTAATGCAGAAAGTAGTATTTAGATATTGGTTTGGAAGTCCTTCAAAAAAGTAAGGTCTGGAAGAGCTAATACTGCTACAGCCAGTTTTCTCTTTGATCAGCTACTTAAAGTGAACATTAACTATATTTAAAGGAAGACTGGCTTACCCATCGTGAACTCCTGGTTCCTTAGTTCTTCTCCTACCAGAGCAACTCAGGTCTTTTGGTTGTTTCGTTTATTTTACATTTCAGGCTTCTGTACGAGAAGAACTGATTCTGTTGGTTTAAGATAAGTTCGACAATCCTAGAAAACAGTACGAGTAGAAAAAAAATGGTCATATCCCTCTTTATTTTTCTGTCTCTTTCCTGTTAAAATACTTTGCAGAACTCTAAATTTAGGGATGCTTTTGGCATATTTCTTAATATACTCCAGAAGCACTCCAAGTATTTAGTTAAATTACCTTTAGTGTTAAATCTGTCCTAGCTTTGCTAGTTGAACTTGTTAATCCATTTTGAGTTCTGTCTAGTTTGTGTCCATTTTTGTGAATAGAATGAGGTCACAGAGATGTCCTACAACTGTGTCGTTTGGCAGTACAGTCCCAAAGATTTGGTGGTGGTTATGGGACTGTGACACCCACTGGCACTGCCTCATAGGGAAAGGAAGGAAAGGATGACTTCATTTTTATTTAGCCAACACTGTTCTAAGTACTTGACAAATATAAGCTCTTTTAACTAGTGGGTAGCTGAATATCTCCCACCTACTGGGCACTTTACCGGCATCCTGGATTTAATCCTCAGAGCAACTCTTTGGGGTCTGTATTTTTATGTCTTTGTTTTACAGATAAGAATAACAAAGCTCAGAAAGACAGGCAGAGACTAGATGGTGGAGTCAGATTTCCACCCACGTTTGCCTTCGAGCTTTTCCTTCCTGTAAGGATGATGTTAAGTTCACTTTGGATCTAGAATAGTCCTCACCTCACTGAGAGTGCATTTTAGGGTTTGAGCCTCTTTTGGTGGTTTTTCCAAATGGAAGACTGTTTGGCCACAGAACTCTAATGCTTCTGCTGAGAGTTTGGATGAATGGCCCTATCAACCTGGTTGGTTATATTTTCTAAAACAAAATTTATTATACAGAGTGGAAACTTGGAAGAAAATTCAGCAGTGTTTCTTTTTGTTGTGAATTGGCTGCTGTTACCAATTCTTGTTAAAATTAAAGCACCTTAATGTGTTCAGCAAACTCATTGAGCCAATAAATAAATATTTTCAAGAGCTATCCAGATTACCAGGGCCACGTCTTCTTTCCTGTGGCTCCACCCTCTTTGACTATTGGCCTGAGAAAACCTCAGCGTCTCCTGTACCGATGCGCAATTTCTCCTCTAAAACCAAGGCTTTGTGAAACCCTAGGAAATAGGAAGTCGTGGGAGAGAAGAAAGGACAAGTCCACAAGGTATGGTTAGTGCATAGGGAGAGGATAGAAAGAGGTGAGGTATAAAGGAAAGGAAGAAACTAATTTGTGGGGTAGAAAGAAAGTTTTTTTCAGATTTTTTTTAGTATTATCACCAGATTTAATTAGAGCTAGACGCATTAATTTTATGCTGCACATTTTTACACAAATTGAAAATTTTATGATCGGATTTAAGTTTTCTAGGAGCTTCTAATTGTGGTGGTTAGGACAGTTGTTAACTTATTTAGATGATTTCAAGAAGTTTCTAAGCCATGGGTTTATTTCATCTGTAGGGAGGTACAACTAAATAGCTGAAGTAGACTATGGGGGAAAAAAATATATATATATAACATGTAATTAAAATATTAAAGATATGTAGTAATAAAGTAGCCATTTATTTTTTGAAAAGCAATCTCAAAGTTTTCAGTAAGTGCTGTATAAACTAAGCTTTAACTAGAGAGAAAATTGGCTGAAAGACACATTTTCTAAGATACTAGTTGTAGCATTCCAGCTTCTTCTAAATTGGTTGATTGCATGAGCTACTTCAGGAACAGGAACTATATATATTTTTAGACTTCTGTTGCTCCTTATTTATTTTCTTCAGAATATTCTTGCATTTGCTTTGAGGCAAGACCGAATTCTTATCAGAATTTACCACATTCACATCTGTGTGCACATGACAGAGTTTGGTTCTGCTGTGGTTAACTTAAGCTATCTGACTTGTCCAACAGGTTCCTGGGTGGAGCTACCCATGAACAGCAGCAATGGCAATGATAACGGCAATGGGAAAAATGGGGGGCTAGAACACGTACCTTCCTCATCCTCTATCCACAATGGAGACATGGAGAAGATTCTTTTGGATGCACAACACGAATCAGGACAGAGTAGTTCAAGAGCCAGTTCTCACTGTGACAGGTAAGTGAGATCCATACAGATGGGTTACAAGGTTAATTCCCTTTAGAAAAAATAAGAAACCTGCTTTCATTTTCATTTTATAAAATAGGACTCTTGGTTTATTGTGGCATGTATATTTAAATCAGATAGCTAATTGACAAATATTTGAATGCCTGGTGTTTTTCACTAGATTAAATCAATTTCCTTGTTCAGATTGTATCATTTTTTCGATGTTTATCAGTTTAAAAGTCCATGGCGTAAATGTTTACTTGTAGTATTAAACTTTCTCCCATTTTCCTTTGTGTGATGTTTCATCTCCTTTGTACCCTGAAAGTCGTGGTGCTGGTGTATAGTAGACACTCAGTAAACGTTTGGGTCCTAAAAGCTGTAGGTTGTTTCAAGTTATAGTGGTATTTGCATGGTTGGAAACACCAACAAGGGCCTGCAAAGATAGTTAATTTGGAAGGCCATTCTGTTTCTTCAGAGGAACTTCTATTTCAGATCTCATATTTCTACATTTGCCTTGGAGAAAGTAATTCCACCGATGAGGGGCTGTTTTTGGTGAAAGAGTAAGGATACAGTGATATGTATGAATAAAATGAAACCGAGTTGTTCGTTTATTTTGCAGTGTAAGCTTTGATTTTTTCCAGAGGGATAGGTGGTATATGTGACACTCTTAGACTGGTGACAGCCATACTGTTAGCAGTATGGGATACTGGATGATCTTCTGGTTAATTAAGAGTTAACTGACATTAGTCATGTAGAAAATGCAGATGCACAAGGCAAAGACTAAGGAAACATTTAAAAATGTGTACTAAAAATAAAAGTGATTATCTCTAAGGGATGGAATTATGAAGATTTTTCTTCTGAATATTTTTGTACTTTGTAAAAATTGTATATATAGCATATTTTATTTGTCAGAAAAAGTTGAAAAGGAGAAACAGGAGTTCAGTCCTGTTTGAAGTTCCTGCATATCTTATAATCCACTGATGTTACCAAGGTAGCAGAGGACCGGTTTGCTGGCTCTGGCACACTGTGCGCCCCCGCCACCCCGTCTCATCTCTGCCTTTGTCCCTGTGCTTCTTAGGAGCCTGGGCTGGCTCTTGTTATAAGCAGAAACAGAGCAGATGGCCCTTTGCTGAGCAGCTTCCCATTGATTCCGGTTGCAGCAGCATTCGTCTGTCTTTCAGAGTGAAGTTTATATTAATTACACTTATATTATCAGACTTATAAGGGATTTCTGAAGTTGTCTACTTCGTCTGGGCCTGTTGTAAGACTTCTACTATGCATTCAAGTTCGTGAGCCTTGATGATCATTGATATCAGTGTGTCCGTTAACCTGTCGTTCACTTGCTGAGAAAAAAGCACCTGCTTGCTTTTCTGGTCATCTTAGTTCAATTGTGGTCGTAGTTCTACTTGTGATCGAGTGTGAATTTACCTTCCCGTGGTCATGTTTAAGTTAGGTTTATAAACACGTGAAGCAAGGTGTGGCACGTGCTTTTGAACTCTTTCCTATCCCTCAGCTTTAGGCTCCTATCCCTGTATCTTTAGGCTCTGGGTTCCTGGTCATCTTTCAGAGAAGGCATATGACTCTAGCTCAGTAATACTCTCCTGTGCTAACACACCATAACGCTTCAAAATGTCTTCACAATTCACGCCCTTTGATTTGCCATGCGTCTCTATATTTGAAGTCGTTGAGAAGTGTTTTTGGTAGGCGGAAGCATTTTAGGACTGTTGGATATTCGTCCCAGAGCTGATTTATATATATAGCGATCCTTGAACAACATGGGTCTGAACTGCACAGCCATGTGGATTTTTTCCCCCATAAATCCAGTACAGTACTGTAAATGTAGTTTCTCTTCCATATGAGTTTCTTTAACATTTTCTTCCTCTAGCCTACTTTATCATAAGAATACACTACATAAGGCCTATAACATACAAGGTATGCATGAACTATGTTATCTATAAGGTTTCTTGCCAAAAGCAGGTTATTAGTAATTAAGTTTGGGGGGAGTCAGAAGTTATACACAGATTTTTAACTGTGCAGGGTGGGTTCAGCGCCCTACATTGTTCAAGGGTCAACCATATTTTCAATTTAAAAATTATTGCAGAGATACATTTTTGTCAGTGTAAGTGGTTATTAGAAGATGACCCCTATGTGTTTTGTGTTACATTTTATCCTACTGCAGGAGTTGTCAACCTACAGAGCAGGTAGACCCAGGGAGCTTTTAAAAATACCAGTGGGCAGGCCACATCCCTAGAGATTCATATTCATCAGAGATGGGGTAGAGACATGAAGATATTTTAGAAGCTCCCCGGCTGATTCTAATATGAGCCAGGGTTAAGGCTCTAATGCATTCCAAATTGTTAAGAGTTAGTAAACTGCTCACCAGTGAAATGTTTAGTACTCTTCTAAGTGAGATTGGTGCGGTGATAAGAGAGTGTAGAAGTAGAACAGTGCTTCTGTAGGGTTCTTGACTATGTCATTCTACTGCCTTGACCTACTCCTGGCCCTCTGTGAGGATGGCAGTTGATCTCTAGCTGTGAACCCAACAGTGTCATGTGAGCATAATGACAGTAAACTGAGGGCAACAAGAGTGCCTCCTTCCACCTGGTTCCTGTGCTCTAGCCTGAGATTTCTAGTGCAAAAAAATTTTTCTAGATACACTAACATATTTGTGTGATACAGAACTAGCTTTTCTCTTTTGCTGTCCCCATGTAAGGCTCTTTCATGTTAATCACAATAGTCTGAGACTCGAAGGCCGAGTCAGTCTGACACATTTTGGGTGATCTTATTTATTTTTGAGTCTGTCTCACCATCATCTCTGTATGTTAACATTATATATGTGCTATTGGGGGCTTTAACAGATAACATCTCCTTTGAATTGATTAAGCTTGGAGAGTTTTCATCCCTACTTTGGATTAGATTTGGCAGGGCGGGGTGTAGAGTGGAAAATCTAATGACCTGCTGTGGTTACACAAGGAATCATTGATAAGATTAAGAATAGAAGTTACCTATGTTGTTTTCATCTATCATATCAACTGTATTTCATGATCATGTGTTTTTGTCTAAAAGTTTATCTGTAAATTTTGTTTCTGGGAATATATCTTGTGCTTTTCATTGAAGGTTCTATATTCATATATAAGCTTATATAATTCACCATGAAATATCTCAAAGCAAATATTTCTGAAATAAGTAGAATGGTGGTTCTGGTCTCCGTACTCCTTTACATCCCTAAAAATTACTGGGATCCCCAAAGATCTTTTGTTTATGTGGGTTATATATTTTGATAGTTAGCTATATTAGAAATGAAAACAAATTTAAAAATATGTAGTCATTTAACAATAATAAACCCATTATATTTCAGTGTGAGTAACTTTTTAAAAATGAAAAATAACTTTTTCATAACCAAAAATAAATAAATAAGAACTAGTGGCATTGTTTTACATTTTTGCAAATCTTGTTATTATCTGGCTTAATAGAAAACAGCTGGATTCTCATTTGCTTTTGCATTCAGTCTGTAGTGATAAAACACATCATGTAGCCTTTGGAAAATTTCACAGCGTGGAATAACAATGACAGACGTGACAGAATAAGAATAAAAAGCAAATAAATCATAATAGTATCATGAGAACAATTTTAGCCTCGGAGACCCTTTGAAAGAGTGTTGGGGGAGGTGTTTGAGAAGACGTGACCACGAATTGACCCTGGAGCTGGACTTGGGCAATTGGAAGCTCCCCATTCCCTCCCCGTCCTTGGAACTGTGCATTCTGCCTGCCTTCCTGGCTCCCGGAAGCTGCCTCAAGAATACAGCGTTGAAACAGAAACATGGTGTTAAGACTGTTTGAATGGTATACGTGACTAAACCCAGCTAAGGCCTCTGTATATACTTTTGGGATTTGGGAGGTTGGAGTGATCTGCTCACCTCACTGTCACTCCAAGACAAGCCTCATCTGTAAATTCCCTTGCTGTTGAAAGCTGCCACCTACCACCCTGGAGTGGTCTGCCTCGTTGCCTCCCCATGCCCTCCTGTGTAAGGGCTGGTTTCAGATTACAAGGGGGAAGCTCTTCTGGAGACTGGGAGTCAACTAGACTCTGAAAACTGCTTTCACACTTTAAAAATCACTGGTGATGAATTCTTTAATGATGAAAGAACTTTGAGGAAAAAAACCCAAAATTAGGTTTCTGGTTTTGAAGATCTTTGTTTAACTTTACTAGAAAAAGAATAAAAATGAGAAAAATTATCCTTGCAAAGGAATTCATCACCATCACAAGATTCCAGAACATTTTGGGAATAAGAGTGCTGAATTTCATTTGTTCTTTGGGGTCAAGATAATACTTTTTGATTGCTGCTTTTTCCAAGCCATACTACTGTAACTTTTAATTTTCTAATTTCCAATGGAGGTTAATTTACTTGACAAAATGAGAATTAAAACTAATGGCTAAATTCTTTCTCTTCTAGCCCTTCCCCACAAGAAGATGGGCAGATTATGTTTGATGTGGAGATGCACACCAGCAGGGACCATAGCTCTCAGGTGTGTGTATGTGTGCACATACACGTGCTTGTTTTTCTGATGTACAGTAAATAATTAGGAATGTGAACCTCTAAATAAGTATGTTTTGCTAAAATATATTAGAGAATAAGAAGACTTTAAAAAGTAGTTTGAAAAAAAAAAGTAGTTTGAAGCTATTTTAAGTTCTTCAGTTTCTGATTTTGGAATTTACTTAGGATGATACAGCCCTCATTGTACACCTTTACAGCTGAGAATTTGGGGTCCTCTCATCCTAAAAGAATTGGAAAATTCTTCTCTGTAATGTATCATTCCAGTATTCCAGGCTGATTTCTTAAGTTTATAAATAGAAAGCTGAAACAGATGTTTTTAGATCACAAAATGAATGAAAAGGAAAGTTGTAGAATCAGGTGTGAAAACTTTTTCTGCATCTCACAGCAAAGCCGTGACTTTTGAGATGAATTTCAACAGCTACAGAGAAAATTCTAAATTTTGCAGGGTTCCTTAAAGAAGATCAATGTAGTTCACTAAGAGTTGACATTGTCAGTAAAATAGATGGCTATAGTATTGAAAATGTACAATGATTAGTATTCTGAAATTTATGAGAAGTAATTGCTATTAACGATTTAAAATGCTCATAGCTGACCCTTGACTCTAGTGATGTGTTGGCTCGCCTAAAAGTGCCAGAGTGCAAATTTGTGAGGACCAGAACCATTGTCTTTTTCTACCGTGTTCATGGGCTGGCAGAGTATTTGTGGAAGGAATGTTTAAAATGCATGTGGACAGAAACTTCGTGGGATTCTCCCTGCATAGTGTCCTATTCCCGTTTTGCACTAGAAATACTGTGCATGATACTTTGGGTGCACCCAGTATTCTTTCTGTTCCAGAAGGCTGCACAGTTTCTCCCTGCTTTTTTCATATTCTGTTTGTGCTGTTATCTAGAACCTAGAAAATCCACAGATTGAATATAAATTTATTTTATGAAGAGCTTTATATTATAGAGAAGACTGTCACGTACAGAGATGTTCTGACTGCAGTTGTTGAATTGGTGGCTGATGTATGTTGGTTTTGCCATGTGCATAAGCTGTAACTAATGAAGAAGAAAATAATCCAGTTTCCATGGCAAAAGTGTACTAAGGAATCCCAAGGAAGAGAAGTGAAATTAATTCTTTGTTGTAGTCTTTCCTGAGGAAGATGTCCTCAATTCATATTGTCTTTTGTACAGTTTGAAAATCTAGAAATCTAGATTAGCATTTTACAGAATGTGTTTCGACAAACATTTGCTTAATGGGAAGCTCCATAAGATAGTTCTGAAGTCAAGTGGAAATAATACAATCCCTGGGCTCCACCTCCCCCCCCCCCCCCGCCAGTAGTCACAGAACATGGTAGCACATTAAAGGCTCTGACAATTCCTGCACTAGAAGTATCTGTTTAAACCAAGTGTTTCCCAAGTTTATTTGATCTTAGACCTCCCTCCCCCTCCCCATACACACATACTTCTTCCCTCTAATAATCTACCTAACCACCTAATGGAACACTCTGTTAAGTGCTGTCTTGATTTGTGGAGTGGCAGTATGCATTTAGCCTTAACTGATGATTGAATTTAAATGGAATTATAGGGGCACCTGGGTGGCTCAGTGGGTTAAAGCCTCTGCCTTCGGCTCAGGTCATGATCTCAGGGTCCTGGGATCGAGCCCCTCATCGGGCTCTCTGCTCAGCGGGGAGCCTGCTTCCCCTTTTCTCTCTGCCTGCCTCTCTGCCTACTTGTGATCTCTCTCTCTCTCTCTCTGTTAAATAAATGAATCTTTTAAATGAATGAATGGAATTGTAGAGCTGACTGTGTCCATCCTAGAATTCCAGAGAAATTTGTGACATTCAGGTGAGAAAATGTAACATTTTTGGCTTCTGTGTTAGATTATGGTAGTATTGCTTGTCTGGTCCCAATTCAGAAACCAGTACCTAAAGGAACAGTTATCATCAACGTTGTTGGGTAAACCATATTAACAATCGGACCATCTAAACGTGATTACATCTTCGGAAAAGCAGTTTTAAGTCCCTTAAGAAAAATATTTTTTTTAGAGTAAGACTTTTCGTAAAAGAGAAATCAATAGGTATAATATATTTAAATTTTCAAAACGCCTTTTACATTGCTTTCTTTAAATTGAAGAAATCATTTAAAAATTAACAGCTTTAGGTTTGGGGAGGATGGATTCTTTTCATGAACAAGAAGCAAGCTTAGGGTTAGCAAACAAACATTTACTGTTATGGGCTTGCTCTTTTTTTTTTTTTATTAACATATAATGTATTATTTGCCCCAGAGTACATGTCTGTGAATCATCAGGCTTACACATTTCACAGCACTTACCATAGCATATGGGATTGCTCTTATCAAACATTTATATATGTATCTATACAAGGAATATAGGATGTTTTCAGCCTCTTCTAGAAGGAGGAAAGAAAGACACAAATATATATTAGAAGTATTCTAGGTGCTAAATTTATTTTTAAAAAAGGTTTTTCCCACTTCCAGTGTTCTCATTCTAGTTAAAGAGGTGATATTAGCCCTGAGAACAAATGGGAGAAGCTTTGTTTTCATTAAATCACTAATCTAAGATCACAAAGCCAGTGGCTGATAGAGTCAGGATTGAGACGAGAGCTGTCTGAGCCTGCAACCCCTGTGCCTTCTACCAAAATAGTCCATGCACAGGGTTGATTCCAGGAGAGCTCACAAGATCCTGAGAATGAACTAAGATAGGCCAGGTGAGTTATGGTATGAGGAAGCCTAAGGTGTAATGCATTTAGGAAAAGGATCATTCAGACTATACTTTTAGGACTGTGTCAAGAGTCTCAGTTTTATGGAGGTCTCTTAAAGTCATTTTTGCAGTGTGTTTCTGGGATTGAAGGGGCCGGCACAGTGTTGGGTATCACTGTATCACTGATACAGAGCAAAAATGTCCTTCCTTTCTCCTCTTGTAGAACTGGGGTTTATGGACCCCATTCTGTGTGGTTTTAATAGCTGCATATAGAGACCATGTTAAGAGAGACCTTGATATGGGCCGTGGAGGGAAATTGTAAGTGCTTTGAAGGTAAAGGACTTGCACATGAGAACAGGCTAAAATAATTAGAGGTGGGATATTGATTCAGTTAAAAGCATGAATCTTATTTAATTAGATAAAGTGCATTATTACCATATTAAGTACATTTTTCCAGGGATTGGAAGGTAATTTAAAACCTGAAACTGGCAAATTTACAATTAATAAAGGGAAGGACCCAGCAGTAGTAAATGAGGATAGCATAGGATTCTTGATTCTTAAGAATTCTACAGGTAAACATACTAAACTGATTTGAGGAATTTGTTTTTACTAGTAGTCCAAAGATAACTTTGCTTCACTCAACTGAGAGAAAATGACATCATCTTAAATAAATTAAGCCATAAAATCTTAATACATTTTCATTCTCTTGGAAAGTAGGAAATATTAACTTGTTCACAAATTTAAACCTCAATCTTTGAGCAGTTTTAGGGAAAGACATCCGAGACCAGAGTTGGAAACTGTAAGCAGAAGTGACATGCAGTGTGTTGAATACAGTCAGATATTGTGTGTACACAAACTGATCTGTAAGTAAATTGTAACAACTTACTGTTTTTGATTTAGGATGTTTTCAGATTTATTCCAAAGAGAGCCAACTCATGATTCTGAGTAATCTCAATACCCAATGGAAAAAGCTTCATCCTAAAGGCTACATTGTGTCATTCAGTGGAATTTGCCAAGTCCAGCAGAACTAAATAAGAATGATAACTACCAGAGTAGCAAAAATCCACAGGGATTTTACTTTCGGTTTGCTAGTCTCTAGAGATAGGGTAGCCCCTCTTACTCTCTGAACTACCTTCCTGGAGCACCTAGTTCATAGAGAACTAGCTCTGTCAGAAAGAATCACGTGGTTATATCAAGCTCTGCATTTCATAACTATCTACCAGAAAGAGTGAATCCTATTCAAACAGAGTAACAAATCAAAACAGTTCTTAGCTTTGAGACCCTTGGGTTTGAGGTCCTAACATCACATTGCTAAAGCTGAGGTAATATTGCTGTTCATTTTTAGGACCATCTCATTCCTGGGGGTTCTCGTGAAAGAGAAGCTGTTGGGAATTTTGCTTGTTCTTGTCCTAAAACTGTAGGTTATCATTAGCAAAAAAAAAAAAAAGACTTCTTTTTCATTTACCTGATGCAAAAAATGTCAAATTCTAAGTCATTATAAAATAAATGATTTCAAAATCTTTTAGCTTAAGTAGTTTTGAATAAACCTTGGGAAATGTTTAGATAGTGATTTGTCTTTAAAAAAAAAAAAAAAGAATCTCCTTCCAGGAAGTAAAACCTAATGCTTAGGACTCCAGAGACCGTTTACCCAGTTTAAATACTGGCCTTGTCTCTTACTCCTTACAGAACCTCAGGCACTTACTGACTTTATGTCTTCGTTTCCTCATCTGTAAAATGGAATATTAATAATTCCCATTTTTATGGGGTTGTTGCCAGGTAAAAATCATTAATGCACATAACGTGCTTAGAATGATGCTTGTCTCTTGATAAATGATTAGTAAATACTATTATTATTTATTTCCTCATTACATCTCCCACTTGTTTTCTGATCACTTTATATTGGTTAGTGTATACTCTTGGAGATTTTTTTATTTTTAATAATGAAAAATTTTAAGTGTGAACAAAAGTAAAGAGAATGTTGCCGTGGGCCTCTGTATAATATCACCCAGATGCAACAGTTATTAATACTCTCCACACTTCAGTGAACGTTATAGCCCAAAGTGCACTTTTTCCAGGTTCACATCCTATGCTTAGGTAGAACAACAGTGAAGCCCACTCAGGTTCTTTTTAAGATTAAATGCCCTGATCTCAGATCATTGGGTCAGCCTTTTTAGAAAACTGGCGTGTTTCTTACATAAAAATTGCCGATGCACAACCTTTCATATATTTTCTGTCTAGATTTCTCTTTTGTAGTAGGAACAATTGGGCTTCTTTTTTAAAGTTGTACTTCTTCTTCACAGTCAGAAGAAGAAGTTGCAGAAGGAGAGAAAGAAGTTGATGCTTTGAAGAAAAGCGTTGACTGGGTGTCTGACTGGTCCAGTAGGCCTGAAAACATTCCGCCTAAGTAAGTCCTTGCACGTTTCTTCTCAGGGGACATGGTGGACACCGCTCCTGCTCGTGGGCAGTGGACCTGCTTGCTCCCAGGGTGTTCTCAGCAAGTGCATTTCTGAGTTTCTGACCCCTGCCTCTGCCTTTCTTCCCCTAGGGAGTTCCACTTCAGACACCCCAAACGCTCTGTCTCTTTAAGCATGAGGAAAAGTGGGGCCATGAAGAAAGGGGGTATTTTCTCCGCAGAATTCCTTAAGGTGTTCATTCCGTCTCTCTTCCTCTCTCATGTTTTGGCTTTGGGCCTAGGGTAAGTACAGGTTTTCCCTTCATTTCGTACCCTGTTGTGTTTCCAGACATAAGAAATAGGCGTGAAATAGTTTGTTTTGCTCTTAATGTTTCAGTGCAGATAGGGAGTTTTAAAAGAATTATTGAAGCGGATTATTGAAACACTGGTAAGCATTTTTAATAGTGGAGTTTTATTTTTCTTATTTGAAAATAAGTTGTTCATGTTAATCCTCTCAGTAGTCATCTCTTCCCCCACCCGCCCCGTGGTCATCTTTAAGTGGGCTCTTCTGTGTTTGGATTGGATTTTTCCTTTTTTCTTGTTTATATTCAAGATTAGCTAAGTTTTATTTTTATTTATTTTTTAACTTAAGTTCAATTTAGTTAACATACAGCGTATTAGTTTCAGAGATAGAATTCAGTGATTCATCAAGATTAGTTAAGTTTTAAAGTAAACTAACCTTTAAGTGTATAAGTTTAGAGTTGATTTGAACATCTTTTTTTTCCCCAAGATGGGTAAATACACCATTTTGTTGAATAGTCCTTGAGTGGAACTAGTAGGTTTGTTCAGGATACAGTTTTTTCTCTTTGTAGCATTTTTATTTATTCTTCTAAAGTTGACCCCACATTTACCTACAAATGATGAATTTTTCAGAAATGTCTTTTAAGTTCTTTTTCTTTTTTTTTTGTCTTGATGGGACAGTTGAGGAAATCCATTTTTGAAGGAGTTATATACTAGTTTGTTTTTTTTAAAGATATATATATGTTATTTATGTATTTTAAAGATTTAGTTTATTTGAGAGAGAGAGAGAGATTGAGAGAGCTCATGAGAGGAGAGAAGGTCAGAGAGAGAAGCAGACTCCCCAGGGAGCTGGGAGCCTGATGTGGGACTCGATCCCAGGACTCCGGGATCATGACCTGAGCCAAAGGCAGTCGCTTAACCAACCGAGCCACCCAGGCGCCCTATATATATATGTTATTTTTTTTTAAAGATTTTATTTATTTATTTAACAGAGAGAGAACACACAAGCAGGCAGAGAGGCAGAGAGAGGAGCAGGCTCCCTGCGGAGCAAGGAGCCCGATGCGCCGGGATCATGACCTGAGGCAAAGGCAGCTGCTCAACCAACTGAGCCAACCAGGCGTCCCTATATATGTTATTTTTAAGCAATATCTGTTATTCTCTTTAAGCATTTGCAGAGAGTACTTTTCTCTATATAATATGCAAAAGCTCTATGATCCCTTATCTCCCCTGTAAGGAGCTCAGCCTATGGAAGAGATTTACTCACAGTCATAAACATGGAAACATACACATGACTTTCCCATAAACTCCTTTTGTCTTCCCGGGTGCTTGACCTGTTCTATGACAGTGAAGGTCATGATCACAAACAGCAGAATGGATGGAAGGGTTTGTGGAGGAAGATAGTGCGTGAGTGTTGAACAGGGTTGGTGTGAGGGCAGGCAGGGGGAGGAGTGCAAATTCCCCTTCAGTATTGACTGCACAGTAATTCATTTGCCCTCAGGGACTTGGTTTTTATACCTTCCGGTAGCTCTTCCTTTCATGAGTCTTCAGATTGTCTTGCTTGCTGGCATAACTGTAGCTATTGTTATAGATGAGTATAGAAAAAAAAAGGATTTGAGAAAGTTGGTTTTATTACACTGGGGGGATGGGACTAGCTTCTTATTTTCCTTAACTTCCCTTCTGCTTATGTTATTTAATGGTAGAATACTTGCTTGGCACGGAAAAGTAATATTAGGCCTTAATCCTGAAGAGTTAAATGATTAGTTCAGAGTCCACTGTAAAGGACTGGCAGCTTTGTAATTTGGCATGTTACTGTATTTTGTATGTGAAATGCCAATAGAACTTTCTGCCTGCTATAAGGGAACATGTGAAAGGAAGTTGGCTGTGCTTTGTCCTTTGGAGGAGGGATCTCTACTCTCTGGTTTTACTTCATCTGATCACTGCCCCCGTGCTGTCCAGTCCTGCCTAATGAGTAAACAAAATTACATAAAACCAGTTTGGCTGGCCGGTGACTAGTTTTAAGTAAGGCAGCAGTGATTTCAGGGTGTTAGGGAATGGTGCCCACACACCTTTGGAGTCTTTTACAACATGGAATTGGGGGGTGCGGTTCAGCCTGTGGACAGCTGATTTGCAGCTGTTGACACTGATGAGACACGCTGTACTCTGTTTCCTTTCAGCATCTATATTGGAAAGCGACTCAGCACACCTTCTGCCAGCACCTACTGAAGGAAAGAACAGCCCCAGAAAAGCGTGTGACCTGTGAAGTTGTGTATTGTCACAGTAGTTTATTTGAACTTGAGACCATTGTAAGCATGACCCAACCTACCACCCTATTTTTACATATCCAAGTTCCAGTAACTCTCAAATCCAGTATTTTATTCAAACTCTGTTGAGGCATTTTACTAACCTCATTCCCTTTTTGGCCTGTAAGACACTTTAGAATTTCCTAACAGTTTACTGTTATTTAGAAATTTGCAAGGGCTTCTTTTCCGCAAAT
>CM052800.1:135630913-135685540 GCA_028533885.1 Nasua narica | reverse complement strand
AAAAAAGACACAAGAAAAAAAAATATCCTGGGCAATAAAAAATTATTTTAAACAAGCTTTGGAGCCACGTTTTGTCTAAACAGCCTCCTAATGGCGCCTTTTAATTTATAGGAGGCCGGCTACGTAAGTGATGGGTATTAAGTAGAATAAGAACTGAACTACATCAGCAGATTTTAATACTAGTATGTTGTAATGCTGTCTTTTATATGGTGTAGAATCTTTATTTCTCCTAAGGAACGTCTCAGGCCTAGAACTATACAAAATTGCTTTGGGGATTTGTGTGTGTTTGGTATTTTTGTTTATTAGCTTTAGCTGCATGTGAATTTTTCATGACTTTTAAGTTTTGGTTTTGTTTTTTGTTTTTTTAAGTTCTTTTATAAGAAGGGGCTTTGGAATGAGTTCCAATTTGTGGTATAAATACCGGCTTCTTGTTTTAGGAAGCACCACTTATACTCTGAAGCCTTTAAACTCTGAAGATAATTGTTTCAGAGTAATTCCAAGCACTTGTGCAGCTTTGGAAACCAGACTGGGGTTGTGGGAACAGTTGACAAAGTTCTGAAAAGATGCCATTTGTTTTCTTTGGATCTCTCCCTTTTTACTGTTTACCTGCACAAGCCTCTCAAGGTGGTGCCCGAGATTGTGCGGGCCCAGTCATGATTCTCCCGGGGCCATCTTTTCAGGCATGCTCGACTCCTGCAGTTCCAGAGCGCTCGGCAGCTTCCTTCAGTGATAGACTGTTTCTGTTTTTGTTTGTTCGTTTCTAAAATGTGAAGCTTTAGGACCAAACTGTTAGAAAGCAGCAGGATTACCGGTTATTCCAAGTAGATTTATTGGATTTTGGAACACCTAGCATGACTCTGAAGGGGATACTATGATATGTTTTATATATAAATAATTACTGTTTATGATGTAGACATTACCATTGACTCTTTAGAGAACCATTGTTAATTTTAAAACTGGCCATCTATTCATTAAATAAGGTGCATCAGGTTTGCCTTGGATGAGAACACTGGCAACCGGATTTGCCAGTTTGCAGAAACTAACTCTCTTGTCTTTCACATCAAGGTTTGTAAAATGGACGTGTTATAGTGGAAAATAACCTACAGATTAAACAAAAAAGTTAATTTCTGACTATCTTTTTTCATGAGCATAGCTGGTTATCTTTAAGAAAGATGATCTATCCAAAATAGTTTTCTGAATCATTTTATGTTTTCTTTCTAGCACTTGATGCCTAAATAATTTTGGATATCTTTTTATTATACCTTGTTTCTATCTTATTCTCAAACCTGGTAACACTTGATTTGCCTTCTGTAACCTATTTATTTCAAGTGTTCATACTTGGATTTCTTTGGAAAGAAAGTGAATCTGACGGCCCGCTGATTTTGAAAAGCCCGAGTAAAATTGGAAAGGCCGATAAAGTTGAAAGAACTAAACCATTAAACGGCTACAGTATGCAGCTTGTATTACAGTTGGTATCCTAGGAGGGAAAAGTAAAATCAACCTTAAAATAAGAGCACCTTTTTTTTTCACAGGTAACACATTGCCCTCCTTCGAAATTCAATAGCAATTCTCTCAGTAGTGTGGCTGAACTTGGGTATATTTATGATTTTTTTCAACATTGGAAATAAATTTAGTTCTGTCCTTTTTCTTAAACTATCTGTGAAATTTTGGACTCTTACTTAAAACATAAATACATGATCACAGTAAAACTGCTCCTGAGATGAAATCATGCAGGATTTATTGATAGCTCGAACATAGGGAATATATGTTTATGCTCCTACCCAGATTTGTGTTGAGCAGAAACAGATCGCATGATTGGAAAGGAGACTTCGACAATTAACAGTTGACATTTTAAGATTAATGTTTAAAAAGCTTTATACCTGTTTACAATTTGGGGACGAAAAGGCAGGCTTCATTTTTCCTGATTGATGAAAACTGGCTAAAAATACTTGTAAATAGAATCATGAGCAAAACTGCACAAACTTGCACATTGAAAAGTGTGACAAGTTACTTTGCAGTAAAAGTATTTACTATCCTAAAAAGTGAAAATTGAAGATTTAGCCAGTCGGGTGAATTTTCAAGTGAACCAGTTGTTGAAATTATTGGAATTAACTGAGCCAAAGTGATTATGCATTCTTCATCTATTTAGTTAGCACTTTGTATCATTATATACAGTTTACAAGACATGTATAACTTGTAGCTATAAACATTTTGTGCCATTAAAGCTCTCACAAAACTTCTTCTGTCAGCATATCATTTTCTGTCATGTGTGTGGCTTGGGAGTTTAGAGATGAGGCCTCACCTTTCTACACAGAAGTTTTCCATCACTAAGTTTCTCAAATAATTGAGGGCCCAACAGTGTGCAAGTGCATGAGAACAAATGCTCTACCTGTCCTGACTTTCCTACTTGCAGGGAAACCGTCACCACAAAATATTAATTATTTGTTGGAGAAGTGTGTCTAAAGTATGATAGGGCCAGATCACTCAGAGCTTTTGTTCTGCCAGATGGCATCAGGATATTTTTTACAGAAGTGGTGATGTATTGAAAGATGATTAAGTACTTGTTCAACAAGTGCAAGAGGGAATTGAGAGTATGCCTATAAAGGAATGGCAGAGACCGACATGGGAAAACTATATTCTAGAAAGAACTGGAAGGTCACTGTGGCTGGAAAAGAAGATGGGTAGAGAGGAAATTGAAAGTACAGTTTGGTGTTGAACCAAGTTGAAATTTATATGCTCTTCTGGGAGTTGAACTTATTTATAGTTAGTGGGATACCTTTGAGGAAAGTGACTGAAGATGAAGTTGTGGATGGTCCTGAAAGAGTGAGGAGAAAGAAGAGTACCAGAGGCAAGAAGATCAGTTGATTTTCTAGGTGAGAAATAGAACCTGCCCAAAGGATAACCCCAGGGCTGGGATAAGTAGGCCAGGGTGGATATGGAGATCTGAGGGAAAACCGAAGTTACTGGGGAGAAGATGATTTAGAGAGGAAGAGGCATGTGCCTCTGGCCTGCTCCCACTTTTGTTTGCTCTGAGTTTCTATTGATGTCATTAACTGAGAAAGGACAGGAGGAGAAATGGAGTGGTTGGGGGAAGGAAAGATGACTTCAATTTTGAATACACTGAACCTGGTTGGAACCTAACAAGTAGACACTTCTATAGCACTAGAACTCCAGAGAAAGGTCTGGAATGGAAATGAAATATACAGAGGTATTTATGCATGTGTATTATACACTATTTGAAGATTTGACCAGGAGGAAGGGAGAAAGCAGTGAAGTCCAACATTTGAAGATTAAGCAGAAAAGAACCTCGAAAAGGTGAGTGATGTAAATAGTAAGGTAGGAGAACCAGCCACCTAAAAGTGGAGGAGGTAGCCAGTCCTGTCAGACTTAGTGGTTAAGGAGGTAAGTTGAAGAGAATCTTTTGATTTTGGTTGTTGAATCACCACTGATCCTTGCAAGAGCATTTTCTGTAGGAGCAAAAGAGGGGTCCCAGGCAAGATTGTATTGGGTCAGTGAAAGACTAGCAAGTAAGAAAGTGCTGGCATTTATCAATTAATCTGGAGATGAAGAAAAAGAAGGGAAGAGTTCTTAGAGGAGACCAGGTGGTACGATTGTTATACTTAAGTCTGATAGAGGATAGGAGTGGGTCTAACAAAAGAACACAAAAGGAAACATTAAAGACACAAGGGAGCAGAAAAATTCTGGAGCAAGACCCTGACTGAGGTAGTAAGGACATATTAAGGACTCAGAGGGAAGACTGACCTTGGAAAGGGGAAGAAGGACTTTTGAGGCCATTGCACAAACCTAAACATGATAGGAAGTGGAGAGGTAGGCGAGCAAGGGTCAAAAGAGGTCTTTTAGGAGCAAAAGAGTGAGGAGTTGAGGAAATCCAAGTCTGATAGACTGTTCGCTCCATAAAGAATAGGTCTGTGAAGATAAAGGTGGTATAGATAGATGGAAGGAAGAGGGATTGTTCTCCATCAATATCTCCTGATCTGAAAGGAGACTGGAACTAAAGATTATTGAAGCCTTCTAATTGCTCCTGCCATTATTTTCCGGTAAAACCAAAAGCATCAGACCAGTCGACCCAGACTAGGCTCCGCACTTTGCAGCCTTGTGGACTTGATGCTTTTGAGCTTCAGCTGCCTTAGATTGGACTAACTGATCTCTTGGAGCCTTTTAATTCTGTCATTGCTCTTAGTCAATTATAGTTCAGTCTAAAAAGCAGGATTGAGAATGGCTGAATTAGGTATAGACATTACGGAATCCTAGAAATAATACTTTATATTTGGTAGTGGCACAAGAATGTGTGTGTTTATTCTAAATGTTTCCTTTATGCCTCTTGGCAAACAGACCAAGATAACCAGAATTCAGGGAAAAAGCTATAAATTCTAACTTTAGGTGAGCTAACATTCCAAATCATGGATGATTAATAATCTTCAATAAACTAGTAGGCCCCATTCGTGATATTTTAACTTTCATGTGTTTTTAGCCCTGGGATGATTTATTATACCTCTTCTGCTCCGTGAGGAGTAGAAGTTCAAAGTGTTAACCACTTTAGTAGACTAATTATAAAATTTGGTGAAATCTTGATTTAGAATGTGGAGAACAGTTTGTAAAGATGTCCTCTGCTTCATTTACTATTATTTCTTTGGAATGGCAGAAATACAAATATAAAGGTCATGAAATTAGCCAGTTTATGAATTCAAATGAAGGGGAAAAGTTTTGACAAAGGTTTTATTTCTGCAGCTGAGAAGACAGCTCATCAGAAGTTATTAGACAATAGCAAGTGTTTATAAACAACTGAAAAGAGCATTTGGGTGTGTTTAAAGGGGTTTTCAAGTAAGTACTAATGGGTGGTTAAGCCGAGGATCAATTCTTAGACTTTGAAATACAAATTTGAAGTTTACTTAAGTGGAATGGGGTTGGAAACTTGGTGTGAGGGAAGGAGTACAAATCATATTAAAATTACTTGGTTACCACTGAGTAAAGTTACACCTCCCTCTGTGGTTTGTATCATGTTTTGAAATGCTCACAGAACAAAAACCCAAAGCTTTAGTTCCCCAGCCGCAGTGAATTTTACCTGCACTCCACCTCAGCAGAGTCCTGCCCTCCACTCCCACTCCCAGCATGAGTATGAAAAAAATGTCGGTATATTTAATAAACAAAGGACGGGGTTTTTTTCTCAAGTGCTTCCAAAATGATTCTGATGCACAGCCCGGGATATGCGTCACTAACCCAAAGGTAGATGTGAGTGATGCCCGCAGCTGTAATCACGCCAGGTATGTGCTGGGCTCCAGATGCTTCTATCCATCCCCCAGTAATCCCCCAGAACATCTGGCATTTACCCCCATTTGCCCCGAATTACGATTCTTTTCCACTTGTCTGTTTTCCGGAGAGGCTGTGAGGTCCTCCCAGCAAGTGCTGTATCTTGTTTGTTTCCCATCATCCCAGAAATGACACAGTGCTTGACAGTGTGTCATGACACATTGATGCATGCTAAAAATATTGAAAATGACTGAATTTTATTTTTCACACACACACACACACACACACACACACACCCCCATGAAAAACCAACCTAGTTTTGGGCTAGTTTTATTTAATTTACCTGAATTAAATAAGTGGAAAAGCAAGATGGAATATTTTGAAATAACCCAGGAATCAGGAAGGATTGAACTCTTAAGAAAAGCTGGATACAATTGCACCAGATTTTTGAAGTTTTATTTTTGAGACAAAAGAGGAAAATGTTTAAGAAACACTTAAGGAAAATAGAGCCCAGGGACACCTGAAATCCCCCAAAGTGACAAGTCCAATTGATCGATTACTTAAGATTCTTGCAAAACCCAGAATCTCCTCTTCACCCTGGCTGAGTAGGTGCCCTGTGAGTTTTGTATTAGAATTGTCACATGCAAAAATCACTCTGTGTGGCCATTTATTTTAATAATGGGATTAGGGGGTACAGCAGGGTTGGGTAGCATGACATTAAACATGGGACTGATTCATTTTCACCAGGTAACCTTGTTTATGGGGTGGGATTGAGTTAGATGTCTTGCAATGAGATGACTGCATGTGGGAGGTGTCTGCACGAAGATTCAGCCTACAGAGAAAGGTGGGGCGGGTTTCCTAACTTACCTCCGCTGCCCGTTAAGAAAAACTACATCTGTTGGGGATTTTCTTTTGGCTGAGCCTTAGCTCAGCAAATGGTAGCCGTCAGTTAATAGAGTCCTGTAGGTAATTTTACTGCCGAAGGAAACAAGACTCAGAGGTTCAGCATTACCCCGCATCCCACCGTTAATAAACGACAGGATGCCGATTCAAAGCAAAAGCACTTTCCAGGGCCCCAGTCTCTTTTTAAATCAAGCATCTGGGGTGTCTTGGTTTTCTCAAAATAATTCTGCAATATCAATTTATATCCTGAAAAATCACAGCTTCTCACCAAATGTTAGGCAATCATTAATATTCTTGAAAATGCTTGTCAACAGTTTTACCAGTAGATGTGGGAAATAAACAGAATGGGATCAAGCGCTGGGCAGTGCTGGCAGCGTGGCGCACTTTGTTAGGTTTAGCAGTGCTCATGATCCTTGGGTAGAGGCAGATTTTTGAGCTTCAAGCTATCCATTTGGGCATCAGATTCCGCATCATGAATAAATCTGAAAAAGGAAAGTCATACACATTTTAACCATTTCTGAAAGCTAATCTTCATATCATCTGTGCTTTTGGGAATGCTACCATGTTCCTGCCAAGGAATCCATGTTTGGGGGGATGTAATTCAGGGTGAGAATAGCATGACAAACTGTCAGTATCGCTGGTTTTTTAAACTTTGCCACACTTGCCATATAATTTAATAAACAGATCACTGTTTTGAGTGAAGAGAGAGGGGCAACGGGGAGGGAGAAAATACGGGAACATGGAAGGAGCACTAAGCATGGGCCAGACATGGACTTCAGAGATCTTAACATTCTACAATTTAAATCTCATAACAATCTATTTGAGGTAGTTGTTTTTTGGGTTTTACAGAAGAGAAAATCTAGGTTTGGTAAATGAAACAGGTCTCCGCCCCACATTCTTATAGAATAGCTCCTGGATCCCTTTGGATTTTAGTCTATAACTAGGTGACACCTCCAAGTGAATTGTCCTTCACATAAAACATCCTCCCTGGTTGCTGGGCCAACTATTCTTTGGTGGATGTGACCTCTTCCTAGTGGGGAGAGAAATCATGGTAATGCAGTGGGTGCAATCTCTAAGGAATTTTCAATATCTACCAATGCAGTATTTTCCAAACTGGTTTAATATTTGTGATTTTTGCCATTTAAATGTAAGGAGGACAGAATAAAAATTATTCTGTGTAAGAATAAGGGATCCTCAGTCCACAAGGGCACATAGGAACCTTCTGTTTCATGCATTCTTTAAGCCAGCAAACGTTCATTGTGTACGAGCTCTGTGCCAGGGACGACTCTAGGACACCAGATTTATAGCTGTTGTATTAGTCAACTCTGACTAGTAGATTCTGGTAGAGTCTCACTCTGGTGCCATAGTGTCTATTAGAAAGTTGATTACAAGTGACAGAATCCTTGAGAGGACTGGAGAGCCACCCTACAGCACTTAGGGCAACTGCTGAACACAAAGGGCAGTGTTTTTTCATTCTGTTCCCAGGACAGTGTTTTTTCATTCTGTTCACTGGGCAGCCACTGCTGTGGCCATCACCAAAGGTGCTTCTGTCCCAGGAGACACCACACCACTGCTTCTGCCTGAAAAACATGAATTCCCCCTTTCCTTCTATGTTTCCAGTTCCCGAGCCCAAATCCTTTAAGAATATGTCAATGGAAGGATTGTGTCCTATCTACAGGAGGGGCTGGGAAAGTGAGCAGAGCTGGGGATGGACTTTTGGTCTCCTTCCCTCTTCCACCAAGATTCATAAAGTGGGTGATTGTTCCAACATAGAAGTGCTGGTGCAGGGTCACCATGAGGAAAGACAAATGTCATCTATGACTGAACAGAACAGATAATGGAACTTTTTCCATCTAGCAGGAAAAGTGAACATAAAAAATTACACAAATTATAATGATAAGTGTTAGAAAGAAGTGAAGAACACTCTGAGAGCTTGTGACATGGGAACTTAAAAAAATGTGAGGGAGCAGAGAAGTTCGCCTTACACCATGCCCTGGACACTGAGCTGAAACCACTGGTGAGAAAGGCAGAGAACATTCTAGGCAGAGGGAGCAGCTGTTAAAGTAAGAAGAACATGTACAAAAAACTGGGAGGTCGGTGATGAGGCTGACGGAGCAGTCAGAGAGGCAACAAACAAAATAGGCCTCGGAGGCCAAGCTTATGATGATGGATGTCATTCCAAGAACTTGAAAAAGTCATTGAAGGATTTCAAGCAGCAGAGCAAAATGCATAGATTTGCATCATTAAAAGACCACTCTTTGGGGGCATCGGGTTGGCTCAATCAGTTAACTGTCTGCCTTTCTGCCCTCAGTTCAGATCATGATCCCAGGGTCCTGAGATCAAACCCCACATCAGGCTTCCTGCTCAGTGGGGAGTCTACCTCTCCCTCTCCATCTGCCTCTCACCCAGCTCATGCTCTCTCTCTCTCTCTCTCAAATAAATAAAATCTTAAAAACAAAAAACAAAAACACTCTTTTAAACTTAGAGAACGACCTTGAGAAGAACAAGAATGGATGTGGAATCACTGGTGAGGATGAAGAGATTATATAGTGGCTTCAAACTAAATTTGTGTTTGTGCAGATGGGGCAAAAAATGGATTTGAGAAATATCAAGGAAGTAAAATCAATAAGATGGGGTGAATGATGGGACATGCCATCCTACGGTGGAAAGGGTTACTCCTTGATTGCTACTGAATGATGGCACTGTTTCCTGAAGGACAGCCATCCCAGTGGTCCCAAGGAATCGAGGGCTCATTGGAGAACCCAGTCCAAGTGTGGACAGGTCGCTGGATAGATGAGTCTGGAACCCCAAGGAAGGAGCTGGGCTGCAGATCCAGATTTTGGTCTTAATCAACAAAAGGGTGATCAATGAAGGTATAGCACGGACGATGTAGTCTAGGAGAGAGAGGGAAAGAGAAGAAAGAAGTCTAGGAGAAGCCCTAGGAGCCTGCGGCATTGACAAATTTGGATAGAGGAGAAACTAAAAGGAAGTTGAAGAGACAGAAAGAAACTGGAAGGAAAACCAGGCCATGGGACCAGGGAGAAGAACGTTTTATAGAGCTGACATGCCACGTGCTTTAGGATGAGTTTAAATGAGGGGCTGCACAGCAGTTGGTTGGGTTCATTATCGATGGGAACTGCAGACGCGAAGATGGTGGGGGATGGGAGCTAGACTGGAACACTTTGCTGAGTGAGAAGAGGAAGAAAGAGGGATGGCCCTTTCTGGAAAATGTGCCACAGAGAACAAGAAAGCAATAGGTGGTAACAGGATAGAGCTTGGGGGAGGATTTTTTTTTTTTTTAAAGATGGAACAAATTTGAACATATTTAAATATTTATAGAAGGGATGTAATAGAGAAGTTGGAGACGTGGGTGAGGGATGGCAAGGGTTTTATTCTGTTTTGTTTTGTTTTTTTGACATACTGAGTTTTATGACACAGAAGACAAAGCCTTCTCAAGATTTTTTGGTGGTACCTCAGTCTCCAAGCCCCTGATTGCTCCAAAAAGAAGCCAAAGGATAGTGCCTGCTGTGGGGCAATTGTTCTGAGCACAGTGTATGGAGCGTGTATGGCATTGCATGACTTCAGAGAAAACTGACTAAGGGGACATGTGGAGGTGGAGGACCTGATACAGACAAGGGTGAGGGAGAGGGGAGTTCAGGCGCCTAAAACACCTTTATGACGGGATGCTATTTATGTCAAATTACACATGCCTATTTTTGAAAAACAGGAAAAAAGAATTTGCCACCAGTGGGCTTTGACTTACGCTGAAAACCTTTTCTGCATCTGTTGAGAGAAGATTTTTTTTCCTTCATATGTTAGTGTGGCAAATTATATTAAGTGATTAAAGCAAATTCATTTGTGCTTTCCTGAAATAAAATTTGGCCATGACTGTAAACATACAAAGCTGGATTCAGTTATACACGAGTGGGGCTCGGGTGTCTGCACTCCCCCAAACTCACTAGCCCTTCCTCCTTCAAGCTCAGGGACTCCACTCTCCCTGAAGTTAAGCCACTTCCCTCTTCCCACCAAAAGCTGGCCTCTACCACCTCACGGACAATCCACTTGAATTGCTGAGGTGGGTCTCTACCTTTGAAACACAAGGTTTCCACAGGCCTTCCAGAGCAACTTGCTTGCCTGCCAAATTCTGTTCTTATCCTGAAATGTGTGCCCACACGCATACACACATACCCACATGTGCACACATGCGTACACACACATACAGTATCAAAGAGGATCAGAGTTTTAGGAGTTATAATTACAAATATTCATCTCCTTTCCCTCCTGAAACTCTACCGAAATTATGGAAGAAGAACTCAATAAAGGTATAAATTGATCCTTATAAAGAGGAGAGGAGTATCAGCAGATTGATTTCAGCACCATTATGGAAGCAGAATGCCAAGGGAACTTGGAATTCGCCCTCTCCTTACACTTACAGTGATGTCTCAGGACTCCCAGGGACCTAAGCCCCGGCCATGCCCAGCTGACCCCATCCTGATTCTGGCTCTGCCTCAAACTAAGCTGTTTCCATGTATAGCTTAGCAAACTAAGCTGTTTCCATGTACTCCTGAGATGAAGTCTCCTTGTCTCCCTGTGGTCTGTAAGGAGTTTTATGGAATCGGGCTCAATGTGATGGATATACATCAGAGATTCGAGGGCCTATTGGGAGAGGCGAAGGCAGAGAACGATACTTAATGATTCACAAAGGTGCGGGGCGGGGAGAAGCACAGGACAAATTAACATTTCAGAGCTTAATGTCCCAGACAAACTGATAGTGCTACTGAATGAAGTCCTGAATTTTCAGTTTTTTGAATTAGCATGAAATTAATGAGAATTTTTTTTACTACAATATGTGGGTTTATTGATACTGACATTTGCAAACACAAACTTATTTAGTTTTATTTTTTAAATTAATTTTTTTAAGTAAACTCTACCCCCAATGTAGTGCTTAAACTCACAACCCTGAGATCAAGAGTAGTATGCTCTACTGACTGAGCTGGCCAGCTGCGCCCAAAACCCAAATTTATTCATCTTTTCTCATCAAAGTCAAATTTGGAATGTCTCAAAATGATATAGTTTAGTCCCTTAGAGACCAAACAAGTGTTGTTTTTTAATTGTAGTAAGACATAACAAAATTTACCATCTTAACCAGGTTTTCAATTATTATTTTTTAGTATTCTATTTTCCAGAGCAGTTTTAGGTTCCCAGCAAAACTGAGTAGAAGGTTCAGAGTTCCCATATACTCCCTGATCTACTATATGCACAACCTCCCCCACTGTGAGCATCCCCCAGCAATGGGGTCCATTTATTCCAATTGATGAACCCACACTGACATAAAATTATCATCCAGTGTCTATAGTTCACATTAGGGTTCACTCTTGGCGTATGTTCTGTCGGTTTGGATGAATGTATACTGACATATAACTATCATTACAGTATCATACAGAACAATTTCACTGCCTTAAAATTCTCTGTGCTCCTTCTATTTATCCCTCCCTCTCCCACCCCTGGCAACCATTGATCTTTTTACTGTCTCCATACTTTTGCCCTTCCCAGAATGTGATAGAGTTAGAATCATAGCTACATAGCATTTTCAAATGGGTTTCTTTCACTCCGTAACATGCATTTAAGTTTCCTTCATCTCTTTTATGGCTTCAGAACTCATTTTTAAAGTCGCTAAATAGGGGCACCTGGGTGGCTCAGTCAGTCTGGTGTCTGACTCTTGATTTTGGCTCAGGTCATGATCTCTGGGTAGTGGAATCAAGCTCCTCATAGGGCTCCACGCTGCTTCTGTCTTTTTCCCTCACTTTCCCCCTCCCCCTTCTTGTGCTCTCGCTCTCAAATAAATAAATCTTTTAAAAATAATAAATAAATAGGGCGCCTGGGTGGCTCAGTTGGTTAAGCAACTGCCTTCGGCTGAGGTCATGATCCCGGAGTCCCGAGATCGAGTCCCGCATCGGGCTCCCAGTTCCATGGGGAGTCCGCTTCTCACTCTAACCTTCTCCCTTTTCATGCTCTCTCTTTCCTACTAAATAAATAAATAAATAAAATCTTTTAAAAAAATAATAAATAAAGTTGCTGAATAATATTTTATTGTCTGAATGTGCCACAGTTTACCTCTCCTTTTACTGAAGGACATCTTGGTTGCTTCTGAGTTTGGGCAATTATGAACAAAACTGCACAGACATTAGTGTGCAGATTTTTGTGTGGACGTAAGTTTTCAACCCCATTGGGTAAATACCAAACAGTGTGACTTGTTGGATCTTATAGTAAGAGTATGTTTCATTTGGTGTGAAACTGCTGAGCTGTCCTCCAAAGCCTCTATACCATTGTGTATTCCCACCAACAATGAAGGAGAGTATCTGTGGCTCCACATTCTTATCAGCATTTGGGGTTGTCAGTGTTCTGGATTTTAGCCATTTTAATAATTGTGTAGAGGTATTTACTGTTTTTTAAATTTGTCTGTCTCTGATGACATACAACATAGATTACCTTTTTTTTTTTTAAAGATTTTATTTATTTATTAGAGAGCGAGAGACTGAGAATGAGAGGGAAGAAGGTCAGAGGGAGAAGCAGACTTCCCGCGGAGCCGGGAGTCCGATATGGGACTCGATCCTGGGACTCCGGGATCATGACCTGAGCTGAAGGCAGTCACTCAACCAACTGAGCCACCCAGGTGCCCTGGATTACCTTTTCACATACTTATTTGCCATCTCTATATCTTCTTTGGTGAGGTGTCTGTTAAGGTCTTTGGCCAATTTTTTAATCAAGTTGTTTGTTTTCTTATTGTTGAGTTTTAAGAGTTATTTGTAAATTTTGGCTAACTGTCCTTTGTCTGATGTGTCTTTTGTAAATACTTTTTTTTTCAAGTCTGTGGCTTGTCTTTTCATTCTGTTGACATTATCTTTCAAAGATCCGAAAATTTTAATTTTAATGAAGTCCCGCTTATTAATCCTTTCTTTCATGGATTGTGCCTTTGGTGTCATATCTAGAAAGTCATCAAGGTCATCTAAATTTTCTCTTATGTTATCTTCTATGAGTTGGCATTTTATATTTAGGTTTGTGATCCATTTTGAGTCATCTTACCTTTTTTAAATGTGCAGTTCAGTAGTCTTAACTATATGCACATTGTTCACAACAATGTGAACAAATCTCTGGAACTCTTCCATCTTGCAAAACTGAAACTCTACACCCATTAAACAACATCTCTCCATTTCCCCGACCCCCAGCCCCTACAACTGCTTTTGTATTTTCTCTATGTATTACAGTGTCTCTATGAATTTGACTATTCTAGATACCTCATATTATATGGAATCATATAGTAACTCTCTTTTCATGACTAGCTTATTCTCCTGAATGTAATGTCCTCAAGGTGCAACTATGTTGTAACATACGACAAGTTTCTTCTTTTTAAGGCTGAATAATATTCGGGGCACCTGGGTGGCTCAGTTGTTAAGCGTCAGCCATCAGCTCAGGTCATGATCCCAAGATCGTGGGATCAAGCCCCACATCGGGCTCCCTACTTGGCAGGAAGCCTGCTTTCCCTCTCCCACTCCCCTTGCTTATGTTCCTGCTCTCTCTCTCTCTGTCATAAATAATAAAATATTTTTTTAAAAACGGCTGAATAATATTCCATTTTGTGTGTGTATGTATATATATATACCACGTCTTCTTTATCTACATACCACATTTCTTCATCCATTCAAAATCCTAGCTTGTTCTCTTGGCTATATTGTAAATAATGCTAAAATGAACATAGAAATACAAATTTCTTTCGGAACTTGCTCTCAGTTCTTTTGGGAATATATCCAGAAGTAGGACTGGTGAATCATATAGTAATTCTGTTTTGAATTTTTTGAGGAATCTCCATATTATTTTCCATTGCAGCTGTACCAATCTACCAGTGGTTCACAAGGGTTTTGATTTCTACACATCTCTGCCAACACTTGTTATTTTCTGGGTTTTTTCCCCCTATTTTTTGTTGTTGTGGTAGCCATCATACTGGGTGTAAGGAGACCAAAGTGTGTGTGTGTGTGTATGTGTGTGTGTATACACTTAAGATTTATTTATTTTAGAGAAAGAGAGCACACATGTGAGTAGCGGGGAGGGGCAGAGGGGGGTGGAGAGAGAGAATCCCAAGCATACTCCCCACTGAGCATGAAGCCTGACATGGGGCTCAATCCCACAACACCAAAATCATGGCCTGAGCCGAAGTCAAGAGCTGGACACTCAACTGACTGAGCCACCCAGGCACCCACCCAAGATTAATATTTTTAATTTTGGCCTGGAAATGTTGTATATCTAATAAGGTATACATCATAGTTAAAAGTGTCTGTGTGTGTGCTTGTGTCTGAGAGACTACTGCAGTAGTCCGAGAGACTACTGCAAAGATGTACACTGTATATTTTTGCTAAATAGCAGTGAGAACATAATTGGAATCATTTGGGAGAGAAGGAGTCAATGTGATGTGGTAGCAAAACCCAGGAAGTGGAGACAGGAGTTCGTATCTGCTTTGCCTCTGACACTTTGGGTTGGTGCCCAGTGAGGATGGAAAGGAACATGCGTGTACGAGAGCTGGCTGAGATACTCAGACACTTCACTACATGGCTAGCTAGGACAGACAAAGAGAAACAACCTGAGGAGGCTCGAGTTCAGCATGGAGCTGAGTTCTTCCCATTACATACTGGTGTTGCTGGACCTGGGTAAAACTCTTCTGAAATACAGATAAAATTTGCTTTCTATAGCAGATGTGTTGGAGAGATACTGTACCTATGGGAAACTGCTTTTTATTAAAGAACATGAAAATGTAAATGTTTTCAGGGAATTCTACATGAAGGAACCCCATGGTGAAGTTAAATGTAATTTGGTAATATAAATAATGGATGTTGATTGCTAAGTACATATCTTAGGAGAGTTTGTTCCTTACCACCCCCATCTTTCCCTTTTACCTCCCATTCTTATCTTTCCCACACCCCCTTATTTTTTGAGAGAGAGAGAGCATGCAGGAGTGTGTGCGAGGGGAGAGGTTGTGGAGGGAAGGGGAAGAGGGAGAGAGAGAATCCCAAGCAGGGTCCAGGCCCAGCACAGAGCTGACTCCAAGCTGGATCCCCCAACCCTGAGATCATGACCTGAAGCAAAATCAAGAGTTGGTTGTTTAACCGACTGAGCCACCCAACATGGGGCTCAAACTCACAACTCTGAGATCAAGAGTCTCATGCTCAACCAACTGAGCCATCCCCGTGCCCCTTACTTATTTTTTAATTGAAAGTTTATACCTTTCAACTCCCTTTACTCATTTAACTCACCCTCCATCCTACAACTCTGACAACCGCCAATCTGTTCTTTGTATCCATGAGCTTCTTTTGTTTTTTAATTCCACATACATGTGAGATTACACAGTATTTGTCTTTGTCTGTCTGACTGATTTCCCTTAGCATAATGCCTTCGTGGTCCATCCATGTTGTCGCAAATGGCAAAGTTTCATTCTTCTTAATAGTTGAATAACACTCTCTCTCTCTCTATATATATATATACATACATACACACACACACACACACACAATACATATACCATATTTCCTCTATCCATTTATCTATCTGTAGACACTTGGGATGCTTCCCTATCTTGGCCATAAGGCAGCAATGAACATGGGGGTATAGATATCTTTTCAAGTTAGTGTTTTTATTTTCTTTGGATAAATACCCAGTAATGGAATTACTGAATGACAGGGTAGTTCTGTTTTTAACTTTTTTTTTTTTTTTTTTTATTCATTAGAGAGAGAGACTGAGAATGAGAGGAGAGAAGGTAGTCCAATATGGGACTCGATCCCGGGACTCCGGGATCATGACCTGAGCCGAAGGCAGTCACTTAACCAACTGAGCCACCCAGGCGCCCTGTTTTTAACTTTTTGAGAACCATCCATATTGTCTTCCACAGTGGCTGTCCTGGTTTGCATTCCTACTAACGGTGCACGAGGGTCCCTTTCCCCACTGTTTCTGGTATTATTCATACACAAGAGTATACATGTTTTCAGAAATCAAATTTAAGTCATCAACTATTTTCCTTAGGGTGTGCCCCCCGCTTCCAACTTTCAGAGGATTTCGCACGGTAGCTGGAGCGATCTTTCTAAAATGCATGCCTGCACATCACCTTCTGCTCAAATCCCTTCAGTGGCTTACAACTGCCATTGGTAAAAAGATCCATCTCTTAGTCTTGTCGGGTGGAGGAAGAAACAGATATATTAACAAATAGTTAAATAAATTGTATAAATAAAAGCCCTTTAGATAATGATAAGTTACAATCAAGCAAATAAAGCAGGGTGATGCACTAAATGTGAAAGTGGACGTTGATGCAGTGGGATTTGGGGAGGAAGATGACATTCATGTTGACCTTGGTCTAGGAGGGGACAGCATGAGGGGGCTTCTCCCTTCCTTACTCTCCCGTCTTCGAAGGCACTGTGCTTTCTGGCCACGGGGCCTTCACACAAACTGTTATCTCTGCCTTATTTGCTCCTCCCTCCTCCTTCACTTGACTAAGACCTACCCTTCAGGTCACTTCCTTAGGGATGTCTGCTCACCTGCCAGAACACGGCACTTTAAAAAAATGGTGCTAAGCTGCCTTGGCCAGGCAAGTGCATTCTTACTAGCAAGGTAGCAAAGAGCTGGGTTCCCCATATCCATACTCCTCTGGGTGGCTAGTAGCTGTTCTTTTTCATCTTGGCCATTTTGATAGGCACAATGATAATATCTCAGTGTTGGATTATTCCAATGACACTAGACATATTTTTGTGCGTTTACTGTCCAGTTGAGTTTTTCTTTTGAAATTTTCCAGTGTATTTCCTTCACTTATTTTTCTATTGGTATGCTCATCATTTTATCATTTGTCCAACACATGTTTGTTACGTGCCTACTTTGTTTCTTATGGCAGCCCTTGCAAATTAATATAGCAGTGTCCTGGACAGTGGGGTGATACATAAATAGACTTATTTGATGTTATGTCTTATTATAGTTTGGTCTTACTGTAAGTCAGGTGGTGAAGTTCCAACTGGAGTGCAGAAGGCCCGTGTACCAGCTTGAAAACAGGTAGAGAGAGTGAATTGTCCTTCCCTCCTCCTTTCTGTGTGAGTCAGGCCTCCGACAGGTGGGATGAGGCCCACCCACACTGGGGAGGGCAATCTGCTTTACTCAGTCTCCTGATTCACATGTTTACCTCACCCAGAAACACTCACGCAGACACACCCAGAATGTCCTTTAACCAAATATCTGGGCATCCTGTGGTCCAGTCTGGTCGACCCCCAGAGTTATCAACATCGCAAATCTGGATAAATGAGGAAAACAGTTCAGGATCTGGAAATGATAATAATAAGCTAACATGTGTCACACCTCACCTTGTGCCGAACGCTGTTCTCAGCTCATCCCTTGGACTGATGCATTTCATAACACACGAGCCCTTATTCTGACACATGAGCACACAGAGGCGAGGCCACCTGGCCACCAAGGGGAAGATCCAGGAATCAAACTTGGGCATGGTGATCCCAAGCTTGCGCCATCAACAACCATTCAAGAACATCGGGAAGATGTGCCTGACAACAGTTCAGGGGCCCGGGGAGCTTTTCATTAGGCACGGCTTTTATTTAGGAGGTCACCTCTGTTGGACGTAAGTGGCCCCTGTGGGCTGGGGGAGTTTGGGTCGTTATGGGCCTGTGTAGCCTTTTTGAGACAGACTCTTAACGGGTCAGCCTGATTTCTGAAAGAAAAACACCACATTCACTACGGGAGTTTCATTATAAGTGGCTCCTGCCTCTTGTACAACCAGAAGAGGATATGGTTACTTGCATGAGTCAGGTAGGTCACGGACGGGAGCTGTTCAGGAAAGTGGGACTGATCTGGATTTGAGGAGCTCTCAGCTGCCCCGTGATGTTTAGGAAAAGCATGAGGCAAAATGGTGTTTCAGTCCCAGGGAAGGGAACCTCTCAGCTTACTGCCCTCCAGGGACAAACAGGAAGCCGGTCTTTGCTTTGCTTCCTTCCCCACCAACAGACTTATTGCAGACTTTTATTTTTTACGTGTGTGTCCTTAAAAAAAAAAAAGAGAGAGAGAGAATCTGGGAATTTATTTCCCATATTTCCCATTCTCAAACGTGTTTTGTCCACATTCGTGTTTTACCCCTCAATGGCATTTCACTTTCATTTGTTAAAAACACCCTGTCTTGGATCGAGTCCCTGGAAGCAGGACCTGAGACAGATACTCTTGTGGAAGTGATTTATCCAGAGAGTGCTCTGCAGGGAAACCCTGTGAGGGACTGCGGGGAAAGGGCTGGGGCCGAGCAAAGATGTCGTCTCAAGTCAAGTTTAGGTTTGAAACACACAAAAAAGCAGAAACAGAGCCATAAATTTAGAGAACAAACTGGTGGTTGCCAGAGGGAGGTAAGGAGGGAGACGGGCAAATGGGTGAAGGGGCATCGGAGGTTCGGGCTCCCAGTACAGAAGGAGTAAGCCATGGGACGAAGAGCACAACAGGGAAGATGGTCAGTGGCATTGTGGTGACAGCCAGTGGTAGCTACACGGTGGTGGGCCAGCATACATAGAGACTTGTGGAATCCTTATATCGTACACCTGAAACAGATATAACATTGTCTGTTGACTCTCTTTCAACTAAAAAATATAAGTAAAATTTAGGTTTGGCTTAATCCACAGGGGGAAGCTTCTAGAACGTAAGCTGCACTGTAGAACTGACCCATCCTGAGGCAAAGGGAGGAGCCTTGTAAACTACCTCAGTTTGTGGCTGTGGGCAGCCCTCATCAGGGAAGGGTCACCGTGGAGGCGAGGGCGGTTGCCTTCAGGGCCCCCCACAGCCACTCGGCACAGGGGCCTGGGGCGTTTCTGGGCAGGGCACCTCGGCTTCTATCTCACAGAAGCCGTTTGAATCCTCGGTGTCGACACCATTTCCCAACAACTGCCCTCCCCTTCCTCCTGCCATGCATTGCACAGCACGGTGACCAAATCAGCACAATGAGCAAGCAGCAGCATCGAGAAGGGCTGGGAGAGACATGAGAAGGGGCAGCCATGAGGCGACAGACTCCGAGTGGCCATTCGGCTTTGGTCCTAACTCACCGCATGCTAATGGGAAGCCTCGGAGTGGGAGAGCAGGAAGGGACCTTGGAAAACATCTGGGCGGGGTGTGGGCAAAATGACAGGCCTTGTGTGTACTGTGCTCAAGGCCATGCAGTCAATTAATGATGCAATCGGCCGGATCTTGGATCTTCTGACTCGAGGCCAGGGCTCTTTCCGCAACAGTCCGCTGCCTGCCTGCCTCCTACGGCATCTGCCCCTGGAGAACTTCTTGGCTGCCTGAGGCCCCTGGGGAGAGCACATGAGGGCAGGCTTAGCAAGGCTGGGATGGGTGAGGGACAGGTGGGGCCTCTGCGGTCCTGGAGAGGCGAGGCATAGGGAAAGGGTATGGGTCACATCATCCCTCTTGCAGAGAGGATAAAAGAGGTCAGGAATGCGTGCTTTCATTTCATTGATTTGGACCCCGTGCTAGGTCTTGAACACAAACCAGCAACTCCTGTTTTGTTTCTTGTGGGCACCTTGGCCCTGCGCATCTTCAGCACCTCCCCATTTTGTTCGGCTGGAGATGTGGCCCGCGCGACGCCCCTCAGCGGCCCCAGAGGGAGTGCTGGATAGAACACTAGTTGTATTAATGGCCCAGTGGGGGCCAGACCTGTTCGTGCTGCCATGAACCCCAGGCTCAGGGGAAGCTCAGACCCTCCTATGCCCTCAGAGCTACAGCTTGGCCCTAACTCCGGCTGTGCTGGCCTTGCTGTTCTACTGGGGGGTGTGGCCCATGTTTTGTTTGGCCTTTCCGCTCCGGTAGGACCTGATACCCTGCCAAGCTCGCGGGCCGTTCCCCTGGGCCAGAACCCTGGGAACAGCTGGGATTACAGTTCCCTTTCCACCCGGTCTTCGGCAGGTCTGCAACCTGGACGCTCCCACTCTGGGGTCCTCCCAACCTTCCCAAGTTTGTCCTAGGACGCCTTGCAGCTGAGGCTACCTGAGTTGTTGGAGGCGAGGGTCCTTCTTTTCTGAAAGTGTTTCCCGAGAACCCGAGAGGTGACAGACACTGTGATGTACTATGATAGACATTAGGCAGAAAAGGACGAAAGGAACATGGGGGTTGATACCACGGAACTCCAAAGAAACCTGGGGTTCTCCTCGAAACATCATTTAGGTCTGAGCGTGTCTGGACTGGGCAGGAGCTGCCGGGGGGAGTTGTGGGAAGGCAGGTTAACCTGGGAGCACCTCGGGTCCACAGGCAACCTCACTGGTGGCTTCGTTAGCTTGAGTGTAATTATCTTAACAGACGATATCGTTGTTTACTAATTCAGACAGCCTGTATTCCTCCCCATGCAGAGTTTCTTCAATTTCTCTTTGTTCACACTTTCTCTTTAAAAAAATTTTTTGTAGGTTTTTGTGTGTGTGTGTGTTTTGTTTTTTTGTTTTAAAGTAGGCTCCATGCCCAGCGTGGAGGCCAACATGGGGTTTGAACTCATGACCCTGAGATCGAGACCTGAGCCATGATCAAGAGTCAGATGCTTAACCAACTAAGCCATCCAGGTGACCCTGATCACGCTACTTTCTTAGCATAAAAATTGCCATCAGAATGGCGATCCTTGCCCTCAGAATGATCTTTGTTGGTCTGGCATTCAAGGCCCTGCCTCCACACACCCAACCATATTTCTAGGTGCATCTCCCAGTCTGGATCCCATTAGAACTCTCTTCTGCAACTAGTCTGGTTGATTGGCTGACAGCTAGACTGATGTTTCGTTCTTGCCACTCTTCTCTCCTCAGATACCCCTACTCCTTGTTATCCAACCTTCCCTTTACCTCAAGGTTTGACCCAGAGACCAGGGCCTCCAAGATGCCTTCCTAGTCCACATCTCTCCCTCTTTTAAATCAGTGGTTCTCACCCCTGACTGGATATTATAATCACCTAGGGAGCTTTAAAAAATTAGATGGGGTGGGGAAGGGAGCAGCAAACCAGTTTCATCAGGCTTTCTAGGAAGGGTGAATGGGTGCCTGGGCATTTGCCTTTAAAATAAACAAACAAACAAACAAATAAATAAATAAATTTATTTGAGAAAGAGAGAGCACAGGCATGAGTGTGGTGAGGGGCAGAGAGAGAGAGAATCTAGAGCTGACTCCCGGCTGAGCCCGATAGTGGTCTCCATCTCACAATCCTGAGATCGTGACCTGAGACAAAATTAAGAGTTGGATGGATGTTTAACTAACTGAGCCACCCAGATGCCCCCGGGCATTTGCCTTTTTTAAAAAGCTCCCAGTCATTTTAACATGCAGCCAGGGGTGAAAACTGCAGTTGCAAACAAATCTGTATTTCTTCCTCCCCTCTGGCTGCATTGTTATCTAAGACAAAGGCAAGAGAAACATTAACTTCCTTGTGAAGGTATTCCCTTAAAACACAAGATGTGCTTCCTTTCTTTCGGTCCTGTGCTGAGCTGAGCATACCACAGCATCTTTCACGTGAAAGCGCAGGGTTATCTGCTGGAGGGACTGACTTGTAGAGCACAAACTGCATAGATTGTGGAAAGGACCCAGTGAGGTGGGTCAGCCATTGTCTTGTAGATTTCAAAGGGTGAGAATTCTTGCCCGTGGCTACAATATAGTGATGAGCTGCTGTGAATGGAATCCTCCAGTTGCACTATGTTTTTGGAGCCCTTCCTCCGTACAGGCCTCTGCTGGGTGCGGCATGCCTTGGGCAGGTAAGTGCAAGACTAAGATCAGAGCTCATAGCCCTACTGCAGGAAGGAAGCAATTCACTCTAATGTGATGTGTACCACAACTAAGATAAGTGCCAATGTCATGGGTGCTTAGAGGAGTAAGTCATCGTCTGACCAGGACGTCTGGGACTACTTCTCACAGTAAGCAACAATTTAACTAGAATGATCTAGAACATCGAACAGTTTACCAATGTGTTGGTTAGAAATGTCCCCAGCTGCAATAGAATGTTTAACTGGCAGTGGCTTAAAAAATAATAATAATAGGGGCACCTGGGTGACTTAGTCGGTAAGCACCCAACTCTTGGTTTCAGCTCAGTTCATGATCTCAGGGTCATGAGACTGAGCTCTGTGTCCGGCTCCATTCTCAGCACAGAGTCTGCTCGAGATTCTCTCTCCTCTCCCTCCGCCCCTCACCGTGTTTGCATGTTCTCGCTCTCTCACCCAGGTGTCCCTGATCATGCTACTTTCTTAACATAAATCAATCTTTAAATAATAATAATAATAAATATCATGTATGACATATATGATATATGCAATATCTATTTAGTATAACAAATAGGTTAGGCGCTCAAGATGACTCATTAGCTCAACAATGTCAGAGCTGAAGTTTCTGGAATTCTCATGACCTTTTAGTCATAGTCACAGGTTGGCTGCAGCAGCCCACACATTGTATCCACATTCAAAGGAGAAGAATGAGGAGGGAGACAGGGCCAGCCATGTTTTCCCCTTCTATCAGGGAAGCAAAAACTCCCAGAAATCTCCCAGCAGATTTCTCCTAATATCTCATTGGCCAGAGCTGTGTCACATAACTATCCTTAGCAGCAATAGAGTCTGGGAAAGAGACGATCTGCCTTTTCCAGCTTCTATACAGCAAGCCAGGTCAGAGAAGGGGGCTGGAACAGGCTCCTAAATGAGCTAACTGACAGATAGTTTTAAACAGAACCAGATTTGCAAAAAATACAGCTGTGAAAGTGTGTGGAATATTTAAGATCAATAATGTGGTAGCACCAAAGTATAGGGCTTATGGCAAGGGGAAGATAATGGACAACACAGAAGGAGATTGAGATGAGATCTTGAACGTCTTGAATTCTTCTGTAGAACCTGGGTAACTAATGATGAAATCAGTATTTGGGAAGAAGTGGCAGTAGGGTAGAGGAACTATGAAAGAAAAAGATGACAGACTTTTTTTTTTTTTTAAGATTGTATTTATTTGAAAGAGAGAGAGTAGAGCAAGAGAGAGAGCATGAGCAGGGGTGAGGGACAAAGGGAGAGGGAGAAGCAAACTTTCCACTGAGCAGAGAGCCTGAGGTGGGGCTGGATCCCAGGACCCTGGGATCAGAGGCAGACGCTTAACCAACTGAGCCACCCAAGTAACCTGAGAACAGACTCTTTATAGCAATCCAGGCAAGATATGATGAGGGCCCGCACTAAAATTTCCTTTAGCATAGTTGCTGGGCGAAGAGTTGGCAGGATAGCTAAGAGGCCAGGGATCTGATGAAAACAGCTGCCAGAACTTCATCTTTCCGTAAAATAGGGCATACTGCTGATTCTGCTTCATAAAAGCCTCTTGCATGCGTTTCTGGGAAGAAAGTGGAAGGAGGTGATACTCTGCTCAACACTGTCCCTTAGGGTTGCTTTAGGTTCCTAGAGCTGCTATAACAAAGGACCACAAACTGGATGGCTTAACCACAGAAATTCATTCCGTCATGGATCTGGAAGCTGGAAGTCCAAAATCCAGGTGTCGGCGGGGTTGGTTCCTTCTGGAGATTCTGAGAGAGAATCTGAGGGGGAGTTTCCTTGCCTCTCTCCCAGCTGTTGGAGGCTCCCGATAATCCTTGGGGCCACTTGGCTTGTAGACACATCACACCAATCTCTCTCTGTCTTCACATGGTGTTCTCCCTTGCGTGTGTCTATGGGCTCAAATGTCCCGTCTTATAAGAGCCACCCTAGTCCACGATGACCTCCTCTAAGCTTGATCACATCTGTAGAGACTTTAATTTCAAATCAGGTCATATCCACGAGTACCAGAGGTCAGGACTTGAATGCATCTTTTGGGTGGACACAATTCAACCCACCATAGATCTATTAGCACTTCTCTGAAAGTGTCAGACAAGCTCTCGCTTGAGGGGAAGACAGGGAGCTTGTCTACCGGCAAAATTTGAAGCACACAGGGGTAGGTCTGCTGTTCTCAGTGTTGTTTCATTTTCAGGAAGGACCCCTCCGCAGGATGGCTAAAATCACCCTCCACCCAAACTGGTTACATTCAGGTTTACAAAGTTAATCTCAGACAAAGGTCTCCCCCAAGTCTATGGCAACCACTCACAGATCACAAGCCCATCCTTGAGGCATCGAAGCAACTTGCCCAAATTATAACAACTGAAGAGGATTTTTGTGGAATGTGGGGGATGATTCCACACAGTGCTGCCAGGCAATGTTCTCTCTCTGCCTCTACCCAGATGAGGGCGTGAGGGCCAGGGAAGAAAGCCCCCGCTGGAAATACCATTGTATATCTTGCAAAGTGATCACGATGTTTTGTTAACACTCATCACATAGTTATGCATTCTTTTCCTTGTGATGAGAACTTTTAAGATCTACTCTCTTCGCAATGCTCAAATATATAATTACTAGAATATTAATTATTCGTAATTACTAGTTTTTACTGTATTACAGCTAGATATTGTGGCCTGTACAATTTCTACCTTTGAACTGTATGGAGCTTTTAAAAAGATTTAAAAAAGCTTTTAAATAGATCTGGGGCACCTGGGTGGCTCAGTAAGTTAGGCAACTCAGTGGTTAAAGCCTCTGCCTTCAGCTCAGGTCATGATCTCGGGGTCCTGGGATTGAGCCCTGCATCGGGCTCTCTGCTCAGCAGGGAGCCTGCTTCCCCCTCTCTCTCTGACTGCCTCTCTGCCTGCTTGTGATCGCTTTCTGTCAAATACATAAAATCTTTAAAAAAAAAAATAAAAAGAATAGATTTTTCTCTGTAAAAGTCAATTGAGAGTTCTTAAAACTATAAAACTCTTAAGAAGAAAACAGGGGGAAAGCTTCCTGACATGGGATTTGCCAATGATTTCTTGGGTATGACACCAAAAGCGTGGGCCACAAAAGAAAAAATAAATTAGACTTCATCAAAATTAAAAACTTTTGGGGGACCTGGGTGGCTCAGTCAGTTAGGCATCAAACTCTTGGTTTCAGCTCAGGTCATGATCTCAGGATCGGTGGGGAGTGTGCTTCTCTCTCTCTATCTCTCTCTCTGCCTCCCCCACTCTCTCTTTCTCTCTCCAGTAAATTCTCTTAAAAAAAAAAAACAAAAACTTTTGTGCTTCAAAGTCTACTACCAACAGAATGAAAAGGCAATCTATAAAATAGGAGAAAATATTTGTAAATCATGTATCTGATAAGTGATTCATATCCAGAATACATAAAAACTTTTACAACTCAACAACAAAAACCAAATGATCCAATTCAAAAATGGGCAAAAGACTTGAACAGATACTTCTCCACAGAAGATATCCAAATGGCCAATAAGCAGATGAAAAGATGCTCAGCATCACTAAGCACTAAGGAAATGCAAATCAAAACCATAATGAGATACCACTTGGCACCCAGCAAGATGGTTATTATATAAAACAGAAAGAAAGAAAGAAAGAAAGAAAGAAAGAAAGAAAGAAAGAAAGAAAGAAAGAAAGAAAGTATTGGTAAGGATGTACACAAATTGGAATCCTTGTGCTTTGCTGGTGGGGCTATAAAAGTGGTACAGCTGCTGTGGAAAACAGTACAGTGGTTCCTCAAAAAATCACACAAGGAATGGTCCAGATAACCGAGCCTTCTTACATACGGGTGTATACTCAGAGGAACTGAAAGCAGGAACCTGAATATTTGTACACCCATGTTCATAGCAGCATTATTCACCACAGCCAAAAGGTAGAAACAACTCCAGTGTCCATCAACTGACGAACAGATAAGTAAAATGTGGTATGTACGTAAGATGGAATACTATTCAAAATAGCTTTAAAAGGGAAGGACATTCGGACATGGGCCCCACCACAGGTGAGCCTTGGGAACATCATGCCAGGTGAGATAGGCCGGTTACAAAACGAAAAATACTGTATGATTTCACTGATGTGAGGTACCTTGAGAGGTCAAATTCAGAGACAGAAATTAGGATGGAGGTTGCCTTGAGCTGGGGGGAGGGGGAATGGGGACAGAGTTTCAGTTTGGGAAGATGGAAAGTTCTGGACATAGATGGTGCTGATGGTTACACAACGATTTGAACATACTTAACATCCCCAAACCCTACATTTAAATATGGCTAAAATGCTAAATTTTACATTTATGTATACTTTACCACAATAAAAAGGCAAATACAGAACCTTAAAATTAATTTCTTTCTACAATCTTCCACGTCAACCTTCTGCCTGTGAGATGTGACGAAGAGGAAGGGAGTTAAAGTTTCTAAAATCAATGTGATATTTGCCTTTTCTCATTCCTTGGACAGTTTTTACTTTAAATAAGTTGACATCATACTATTCAAGACCTAAGGGTTTGTCGTTATTTCTTCATTTTTTTCACAAATGCCAAATAAACCTTTGTTCCATTTTCACTTTTCCCCTTGAATTCTACTTGGTATGACACATTTATCCCTCTGTTTTCTTTCTTGGCTTGCCTTTCATTTACTCCTTCATTGGGAACCCCTGCCTGGAAATAACCACTGCCCCACCTGTGTGCCAGGTTCCCCTGTAGGTGCTGGAGACCTAGCAGGGAACAAAATATACCAAATCTTTACCCTTCTGAGCTTACGTTCTTGTGCAGGGAGGAAGGAAGTGAGAAAGGTCAATATGAAAATATAGTACAGTGTCTCTGATCTTTTCTATTTAGTGTCCTCCACAGATTCACAGGCAGAAGGGCAGTGGCAACACCATGTAGGAACCTGTTAGAAACTCGCGGACCCATCCTGAGCCTGCTGAGTGTGCCTTTGGGTCCTAGAAAGATGGCCAAATGATTGACAGGCACATTCAGGTTTGAGAAGCACCTCTTAGTCCCTGCTGAGTGCTAGGGTTTTAGGAAAATTGGGCAGGAGGGGCAAAAGAGAAATTAAATTTTCTTACTAACCACCGCCCATCAACAAGTCCTTGAAACAGGCGGAGTGCATTTCTCTAGGGACTCAGCTACCTCACTGCTAATACTTCGCTAAGGGCCAAAGGCAACCTTAGCTTAACATTAGCCTGCAAGTTTTCTTTAACATATAAAAGTTCTTTGGAAACTTCCTTTATCTCTTAAGTGCCCCCCACACCCCGCCATTCCTGCTGGCAATTATCTTCCAAGCAATGGCCCACTGATACACATGGGAAAGGTCTCCTGACTCAGGTTTTATTAGACAGTAATAAAGGACATTTTCCCCACACTAGCTAGCTCCCTCAAGGTCCTGGAAACCTTGCTTCCAAAATTCTTTAGAGACTTACGCCATCCCTAACCCGCTCCCACCTTGAAAGTATATAATCTGGCACCCCAATACTTTCTGCCCACAGGTCCTGATTCCATGCTTTAATAAAAGCAACTTTTTGCACCAGAGATGTCCTAAAAATTCTTTCTTGGCCTTCGGCTCCAAACTCCAACCTTTCCTACATCAGGGGTCAGGGCAGCCTTGCTGGGAAGGAGCCCTTGGGGTACCAGAGGTGGGCTCAGCACAAAGCTGAAGAAGCTGCAGCTAATGATAAGGCCCCCGCCGCACTGAGAGCCAGTGAAGCAGCATCCGGCTGCACGGGACTCAAGCTCAGTAAGTCTTTATTCCAGGCCCTCTGTTTTGGGTGCGTTGGGGCGCCGGTTCCAACGCTTAATTTGAGATGGCTGCCAATTAGCCAGGCCCGGAAGATGCACCAGGGCCTGAGCCTGGTACTTCCCTGGGGGCACTCACAGGTAAAGCTTTATTTGCCTCGAGGTCTAAAGCTCTACTATCTTGGGCTTTCCTCTTAAGTTGCAAATTCTACCCTCATACCAATCTGGCTTGTAGCCCAAGAAACCGCTAAGTAACCCTTTGAATTTACTCCTTTCTCTTGGCTTCCTCAATCTAAACGTCTACTGTAAACTCCGCCTTTCTCCCCAGAGAGGAGAGTTTTTCCCGTTTTTCCGTGCCCGAACCATCGACACTCTTAAAAGCGTAGACCAGGCAAGTGGATCTCAGACCTAGATCGGGGCTGACCAAGACAATCAACCGTGCTTCAACGTGCCGAGAGCTGAAGGGGGTGGTGCACGGCCTGGATGGGCGTCTGCCCCAAACGGGCTCCGCCGCCCAGTCTGGGGCCTGGGGGCGCATTCCTCCACCTTTCCCGGCTTTCATTTCCTCCCCTGTGAAAGGAGATAACCACCGGCCTCCCTGGGTTGTTTTGAGATCCAGGTGAGAGATCATTCGTAGGAAAGCATTTTGTAAGTCATAAAGCGCTAAATGAAACACACGCGACAGTGGCAGCGCCACGACTACAGCCACAGGACTGGTGGCGCGCCCCTCATGCCCCCACCCTCGCATCTTCTGGCTGCTTCTGTCCCGGAGCCGCGCTCCCGCACGGCCACTGCACACAGTGTCCTGGATTCCGCGTCTGGGGGGGGGGGGGGGGGCCACAGGTTTCCCCCGGGACCACAGGCCGGATGCGGAGGAGAGCCGGGATTGGCTGCGGAGGAGGTGGGCCGAGCGGTGACGCGCGGCGCTCGGAGAGTGCGCCGCGGGGTGCGCGGCGGGGCGGGGCGGGAAGGGCAGGGCGCGGAGGCTCGGAGGGGCGGGGTGGGACCGTCCCTGCAGCAAGGGAAGGAAGGAGGGAGAGGAGGGGGAGAGGAGGGGGAGGGGCGAGGGAGGGGGAGGGGGAAGGGGCGGAGGGCGGAGGAGCCGGAGAGGAAAGGGGTGGGGAGGAGGACAGTCTAGGGTGAGAAGGGCCGCAGGGTCGCAGAGGGGCGGAAGGAGGAGGGAGGGCGGGAATGGTTTTTGTGCCGCCGGGCGGAGTCCTAGTCTCAACCCCGTTGGCCGCGTCCCTCTTCCCGCCGGAGACAGTGGCCCTGGAGAATCATTACTGGTCCATCAGGGGACGGGACGGGGCTGCCCGCGCGGGAGGGGTCGGTCCAGGGCCGCCTAGAGCCGTCGGGGCCGGGATGGGCGTACCCGCGCCGGCTGAGCCTTGGTTCTCGTTCTGTCGCCGCGCCCAGGAGGTTTCTGGTCGCAGCATGTTTCTGGGCATTTTAGTGCTTCGCAGGCCGTTCTCCAGCCGCCGCCCTTCCCTCCTTCGGCTGCCAGATCCCGCGCCAGAGGGGAGGGACATCTGGGTCGCGCCCTCGGTGCTTGCTGGCGGGGCGGAGGGGTGGAGGGCGCTCAGCGACCCCTAGTGGGATCTACTGTGTGCCCGGTGCGGTGCGGCTGTGGGATGGGGACGGGAATACGGGCAACCCTGAGGACCCAGAGAGAGGGACAGCTAGAGGGGGTTGTTGAAGGGGATGTGATCATGGGATATGCAAGCTCAGGGGTGGAGGAGGCGTGGGCCTCGGGGGTGGGGGCGATCTGGCCGGTGGAGATGTGTGTGCCCCAGGCAGAAGGATAGATGCGATGGAGGCAGGGACGTGGGTTGCTGGGGTCAAGGACTGGAGGACTGGGAGGGGAGCCGGAGGTTTCAGGTCTGTCCAGTGCCCTGCAGAGCCTGCCTGGTGCAAAGCGAGGCCCCCACACTCCGCAGTGTGACCTGGCAAAGTAGTCTTTGTGAGCGGCGGTGTCCTCCAGTGTCCTCGTGAGTAGGTGGGACAATAGGTCGCTGTCGGAAGGATTTCTAAGACATGTGAGTGAAATTGTGCCTTTCCCAGCATCCTGCTGCTTAATAAACTTCGCCCCTTTCCCTTCTGGAAGGAGAAGGAAGTCAACTTCTTAGGCTTCTGTGGACACTGGGAACACAGCCAAGCAGAGCCCAACAGAATCGCTGAGTCTGGAATAGGTGCCTGGCCCAGCTGGCCATCTGTTTCTGGAATGCACATCCCTTACAGGCTGGGTCTCCTTTAAGGCCAGGGGCTCAGCTTTTTTAATTCTTTTTAAGAATTCTTACGCATCACAACGGAGGGAACTTGCTGAACCGACTACTTCAACATGGACACGCACACGCACACGCACACTTTCCACCGCACTCCTTCCCTCATAGGTACACACAACCATCCAGGTTATCCTCAACCAGAATTCCTTGATCTGCAAACTCGATGTGGGTTGGGTTTGGACTTCTAGCCTTAAGGGTCGAGACCTAACAGGGTCTGAGAGGTGGGACCCCAGTACTGCTCAGGCAGAGCCCTAGGCAACACTCGGGCACCAGGGAGGCCCGCTGTGACAGAGCACGGAGCAGAGAAACGTGCCTGAAGTCACACAACTTGCGGGTTGGGCTTTGTGGGATTTTGACCCTGATGAGTCAGTGGAGTGTTGAAAATGCCCTGGTAAATCATTTCCATGACTCAGTATCACCACCTATAAATTAGGAGCAAGGACACCAGCTGTAGAGCTTCCCTTAGGGTAGGTGCAGTCTTAAGTAGCTCCTCCCACCTTAAGGTAGTTGGTGGGAGGGTCTGTCATTTTTGTGGGATGGTGTGGATGCCGCCTTCCAGTGAGTTCAGTGCCCTGGCATGGCTGAGGCAACACGGAGGGGCCAGAGGAAGCCTGCTGGGGAGGGTGGTACCCCCACAAAAGGAAGGGGAGGAGGGAGGCTAGAGAGGTGTGGCAGATTTGGTGGAGAGAGACATCGTGACACTGGGATTTCACAGTGTCCTCTTCCCAGGGGCAGAGCATGGCTGTGTAAATGCCCGGATGCTGGCCAGGACGGGGACGCTTCCCTTTGTAACAGGTGTGGACTCTGGTTTAGAACGTGGTTTGACTGATGGCATCATCAGGCCTGCCTCCACATTAAATGCACACAGCTGTGCACCTTCTTCCCACCTGAGTGCTCAGTCAGCCGAACCCTCCTGACCCTGGCCGCTGCCTCGTTTCCTTCTCCAGGTGGGCCCGGCTCTGACCAAAGTCTCCTTCTTGGAGCTCTTCCACAGGGCTTTACAGAATGCCATGCCAAGCGGCCTTTGCTGATGTCAGCTCTTAAATGTCACTGAAACAGCCCAGTGAACCCTAGAGACAGCATTGGCTTGTGAGACCCCTCTTCATCCTGGCCTGGCTATCATCTTCCCACCCCTTTGTCCTGCTGCTCTTCTCCTCAGCAAGCTCATCTGTATCCTTTTACCTATAATAAAACACCCTCCTATACACACCTAGAATGTTCTCTCCCATCTCGGTCAGTCCTTCCCATTCTCAAGGGCTCGCGCAGGCTCCGCCGTCTTCGATCCTTCCCTGACAGCGCCAGCCTGGCTCTGGGAACCGACAGAGCATTCAGAGCCCCTTCATACACTTGTATGCGATCGTGGGGTATGAATTTTAATTTTTCCTCTAGCGTGTTGGTTTCTTGGTGGCAGACAGGCTCCCAGATATGTCTTCATATTCCTATGGCACCGAAAGTGATGCTGAATGAGTTTCAGGCTCTCACTAATACTTCTGGGTATAACTGGCGGGTTGTATTCGGTTCTTTCTCCCCGTGCTGGGGCTCTGGGCCATGCGCAGCTAGGAAGATGGCAGGTTCTTGGTAAGATGGAGGAAAGGGGTACACCAACACACCGGGGCCTTGCTAGGGAAAGCAGACAGCTTTAACAATGTTTTCGTTATCTTTCCGGTGTAACAACCTCATACCCTCCAAACTTAGTGACTTAAAACCAATAGTTTGTTTGCTCATGAACCTGCCAGCCGGGCTGGGCTCGGGCGGCACTTCTGCTGCCCATTCTTGCTGGGGTTCCCTGTGTGGTTGCCATGGGCTGGGAGTCCGTCGGTGCGGGTCCACGATGGCCTCCCGCACGTGGCTGCAGTCAGTGCGGGCCCTCAGCTGGAGCTCCTCAGTTCTCCATGGAGCCCCCCATCCTTTCTGGGGCCGGGTCGACTCTTCACAGGATGGCTGCTTCCTTCTGAGAGCTCTCTCTTGCCAAGGCCTAGGAGTCACTCGGTGTCACTTCTGCATTGACTAAAAAAGTCACAAGACCAGCCAAGACTCTGGGGGACATGGACCCCATCTCTTAATAGGAGGAGTGGCGAGAGTCACACTGCAAAAAGGCAGGCGGGATGGGAGACATGGTTGCGGCTGTTTTTAAAACCATACTACCTCACCAAGAGAGGCAGATCTTTAGAAATGTTACTGTGCAATAGCCCCGAAGGGCCCATTTCTTGGGACATGACAGCTCCCCTGCACCCACTTCCCTCTTAGCTCACCAGACCCACTTCCCCTCCAGCGCCACGGCCTGGAAACCAGGTGGATCCCATGCGCTGCCTGAGCCGGAGGATCGTGATTGCGGCTGCATTGTGTGCGGCGGTTTCCGGGGGGAGAGAGGGAGGCTCCACGGGGATGAGGAAAAGAAGAGAGCTGAGAGAGGGGCTACAGAGGCCACCTGGAGCGGTTTGGTCCCCACATGAACCAGAGGAGACGTTAGCAACTGTTGGGTGCCATCCTGTGGTCTCTGTGTCAGACTAGAACCACTTTCTTTCTGACAGTCAAGCTTACCTTCCAGCTTGCCACCAGAGGGGCACAGGTTCAACAAGTATCTTCATGGGTGTTAAGAATTTCCCTCCAATAGGAAATCCAGAAGAGCTATGTGTTTAAATGGTTGCCCGAGGCTTTTCAGGAAGGAAGAAACTCATTGTCTCTCATCCCGATGCTTACTGAGGATCAGAAAGTGAACCTGTTAGGTGCAGCTGTGTGATTCCAAGGAGAGGGCCCTTCTGAGCAGGAGTGACTCCTTGTGGTCACTGCAGGACCTCTCCCACCATTTGTCCTTCCCCGTGTCTGCAGCCTTCTGGGCCTGGGCCCTTAGCCCTCAGGAGGGAAGAGGACAGATCCCTCTAAGGGCCCAGATGGCTACAACTGGAGTAAGATCTGGAAGGAAGATCACCAGGAAGCTGTGATAGGGCTGAGTGCTGGGGTGGCTCAGTCGGTTCAGCGTCTGCCTTTGGCTCAAGCTATGATCCCTGGGTCCTGAGATCAAGTTCTGCTCAGCCAGGAGCCCGATTCTCCCTCTCCCTCTGCTCCCACCCCTACTCATGCTTGATCTCTCTCAAATAAATAGATACTGCCGAATGCCAAGAAGTGTACTTTCCCTGGCCCAAGAAGCAAAGCAAATAATGCCATTAGTCTCAGCGACTTTGAGAGGGTTCACCAATTGGAAACACCTGTGCGGGACGTTGACCACCTGCCGCAGGGCCCTGTGCTGAGCAGTGCCTGGGGACAGGCCAACCAAGGGGGAAAGGGCCCAGCTGCATTCCTGTTCCTCTGGGCGCCACACAGCCATGTACACATGGCCCTTCCGCTCTTGCTTCTGCTATATTAATGCTACACAAGGGCAGTACTCTGTGCTTTCACATTTAGGATCTAGGCCAGCACTGGGCACGTGGGTATTGAAGGTGAACGAGGAAGCAGGCCTAGAAACGAATACACGGTGGCACCACTGAGTATGTGACATCCAGGGCTCCCTTTGGTTGTTGCTCTAGAGTCTGTGATGAGCAGCGCCTTCCCCCACCTCTGCCAGGAGGAACTACTGCTCCTAGGGCAAGCGGCTTGAGCAAGAGAGGACAGAAGGGGCCTACAATATTCTGTTATGATTATTTTTTTAAGACTTTATTTGGGAGAGAGAGAAAGAGAGCGAGAGAGAGCACACGCACCAGCATGAGCAGTGGGGAGGGCCAGAGGGAGAGGGAAAAGCGATCCTGGGGCTTGATCCCAAGACCCCGGGATCCTGACCTGAGCTGAAGACAGATGCTTAACCAACTGAGCCACTCAGGCCTCCCAATATTCTGTTATTATAAGGAAGTGCTCAAAGATCAACAGGGACATTTCAAAGGACACAGAAGCCAGCTGAATGGGGCTCCCGGCCCCCAGCCTGCCTCCTCATACTAGAAGGAACTGTCTTACAAAGGAGTGAATGAACAGTTTAGAGATGGAGAACTTGGCTTTTAGAGCTGGGTTTAAATCCTGCCTCTAACTATTTAGGTGACCTTGGATATGTTAATTTATCTTAAAAAAATTTTTTTAAAACCTACAGAGAAGTTGCAAGTAAAACAAAAATTCATTTTTTTCTCCGCTAAACCTTTGTGAGAATAAGTTTCTGTGTTGCGTCATGCCCCAGTGCCTGGGCATGTCCTCCCCACAAATAAGACCTTCCACTTGTATGGGATACAGCCATCAAAGTCAGGAAATTAACATTAATACCTTTCTACCATCTAATCTTTAGGCTGGAGAGTTACCCTTTGTTCCAGTAATGTTCTTTGTAGCAAAGTATCTAACCCAGGGTCACATGTTGCATTTGGCTCACCCGGGAACTGTTTTTGAGCCTTGACCTGCAGAAGCTTAAACCGTCCGCGGATTACACATCAGTTGCCCTGTGAAATGTCCTTAGTTTGGTTTGTCTACTGTTTCCTCTTCCTTGGATTCAGGCTGTGAATCCTTGGCAGGAACATCACACAAGTGACTGTGTTGTTTTCACTTTGACCTCTCAGGCTGCTCCTGATTTCAACTTGAACCCTTCCTGGAATGATTGCTTTTGCCGTTTGATTAATATGGTGCCTGCCAAGCTCTCTCCCCTGTAAAGTTACTTTTCCCATTGTAATTATTACTTATTTTCCAGGGAAGTCCTCTGAAACCTGTTCTTCGTGAGACTTTAGTTCCCTTAGTTACTTATATGAGTATGGAATCATGGATTCCTGTGTTGTTTAATAGATTGTAGTCTATTACTGTAGTTTTGTTTTTTTTTTATTATGATATTCAAATTCAAAGTCCTCCGTGGGGCCAGTGGGGGCCTCTCTGAGCTGGCTCCTGTTTCCTTTTGAGATGTCCCCGTCCGTCTTTGAGCACTTCCTCATACAAGTAGCATACGAATATTCTAGTCCTCTCCCGGCCATTTGTCCTGGTAGCACTGGTTCTGTTTAGCAGGGAATGAGCTCGGAAACCAAGATGGGGGTGGGAGGTGGGTTTGTTGCAATCGGGGTGTTGTGGCTCCCAGGCCCTCCCAGTGGACAGAGCGGGGGAGATCCGTGGAGACACATTCATACGTTTACATCTATACGTATATATTTATTTCTGTGTCGGCAGTACTGTTGAACACAGGGACCTCACACCGATAGCTCAGTGCCAGTCCAGCACCGCAGGATTGGTTCTAGCTTCCTCCCTCTACTCACTCGTGACTCTTCAATGGAGACACCTCTGGCTTGCGCTGTGTGTCATGTGACTACTTACTGGTCGCCTCTGCTCTCTGTAACCCGTCTCCCATTGTCACTGTGTCCCTCCCCTATGCAGATGTCCTCCTCCCCTGGCTTGGGCTCCAGCACCCCACTCCTGCCCGCAGTCCCCTTCCTCACCCTGCTCAGGATCTCATACCCCATGCAGTCCCCCCCACTTCCTGCATGGACTCCATCCTCCATCTGCTCAGGTTTTGACACCCCCCCAGTGGGGCACTCTCTCATACCACCGTGGGCTCTCTTCACCCTCTTTGGGGCTTCATACCCCCACACTGAGTCCCCCCCCATACCAAGAAGCCCTTCTACCCTCATGCAGACATGTTCTTCATCTGCTTGGGGTGAAGTGGGGGCTCTGACACCCCAGTCCTGACCCCTTACCACCCCCTGTGTGGACTCATACCTTTCTGAGCCTTAGCCAGTGGTGTCGGGACTGAGTTCTTCAAGAAGGAAAGGGAAGAGGAAGAGTGGTGGGCATTCACTGCCAACTGCCATCACTGTGACTGTACATTAACCTTTTCATGGTTTACTGAGTCATTTGTCAGGGACACATTAGAGACGCCAGAGAAGGCAAGAAAGAGGAGCGGGTGTGAATGGCGGATACCTAAACAAAGGACTAATGCCTTTTTCTTATGAGAACGAAGACATTCATTGTATCACCTGAATGAAAATATATAAATAAGGGGAAAACCCTGGGAGGAAACATTTTAGTGTGTTAAGAGCAATGATCTCTTCTGGTGGGCTTATGGGACTTAAAGTTTTTTAATGTGTTTTACAAAATATAGTCAATAAATATTATTCAAACTTAGAGAAAAATTATTTTAGAAAGACTCTGGTTAATTTCAACGTAACTAATTGAAAACTGCCTTCAGCCTGAGTGGTTGGTTGTGGGTTGTTGTTGTTGTTGTTGTTTTCCTTTTGCCTGGTAGGCTCTGGAGAAGAGAGCCTGGATTCAGACACTGGCTCTTCCATTTCCCAGCTAGATGACCATGGGTAAGTCCATTAACTTCTCTGGGCCTTTTTGTTTGTTTGTTTTATGAGGTGAGGAATCTTACAGTGCCTAATTAGGGGGTATGTGTCAATTAAATGAGATACTGCTTCTGGGGCACCTGACAGAGAGTCAGCACACAAGTATGTGAGCTGTTGATATTGTTGTGACCTCATGGGAAGGAATGTGGTGAGTGGTTCCCCAGATGTGTCGGAGGAGAGAATTCCTTCTCAGAGTAGCCTCAGCCATGCCTCCCCCTGAGTTAGTAGTTTGTGACTAACACAGAGTCTTCAGGCAGCTGGGCCTCTTGTGGGGCAACAGTGGTGGCAAGGGTGACAAGCCAAGTCAGGGGAAGTGTTTTCCGCACGTCTTTCCCCCCCCCAAATACTTTTACCTTATTTTTTCAGTGTTACAAGATTCATTGTTCTGCACGTCTTGGAAGGGATTCAGAGATGGGTTTCCTCACAGACTCAGCAGCCTGGCGTTAGGACACCCTGACTGACACCTACAGGACGAAGGCAGTAGCTCTTAGTGAGCTGGCGTCCAGTGTGGTAATCACTCATATATTCACTCACTCACTCACTTGCTCACTCATTCTTTTATTTGGCCAGTAGTGTCACACATAGTTATTAAATGCTTGCTACGTGTCAGGCCCTGTGGTAGGCAATGGGATGCAACCATTAAAATGCCAGCAATTAGGGGCATCTGAGTAGCTCAGTTGGTTAAGCTTCCGACTCTTGGTTTTGGCTCAGGTCATGACCTCCCTGCTCAGTGGGCAGTCTGCTGAAAGATTCTCTCCCTCTTCCCCTCCCCACACACATGCTTGCTCTCTCTCTCTCTCTCTCAAATAAATATAAGTCTTTAAAAAATGCAATTGGTTAAAAGGTATATTGCAAAATTAAAAATGCAATTGATAAGGGACTCATATCTGTACATCCATGTTTGTAACAGTATTATTCACAATAGCCCAAAAGCTAGAAGCCACCCAAGTGTCTACTGATAGACAGTGGATAAAAAAAAAAATGTATATACATACAAAAGAATATTATTCAGCCACACAAAAGGAAGGAAATTCTGACACAGGCTACAACATGGACAAACCTTGAGGACATTGTACTAAGTGAAATAAGCCAGGCACCAAAGAACAGATATTATATATTTGAGGTACCTGGAGTGGCCAAATTCAGAAAGACAGAAAGTAGAAAGTAGAATGGTGGTTGCCAGGGGCCGGGGGGCAGGTGGGGCAAGGAGTGGAGAGTTAGTGTTTACTGGGTACAGAGTTTCAATTTGGAATGATGACAAAAATTCCAAGGACAGATGGTGGTAACGGTTGGATGACAATGACAGTGTACTTAAGGCCACTGAACGGTACAGTTAAAAATGGTGAAAATGGAAGTTTTATGTTGTCTTATTTTACCACAATTTTTTCAAGTGTGAAAAAATGATGATACTACCTTTAGATAGTGGAATAAAGCAAAGAAATTGAGTTCATGAAAAAAAAAAAAACTTACCTAACAGGCTTAGCTTTTACAAGTTGTTTTCTTTGAAAACTTTTTGAATAGACACATCGGTAACCAAGATGTATGGGTAGCAAATAACCACATGAAAAGAGGCTCAACATCATTAGTCATTAAGAAAATACAACTTAAAACCAGAATAAGACACCACGACAAACTTAAATGGTTAAAATTGGAGACAATGTCCATAGCCAGTGATGATGAAGATGTAGAGCGAATGTAGAGAGTATATATCTCTCATATACTCCTGGAGAGAGTGTGAAATGGTACAACCACTTTGGAAAACAGTTTGGCTGTTTTAAAAAGTTAGACAAATATCCTTTTACGTGATCCAGCCATTGCACTCCTACAGATTTACCCAGGAGAACTGAAATCATACGTTCATACAAACAGGAAACAATACAAATTTCCATCAACAGATACGTGGATAAACAAACTGTTATAGAATACTACTATACATACAATAGAATACTACTCGACAACAAAAGAAAGAGGATGAACCATTGCTATTACGTGGATGAATTTCAAAATAATTAAACTGGGCAAAAAAAGCCAGGCAAAAAAAAAGTATATACTGTACGATTACATTTATATAAAATTCTAGAAAATGTTAACTACTAAATGGTGATAGAGATTCAATCAGTGGTTGCCTGCAAATGAGAGAGAGGTCAGGGAGGGCAGGAAGAAGAGATTACCGGGGGCCACAGGGAAATTTGGGGGATCATAGATAAATCCTGTATCTTGATTGTGGTCATTCTTTCATGGATGCTTACATATATCAAAATTTATCAGGTTATACACTCACATATGTACAGCTTATTACACGTCAATTGCATGTTAGTAAAGTTGTTAAAGCCAAAATTAAAACAAAATTAGTGCACAGAAAAAATGCAATAAGTAAGGGGCAAGGAAACCATAGGGTTCCCCCAGGGCACAAAATGGTGCTGTGTGTGCAATTGGTGGTGGTCAGGTGAGGCTTCGCAGAAGCAGCTACCTGAGGACGAGCAAGTGTTGTCAGGCAGAATATGGGATAGAAGAGGGTCTTTCCTAAGGGGGAGGGAATGTGTGGGAAGACCCACAGGCCTGAAAGGGCCTGAGGCGAGAACTTGGTGTGACTGGAACTCAGGGCATGGCATGGGGGCAGTAGTGAGACAGGAGGACTGGAGAGAGAAGCCAGGGACCAACTATGGATGTGGATTTTCTCCTGAAGTCAATGGAGAAAGGCTACAGGCAAGCAGGGGGCTGTCACGTGTGCAGTTTATTTTATTTAATTTTTAAAGATCCTATTTATTTATTTATTTATTTATTTATTTATTTGTATCGCGTGAGCAGAGGGAGGGGCCGAGAGGGAGACAGAGAGAATCCCAAGCAGACTCTGTGCTGAGCACAGAGCTGGACGTGGGGCTCGATCCCATGATCCTAAGATCATGACCTGAGCTGAAATCAGGAGTCTGAAGCTTAACCAACTGTACCACCCAGGCACCCCGCATGTGCAGTTTAGAAAGATGCTCCAACTGCAACCTGAGAAGTGGGCTGGAGGGGGAGTAGAAGGCAAGTGGGAATCGGGGAGCTGGTGAGGATATTTAACCAGGGTGGAGAGTGGCCCTAGACAAGAACAGCTGGGATATGCCGCTCACCCACCTCAGCTTTTCAGCACCCTGGAAATTTAGGACATTTGATTCGGGCTTTACAGAAGAGCAAAGAGACTCGGAGCAGTTAAGTAGCTTGTTTACGATTACACAGCATGTGAGCAGGACATCTGGGGTTTCCGGTCCGAGGGGATCTGAATCCAAAGTCCATTATGTTCACAGGCTTCAGCCTAATTTAAATAAAAGGCATCAAGGATGATTCGTCTTTCCCACTGCCTGATTTTCTCACTCTCACTGTGGTTTTTTTCTACAGGAGCATGAACTAGGAGATATAACATCATCTGGGCATTCAGGAAAGGAAGGCTTCTTGGAGGAGGAGACATCTCATCAGAGCCCTGAAGAATTCTGAGGAGGAGGAAGAGCTAGTAAAGGAACAAGGTGGGGGAGTGGCGTGGGAGCAGAAGGAGAAGATGTTCTGGCCTGGAAAGACCAGCATGTGTGACTGGCTGGGAGCAAACTATTGAGTGGAGTGCTCGAAGAACCGAGCCTCGGGCTGGCTGAAGATGCAGAGGTGCAGAGAAGCACATAATTTGACACTGATTTCTCGCTGTCTGTGGAACAGCTTACAGAGTGGAGCAGATGGGAGAGAGGCCAGTAGGGTGAACCCCGTGGGTCTGCTGGTGAGATCGTGCCCACCAGGCATCTATCTGCCTTACAGTGGTTACCATGGAAACCTTAGATGTAGACCAAGAAGCATCTAGTCAGCCCCTCTTATTAAAAATGATGACAAGGACGACATGGGAAAGTGATTTACTGACTTTCCTACTGGCAGCAGGCTAAAACAGATAACATAAAATTTACCATTCCAGCCATTTGAAGTGTATGGTCCTGTGGCAGTGGGTACATTCATAATATTGTGCCAACACCACCACCCATCTCCAGAAATTTCTCTCATCATTCTCATAACCTGAAACTCTATACCTCAGTATTACAGTAACTCCCAGTTCCCCCTTCCCTCCCCAGACCCTGGGAACTACTATTCTACTCTCTGTCTCTATGAATTTGATGACTCTATGTCCATGGAACCTCCCTACATACATAGCGGAATCATCCAATATTTGTCTTTTTGTGCCTGGCTTATTTCACTTAGCACGATGTCTTCAAGGTTCAGCCATGTTGTGGCACGTGACAGCATTTCCTTCCTTTGTAAAGCCGAATAATATCCCATTGTATCTGTAGACCACATTTTGTTTATCCATCTGCTGATGGACACTTGGGTTCTTTCCACCTTTTGGCTATCGTAAATAATGCTGCTACTAAAATGGGTATATTGGAAACCTCCTTTGTAGATGTGGATTATTGGTATTTAGTGAAGAAGAGAGACTTCTGGCTGATGAGTTCCAAGTAAAAGGGAAGGAAAATGGGGAGAAAGAAACGTTTTCCCTGAATGTCAACTCTAAGTACTCTTTGTGCCTGAATACTTCATGAGCTTATTCTAGGCTGTGCTCTCCTTCGCTGCTGTCCTGACTATGGTCCGTCAAGACTGCAAGTGGGTCCAACTTGAGTTAGCGTGACCACCTTTCTCTTCAAGGCACAGATCTGCCTGGGGAATTCTTTGGGCTTCTCAGAAAACTGCCAAAAGGCCAGCGGGATTGTTCCACCATCTACAAGAATATAGGCTCCGCGATGGCAGGATCATGTTTATTTTGTCTGTTTTATTAACTAGTGAATCTTCAGCACCCAGCATTCAAAATCTGTCAAATGAGCAAATGTGTCTTTCACCGATTGGACCCTCTGTGTGCTCCTAGGAAAGTCTTATCTCAGGAAAAGAAGAGGACACTCGACTAGAAATACACTCAGGAGCTTACCCAGGCTCTGATGCTGTCTGACGTGTGATGCATCCTTGGCTTGTCCCTTGCGCTTCCTGCTTTCTTGTTGCTTAGCTGATGGAGGAGATGCCTGCTTGGACTGACCTTACCAGGCGTCATGAGCATCGAGGGGCTTGTGTAAATAGCAGTGCTGTACAAATGAATGCTATGATTGTGTCTAGCCCTGGTCTCTCTTTGGGACACCAGTCTTGCATTGACAATGAAATCTGTCACCCACAGGTGACAGCACCCTCTCCCGACTTCCCATTTTTCCTCCCTGTAGTGCTATTTTCTCAGTCTTTCTGCTTGCAACTTGAGTCCTGTTTAGCTCCTCCCTCTCCCTGGCTTCCCTCTCCTGCCCTGAGTCTGTCTACTTCTTTTCTTTGGTGGCCCTGGTTTCCTCTGCCACCACACCTCCCTCTAGTCTGGGAGTCCCTCCCTCTAGTCTGACCACTGCCAAAGACTTGACCATCTTCTGCCTCTGGGCTTCTCTGCCAGCAGAGAGAACCTCCAGCCGATGGCTCTGGTTCATCATGCCTCCGCTCAGAAATGACCAATGATGCTTAGACACACAAGGATGCCTTCTATGAATAACAGAAAGTAACAAATGCTGGTGAGGATGTGGAGAAATCAGAAGCCTCGTGCCCTCTGGGTGGGAAAGTGCAATAGCACAGTTGCTCTGAAAAATAGTTATGATGGTTCCTCAAAAAATTAAAGATAGAACTACTGTATGATGCAGCAATCCCGCTTCTGGGTATACACCCCAAAGAATTAAAAGCAGGGACTCAAAGAGATATTTGCACACCTATGTTCATGGCAGCATTATTCATGATAGCCAAGAGGCAGAAATAACACAAGTGTTTATCAACAGACAAGTAGATAAACAAAGTGTGATCTATATCTATAATGGAATATTATTCAGCCCTACAAAGGAAGGAAATCTTGTCACATGACACAGATGAATCTTAAAGGCAGTATGTTAAGAGAAGTAAGCCAGTGGCAAAAAAAGCAAACTCTGTATGATTCCACTTAAATGAGGTTACCTAGAGCAGTCACATTTATAGAGGCAGAAGGTAGAATGGGGGAGTAACCGAGTGGGGGGGGGGCGTAGGTAAGGAGGAAAGGATTTGTTGGCTACTATCTACAGCGTTTCAAATTTGCAAAAGGAAGAGATTCTAGAGATGTGTTTCACAACAACATGAATATACTTAACACTACTGAGCTGTATACTTAAAAATGGTTAGGATGGTAAATTTTATGGTACATGCTTTTAGCCACAATGTTTAAAAATGCCTGATGGCTTAAGGGCCTACATCAGTCTTCTTCACCCTGGCTTTGGAAGCTCCTCCCACGTCTGGTCTCTGGCTTGCCTAACCTGGACATGCCCTGAATGTCTGGCCTCTCAGTCTTGGCGGGGCCACTCCCTGTGGCAGGAGCCTTGATTGTCACTCCTCCCCACTCTGTTGAAACCCTATGCTGTAAAAACCTAGCTCAAGTGCTCTGCTATTTCTGTGGTTGGGTCGCTGCACGTAGAGCACTGATTTGGAGGTGTTTGCATGCCTCCCTGTGCTCCCCACGCTAGACGGAATTCCCGAGGGTGGAGAGGGCGCTCTTTCTCCGGTTCAGTCCGCCCCAAAAAGCCCTACGGTGCTGCTGGTTTGGGGAGACTCTTCGCCTCCCCACAAGACTGTTTCTGACTCCCTTTCCCTGTCGGCCTGGGTCTTGGGCGCTGATCTCACCCCCTTTCTGGTCCATGAGCTTGCCAAGGGCAGAGCCTGGATGGTATGCTTTGCACTTTGCCTCCTGCGGAACCTGGAGGGGCCGCACAGATGCTCGCTAGTTATAAAAACGGGTGAGAGTCCACAGCCCCTGGCTTTGTTGCCTCTCTCCCCGAAGGGAGGGCAGCCGAAAAGGAACTGACAGAGCTCTTCTTTCTCCTGCCCTCTCTGAATTGTAAACTCTGGGTCAGAGCCGTCCTGCCGCTTCAGCGTTTCTCTGCGCCAGACCAAGCGCGGCGGCCGAGACCGCAGAGGGCGGCGATGGAGGCAGCCGCCTCGGACGTATCAGAGGAGTCTACTTGTTGCCTCTGGGGCTAGCAGCCAGAGGCCTTTTCATTAGAGCAGACCCGTTGGCTCTGGGCTGGCCTGGCTTCCTGTCACTGATGGGCTCTGTTTAACATCTCAGCGGGACTTGGCTGAGCCCGAGAGCCCGCGGAAGCAGGCTGGTCCTCTCTGGCGCATTCGTACGTGGGCCTCTCCTGTCTGCGGCCCTGGCAGCTTCCCTGCGCATCTGGAAGCTCGTTTGCAGGGGAGCTAGATCTGTCCATCTGCCCATCACCTAACACAAACCAGACCTCCGTGGATCCAGAGGAACAGGCTGAGTTAGGTTCGGGGGTTTTTCGGGACTAGTTCAGATGATCGTTACTTTGTTCACTGGAATGGAGACCAAGTGCGAAACTTAGCAGTTGAACGTGAGGTACGTTTTATAGCTTTGTAAAGTTCTTTATGTAGTCACTGATTTTAGAAATCCTTCGGACAGACCCTTGCCCTTGCTTTTTGTGTTGCGTGAGCTACGGGGAAACTGAGAGACAAGATGTTCCAGCTGGGAACACAATTTTCTGTTTCTGGGCAACATCGGGCGTCGTCTTTCAGACAGACAGACGGCAGAGGCTCCAGGGAGCCGGTGTGGGCGCAGCATTTTGAAGCGTCCCCAAGGTCCTCTCTGGCGAATGGTAGATCTCCACATAAACATTTCTTATCTTCTGGTCTGTGGGCACTTCAACTTTGTTGCTGGTTCCTGATCCTCAATTCCCACTTCTTCTTCTTTTTTTTTTTTAAAGATTTTTTATTTATTTGACACAGAGAAAGAGAGATCACAAGTAGGCAGAGAGGCAGAAAGAGAGGGAGAAGCAGGCTCCCCGCTGAGCAGAGAGCCCAATGCGGGGCTCCATGCCAGGACCCTGAGATCATGACCTGAGCCGAAGGCAGAGGCTTTAACCCACTGAGCCACTCAAGCGCCCCGTCAATTCCCACTTCTGTATTAATCATGCCTTTTTGCTTTCTGATGTTTGACTTCTGGGGCCTTGCTGATGCTGGAGGGACTGCCCCTCCCAGAGCTAGCCAATTTCTGGAGATCACGATGACCTGCCTGCAAGTTCTCCTTTCCTAAGCAATCTGACCAATCCAAAGCCCACACCCCAACCTCCTTTATCCGGCTCCCACACTCCGGGCCACTATCCGCTTACCCTAACCACCCCAGGGCCAGGCACTGGACAACTAGGGACAGCGCCTGTGCCCCAGAGCCCACCCAAATGCCTCAGACTAGCCAATCCTAAACCTGCTTCCTTGCTTTGCCTTCCCAGCAAAAGCCACAGTAAAGGCTCTTGCCCCGTTTCCTCTCCCTCCTGACTGACACTGGTGCTTCCCGGTGTGGCCCTGCATGGCCCTGCCACGTCCCCTCATTTTAGATGCTTGTGTGAAATACTTCTTCCTTCATGACAGTCACTGTACCTGATTAAAACAATCCCAGATACAATTTACAACATCTTACAGCTTCTCTTTGGCTCAAATCTTAGAAGTCCCTGGTGACACTCAAAATGGAACATGGCTCCTTGCTCTTGGCCTAGACTCTTTCATCAAAGATTAAGCTTGTCACCTGCCTCTTCAGACTAAGCTGCTTTCCTTTCTCTCTAACGAGTGTCAACCCAGACACAACAAGCAGGACTGAACTTATGCTTGGAAGAGAGGTTTACCTTCACAGGGTAACTGGAGTTGCCTTGAAAAGTCTCCAAGCCCCCAAATCAACTTACTCTGATGCTTTAACTTTTCCCATCACCAGATCATTCCCTTTGCCCTGAGCATCATCCTCTGCTTTCTCTCACTTTCTTTTTTGTTTTGAAATATGCTTTCCCAATTGCTTTTCCCCTTACAACAAAAGACTAGAGACTGGATCAAAATGATATATGGATCTATTTCTTCTCTTACGCCAAATCCAATGAAATGACAAAAAGTATGTCTTTATCAAGGAGGGCCTCCAGGCTCAAATACACTAATTCCCCTCTACCTGTACTGAGGGTATTTAGAAGAATGATGTGTTTCCGGGGCACCTGGGTGGCTCAGCTGGTTTAGCCTCTGCCTTTGACTCAGGTCATGATCCCAGGGTCCTGAGATTAAGCCTCAGACGGGATCCCTGCTCAGCGGGGAGCCTGCTTCTCTCTCTCCCTCTGCTTCTCCCCCACTCCTGCTCTCTCTCTCACCCTCTCTAGCTCTTTCTCAAATAAATAAATAAAATCTTAAAGAAGAGAACGATGTCTTTCTGATTAACACTAGATTTTGATGGAAAAAATCAATTTTAAGTTAAAGGATATCAATCAAAAGATAGAATCATCATGTAGAATTTCCAAATCCTGAGAAGAAAAATACAATATAATAAAAGCCAGAAAAGAAATAAAATAAAGAACGAGAAAGCACGGCAAGTAAAAAGCATAAAAGATAACCAGGAATAAATCCAAGAATATCAGTAATCACATCAAATGAAAGTGGGTTAGGAAATTCTATTAAAAGTCTCTCAGATTGAGCTAGAAAAAGAAAAACAACCTCAAATCCAGGAATATACACTTTTTTAGGAGAACTTCTTAAAATGAAATATCTTTAGGACAGTTGAAAACAAAACATGAAAGATGTTTTAAGCAAATGTTAACAAAACATATCAGACCAAAATAGAATCCAAAGTGAAAATTATTATGAGAGAAGGTTTTTTATTTTTAGAAGTTATAATTCATTAAGGAGTTATAATAATTATAAATCTTTATGCAACTAATAATGTAGCTTCAAAACATAGTAAGCATAAACTGACAGAAGTATAGAGAGAAATGAATGAATTCATAATCATAGTGGGAGATTGAAAACATCTCTTTCAGATGCTGACAAAGTAAGCAAAAATTAAGTGAGGATGCAGAGGGTTTGAATAAATGAACACTTTACAAATAACTATATGTAGAATTTTATACACAAAAAAGAGGAACTATTATTTTTACACACTTAACATACATGAGTAAAAATTAGCTACCAGGTCACAAAGAAAATCTCAATACCAAAAATGCAGGATGGCCACAACAATGAAAATGATTGCAAAAGAAACCAAAAAATTAGAACAGTCATATGTTAATTTAAGAAAGAATCAAAACCCATTGGTAGTGATTATTTCTGGGGAAGAGTTGGAGGTGGGTCTGGAAATTTTTACATATCCTCTCACGCATGAAGTATTTGCTTGAGTTTTTTAGTAAGTACATCAGTAATCTAAGTACATCAGTGTGTAAAGTATGTAAAGTAATCTGAAACATCTAAAGTAACAAATATATAAAGTAACAAATGAATAAGATATATAACTAGCAAAGTACCATTATTTTTCAAAACTTGTGGATGAATACAAAGCACTAGCCAGAATCAATGTATAGCCTCAAATGCACATATTAGAAAATAGTAAACATAGAGCATAAGAGAACTAAGTTTCAACTGAAAGAAGACTTTTTTTAAGGCCCCCTCAAAACTAAAAGAAAGGCTAATCCAAATAAAAGTTTCACAGGTTGAAGAAGACTGTTATTTGCATTACTACAATTATCTACTACAAACATCCTAGAGAATCAGTTGAGACACCTAGTAATCCAACAAATAAGAATAAAACAATGGATATTTTTGCCCCTTATTTGGATAAAATTTAGAATGTCTTCTGTTTGTAGGGGTATGGGAAACCAGCACTCACACACAGGATTAGTAGGGAAGTAAATCGGCCCATTTTTTAGAGCAATTCAAAGGAATCTATCCACAGTTTATTTAACTTTTTAAATTTTTTTAAATTTAAATTCAATTAATTAACATACAGTGTATTATTTGTTTCAGGGGTATAGGTCTGTGATTCATCAGTCTTACATAATACCCAGTGCTCATTTCAACATATACCCTCCCCCGTGGTCATCACCCAGTTACTCCATCCCCCCATCTCCCTCCCATCCAGCAATTCTCAGTTTGTTTCCTATGATTAACAGTCTCTTATGGTTTGTCTCCCTCACTGGTTTTGTCTTGTTTCATTTTTTCCTCTCTTCCCTTACAATCCTCTGCCTTGTTTCTTAAATTCCACATATCAGTGAGATCATGTGATAATTGTCTCTTTCTGATTGACTTATCTTGCTTAGCATAAGACCCTCTAGTTCCATGCACGTCAAATGGCAATATTTCATTTTTGATGGTTGTGTAATATTCCATTGTGTATATACCACATCTTTATCCATTCATCTATTGATAGACATCTAGGTTCTTTCCATAGTTTGGGTATTGTGGACATTGTTGCTATAAACATTGGGGTGCAAGTATCCCTTCAGATCACGACATTTGTATCTTTGAGATAAATACTGGGTCATAGGGAGCTCTATTTTCATCTATCCACATTTTAAAAACACTTATCCTTTGACAAACAATTGCACTTAAAACTATCCTAGCATGATACTGTCACCTGTTCCCGAAGAAACTTGTCCAAGGAGTTTGCTGCAGCATTGTTTGAAGTTGGGAAATTTAAGAGTCACCTCCATGTTTATCAATATGAAACAAAAATCATCATGTATTTATACTATGGAATATCACGCAGAATTAAAAAGAATGATATAAATGCACTTACAGAAAATCTCCGAGACATATTGTTAATTGAAAACATACACAAACTAAATAAAAGAGATAGCTGTTTTGTCAGATACAGCTGTTGGCAGACCCCAAAGCAATTGCCATACTGCCTCCTTGATGCCAACTCCCCTAGTGGTTGGAAGAGTGAAATGCTTGCTTTTCAGCCACCACGTGGGTAGTGGTGGCCATGTGACACATTTGGCAAGTGAAACGCACACAAAATTCCATTAGCAGGTTTCTGGGAAATTTTTGCTTTTCTGATCAAAAGGTCAGAGACAGCAGCCCTTTCCTCTTCTCCCAGTCTGAACACAGACGTGTAGCAGGTGGGCTGATGGAAGAGGAGTGTCACCTTGCAGGGATGAGGTCACAAATGTTAGCGAAAGTTCCAGAGAATCATCAGGACAGTGGTGCCGCCTAAGGTTACAGAGCTACTGAGCTAACTCAGTGTCTGGAATTCTTGGATTGTGAGTCAAGTAAAATCCCTATTTGTTTAAGTTAGTTTTGGTTAAAGTTTCTAGACGAAAACATTCCTAATGGTTTATGTACATCGAGAGAAGATACACACACAGAGAATATCCAGAAGGATTCTCACCAAATTGTTTATGGTTACCACCCTGGAATGGAGTGGGGCTGACTTTTTTCACTAAATAGTTTTGTAGGGTTTCAAATATTTTCAATAAGGAAGTATTTGTGTATGAATCAGGTCATTAACAATTTTTAAGATACATAACAACAAAACATTTTTTGCGGGGAGTTGTGGGGCAGAGGAAGAGGGAGAGAGAGAATCCTGAGTGGGTTCCCCACCCAGAGTGGAGCCCCACGTGAGGCTCGATCCCACAACCCTGAAATCATGACCCCAGGGGAAATCAAGAGTCAGAGGCTTAACCGACTGAGTCACCCAGGTGTCCCAGGAATAAAAACTTCTTGCGTTGAAATTTTGAGATTACAGCCAAATAGAAAAGAAAAAGATGTCACAGTCTCAGCACATGGAGATAAACATTGTCTATATCTTCTCCTTTTTCACTAACTGATTTTATGTTTTAGAAGCTTTAGGTTTATAGAAAAATTGAGCAGAGAGCACAGAAAATTCCTATATGCTATTCCTCTCCCCCCAGTTTCCCCTATTTTTAACATCTTGCATTAGTGTGGTATATCCCTGACAATGAATGAGCCAGCATTGATATACTGTTATGAACTAAAGTCTGTAGTTTTCATCAAGTTTTACTCTTTGGGGACCCCTGGGTGGCTCAGTTGGTTGGGCAGCTGCCTTTGGCTCGGGTCATGATCCCGGAGTCCTGGGATCGAGTCCCGCATTGGGCTCCTTGCTCGGCAGGGAGCCTGCTCCTCTCTCCGCCTCTGCCTGCCTCTCCGCCTACTTGTGTTCTCTCTCTGTTAAATAAATAAATAAAATCTTTAAAAAAAAAAAAGTTTCACTCTCTGGCTTGGACAAGTGTGTAATGATGTGTGTCCACTGCTACAATACCACACCGGTGAGTTTCACTTCCCTGAAAATCACCTGTGCTTCACCTACTCATCCCTTTTCTCCTCCCCACCACCACCCAACCCCTGGCAGTCACGGATCTTTTTACTGTCTCCATAGTTTCGCCTTTTCTGGAATGTAGTATAGTTGGAAACACATAGTATGTAGCCTTTTCAGATTGGCTTCTTTCACTTAGTAATATGCACTTGAGGCTCCTCCAGGTTTCTCATGGGTTGCTAGCTCGTTTTTTTTTTAGCATGGACTAATATTCCATTGTCTGAACGCACAGTTTATTTATCCCTCCCCCTCCCAGAGGACATCTTGGTAGTTTCCAAGTTTCCGCGATTATGAGTGCAGCTGCTATCAATGTCTGCGTGCAGGTTTTCGTGTGGATCTGAGTTGTCAACTCATTTGGGTATACATACCAAGAAGCCCGATTGCTGGATAGTATGGTAAGGGTAGGTTTAATTTTGTGAGAAACTGCCCCCCTGTCCTCCAAAGTGGCTGCACCATTTTGCATTCCTGCCAGCAACGGATGACAGTTCCTGTGGCTCTGTCAACATTTGTGGTTGTCAGATCTTTGGATATTAACCACTCTAATAGGTGTGCAGTGGTGTTTCCTTGTGGCTTTAATTTGCAGTCGTCTCATGATGTATGATGTTGTGTATCAGCTTAGATGCTTATTTGCCATCTGTCACTCTCTCTTGGTAAAATCTGTAACTGAGTGACAGCTGGGGCTTCTGGTCCCTCGAAGTCAGATACGATTTATAAACCCCTTTATTCTAAGTTCTGTGAAAGGGCTAATCTGTCTTTGTGAGAAATCTAGACTAGATTAGACACGAAAAGTCTGATCGGAGTGGAGGAATTTCTAATGCTGGCCCTCCTCTGGCAGTCCCTGCCTCTGTGCATGTCACCATCCACCTGAGTAAAGCCAGAACCCTCGGGGCCACTCTCTCCTTCCTCTCCCTCATCCTTGTATTCAAGTTATGGTCAACGGTAGCTCCAGAATATCTATCAAACCCACTCGTCTCTGCTGCTACCACCACGACCAAAAACAATTACGACCTGTGCTGGCTATATTTTTTTCTTTTTCTTTTTTTTTTTAAGATTTTATTGATTTATTTGACAGAGAGAGAGCACAAGCAGGGGAGTGGCAAGCAGAAGGTGAAGGAGGCAGAGGGAGAAGCAGGCTCCCACCTAAGCAAGGAGCCTGACGTGGGACTTGATCCCAGGTCACTGGGATCATGCATGACCTGAGCCTAAGGCAGACGCTTTACTGACTGAGCCACCCAGGCACCCGAGGCTATATTTTTTCTCACCACAATTACTGCAAGTAGGACAATAGCTAGACTCAACATGCAAGTCTCTTCATGTCACCCTCTTGCTTCCAGAATAGGTAAAAGCCCTAACATGGTCCTGCTCTACAACCACCACCCTGCACTCTACTCACCTTGGCCCAATTTAGTCCTCCTCTCCATGTCCTTCAGACCTCAGGCCCTTTGCACGTTCGGTTTCCTCTAGTTAGAATCCTTCTTTGCTTCAATACCTGGGAACACCCACTCAGTATTCATAACTCAGCTCGAGCAAGCATCACTTGGCAAAGAAGCAGACTCCCAGAGTGGGACAAGCCTCCCTCTCACAGCTCCCTCTCCTGTGGAACTCCTGTCACAGCTGCAATTTTGTAAGGTGTGTACAATCGGTGTAGTGTGCTTTCACCATTAGCCAGTGAACTCCATGAAATTGGGGATTTTTCCTGCTTTGGTCACCATTTTGTCCCCACCACTTAATACACTGTCATACTCATAGCAGGCACTCAACAAATATTTGCTGAATGAATGAGGGACTAAATAAATCACTTCTGTCTAGAATTCTACCAGCAGGATCAAGCCTCCCGGCTGCCTCCTTCCAAGGGTGGTGTAATAATGCAGATAAAACAGCATCCCGAAACATGAGTGACTTTAACACAGATACATCCTATTAAACTCTGCTATGGAGAACAGCTTTTGACTTTCTGTGAAACGGTCCAGTACGACCAGATACTGTTTCTTTCCCCCAGCACACAGCTATACCTGGGACCTAGCCTATATTTTACATCATCCCCGTTTCCGTAGAGCTTGAGGGAAGCGCTCAGGACTCCAGATGCCAACATTTGGATACATTTGTAAGATCCGAATTTCAGCACCCTACCATACGACCAGCAGCAGGAAAGTCCCTGGGTTTGGCCCTGTCTGCCTCCGCTAGCATACGGAGGATGTGGACATATGATGGGTACAGAGGGGCACCTCTGTTTCTTCCAGGACCTTGCAGCTTGTCTTCTCCAGGATGGGGCATGTATTAGGAGAATGTCTGGACCAGAACTTCCGGCTGAGTCATCTGTACTAAGATTTAGGAACAAATCCACTAAGGCAGGTCCAGTGCGGGGGGCGGGGGGGCGCGGGCAGGGGGAGTGGGCTTTGAAGAACCAAAGAAGACTTTGGGTGCCTGCTCATTTTCGTGCTCCTTCTCAGTGAATTCCTCCTGCGGAAGGGGAAGGTCTGACCTGAGGCGCTAGCTGTGGTCATACTGAATGGACTGCAGGGGGACACCTGACCAAATATGGTAAATGAGATGATCTCCCTGGAACTGGGGGCTGGCATAGAGATTCTTCTAGTTCTCATCAAATAGACAAGTCGGAAGGCCATGAGCAGTCAGGGGCAGCATGACTGGTTCTTCCCCGTGCACATAGGGGCAGGGCAAGCAAACAAGGAGAGAGAGACAGGTACCCTGCAGCATAATAAGACAAGTTCGGTCCACGTTCCTGTCCTGGGCTGGGTTTCCCATCTCAGTATTCCGCAAGATACCCTTGCATCCTTTAAGAGATTCTAATTTGCACCTGAGCACTTCCTTGGCAGATGTCTGCTCCATATAACCAGAGACAGAGAAGGGTGGGAGGGCGCATGTTGAGAGACATGTCAAAGGCAGGCTCTCCAGTCCTCCCAAGAGTGGATGTCAGCGTGCAGGTGGAGAAGGAAGAGGGCACAGACATTGGCTGGATGCTCATTTGTGCCCGGGCCCATGCTGGGAACCTCCTGTGTATCGACTCTGTTTTGAATTTCAAGAAACTGGGACACCTGGGTGGCTCAGATGGTTAAGCATCTGCCTTCGGCTTAGGTCATGATCCCAGGGTCCCAGAATCGAGCCCTGCATCCAGCCTGCTTCTCCCTCTCCCTCTGCTCCTCCCCCTGCTTGTGCTCTCTCGCTCACTCTGTCAAATAAATAAATAAAATCTTTAAAAAAAAAAAAAGAATTCCAAGAAACTTAAGCAGCAGATCTTATCATCCTCCTGTGACAGGCAAGGAAACAGAGGCTCAGAGAGGTCACGCAATGTCCCAAGGTCACACAGCAAACTAGTAGGTGGCACGGAAACAGATACGGAGCTGGCATCAGAAACCAAGATGACAGCTCCAGTGCCTCCTGCCTGAATGACCGATGGGCTGAGCAGAAGTGGGTGGAGGGCACGGGGTGGCCATCGTCTCCCTGCCCAGGAAAGCGGTGGCATGCCTCTCCTGTCCTGGGTATGCCTGACCCTCATCTGTCCACGCTGCACAATGCCTCAGACACTGCCCTGTGCAGAATTCCTTCTGCCCCTGGGCCCTGTCTCTTCCCTCCTCTGACATGACAGGGTGCAATGAACACTCTAGCCTTCGTAAGCCGAGCCCGCTTGACCCGTCACTCAGCCCAGGGAAGGTCTGCGCTCAGTGTCCTTGAGGGCTGGCACAACTCCCACTGGGGCGTCACGGCAGGGGGTGTGAGAGGAGGGAGAAAGGAGGTGTATGTTCTGGTTGGAGAGCAGCAATCTTTTTGCTTTTCCCTCCTCGTGACTTGTCTGTGGTTTCCTACCTCAGGCACTACATTCTCTCAGGAGCCAGAGCCGATCAGGCTGGAAGTTGCCCTTCTGTATGCACAGCACAAGCCTGGTTTCCATGGGAACAACTCAGAAGGAGGATGCTAGCATTCTGGGCTCTTTGTGGCCTTGGATAAACAATGGATGGGATGCTTCTGAGAAGGTTCTGGGCTTCCTTCTCTAACACTGCTTACAGCCCCTCCCACCGCACATGCGAAAGGCAAGGGAATGAAAAATTAGGTGAATTCGGTCTTCAGCATTCGGAAGCTCCCCCCCAAACCTGTGTTTATTTTTATAAACCAAGAATTTGTGGATTTTTAAAACTCATACTTATCAAACCCATGTAAAAGGACAAAGAATCCTAGGAAAGAATTTGAGCAAGGACCGTAGCTATTTCAGGAGGGGGGGGGGGTGACACCTTGTCTGCCCAGTCACTGCCGGATCTAGAAGTCTCTGCAGTGCTGCCCCTCAGTGAAGGACTCGATCATTCATTCATTCCATCGTTACTTATGGAGCACCTGGCCGGCGCCCAGTCCTGTACCACAAAGAACACTTAAGGAACTCATGGCTTAGGGAGGAAGATGAATAGTGGGAAAATAGAAATTGCAGGTGAATCCAGACCCAGGGCAGGAGGGATTCAAGCAGCTCCAGCCCCGCCTGTGATAACTTGACCACCAACTGGTCTGCCCTTTGCCTCCTGCCCTGGTGACTCTTGAGTACTTTGGTCCTGTAGTTGGGGGAGAATGGTCTTTCTCTTTCTAGATCTCCTGGTAAGGATTGGAACCCGCCACGAAGTCCCTGTGTTCCCAGTACCTTTCAGCTCTCTTCTCAGATGCTTTAGTATTGTGGGGAAAAACTCTGGGCTCTGAGTCAGGGATCTGAGTCAAATTTCGTCTCTGTTGCTTACCAGTTGGGTGACCTGTGGATCTTGGTCTCCTCATCTGTAAAATGGGACTCTCTCATGAAGATTTACGTGAGGTTAAATAAAATAGTATCTGCAAAGTGGCTAGCACAGGGTTTAGCACATGGGAAGAGGTAAATAAGGACCAGTCCCTTCCTTTCTAGTTCTTAGATCAGCCCCCGAACCCCCACTTCCAACGTATTGCCAACTCTTTGCCTGGCCCACCACCTGGAACGGTGGTTATCTGGGATCCAACATAAAGACCAGACAGGACTTTCCTTCCACTGGCCCCCAGAGCAGAGTGGTACCCCAGAGCCCCTGGCGGGTCCCACAGGTGGACTGCTTTCTGCATCTTAGCCCTCATCCCCCATCTGCCTCGGGTCCTCTGCTCTTTTTGTTTTGAGAAGATGCGCAAGTGTGAGGTCCGGGGGGGGGGGGGGGGGCG